>JANHMN010000008.1:62042468-62082353 GCA_030674055.1 Rhabdomys pumilio | reverse complement strand
CCAAAGTTGCATGGCACCCTAAAACTGACACCTGAGAGAGATTGTCATATTGTTTTCTGGCTAGCACATGAATGTGTACACACACACACACACACACACACACACACACACACGCACACACACACACACACACACACACACACACACAAATGAACATGTACTATATAGCCACACAAACTACTAGGATGTGAGTCAACAACTGTACTGGTTTGAACAGAAATGTCTCCCATAGACTCATGTATTTGGCCCATAGGGAGTGGCACTATCAGGAGATGTGGCCTTGATAGAGTAGATGTGGTCTTGTTGGTGGAAATGTGTCACTGAGTGGGTGGGATTTGAGGTCTCAAATGCTCAATCCCCAGTGTGTCAGTCTCCTGTCTGCAGATTAAGATGTAGAACTCTCAGCTCCTCTAGTACCTACCATGCCTACCTGCTTCGTGCCATGATGATAGTGGACTAAACCTCTGAAACTGTAAACCAGTCCCAATGAAATGCATTTGTTGTTGTTGTTGTTGTGTGTGTGTGTGTGTGTGTGTGTGTGTGTGTGTGTGTGTGTGTGTTTAAATAGGAGTTGTCATAGTCAGAGAGTTTCAGCACAGAAATAAAACCTTAAGACAACAACCTACACTGGAAATTTTACAGTGTCATAAACCTACAGAGATAGGTAAAGAGATTGAAGTATTGTTCAGTAGAGTCATACACATATATACACACTAAAGGATGGAACAAAAAATAATTATCCTAGGTGAGGCAGTCCAGACCCAGGAAGACAAATATGATATATCACTTATAAGTAGACAGTAGCTGTAAAGTAACAAGTAATCATACTTCAATTCACAGACCCAGACAGGCTAAGTAACAAGGAAGGCTCTAGAGGATGCATTGATCTCCCTGAGAAGAGAAAACAGATCAGATTTTGCAGGCGGACTCAGAAATGGTGGGGATGGAAACAGGAGGGATCAGGTCAGGAAGGGAGAGAAGGAGGCAGAGAATATGGGATGAGATGACTGGAATATTTAGGGGGTGATGTGGAAACCTAGTGCAGTAGAAACTTATGGAATCTAAGACAGTGGCCATTGTGAGGACTCTTAGTAATGATGAATATGGAGTCATCTTCTATAACCAAGTAAGGCTCCAGTGGTGGGATTGGGACAGCAACTCAACCACAAAACCTTTGACCCACACCTGTCCTACCAGCAAGATATGCAGAGGCAATGGTGGCTCAGAGCTTGTGGAAGTGGCCAACCAATGACTAATCTAACTTGAGGCCCAAGTCATAAGAGAGAACCTATGTCCCATACTGTCTGGATGGCCAGGAACAAGAAGCTAGATGACTCAGAGACCAAGTATAGAACCAAACATGACTAATAGGGGAAAAAAAGACAATGAAATGATTCCTAATGATTCCTATACTCATAGGATCAGTGCCCAGCCCAGTCTTCATCAGCGAGGCTTTCTCCAGCAGGTTATGGGAGAAGATGTAGAGACCCACAGCCAAACAATAGGCAGAGCTTGGGAAACCTCAAAGAAGAGTGGGAGGAAGGATTGTAGGAGCCAGGGGGTCAAGGACATCAGGAGAATGCAACACCAGCCCACAGAGTCAATAAAGAGTGACCCATAGAAGTTCACAGAGACTAAAGTGACAGTTATGGAGCCTGCTGGGGTCTCTGTATGCATAATGTGCTTGCTTAGCTCAGCATGTTTATAGGAGTCCTAGCAGTGGGAGTGGGTGCATCTTTGACTCTTTTGCCTGCTCTAGGGACCCTTTTCCCTCTACTGGGTTGGCTTGTCCAGCCTTTATATGAGTGTTTGTGTCTAGTTTCATTGTATCTTTTTATGTTGTATTCAGTTGGTATCACTAGGAGGGCTACTTTTTTCTGAAGTGAAATGGATCCGGAGGAAAGGGGAGGTTGTGGAGGAGCAGGGGGGAAGGGAAACTATACTCAAGATGTTTTTATTAGAGAAGAATAAATTGTAGGAAAAAGTGAAAAATATATCTGGATAAAATTATACAACAGATTATTGGGATAAACAGAATTTTTAGACTCGTCAATGAATAGTGTCCATTGTAACTAGTTTTTTTGCAAAGAGCAAATTTAGTAAAAGTGGATTGACATTCTGTTTAATTTTAAGTGTTTCTTTCAGAATTCTGTACAATATTTTCTGATGATATTCACCCCTTCTAAATCTACCTCCCTTCCCTGCGCATCTGCCTTAGTGTTCTCTCTTTTTTCCATCCCTTAAGTCCAATTTGTGCTACATATCTTTATATTCTTGGCTATATGAACTTCTAGTAGAGTATGGTCAACTTAGCAGGGTCTCTACTCTTAAAGGAAACTGACTCTCTCCCAGTAGCTGTCATAACAATAGCTTCTCAGCTAGGGCTGGGACTTCATGTCCATTTCCCTCTCCATGCCAGGTTGTTTTTTTAATTGCAAGTTCTTGTGCATGCTAACCCAACTGTAAGTGCATATGTGCAGCTGCCATACTGTGTTTATAGGATTGTTCCCTTGCATTTATTCTGCATCTAACAGTATTCACCTCTGGCTCTTACAGTGTTTTCTTCTTCCCTGACACCATAATCTTGGTGCCTTGGAAGGCAAGGATGTAATTTAGAAGTCCAATTTAGGATTTCATAGTTTACAGTCAAGCTGGTACAGATGGGAACCATCATCCCTACTGGCTAGCTTTCATACAGCTGGAAGGTATTATGCATAGTATCAGAAGGTGAAGATAATGGTAAATCTCACTCTGCTGTGAAGTCTGTAAACTATGAGAACCACTGGCTGGGCAAAACATGCCCACTGGTTCAATACTAGCACAACTGTCAAGGAAGTAACCAATCACTGTCTGACTAGACTTAAGTTCCACTGTGCAAGATGAAATCTACACACTTGAAATCATTGTAGAGCCAAGAACCTGGGGTTTCATGTATCATAGGCCTCAGGAGAGAGTCCACTATTATTCTGCTGCTAAAGGGCACAGTATTAAGCCGACTATTACTGATTTATATTTATAGATTAGGGACTGTAATGGGATTCAATGCCCTCTTCTGGTGTGTCTGACACACCAGTGTACTTATATACATCAAACAAATAAAATCTTTAAAAAATGTATAGATTAAAGCATCCCTCATCCCTCATCAGAGAAGCCTCTATTCATACTAGAGGGTATTTAACATAGATACCCATGGCTTGCCTAAGTACAGAGAACAAGAGAATGAAATGCAATTTTATTCTTAAAAGAGCCTAATTAGGGAAGAACCCAAGTGTTAAATATGAAGTTATAAAAATATTAGGACTGTGTGAGAAATACCTCTGTTACACTAGCAATGGATGTCTTAAGAATGACACAAAGTAACAGAATCTGCAAAACACATGACTGAAAAACATAAGGTTCTATTCACTGTAAGTCTCCACAAAATATAAAGAAAACCCAGAGAAGTTTACCCAGTAATGGACTACAAAATAAGCACACCCATATATAAGGAAGCCATAGGATGGCCAATGGTGACTGGGTGAGAGATATAAACCGGCAAAAGAGCATCTTAGCAAAAAACACAACTCATGCCTCTGAGGGGGCTGGAAATTAGAATATTGCAGTGATTTTGTCCTGAAAAATCCACCAATACTCATAGGTAAAAGACTCACCAACTCATTCAGGGGGTGTAGATTTTTATCCATAGAGACAACCCGAAATTTAACTGGAAAAAAAGAGAGAAAGAGAGAGAAATTTATAGGGAGGTCCAAAGACCCAGGCCTTCTTTGTGACATGTTGAGGATGGCGTCTTAATTCTTTTGCCCACTATGGGGCTTCATACCTGACTGTCCTGGCTTGTACATGGGCTTATCTGTCTGGATGAAGACAACACTTTCTTTGTTCTTCACAAACACAATGTTTCTTTTGCTGAATTTATGTGTTGGCCCTTCGATGTTGATGTCAAGAAACTCCGCCCCTTCAGAAGAGGACAATCTAGGGATCTGAGAACACAAGAACCTTCACAATCTGACTCTCTGCACTTCTTAGATTACCTCATTAACCGTCTCTTTTTCCACCTCAGAGGAAAGAGATGGAGGGTCCATCAGTTTCTGTTTAAGTATTACAAGGAGGGAAAAACAGTGTGAGGGAAAAAAGAATAAAAATAAAACACAACCTTTTGTGTAAGTCAATGTGAGTTTGTGTGAGCAACAACAACATATTTTTAGGGAGTAGACAGAGTCTTATTAAGAATTATCTCAAGCGGGAGCAGACACCTAGTGGGGGCTGCACCCTTGTGGATATTGTATCCTAAGACATCCCTGAGCAGCCAGTGTCCTCAGGGAGGCAGATAGGGCCAGTTGTGCATTGCCACAGCTGAGAATAGGAAGCTCACAGGACCCCCTCCCCAGGTACCCAAACCCTGTCCTTGTGGAATTCCACTCCGCTTCTGCCCCTCTCTGGATCCCGGTGGCAGGAGCAGGCACCCAGCAAGTCTGTACCCTTGTGGAAACTGCATCTTGAGACAGCCCAGGGAGGCCAGTGTCCTCAGAGAGGCAGACAACCAGCAGGTCTACACCCTTGTGGAAACCATATCCTGAGGCATCCTAGAGAGGCCACTGACCTCAGAGCAGGGGACACCATACCCAGAGTCACCCTAGAGGAGCCACGGAACCCAGAGCAGCAGGTATCTTATCCTGAGGCAGTCTAGAGGAACCACTGCACTCAGAGCATCAAAAACCTAGTTGGTCTGCTCTCAAGAAGAAACCTTACCCTGAGACACCCTAGAGGAGACACTGCACTCAGAGCAGCTGGAGCTCAGGATCACAGAATAACAGAGACATCTAAACACTGAGGAGTTCTGACACAAGCAAGATAACTGGAAAGACAGTCCCCAGTCAGAACCAGTGAGAGAGGGGAGCACTAAAGTTAACCAAATGACGAAAGAAAAGTTCAGGAACATAAACAACAGAAACAAAAGCTACTTGGCATCACCAGAACCCAGTTCTCCCACCATAGCAAGCCCTGAACACCACATTACACCAGAAAAGCAAGACACAGAATTAAAATCACTTCTCATGATGATGTTAGAGGACTTTAAGAAGGTTATAAATAACACTCTCAAAGAATTCAAGGATAACACAAGTAAACAGACAGGAACCCTAAAAGAGGAAACACAAAAATCCCTTAAAGAATTGCAAGAAAACAAAATCAAACAGGAGGAGGAATTAAACAAAACTGTCCAGGATCTAAAAATGGAAGTAGAAGCAATAAAGGAATCTCAAAAGGAGACTACCCTGGAGATAGAAAACCTAAGAAAAAGACCAGGGGTCATAGATGCAAGTATCACCAACAGAATACAAGTGATAGAAGAGAGAATCTCATGTGCAGAAGATACCATGGAAAACATTGACACAACTGTCAAAGAAAATGTGAAATGCAAAAAGCTCCTAATCGAAAACATCCAGGAAATCCAGGGCACAATGAGAAGGCCAAACCTAAGGATAATAGGTATAGATGAGGGTGAAGATTCCCAACTTAAAGAGCCAGTAAATATCTTCAACGAAATTATAGAGGAAATTTTCCCTAACCTAAAGAAAGAGATGTCCTTAGACATAAAAGAAGCCTACAGAACCCCAAATAGACTAGACCAGAAAAGAAATACCTCCTGTCACATAATAATCAAAACATCAAATATGCAAAACAAAGAAAAAATACTAAAAGCAGTAAGGGGAAAAGGTAAAGTAACATATAAAGGAAGACCTATAAGAATTACACCAGACTTCTCACCAGAGACTATAAAAGCCAGAAGATATTGGACTGATAACATACAGACCCTAAGAGAACACAAATGCCAGTCCAGACTATTATATTCACCAAAACTCTCAATCAATATTGATGGAGAAACCAAAATATTCCATGACAAAACCAAATTTACACAATATCTTCCCACAAATCCAGCTCCTCAAAGGATAATGGAAGGAAAACTCCAACACAAGGAGAGAAATTACAACGTAGTAAAAACAAGAAAGTAATCTCCCAACAACCCCAAAAGAAGAAAGCTACACAAACAAAATTCTACCTTCAACAACAAAAGTGACAGGAAGCAATAATTATTTTTTCTTAATATCTCTTAATATCAATGGACTAAACTCTCCAATAAAAAGACATAGGTTAGCAGACTGGATACATAAGCAAGACCCAGAATTTTCTGCATACAGGAAACACACCTCTGTGACAAAAACAGACACTACCTCAGAGTAAAAGGATGGAAAACAATCTTCCAAGCACACGGTCCCAAGAAACAAGCTGGAGTAGCAATTCTAATATCAAATAAAATTGATTTTCAACCAAACTTAACCAAAAAGGATAAGGAAGGACACTTTATACTCATCAAAAGAAAAATGTACCAAGAAGAACTCGCAATTCTGAACATTTATGACCCAAATGCAAGGGCACCCACATACATAAAAGAAACTTTGCTAAAACTCAAAGCATACATCACACCTCACACAATAATAGTGGGGGACTTCAACACCCCACTCTTAGCAATGGACAAATCATGGAAACAGAAACTAAATAGAGACACAATGAAACTAACAGAAATTATGAACCAAATGTATTTAACTGATATATATAGAACATTTCACCCTAAAAAAAAAAAAAAAAAAAAAAAAAAAAAAAAAAAAAAAAAAAAAAAAGGATATAGCTTTTTCTCTGCACCTCATGGTACCTTCTCCAAAATAGACCATATAATTGGTCACAAAAGAGGCCTCGACAGACACAAAAAGATTGAAATACTTTCTTGCACCCTATCAGACCACCATGGACTAAGGCTGGACTTTAATAATGACAAAAGCAATAGAAAGCCCACATACACATGGAAACTGAACAACACTCTACTCACTGATGACATGATAAAGGAAGAAACAAAGAAAGAAATTAAAGACTTTTTAGAATTTAATGAAAAGGAGGACACCTCATACCAAAACTTGTGGGACTCCATGAAAGCAGTACTAAGAGGAAAGCTCATAGCTCTAAGTACCTACAAAAAAGAAACTGGAGAGAGCATACATTAACAACATGACAGCACACCTGAAAGCTTTAGAACAAAAAGAAGCAAACATACCTATGAGGAGAAGACAGCAGGAAATAATCAAACGCAGAGCTGAAATCAACCAAGTAGAAACAAAAAGAACTATACAAACTATCAACAAAACCAGGAGCTGGTTCTTTGAGAAAATCAATAAGATACATAAACCATTAGCCATACTTAACAAAGGGCACAGAGACAGTATCCAAATTAATAAAATCAGAACTGAAAAGAAAGACATAACAACAGAAATTGAGGAAATTTTAAAAAATCATCAGATCCTATTACGAAGGCTTATACTCAACAAGATTGGAAAATCTGAGTGAAACGGACAATTTTCTAGACAGGTACCACATACCAAAATTAAATCAGGAGCAGATAAACCATCTAAACAGTCCTATAAACCCTAAAGTAATAGAAGAAGTCATTAAAAGTCTCCCCACCAAAAAAAGCTCAGGACCAGATGGTTGTAGTGCAGAATTCTATCAGATCTTCAAGGAAGACATAATACCAATTCTCTTCAAGCTATTCCATCGAATTGAAACAGAAGGAACACTACCTAATTTGTTCTATGAAGCTACCATTATGCTCATACCCAAACCACAGAAAGACCCAATAAAGAAAGAGAACTACAGACCAATCTCTCTCATGAATATTGATGCAAAAATACTCAATAAAATTCTCACAAACTGAATCGAACAACACATCAAGACAATTATCCATCATGATCAAGTAGGCTTTATCCTACGAATGCAGGGATGGTTCAATATTCAGAAATCCATCAATGTAATCCACTACATAAATAAACTCAAAGAAAAAAAAAACACATGATCATCTCACTAGATGCAGAGAAAGCATTTAACAGAATTCAACATCCTTATATGTTAAAAGTCTTGGAAAGATCAGGAATTCAAGGCCCATACCTAAACATAGTAAAAGCAATATACAACAAGCCAGTAGCCAACATCAAACTAAATGGAGAGAAACTTGAAGCAATCCCACTAAGATCAGGAACTAGACAAGGCTGCCCACTCTCACACTACCTATTTAATATAGTACTGGAAGTCCTAGCTAGAGCAATTAGACAACAAAAGGAAGTCAAAGGGATACAAATAGGAAAGGAAGAAGTCAAAATTTCACTATTCAAAGATGTGATAGTATACTTAAGTAACCATACAACTTCCACCAGAGAACTTCTAAACCTGATAAATGACTGTAGCAAAGTGGCTGGATATAAAATCAACTCAAACAAATCAGTAGCCTTCCTCTACTCAAAAGATAAACAGGCTGAAAAATAAATTAGGGAAATGACACCCTTCACAATAGTCACAGATAATATAAAATATCTTGGAGTGAATCTAACCAAGCAAGTGAAAGATCTGTGTGACAAGAACTCAAGTCTCTGAAGAAAGAAATTGAAGAAGATCTCAGAAGATGGAAAGATCTCCCATGCTCCTGGATTGGCAGGATTAACTTAATAAAAATGGCCATCTTGCCAAAAGCAATCTACAGATTCAACACAATCCCCATCAAAATTCCAAATCAATTCTTCATAGAGATAGAAAGCGCAATTTGCAAATTTATTTGGAATAACAAAACACCCAGGATAACAAGAACTATTCTCAACAATAAAAGAACTACTGGGGGAATCACCATCCCTGACCTCAAACTGTTCTACAGAGCAGTAGTGATAAAAACTGCATGGTATTGGTACAGAAACAGGCAGGAAGATCAGTGGAATAGAATTGAAGATCCAGAAATGAACCCATGCACTTATGGTCACTTTCACTTTGACAAAGGAGCTGAAACCATCCAGTGGGAAAATGTCAGCATTTTCAACATATGGTGCTGGCTCAACTGAATGTCAGCATGTAGAAGAATGCAAATTAATCCATTCTTATCTCCTTGTACAAAGCTCAAGTCCAAGTGGATAAAGGACCTTCACATAAAACCAGATACACTGAAACTAATAGAAGAGAAGGTGGAGAAGACCCTGGAATACCTAGGCACAGGGAAAAAGTTCCTGAACAGAACACCAATGGCTTATGCTCTAAGATCAAGAATCGATAAATGGGACCTCATAAAATTGCAAAACTTCTGTAAGACAAAGGACACAGTCAATAAGACAAAACAGCAACCAACAGATTGGGAAAAGATCTTAACCAATCCTACATCTGTAGAGGGCTAATATCGAAATTAGACGCCAGACAACAAAATACCCCATTAAAAATGGGTATTTTAAACAAAGAATTCTCAACAGAGAAAACTCAAATGGCCGAGAAGCACCTTAAGAAATGCTCAATGTCGTTAGTTATCAGGGAAATGTAACTCAAAACAACCCTGAGATACCACCTCACACCAATCAGAATGCCTAAGATAAAAATTTCAGGTGATAGTAGATGTTGGCAAGGATGTGGAGAAAGAGGAACACTCCTCCATTGTTGGTGGGTTTACAAACTGGTACAACCACTCTTGAAGTCAGTCTGAAGTTCCTCAGAAAATTGGACATAACACTATCTGAGGACCCAGCTATACCACTCCTGGGCATATACCCAGAAAATGCTGCAACATATAACAAGTACATATGCTCCACTATGTTCATAGCAGCCTTATTTATAATAGCCAGAAGCTGGAAAGAACCCCGATGTTCTTCAACAGAGGAATGGATACAAAAAAAATGTGGTACATCTACACAATGAAATATTACTCAGCTATTAAAAATAATGAATTCGAGAAATTCTTGGGTAAATGGATAGAACTAGAAAATATGATCCTGAGTGAGGTAACCCAATTACAAAATAACACACATGGTATTTACTCACTGATAAACGGATATTAGCCCAGAAGTTTGAAACAACAAAGATTCAACTAACAGACCACATGAAACTCTTGAAGAAGAAAGAACAAGTGTGGATGCCTAGGTCTTACTTAGAAGGAGTAACAAAATACCCAAGGGAGCAAATATGGAGACAAAGTGTGGGACAGAAACTGAAGGAGAGACTGTATGGAGACCATTCCACATGGGTATTCATCCCATGTGCAGTCACCAAAAATAGATGCTGATATGGATGACAGAAAGTGAATGCTGACAGCAGTCTGATAAGGCTGTCTCCATAGAGGTCCCCCAGAGACTGACATACCCAGAGGCAGATACTCACAACTAACCATTAATCAGATCAAGGGTTCCCAATGGAGAAGTTGGAGAGATGACTAAAGGAGCCAAAAGGGTTCATGGCCCCACGAGGAGAGAAACAATACCAACCAACCAGAGCCCCCCAGGGTCTAAAACACCAGCATAGGAGCACATAGGGAGGGATCCATGACTCCAGCTGCATATGTAGGGGAGGATGGCCTTGTTGGGCATAGGTGGGAGAGGAGATCTTTGGTCCCATGAAGGCTGAACACTGATTAGGGGGGAATCTGAAGGTGGGGAGGTAGGTGGGGGCACACCCTCATAGAAGCAGGAGGAATGGGGGATGAGATAAGTGGTTCCTGGTTCCTGGGTGGTGGGGGGAATGGGGTAAAGGGATAAAATTATAAATGTAAATATTATATTCAAAAAAGGGGGTGAAGAAAAGCGGTTAGAACCAACATCTTTAATAAAATGTCAGCTGTCTTAAAAAATTTTATCTTGATACTAAAATTTGTTATGAGGATTGTACACTGCAGAATACACAGCCTTGGTGTATCTGCTCATCAAGCAAGCTATGCAGACCTGCTCAAACCTCTGAGGTCCTGGAATTCCTACTGGATGCAGTGAAGACACAGCATCAGAGGCTTATCAATTTACTCCTCCCCCTACCCCTCTTCTAATAACTCAATGCCCATAATCAACTTGAAGAAGTTAATGAAGAGTCAGCGCCCCTATTCCCTGGGCTTGAGGACTAAGGTGGTTAATATTGGGCTGTCTTTCTAGGGAAAAGTAGCGGCTTTTGTGGGAATAGGGAGGATTAGCTAGGATTTATTGCATAGCCATAACCCATGAGTAGAAATCTGTATAATTATTATCAAGATGAAGTTATAATTTCTTAAATGGTACAAAATTTACTTTGATTTCAAACTTAAGGTTTTCTTTGGTACAGGCTTCTTATTAACATAAAAGTGAGATGAATATTGATACTCTCATAGGTATTGTGCCTGTATAAAACATTTAGGAATACAAGGCCTAGGCCCACTCCTTCTTTAACTTCTTCAACTGATTTGAGATAGTTAGCCTGTGAGTTAAGGAACTATTGCAAATTCATGGTTTGGAGTTTATTGTTAGGGTGTTTTCTATATTTTATTTAGAAATAGCTGAATGGAGTTAACAGACAACAGTCCAGATTAACTTACATGGATAGTTGGTTTTCAAACCATCAGAAGTCCATAGAACTGACGTTACAAACATTTCTATATTAATGTTCATTTTGATTAGAGACCTGTCTGCTCCTGACAGCTTCCTGTATTGGATTCTAAGAAGAAATTGAGCATCTTTGGAGTTACTCCAGTTGTAGTGAGACACCAACTAGGCAAGAATTGCCTCTTTTCATCTACAGACAAATTACTGTTCAGAAAAGGATGCACTTGCAGAATAGTCGACTGATTATATCTGCCTAGAAAGAGTAATCAGCCCTTAATAATTCTGCATCACTAGGTCTGTCAGATGATCCTGGGCCAGAAAGCTGAAGATCAGATGCTCCAATGTTTTGTAGTATAGGGAGTGTCCAGGTATTCAGCCGTCTCTATAAATTGGCTAAGTTTTATAAGCTATGCTTTGCGCTTTCCATAATTTTAGTTAACTCAGTCATTCTGGATTTCTGACAGGGTTGAAGACCTATAGTCTCATAGCCAATCCTGGCTATTTACCTTGAGAGAAAAGATTTGAGTGGATGGTTTTCAGCTGACATTCATTCTAAAGCCAAAAAAAAAAAAAATCCAGGTTCAGAACTAAGTGTTTTAGTTTGGAGAGATAACAGAGGTTCTGGGTAGCCAACAAAATGATGGACTGGGTATTAGGACAATCTTTTACCTCACTGTTACAAATTGGCATAATTATTCTCTAATTGTATTTTAAGAGAAAAGTTTTATTTTAACAGGAAGGGTGATATGTAGGAGGATATGTGAGAGGGGTACCGAGAGGAAAAGAAGGGGTAAGGAGAGGAGGAGAAGAAGGAGAGGAGAAGCTATGTAATGAGAGAGAGAAAGAGAGAGAAAGAGAGGGGGGATATGAAGGCAATTTTTCATGTGTCTTCACCAGTCAAAGATAGTTGATATATCTAGACTGGGTTTTAGGTTACACTTCTGATTGAGCATTACCAAACTTATAAAGTCTTTGATTAACATTTTTTAAAAGTTTATAAAAGAAAAAAGAAAAAGGAGGCATGGGATAGGGGTTTTCTGGCAAGGGGGGCAAATGGGAAAAGGGGATGGCATCTGAAATGTAAATAAAATATTCAATAAAAAATATGAAACTAAATAAAAAAATAACAACCAACTAACAAACAAACAAAACAGAATTATCTCTAAGAAATGAAAGACAAATAGCTCTAACTCTGAAACTGAGGCACAGAGAAAGGTCATGTTTTAATGGTGGTAGGGAGTATGTCTTGAGGATAGGTTCTGAAGAAGAAACCCAGAACTTACTCAGGATATCAGGATTACACATAGGAGATGTAGTCCTAATTAGCTGGAGAGCTGTTTCAAAGTTTATTAACTCACTAGCAGGAAGTACTCTGAATTGGAGAGCCGTTTCTTTCTCTGAGCAGTGGGCTTTTTTGAGGGAATTTAGTGGGAAAGCAGCATATGCACAAGTATTGACTCTTCTAATTTTGGGGTGAAATGATCTAAGGTATTTGTTTGCTGGGTAAAAGTTCTAAATTTCTATTGTTTTGAGTTCACAAATATGATTCTAGATTAACCTTTTCTAGAAATATGTATGGATATGATACATACATATTCACATACATGTTCATAAGTACATAAAACAAATCAGGACAAGTATCTAGTACTCACAATGAAGGAAACACAGTGGAACAAGTCTTTGTCAACCACAAGCTCATCGAACAGGTGTCTCTGTCCCTGCTGTGATATCAAGGAAGCTGTGACAGTCACTGTCTCATTCAGATGGTAGAGATGGAGGCAGATTTTCTCAGGGGTCTCAGTATAGAGCTGTGAAGGGACCAGCACCATATACTTCCTGGAAAGGAAGAAGTTCCAGCTAGCTGATGGCAGATCTGATTGTCTATAAATGGAGTTTCATCACACTAACCATTATCCTTTATGTTTCCACAGCCTGAGATGTCAGGTTGACATTGTGGCAGCTGTCACAGCTTGCCACACAGTAGAGTGGCAAGAAAATTATCATCTAATCAATCATCAGCTTCAGCAGTGAGAGCTGCCAAGGCAGGTTCTAGTGGTATGTCCTCACTTCACTAAGTAGCCAGCACTCAAGTAGCAGAAAGTTTTAATTTTTTTTAAATGAAAATAAAGGAGGAATAATTATTCTTTTCATAAAAATTCATCATGATTGGTTTTCATTACCATTTTTAAATTCTTAAGATAATAATTCAATATCATGTTTTTATTTTCAGGTACTCTTCAACCTAAGAGTTATAATGTGACTGTGAAATTCAAACTTTCATGATTCACCTCTGTTACACTTGAGCAAGTGCCCAAGACTTCTATAGGAATCATTCTCTACCTTTTCCTAGAATTAGAGATTTTTGCACCCACAAATCTAGCCTGTCACTCTATATCACAGTATGCAAAAATATCACTAGCTTGCTTTTTATTTTTGCCACCTTAAATATATTTTCAGGTCACTGATACAGAAAACCTCACTCAACAATGTAATCCTAATCACACAATTATTTTGGACATCAAATAAGTTCTTCTGGTAGTTTAATCCAAGGTCTTTGATCCTAACAAGTGTATTGTTTTAGGACACAAAACTTCCCGGGGTTCTGATGTGCATGAAGTGTTATCTGTCTCAAGGTTAAACCATAGGCTGCACATTTTCATCCAAGAATGACAATTTAAATGCTTATTTTCAAAAAGATTAAATAGTTTCAACACCCAAGAATGTCTCTGACCATTGTGATTTGAGATATTACCAGTTCAGTAATAAGGGGAACACTAAATCACACTAAACCTCAGTTTAGTAACGCTGATTGCTTTAGAGTTGGAAAAAAACATTACCTGGAATTATGTAATACTAAATTTGGAGAATACATATAAAGTTATTTGTTAATAAAAAAAAAACAAAAATAATTTAGGGGCTTTTCAGGGGAAGGGACTGTGAAAGGAAATGGATAGCATTTTGATCAGAGGAGGGATCATATAGAAGAGGGCCTGGAAGGTACTCACGGGTCTCCATTGAGCAAGGAAGAAGAAGGCAGGAAGGCAAGAAGAACTGAAAAAAGGCACAGCTGAGCCTGTCTGTCCTTCCACATGGTGTGGTAAGAGAGGACAGGAGGACAGGGCTTATGGTGTCCTCCTTCTTAGCACAGTGTCCAGAGTCTTCCAATCCACAGCAGCAGATTTATGAGTCCTCTGTGTGAACAGAATGCTCTGCCCACGGTTTATGAATGACAACATAGAATATTTACTCTCTGTCAATGTCACTATGTGCAGTGGTTGCCTAAGAATAACTCAAATAAATTACAACAGTCTCAGGAAAGGTGCCAGAGGAGCTGTGGATGGTGTTGGTAAAGGATCAAGGCCACAGTTTGAGCAGACTCTCTCAGTCCTAATGACCAGTAAATCTTTGCAGTAGGTGGCTATGGTATGACTGTGTGACATTTGCCACCTCACTGCTTCTACTCACTTAGAATCTAGTAGCACTCTCTGGGATGTGACATCTCTGTTTCTCTCTTTCCTTATTTGAGAGTCACTAGAATAATCCAGGTTGGAGGTTTTAAGTTCTCCTGTCTCTGACCATTCAAGTATCTACTTTTCTGGGTCTTGTGTATAAAAATTGGACTTTGGATACTGGGCAAGCTAAAAAACTCACCTATTACAAGTCACTGTGCCTAAATCATCTTTCTGAGAACAAAAGTCCACAAACATCATCTAGAAGTTCATTTCTATCTCTATAGTTTACTAGGAGGCCACATATCACCTGTGCAATTAAAGGGGATTAATTTAAATGTTGAGGTATCAGTATTCAGGATGCAGCTCAGTTCCTCTAGAAGGATATTAAGGTATAATTTGGGAACCACATTAGAATTTCTAGTCTAGATAATGGGGCTGTTTATTTTTGCAAAAATCCCATGACATTGGCTTGATTGGGGAAGGTATAACATAAGCTGAATCACTTATACTGTTGAGTCATTAAGTAAAAAGAAAGAACATGCTAGAAGGGAATGTAATGTAAGCATGTAAGGAATGAAAAAGAAATAAAACTTATGTATGGTATGATTGTGTACCCCTTTAGTCCCAAAACACAGGAGGCAGAGGCAGGCATATCTCTGTGAGTTGTAATACAGCCTGATCTACAAAGCCAGTCCAGGACAGCCAGGACTTGCACAGAGAAAAACCCTGGTTTGAAAAATCAATACCACAAAACTTATGTATTTTATTGATGGACATCTGAATTCCAATTAATCAGTAGGAGACTAGTGCTAGATAAAAGATTGTTGTTTATCTTGAGTTCAACCTTAGGTCAGCTTCTGTAAGATGGAGCCTGAATCCAAGATGGAGTTGGTCTGGTCTGTCACACTGACCATGAGAGTCAGAGACTCCCAGGTGTGGGAGAAACAGAACATGCATTAAGATTTAGTGTACATTTTAGTGCTTCAAGTTATATGTGTGAATCCTAATACTCACATGAAACAAAAACAACAGTGGGAAAAATACATGAGGTAGTTTTTTATTTTAACTTAAAAATATCGGTTATGTCTAAGGTATGTAGATCAAGAGACACACATTTCCTTGACATACTGAAAACAAACAAAAGCTACCAGAAAAAAAATTTTAGTGTGATGGTGAATATTATGTTTAAAAGTTTAAAATTACTATGCTTAAGAGAAATATAAAACAAATTGCCTCTAACCTGTGAGCCCCACTTGCCCAAGGACAGTTGGACTTAAAGGAATGCTGAGAATTATTCTTGTAATTACCTGATTTGTTTATGTAAGATAACAAATCACATGCTTCCACTCTTGTACACAATCTTGCTTGCCCCTGACAGCATGAAGAATGTGTGGTTTTTGGCATGTAGTTTGATATGTGGCTGGTTGCACATAAACAGAACATAGCCTCATGAGGTTTGCCTGTATAAACCTTGCATGTTTATTGATGAGTGTGCTCTCAGGTTCAGTCCTGGCACCATGAGTATCCAATGCTGGTAAAACTATCAATTTGGAAAGATGAAATGATAATCAATGTTTTTCTCTTTTTCCACTATTTCATGACTCCCATCTATATGCTATATGATGTGTGTGTGTGTGTGTGTGTGTGTGTGTGTGTGTCTGTGTGTGTGTGTGCAGGTTTACTGAGTTTGTATGTGTGGTTTACATAACTTGCATGTGTTTATTCATGTGTGAATAGGACAGAGGTCTTATGTCATTTTTACCTTGCTTGCTAAGACACTGTCTTTGTTGCTGAAAGTTGTAAATTAGGTTAGACTATCTAACACAGAAATCCCAAGGAATATGTCTCCTTCTATATCCATAGAGATGAGGTTATAGGCACACCACTTGCATGCAAGGTTTTTATGTGGATACTAATTCTAAGTTCATGTCCTTCCATTTGCAGAGGATTTTGTCTAGTGAGCTTTCATTCATTACACAAGAAGGGTACTTTTGCTGGCGAGATTCTCATTGCATGCCTTCTCTCAGGAGCCTAAATTAACCCACAGAGCATTCGGTTCATAAACATTGTGCCATGGTTAATGCTCTTTGCAGGTCTATACAAGATGCAGGACATGCTGGTAGGAGAGTATGGTCTCTGCATTGTCTTGAGTGTATGATTAATAGAAGCCTGCAAACTAAGAAGCATCATAGGTTATTATCAATTTATGGTCATTTTAGAATACTAGGGAACCAGGGAGTCTAGCTTTAAAAGCTGTATCTTTAATACCAAAAATGGATATTCTGGCTGAAATAGATACAACCATGAACAAGTCCAGGGCCAAACAACAGCCTCATAGCATATGAGACGTTATGCTTAGGAGGTGTTAGAGGGAAGTATTGAAGGGAAGTAGCCTGGATAAATGGAGGACATTCATAGTTGCTCTTGTGACCTCATCTATCAGGAATTAATTTTTCTCATATTTCATAAAATTAGGTAACCTTTGTCTTAAGGAGGGATGGGCAGGTATATGACTGTTTTTCTGCTTCCATGCTACACAGAAGAAGTAACCTTTTCTCCCATACTACTCACCATGACAGAAAATTGATAACTGCAGTCATCCTGACTTTATCTTCTCTTCTACTTACATGTACTAAATCCTTGTGAGCCAGACTCTGAAAATATTTTATTGCTTGTTTAGCAGACTTTCCCAAGCTAAGATGCTCATGGACAGAAGACACTCTAAACACCATGGTTCACTGCACTGGGCCATAACATATGTTCACACTGACGTACTGTGTCTGGGAGAGTTGGGGCTGAAAGACATTGACACTGAAGTTCACATCTGTTTGAGCAAGTTGACAAAGGGCTATGGCACGGGATGATTGACTGTTTGCTACCATGGGTCAGACTTTTATTGTCACATGTGGCAGATCACTGATTTGTGTGCTCTGTCTCTCAGTGAGAATTGTGAAGTGTGCTTGGTATTTGTCTTTTTTTTCTGAGACATAGTTAGGCTCAGGATTTATTCCCTTTTGAGCATGTAAGGTGGATATGAATCATCCAACATGGGTGTGGAAAGCTAAACAAGGGTTCTCTATTGGAGCAGATACACAAAACTCTTCTTTGAGGAAGAAACTGGGGCACAAGAATCTCTTTTTATATCTTCCTAAGACAGTGTGGGTTCCTAAACCTATGCACAGGGGTCACTTAAGTTCAATGGAAAATAGATGTTTACATGATGATTTAAAACAATAGCAACATTAGAGTTATGAGGTAGCAACAAAAATAATTTTACAGTTTGGGGTTACCACAACATGAGGAATTGTATTAAAGAGCCACAGCATTAGGAAGGTTGAGAACTCTGTCCTAATATGTTCATAAAGGCACAAATCTGCATTTCTTCTAGAGGTTTTCTAAAGTGTCTACATGAGAAGAGAGACATGGGAGATAGTTCTGATCTCTGTAAATGCGAGCAGTACAAAAGGGTGAGAATTCTACATCAGAAGCTAGTATGATGCTTCCCTAAGGGGTTCATCTCCCAAGTCTCCAGACAATATGGGGGAGTTGAATGTAAATGACTCCCTTGAACATACATGATTTTGATACTTTGATCTCCAGTTGGTGAAGCTGTTTAGGTATGGTATGAAGGTATGGCCTGCTTTGAAAAGGTGTGTTAATGGGGAATGGGCCAATTCTGAGTATTCAAAAGACAAAGCTATTCCAAGTTAATTTGAATTCTCTCTCTCTCTCTCTCTCTCTCTCTCTCTCTCTCTCTCTCTCTCTCTCCACACACACACACACACCACACACACACACACACACACACACACACACACACACACACATCTTTCAGGATCAGAGATAAGGTTTCGGCACTTCTTTAGACTCATACCTGTCTGCTTGTTGCCAACCTAAACCAGGCATGATCGCCCGGCCACTCTTTAACCTATGTGGGATGAAATCTTGTGCCCTGTCCAGCTGCTGGCACTGCTTATTTTTATTTTTTTTTTACTGGATATTTTACTTACATTTCAGATGCCATTTCCTTTCCCCATTCCCCCTCCCTAAAAAACCCCTATCCCATGCCCCCCTTTCCTTTTTGCTTTTATAAAAATTTTTTAACTGTTAATCAAAGGCTTTATAAGTTTGGTAATGCTCAATCAGAAGTGTAACCTAACCTGGATATATAATCTATCTTTGACTGGTGGAGACATGTGAACATCTATCTCCATCCCCCCCCTCTTTCTCACTTTTTCTCTCTCTCATCATCTAGCTTCTCCTCTCCTTCTTCTTCTCCTCTCCTAACTCCTTCTCTTCCTCTCGGTACTTCTTCCCCCTTAGCTCCTCCTATATATCACCCTTCCTGTTAAAAAAAAAACAAAACTTTTCTTTCATAATACAATAAGAGCATAATTATGCCTATTTGTACCAGTGAGGTATAAGATAGTCCTAATACCTAGTCCATCATTTTGTTGACTACCCAGAATCTCTGTCATCTCTCCTAAAACAATTAGTTTTGAACCTGGATTTTTTTTCCCTTGGCTTTAGAATGAATGTCAGCTAAAAACCATCCACTCAGATCTTTTCTCTCAAAGTAAATAGTCAGAATTGGCTATGAGACTATAGGTTTTCAACTCCGTCAGAAATCCAGACTGACTTAGTTAACTGAAATTATGGGAAGCATTAAGCATAGCTTCTAAATCTTAGCCAATTTATAGAGGCCACTTAACACCTGGACAGTCCGAATGTTCTAGCATCAAATCTTCAGCCTTCTGGCCCAGAATCATCTGACAGATCTTAGTGATGCAGAATTATTAAGGGCTGATTACTCTGTGTAGACAGATATAATCAGTCGACTAATCTGCAAGTATGTCCTTTTCTGGACAGTAATTTGTCTGTAGATGAAAAGAGGCCATTCTTGCCTAGTGGCTGTCTCCCTGCCACTGGAGTAACTCCAAAGATGCTCCGTTTCTTCTTAGAATCCAAGAAAGGAAGCTGTCAGGAGCAGACAGGTCTCTAATCAAAATTAACATTAATATAGAAATGTTTGTAACGTCAGTTCTATGGACTTCTGACGTTTTGAAAACCAACAATCTATGTAAGGTAACCTGGACTTTTGTCTGTTACCTCCTCTCAGCTATTTCTAAATAAAACATAGAGAACACCCTAACAATAAACTCCAGGCCATGAATTTGCTATAGTCCCTTAACTCACAGGCTAACCATCTCAAATCAGTTTAAGTTAAAGAAGGACTGAGTCTAAGCCTTGTATTCCTAACTGTGCTATACAAGCACAATGCCCACGAGAGTATCAATATTCATCTCACTTTTATATCAATAAGAAGCTCATACCAGTGAAAGCCTTAAATTTGAAATCAAAATAAATTTTGTACCGTTTATGAAATTATAACTTCATCTTGACAATAATTATACACATTTCTACCAATAGGTTAAAGGGGGAATATTGTGCCCTGCCCTCAGCCTTGAGCAGGCCTGAAAGACCTTGTTTACCACAATAGACCAAAATAATAGGACCTAGGTGGAGTTACTCACCTTGGCTGCACATACAGCCTGCTACAGGAACTTAGAAGAATAACTGCCCACTGAGCTTGCCTTGAGCCACCTCCAGCTGTGACTAAGGATAGGTTCCCCCACCCATCTCAGGCTGAAATAAAAAGGGTGTTGGTGGGGCTTTCCCAATAAATTAAGAGCTAAACATTAAACTTCGAGCCTCAATCAGGGAACTTTGTGTTGGCTTCATCTTTTCTTGCCTTCTGTCTTTTCTTCATTTCCAGCCCCACTTTCAAGTGAACCCAGTTTGTCTGTGACTGCAGATGGCTACATAAGTAGAAGAACTGGCAGGGTATAATGCATGCATGTCTTGTTTAAAAACAAAGACAAATGTTTGGAGACTCATTCATAATTATTCACAAGCAAGAAGTCAGCCAAAACCAACTCAGGAAGTTCTCCCCACATGTCCTGTTTTATCTATGCAAGCCAATGCTGCAAAGATAAACATAGCAAATCTCAGCTATTGGCAAAGAAAAACTGTGCCTATCTTAGGCATCTCCTCAAGGGGTATGGACCTTACCTGTCATTCATATGTGAATCCTAGCATTCATGCCCTGTCTTAAGTTGATCCATCTCTTAGAGAATCTTACCTTTCTTTTTAATTTATAAAAGATATAAGTCATGGAGCAGAAAGTTGTGTCTGTCTTAGGTTGTCATCTAAAAACACAGTTTTTAACTTTCAAATGAATAATCTTATATTAGTGATCTATCTTAGGCTGAAGAGGTTTTCAAGACAATCTTACCTGCCATTGACTACCAACTTCTGCTAGGAAAGATGCTGGAGCTTGACTGTAACTCTGCTTTGACATCTGTAAAAGTTCTGATGATTCCTCTCAAAGGAACAGGTATAGACATGTCATAAAATGGATTGTAAAGCTAAATCCTGATACTTTCAATAAAAGTAAATGAGAATTGTGAAGGAATAATGGTCTATAGCTTTTTAAGAAAATCATCTACAGTGCTAGCAGTGTCAAAAGACAAAGGCTTTACATTTCTTAAACTTACAACCTCATTGGGATAATGAAAGATGTTACATTTATCTTAACCCCCAAACCTGTTCCATTTTTATCCACAGCAAACATTACATTATACAAGGTAGCTATCTCTGAAAACGTCCTGAACTAGCCCTCCAAATGCCCACTGTCATTTTCTTTTGTCCAATATTGGATTGATTTACAGACCAATCTATGACTGAATCAGAATAACTGAACACATTGAAGGACAGAAGAGGGTCATTATAACAACTTCTTCATTTGATTGATTTTTTCAAATGCAGGTTCCACAGTCTATGTATTTTCTGTCCTGAAGTGTCTGAACACCTGAGACAAGGCAGCTAGTCCAGTCTGAGATTTAGGCATTCCTATCTTAATGCTTGGCACTACAATCTTAGAGATATTCTTCTTCTAAGTCTTAGTGTACACAGAAAGATATCCAGCATTGATACTATTTCTAGTAAAACAGATTGGTATGTCCTGACTCACAGAAGTATAATTTTCTAGTTTGAAATACATTTTACTCTCACACCAAGGAAATCCTAACAGCTGAGTATTATTAGAGGTCACAAGTACTTCTGGCCTTGACCATACAGCAGGATATAGCAGATGTGGGTCAGGAAAGTATGTCCAATCAGCTTCCCTGTTGCGATCATCAGGGCACTCTACAAAATCAAGGTCAGCATCATTCTTTGTCCCAGCATCAGCATGTCTCACCAATCACTCTGGCAGCCAATCTACTCCTTCAGTATCCTGTGAAGAAACACAAACATGCACTCTTGCCCATATTAATACTGGATCAGGACCATGCCCTGTGCCAGTAAGTGGATCCTGCAATTTTACCTGGCATAAGTATGCCAAGTTATCGGGTGCCATAGAGACTAAGCAGCAGAGATTTCCTTGGATTCCAAGATGAAGAAATTCAAAATAAAATTTTGTAGTGAAAAAGTATACAACTTCCTCTTTTCTTTTATTCATAGCTGATTTTTGAGCTCCATGGTAACAATCCATAATTCCCTATTCTTGAGGACATGTAAAATTATGTGTATTATATAGATTATAGCTTACATAGGTTTAACTCTAGTTTATATTTTAACAAATATGAATTATATTTGGTTTATATAATTTTCATTGAAAGTATATAATTAATATTTAATGTAAATAATTTATATTTACTGTATATAAAACAGTAACATATATGATATATATTAAACATATATAAATCATATTTAACTAGTATAAATTATATTTAATATGGATAATTTATATATACACATGCAGGTGTGAACCTGTATGTAATTATTATATACATTTTTCAATGTATAAAATTTCTAGCTTGTATGATTTGTGCTAATTTATATGAATTACATCTGGAGTCTCCTGATGGATTGGATCAGAACAGGCAGGTGTACTTATCTGGAGTTCATTTGATCTGTGACAAGTCTTAGGACTCTTGATTCCCTGAAGCTTATGTGAACTTAAGTTTACAAAAAGATATACATTAGTATTCACCATTGTACTGGATCCATAGTTTAGAAATACAGTTAACAGGGGTCTGTTAGACAACAGGAGTAGAGTCATGCCTTTGAGACCTAGTAAAAGCTATAGGTTTGGATTAAAAGGCAGAGGACACTGTTTCCTCACTCCAGAGGGCTTGATATGCAGATTGAACAGAGATGTTTTTAGCATGATGAGAACTATGTTTAATTTACATTCAGGAGACAGTCTAAGTGAAATTAAAATCTTAATCTTGTGACTGGATTATAAACTGCCAGTGTTCCATTAGTTTATCAGAACTCCATTGATCAATGTTAACATTCTCAACTTTGAGATACAAATAGCATGTGGAGGGACTATGACACATTTCCCATTTTTTCTTTAGCTCATTTCTTACATCTCTATAATTTGCATTTATATACATTATGACACCTTCTTAGACTTTCCAACATTTATTACTTGCATTTACCAACTTTATACATTTTAACTTTCAATTACCAACTTTCAATACCTTTACCAACTTTGAAACATCTTTCATCTGAAACATTTTTTATTTCTGCTTGCAGTTATCAATCTCAAATATTTCCCATAACCAATAACCATTTTCTTAGACATAAACCCGCTGGATCATAGATCACCTATGCCAGAGCATAGAATCTCTGCCTTCTCAGCTGGCCAAGAAGGGAGAGGTGGGAGTGAGCTCCTGCTGCTGCTTCAAGGGATGCTCACTTTCATTTTCTTTCTTCTTTGTCCCCTGGACAGGAGGGAGGACTGTGTCAATGAAATCCATCCTCTCTCCTAGCTCTAATCATGATCCAAATACTAAAAGTATCTACAGACACTTTTACCTATTCCATACACATCATCATAGTATATTTGAAGTCTTTCCCCAACTTTCTTCCTGGTTGCTAAATGTATTGCACCTTCCTCAGAAAACCCAAAGACAAACCCTTAGAAAATCTAAGCAAGTATGTAATTGCTGTTGTCCTACTTTAGCCAAGCACATTAAGCATTTGTGCTACACACACACACACACACACACACACACACACACACACAGTACAGCAGCTTGCATTTCCAATATTTTCTTCCACTGCCTCTCCTTTGGTGTAGCCCGCCAATCCCGCTCCGGCATTACAAGATGGCGCTGGTTTCCTGTTGCACCACTTGCAAACAAGTCTACTGCGCATGCGTAAGCAGATTCTGGAGCAAACCCCTCCCGAGTGGGTATATGCAAATGAGGTATTGGTGTCTTAGCCAATCCCTGCACGGCAACCCCTCCCTGGGCGGGGACTATGCAAATAGGTCTATGCTAATTAGGTCCGGGTAGAACGACCAACCAGAGAGGGTATGCAAATTAGGTCACAGGGCGACCAATCAGAGAGGACATGCAAATTAGGTCCGACAGGGCAGCCAATCAGGGAAAGCCACGCCCCCTCTCCCCTCTATATAAGCAGCACTCTCTGGCTGCTCTGGGTCCCGGCTTCATGATGGGGTGCTTCTGCAATAAAGCGTGTTGAGAAGGTCGTAGCGTCCTTCTTCCCGGTCGAGCGAGCATAGATCCTTGCGTCTTTCTTCCTGGTCGAGTGAATGCAGATCATTGCACACGTCTTCCTGGTCGAGCGGTCGCAACACTTTGGACTTTTACTTTTTCTCAGTTCCTGTTGTGTATATCTCCTGGTTTCATGGGGGATCCACTAGGATTCGCCACCAGAGGAATCAGATTTATAGGCCTTACAAGATTAGGATTCTCGTTGTTGCACCCAGAGATTGAGTTACCATTGTTTCTAAACTTTCTTCTCACAGCGACTCAACTGTATTGAAGAGAAAAATCCAAGGCAGCAAAGCATGGGTTTGCCTGATGTGCACCACAAAGGCCATGGGGGATTTGAAGTACTGGGCTGGTGTGGTAGACCCTGCCAAGAGAAATTAGTGAGTTGGGTGGAGATGTCTTGGGGCGCCAGGGCATAGAGTGTGAAGATTTGAGAAAACCCTGCTGGAATGTTACTGGAATGTGGGACTGCTGACCAAGGTGGGTTATGGCAATGAAGGAACTAGCAGCTCCCGAGACAAGCAAACCAGAGCTGGGAATACTGAAATGGGCCACTATGGAGGCTAACTAGAGACAAAGGCATCTGGGACCATACTGAGGTAGACAGTTGGCTACAGTTTTGAGGGAAGCCTGCCCGACACATTTTTTATATTTCCCACATGCTTCCTTACTTTATCCAAGCTCCCTAACATTTTTAGAGCTCCCTTATCTTTTCTGAGTTCTTCTTACATTCATTTTCCTAAGTCTTTTACAGTGATGTCCTTCACTGCATCCCACCCCATAGTTGAGTCTCACATTGGGTGCCATTCTTCAGGAGCCAGGCAGTCAATCAAAGTGGGAACATCAAGTGGTGTCTTCCAGGTAGGAGAGGGGTCTTTGGATGTGTCACCATGTGAGAAAGATGTCTTATGCACCCACAAGATACCCTTGTGTGGGGCAGTGGGCTGTGAGAAGCAGCTGAGTGCTTGGTCAACCATAAGTCTGAAACCCCAGACCCTTATTGGATGGCAGGAGTTTGGCTCTGCTCCCAGGCCCTGGTTCTTTTCATTTAGCTTCAACTCTCCACAGCCCCTCCCACAGAGAGGTCTATGACCATCAGTCACAAGGAACAGGCCTCAGGCCCTAGAGAGATTTACATACTAATGAGATGCCTGAAGGCCAGAGGGTGGAGACAATTAAGCATTCTTCCCCAGTCCCTCCCCCCTCCCTTCACTATTTAACCCAGGTCTTCCCTGAGTTTCATAGGAGTGCACATCCATATTCAACCATCATCCATCATGTCAATAAAGCCATTTTGGAAACCCAAGGACTTTCTCGTGTCATTGGGGCCGAGCCATGAGGAACCATGGAGAGGGCCTTTAATGAGCCCCTGTAGCTGCATCCGCCATGCCTAACAACCTGCCTGGAGGAACCCTCAGCATTCCCAGCCACCCTACCCACAGCTGGAGCAACCAACATGGGACACAGCAACACAACTACAGAA
The DNA here is from genome assembly GCA_030674055.1 of Rhabdomys pumilio. NCBI lineage: Eukaryota > Metazoa > Chordata > Mammalia > Rodentia > Muridae > Rhabdomys > Rhabdomys pumilio. The sequence goes on along the minus strand of JANHMN010000008.1, from coordinate 62,056,417 downwards.
ACTGATACTGTGGGTAAGCATTGAAAAGTTCTCAACCATCATACTGCTGTCAAGGAGGACGTCTCTGCATTCCAGCCACAGAGACAGCCCTCTTCAAGCAAGCTAGCCAGGCCTCCAAGTCTGCTAAGTGAGTACAGTAACCGAGTCTCTCCCACAGGGTGCTACCTGGCCTCTTTCTTCTCCCCCCCCCCCCACATTTCTCTCAGCTGTGGGCTGGCTGGTCACACACCCACATTTCCCCAGTCTTGGTCCTTCGAGGCCACTCTCAGTGGGCATCTGAGAGCCCAAGGCCTTGAAACAAGTTGGTCCCTGGCTGCCTTTGGGCCCAAGGATCCCCAATCCAAGAGTTCTACACCCCCACAGAACCAGACTGAGTGAAAATTCCCCATGCCAGGCGCTGCCCTGCTGTGCTCACCCAGTGCTGCCAGGAATAAACTCAGCCAAGATTCGACACAATCCCGCCATGCTGAGCTACAATCTCAGGTGACCACGTCGTGGCAGATGCACAGACCCACAACGCATCAGAGACTCATGCCCGCAAGTGCTCATGTGTGGGCCTACATCATTTCCCACAGATGGTAGAGAATGAGTATAAAGCCAGCTCCAAGAGCACCCCGACTGGCACCATTGGAAAAAGCCTATCCATGGGACAGTGAGTAAATTCAGCCTGGTTCACAAGACCAGACAGGTCTCTCTCTCTCTCTCTCTCTCTCTCTCTCTCTCTCTCTCTCTCTCTCCCTCTCTCTCTCTCTCTCTCTCTCTGCCTCCTCTTCCCTCTCTTTCTCTCTCCACATGTTCCTGGTCAATGTCTTCCCTTTGACTCTTAGCTACAGTCTAACTCCTGCCTAGTTCAAAAGACTAGGTTTCTCTCTCTCTCTCTCTCTCTCTCTCTCTCTCTCTCTCTCTCCTTCTTTCTCTCTCCTCTCTTTTTCTCTCTGTCTCTCCACAGAGAGCTCCACAGAGAGGGTTCCTTCATAGCTAACAGCTGTCCTTCAAGCCACAATGCCTGCTGTAACCCTCATTCTAAGACTCTTTCCCTTGGTTGAAAGACTCTTTCTAGTGGCTAAGACTGTTTTCTCTCTCTCTCAAGATCGCTGGCTCTAAACTCTAATCCCCAGTGTCCTGCCAGGCAGCTTCTTCCCCTGCTCCCCCATCATTTGAGACAGGCTACAGCTATTTGGCTTAGTCAGCTTGCCTAAAGCAACAGGGGAAAAACCCTCCTTGCTACCCAGCCCCGTGTTCCTTAGACAGTTTCTAAAATCTCCGAGTTGAGCCTAGAAAAACTACATACCATCTGCCAGTTTCTCCCAAAAGCTGCTGGCTCAAATCCAGCTTCCACATGACTCTCCCATAAACACAGCCTTTCACTCCTTCTGACTCTGACTCTCCTATCAAGTCTATATGTCTCTTCCTCTAAGCTTTTCTTCAAAGTTGGCCTTTTTTCTCCTTCTCTACATTTAAGATTTCTAAGAAAAACTAAAGGGGAATATAGGACCTCTCTGCCAGAGCACCCAAATGCCCCTGCTTCCCTGTTGTGATTATCCTATAGGTGCTCCCACAAGTCCAGCGGAGACAATGCTATCTCCTGGAACCTGCCTGGGACACCAAGCTGCCTTCTTCCAGGCACCTCATCTGACCAAAAACTCCAGACATACATGCTGAGACTCAGACATGCAGGCTGAAATCCAGGATACATACTAAAGACTCCAGAGACACACTGAGATCCAGCAGAGACAAAACCACATCCTAGAACCTGCCTGGGACACCAAGCTACCTTCTTCCAGCCACCATGTTTAACTGAAGACTCTAGAGACACATGCTAAAACCCAGAGACACACACTGAGTCCTACAGAAGACACATCCAGACCTTCCAGCTACAGATAAACCTTTTTGTCAAAGTCAAAGAGCTAAAAGTTACATGTTAGTGAAGAAAACATAATGTCTATCTAGATTAATCAGATGTTATTACCCTCAAAATGTACCACCTGTGTTTAATTGTTTCAATGATCCCTTGCCTTCCTAACTCCCACCTCCAGCTCCCTTTACCCTTTTGGCTTAATTGTGCCACACTCTATGGCCTTCAAAGCATTTTCTTTTGACTTCTTCATCCAAAATTTTCACTACAGATGACAGTGACCTCCCCCCTTCTTTTTTAAAAAGGGAAACAGGGGGAATTGTGAGGCAGTGGGCTGTGAGAAGCAGCTGGGTGCTTGGCCAAGTATAAGCCTGGAACCCCAGACCCTATTGGATGGCAGGAGTTTGGCTCTGCTCCCAGGCCCTAGTTCTTTTCATTTAGCTTCACCCCTCCACAGCCCATCCCACAGAGAGGTCTATGACCATCAGTCACAAGGAACAGGCCTCAGGCCCTAGAGAGATTTACATACTAATGAGATGCCTGAAGGCCAGAGGGTGGAGACAATTAAGCATTCTTCCCTGGCCCCTCCCCCTCCTAACTTCCTACCTAGAGGAACCATCAGCATTCCCAGCCACCCTACCCGAACCCTTGTGGGTCACAATTCCAAGGTGAGCTGATTTGTAGTGTGTTGTATAAATCAGGTGATCTGAACCTAGAGAAGCCCTTGCTACATATTTCTTCATTTACCTCCTGTCCTTTGTCATTATTGTGACAATGAAGGCTGATTCCATCTCTGAATTAAGGGAAAGGTCGAGAGTTACTGGATATGTAAGGCCCTTGTTTGAATGGACCTTTTGAACATGAGGATGCCCTATTACCCCATGGATGTAACCACTACTTTTTTCTGGTAGAAGATATCTTTTTTGTTTTTTACTGGCCAGGACATCATTAAGACTATTTGTTCCTCCAGTTACATTGGTTCGTAGCTCAAGAAACACATAGCATTCATAATGGTGGAAATGAGTCACCTTAAATGTCTTTCTCTGAATGCTTGTTGCAAATTTGCATCACAGATATCCATGCATGAAAATTCCATCTCTAATTTCTCCACCCTGTAGATGGGGAATGACACTACTACAAGATGATGGGGGTGGGGGGAGAAAAAAAAACACAACAATAAAAACCCAAAGAAACCAAAAGCAGATCTATGAGACCAGTTTATGACTATCAGTTTCTCTATCATAAAAATCACAGATGTCTCAAGCATGCTAATGATGCATCTTGTGTTCAGAGATTAAAAACAACAACAAAAACTCACCCAAACCCTAAAGCAGTTATGCAAAGCATAAGAAAGACCAGAGCTGGAAATAAGCAGACACATGATAAATGAAACAAATATCATAAAAGTAAAGACCTGGAAATTTGATAGAACAAACAAATCTGACAATCCCTTGATATTAATCACTCAGAAGACACAAACTATTAAAATGAGAAACACAGAAGAGACAAGTTAGAATCCATTGGCACCCTAAGGGCTACGAGGCAAACTTGTACTCCAGGATGTTGACAGTCCTTAAGGAAAGATATTTCTCACTTCACAAACAAACACCAAAACTGATAAAAGGTATCAAATATGAACCACCTGCTGCCTTCCCACTGCTAACCCTTGGTAGTAATGATAAATTTAGGATGTTACAAAATATATGAAGAGATAAATATAAGGACAAGATAGAAAGAGATGATATAATCTCCCCTAACAAAGAGAGCCTAAACCAACAGATTGATGGATCTTACCTACTGGTTGTAAAGTGCCGTGAAGAATGCTCAGTCTGTGTCACCAAAGGAATAAGGAAAAATTCTAAACAACCTACAAAGTCAGTATTACTCTGGTGTCAGAACCATTACAGCACATGCTCACACACATGCATGCACTCACACAAACACACACACACACACACACACACACACACACACACATGCATACATGAACATGCCAATATCCTTGAATATTCACATGTACATCTGTTATGAGATTACTTTGTACTTCAGATAAATGTCAACACATGATAGAGATGGTGTTTCGTGTCCATATTCGGTTCAGTATGGAATCCTAGGATAATTACACACAAAAAAAAGTGGTCAACAGCAAGCATATAAGGAGGTTAAGGGAAGAGGCCCATGCTCAGCATCAAGGAATGAAATTTTATCTTTTTCTGAAATGTAAATGGACTCAGGTTTGCTTGTCAGCAAAATGCCAGTTCCAGAGCTAAGGTGAGTCTAACTAGAGCCAGGGATATGTAGCTGGAAGCTTAACAAACAGGAGAGGCTTTCCGATCATGTCAAGGCCTGCAGCAATGCAACAAAGCAAATAATGAGCCAAGTTCACTTTGTAAATGTATAGAGTTTCACAGAGAAATTCTTTCCAGATAAGGTTTTAAATAAGAAAATGAAACCAAAGGATAACACAGCAGATACAAACTGTTGAAAAAGGAACAATGAAGTAAATTTAACATGACTCCCAGCCCGGAGCACTGGTTTCTTCTGGTCTGGGCCCAGGAACTGAACAGATCCCAGATGGCAGCTCTGCCTCCAATCACACAGGACCCAGAGGAAGCTGGGCTCCCAGGAACTCTGACCCAGGTAGTATCTTAGGTAAGAAGACAGCAACATCTGCCCCAAACAGGGAGTAACTGGGACCCACAAGAACCCAGGAAGTCACTCCTGGCCCAGAGCACTGGTTCCTTAAGGTCTCGGCCAGAGCACTGAGCAGAACTTGGGTGGCAGCTTTGCCCTCAAGTCTCTAAGAACCCAGAGAAAGCAGGGCTACCAGAGCTCTAACCTGGGCAGTATCCTGTCTGTGCCTGAGCACTGAGCCGATTTTGGGCCCCAGCTCTTACCCCAGTAGTTACATCCACCCCACACAGTTCTGATACAACCAAAAGAATAGGAAAGACAGGCTCCATTCAGAGACAGGGCAGGTAGCACTAAGGAGATACAGATGGCAAAAGGCAAGTGCAAGAACATAAGCATCAGCAACCCAGGGTACTTGGCATCATTAGAACTTGGTTCTCCCACACAAGAAAGTCCTGAATTTCCCATATTACTAGGAAAGCAAGATTCAGATCTAAAATCCCTTCTACTGATGATGATAGAGGACCTTAAGAAGGACATAAATAACACTCTCAAAGAATTAGAGGACAACACAGGAAACAGGTAGAAGCCCTTAAAGTGGGAACACAAAATTTTCTTAAAGAATTACAAGAGAACACAACCAAACAGGTGAAGGAATTGAACAACACCATCCAGGAAATAAAAATGGAAGTAGAAAAAAAATCAAGAAATCACAAAGGGAGACTACCCTGGAGTTAGAAAACCTAGGAAAGAAATCAGGAGTCATAGACACAAGCATCACCAACAGAATACAAGAGATAGAAGAGAGAATCTCAGGTGTAGAAGATAGCATAGAAAATATTGACACAACTGTCAAAGAAAATGCAAAATGCAAAAAGTTCTTAACACAAAATATCCAGGAAATCCAGGAAACAATGAGGAGGCCAAACCTAAGAATAATAGGTATAGAGGAGAGTGAAGATTCCGGACTTAAAGGGCCAATAAATATCTTCAACAAAATTATAGAAGAAAATTTCCCTAATCTAAAGAATGAGATGCCTATAAACATACAAGAAGCTTATAGGACACCAAATAGACTAGACCAGAAAAGAAATACCTCCCATCACATAATAATTCAAACACCAAGTGCACAAAACAAAGAAAGAATATTAAATGCAGTAAGAGAAAAAGGCCAAGTAACATATAAAGGCAGACCTATCAGAATTACATTAAACTTCTCACCAGATACTATAAAAGCTAGAAGATGCTGGACAGATGTCATACAGACTCTAAGAGAACACAAATGCCAGCCCAGGCTACTATACCGAGCAAAACTCTCAATTACCATAGATGGGGAAACCAAGATATTCCACAACAACACCAAATTTACACAATATCTTTCCACAAACCCAGCATTACAAAGGATAATATCAGAAAAGCTCCAATGCAGGGAGGGAAATTATACCCTAGAAAGAGCAAGAAAGTAAACCTCTTCCAACAAATCCAAAAGAAGATTGCCACACAAAGATAACTTTACCTCTAATAACAAAAAATAACAGGAAGCAACAATCACTATTCCTTAATATCTCTTAACATCAATGGACTCAATTCCCCAATTAAAAGACATAGGCTAATGGACTGGATACTTAAACAGGACGTAGCACTTTGCTGCATACAGGAAACCCACCTCAGTGACAAAGACAGATTCTACCTTAGAGTAAAAGGCTGGAAAACGATTTTTCAAGCAAATGTTCCTAAGAAAGAAGCTGGAGAAGCCATTCTAAAATCTCCAGCCCAAGAGCACAACGGGAGGGACTCATGGCTCCCCCTGTATAGGTAGTTGAGGGTGGCCTTGCCAGGCATCAGTGGAAGTGGACAGCCTTGGTTCCTGAAAGTTTGGATCCCCTAGTGTTGAGGAATTTCAAGAGCATGGAGGCAGGAATGAGAGGATGTTGGGAGCACACCCTCATAGTAATTGGAGGAGAGGGGATGGGGTAAGGGGTTAGGCATCAGTGGAAGTGGAGGGCCTTGGTGCCTGAAAGTTTGGATTCCCTAGTGTTGGGGAATTTGAAGGCAGGAAGACGAAAATGGGAGGATGGTGGGAGCACACCCTCATCGAAACTCCCAGAATTATATGGATTAGACATGACAGAGGCAGGCCACCAGAAGACTAGATTTCAGAATTCAAACAAACAATTATCTTGATCCTAAATTTTTTTGAGAATTGTATATTGCATAATACATAGCCTTGATATATCTACTCATCAGGCAAGCTTAGCAGACCTGCTCGAACCTCTGATGTCCTGGAATTCCAGCTGGATGCAGTGAAGACACAGTGTCAGAGGCTTATCAATTTACTCTTCCTCCCACCCCTGTTCTAATATCTCAACACCCATAATCAGCTCGAAGAAGTTAATGAAGAGTCAGCGCCCCTATTCCCTGGGCTTGGGGACTGAGGTGGTTAATATTGGGCTGTCTTTCTAGGAAAAAGTAGTGGTTTGGTTGGAACAGGGAGGATTAGCTAGGATTTATTGCATAGCCATAACCTATTCGTAGAAATATGTATAATTGTTAAGATGAAGTTATAATTTCTTAAATGGTACAAAATTTTACTTTGATTTCAAATTTAAGGTTTTCATTGGTATGAGCTTCTTATTAATATAAAAGTGAGATGAATATTGTTACTATCATAGGCATTGTGCCTGTATAACACATTTAGGAATCCAAGGTTTAGACCCAATCCTTTAACATTTTTTAACTGATTCAAGATGGTTAGCCTGTTAGTTAAGGGCCTATAGAAAATTCATGGTTCTGAGTTTATTGTTAGGGTGTTTTCTATATTGTCTTTAGAAATAGCTGAGAGGAGTTAACAGACAACAGTCCAGATTACCTTACATGGATAGTTGGCTTTCAAAACATCAGAAATCCACAGAATGGACATTACAAACATTTCTGTATTAATGTTCATTTTGATTAGAGACCTGTCTGCTCCTGACAGCTTCCTGTCTTAGATTCTAAGAAGAAATTGAACATCTTTGGAGTTATTCCAATTGTGGTGAGACAGCCACTAGGCAAGAATTGCCTCTTTGCATCTATAGACAAATTACTGTCCAGAAAAGGACACATTTGCAGAATAGTCAACTGATTATATCTACCAAGACAGAGTAATCAGCCCTTAATAATTCTGCATCACTAGGTCTGTCGGATGATCCTGGGCCAGAAGGCTGAAGATCTGATGCTCCAACGTTTTGTAGTATAGGGACTGTACAGGTGTTCAGCGGTCTCTATAAATTGGCTAAGTTTTAGAAGCTATGTTTTGTGCTTCCCATTAATTTCAGTTAACTCAGTCATTCTGGGTTTCTAACGGGGTTGAAAACTTATAGTCTCATAACCAATCCTGGCTATTTACTTTTAGAGAAAAGATTTGAGAGGATGGTTTTCAGCTGACATTCATTCTAAAGTCAAGAAAAAAAATCCAGGTTCAGAACTAAGTCTTTTAGTTAGGAGAGATGACAGAGGTTCTGCTTAGTCAACAAAATGATGGACTGGGTATTAGGTCTGTCTTGCACCTTACTGACATAAATTGGTATAGTTATGCTCTAACTGTATTTTGAGAGAAAAGTTTTATTTTAACAGGAAGGGTGATATGTAGGAGGAGCTAAGGTGGGAGGAGTACAGAAAGGAAGAGAAGGAGTAAGGAGAGGAGGAGGAGGATAGGAGGAGCTAGGTGATGAGAGAGCAAAAGAGAGAGGGGTGCCAGACATGGAAGCAGATGTTCACATGTCTCTGCCAGTCAAAGATAGTTGATATATCTAGGTTGGGTATTAGGTTACACATCTGATTGATATTGAGCATTACCAAACTTATAAAGCCTTTGGTTAACATTTAAAAATTTGTATAAAAGCAAAAAGGAGAAGGGGGCATGGGATAGGGGTTTTCTAGGGAGGGGAAATGGGGAAAGGGGATGGCATTTGAAATGTAAATAAAATATTTAATAAGAAATAAATTTAAAAAAAGAAAATTTAACACACAAGCAGAAATCAATGCTCTAAGCAAAAGTATTGAGTGTGTGAATCCTGAGGAAAAACAGATCACAAAAACCAAACCAACAAAGAGAAAATTTGCCCATATCAAGATCCGAGCCATTAGGAAAGCCAAAGTTTATCAGGACCAATGTTAGGGTCCAGCTGGCATGTTTTTGCTTTTTCAAGGAGAGGTCATGACTAGATAGTTATCAGGACAGGCAAATTATAAACTCATCAAAGCTTAGGGGATATAACAGTACAGGATATGTATTTAAATGTATATCATGATGAGATTCCTTATTGTCTACTTTTTATTAACACTAACGATGCATTTAAAATCAGAAAAATTAAATTGAAAAATATCAAAGAATCATGCTTATTTAAGAATAGATTTATAGGTCTAAAAATCAAAAAACTCAAGGAAAATCACAAATTAATCCAGAAAACAATTAAGAGATATAAATCAAAACCAGCAAACCAGGATACAAACAGACTCTTTGGATGTCAAATAAGATCAACAGTGTCTGTTTTCAAGAGATCAATAATATCAAAGTCTACAAAAACCAATGTCTGAGTCCAACCTCACTGCAGCCAACCAAACAACAAGTTCTATGTAGTGTGAAGACAAGATCCAGCATCTTTCCCTCCCCCTTTTCCCAGCCTTCAATGGGAGGTGTCTGCACTTCCTCACAATGGTAACAGTGAGGTCATAGCAAGAAATGAGCCAATCATCATTGCTCTTCACAACCAAAAAAATGTTTTCACTTTCTGTCTCCAAGCACCTCATTACTTTTATTGCCATGACTAAATCCCTAAGAAGAAGCAACATACAGAACACAGGTATTATTTTGTCTCAGGCTCTCAGAGAACAGGGAAGGCCTGGATGGAGACTTGGAAAAAATGGAACTGAAGCAGCTGCTTACATGAGATTGGCAGTCCCATTGCCTCTAATGACCCAATTTCTCCTGTTGGGTTCGACTCTCCTGGTGTTAGCAACTTCTCCAAACACACCCCTGCAAAAGAGAAGCAATTCAGAGACAGAAGGTGGAGTGACCTCTCATGTTCAAACCTAAAGGAGGACAATTTGACCTTAATAAGAGCAGCAGTAACAAAAATGGTGAGCTTTGTGCTGACTTGGATTCAAGATACAGTTCACAAGTGAACACACGGGATTCTTTATGGTCCTTTTCTCTAGTTCTTTTCAAGAGAGGCAGAGATCATTTTGGCTCAGCCCTGAAATTCTCCAATGACTAACTACTGCAGACCTCCTATTCTCTACCTAGAGGCATAAGACCTACTTCCTTTTTCTTAATCTCTAAGTTACAAGCATCAAAAAGATGGCAGTGTGTCTGTGACAATGTGATCCCATAAGAAAATTTGCTGTCCCTCAAGATCTTCCAGGGTAAGTTTTGTCTCCTAAGTGACAGGGTTTTAGGGGAAAACTCTCAACATGATAGGGGGATTTATCACTACAGGGAAAGGCTTTCACGGGGATGGAGTGCTAAGAAGCTAAGTGCAAGGCATAATTGATGTCTTTATTTTTTACAGTTAATATTTTTTTTACAGCTAACAAGAGCTTTACAGTAAATAAGTCAGCATATAAATGTCAAAGATCAATGAAAAGATAACAACAGAAGAAAGGTGATGCTAATAATTTTTTTAAAACACCTGAAGCAAATGCACAAACATAACCAAAATAATGAACAGTAACTCAAAATCCAGGTAAAAAAACCAAAACAACAACCCCAGCCCAACTCTTTGGGAAGCAAACTTATTATGTTCAGGCCAGTGGGGATCACAGTTGTTCAATTCTAAAAAGGGACAATAAAAAATAAAGTTCTCTGAGAACCAAAGTCTGAATCTAACTCCTTTGCAGCCAATCAACTGCCCTTCTGCAGCATTCGCACAAGCTCCAGTTCCAGCTGTGCCTTCTGTGGGTGGCTACTATAATTTCTCACAATGTCAGATTGTTAGGTCATGGGATGCATGTGCCAATCAAAGCTCACCAAAAACTCGATGTCATTTTCTATTTCTTTTCAAGAGAGGTGGAAACAATTTTGGCTCAGACTTTGATTTATTCATGGTTTCTATTCCTGTGACAAAACACGAGTTTTCAAGGACAAAATTTATTTGGCTTACACTTCCAGATTATAGTCCATTATTAGAGAAAATCAGGACAGGAACACAAGCAGGGCTGGAATCTGGAGGCACGAGCTGATGCAGAGGCCATGGAGGGGTGGGAGGTGCTCCTTACTGGCTTGCTTCCCATGGCTTACTCATCCTGTTTTCTTGTTGAACCCAGGACTACCAAATCAAGGAAGGTACACCTGCAATGTCCTGAGCTCTCCCACATTGATCACTAATTGAAAAATGCCCAATAGCTGGATCTCATGGAGGCATTTTCTCAACTGAAGCTCCTTCCTCTCTGATGCCTCTAACTTGTGTCAAGCTGACACAGAAAACCATCCTGTACAGGCTTTCAGAGGACTAGGCAGAGCATGATGGTACACTCAGCTGCTTCCACTGGCAGTAGGGTCTGAGGCAAATGGTTTCACTGCACTGACAGTCTCCCAGATTTCCTAAGAACCCATTCTGTCTTCAGCCAGGCTCACATCCAAAAGCTTCCTAACTTCTCAAACAATGCTGCCTAAGAGGACAAAGTGTGCAAACACAGGACATATCACATGTAAAAAAGCCTTTTATTCTTAATAGTTCTGATTAATAATGACACAGATAATGACAAACAGCATTGTGCTTCCCTGGTTATGAACACTAGCTTTTACTATTTGAGAATTTAGGAAGAGTTCTTCAATGACTTTGTGACTTGACTTTTACAGACTCACCATCACTCTATACTTGGGGGTTCAATTCCTTTTACTTTAAACTTAGACAGATTTTAAACAGTGCTTCCTCACATACATAGAGATGCTGTAAGTTGCTCTGCTTCCAAGACACCCCAGGATACGTGAGAAACATCTAGGGGACACAGAGGAAGAAGCTTCTTCCCAACTACCCTGTAAGACCCTTATCTGATTTCTCATGAAGAAATCTAGATATTAAAAGACAGTGGTTGATGGGTTCAGTATTATTGAGAAATTTATCATTCCAGAGTAAATATGCACAAAAATGTTTTATTTCTATGGCCACGGAAGGTGGAGCTATGGTGTCTTGCCCTTCAAAAAATACCTTGATTTGGGTTATTATTAAATTGTGGAGATAAATTTCTTATTTTATTGGCAACTGTAAAGTCAAGACCAACCTACCCAGAGACAGCGAGTGGGAGGAGGGCTGCTTTTTCTGTTCCTGTTTTTGTCCTTCACTGACTTTAGTTCTTAGTCCTACATTCTGTTCATTCTGTCATATGGGTTTTCATCCAAAGCATCAGGCCTGATTTGCATCTCTTCTCTGCATGAAGACAAAGCTGTCTAAACTGCAGGAAGATTGTAGAATTGTCCTCTGGGAGATTTCCTACAAAGCTTTCACCTTGTCTCCCTGTGTATGTTTTGGAGATGGACAAGTGGAGAACTCCTGACTCTGTTAGAGCTTCATTTTGGTATAGTGCCTGCCATTGACAAGGCCTAATCAACTGGTGTCTGCCTGTATTCTCTTTGTAGGACCTGCTGTCTATCTGCCTAGTCCTGGACATTGTCCTTTCTTCTGTGAACTCAAGTGTATAGCTCTGAACTCAGACCAAGAATGTGTCTTCAGCTTTCCTGCAGCTTGTGTTTCTTCTTTTGTCACTGCAGACTCATTTATATTTCTGTTATCCTGCTTCTGAAACCTCAAGGCTTCTGTATCCTCTTGTGCCCTTAAAGTGATTGTAAAACCTGTGGGTAGCTAGCAAGCCAGAAAGCAGTAATGATAAGAATGAAAGAAAGAAAAAACAAAATAAAGGAAGAAAAAAGAAGGAAGGAAGGAAAAAAAGGAAGGAAGGAAAAAAAGGAAGGAAGGAAGGAAGGAAGGAAGGAAGGAAGGAAGGAAGGAAGAAAGAAAGAAAAAAGAAAGAAAGAAAGAAAGAAAGAAAGGATGGAAGAAAGATAATACATTTACTCTGCAATATGTGATTGAGTGCTAATATTTCTAATTAAAATCATATGATTAGCCAAAGCTACTCACCTCAGCAGAGGTTAACAAGGAAAGAAGGAATGTCTGACCATTTCCTGCCTTTGAAACCTCCACACCTTATGAATTTGTTATTCAGTAAGTTCCAATATTGTGGAAAGACACAAATGCTGTTTTCTATTCCAGACATAGTTCGCTCAGAACATGCACTCTCTGTAGGAGGGTGTAACTGCCTAGGAGCACCTTCCATACACAAGAGCTGAGCCTTGGTAGACAGCTGCCTGCTACCCTCTGACTTCAAATGGTCTTCAGAGGGGCCCAGGATTTGAGCTATCACTTAAGACAGCATTACATCTAGACAACATTACATCTCAGACTGAACTTTCCCCAGCATTGATCCATTCACACAGACTCAGTCGTTATGATCGATCTAAATATCTGTTAAATCTAGCTTTTTTTATTTATTAACTTTCTATTCATTCAGACTTTTCTTCACTTCAGTCACAATAATTTTGTATTGCTGTACATAATATCTTACCTATTGTACCATATTTAACTAATTTTTGGAATATAGTAATATAGTCCACAAAATATAATGGTTTTTAAATAAAAATTAGTTTCAGATCTTCATTGTTTATATATATGAGCAAATACAGGTTTTTTAAATATTGGTCATATATTCCACAGCCTTAACCAATCACTTAGCTGTTCCATAAACATCTCTGTTAAATCCAGGAGACTGTCAACATACATGACCTTGCTGTCTAAGGAGAACTCTTTGCCTTCCCAAGGTGAGTGCCTTCTCTTCTCTTCCTACCTTGCTACCTACCTATGTCTTCTAACAGGAGATTGAGTAAGAGTGGAGAAAAAGATGTTTGTCTGTTCTCAGTCTTTGGGAGAAAACACCTAGTTTCTCTCATTAAATATGATGTTGCTTTAGTATATATGTGTCTAATCGCAGCTTGTTGAAAGTTTTTGCAACAAATTGACATTCAGCATTTTTCAAATTTTTTCTGCAGCAATTCTTATAATCAACTTCTTTTAAAATTTTCATCAATATAGTTGACTAAATGGATTGACTTTGAATTTGCTTTGTTTTACTTTATCTTTTCAAAGACTTGTTGATTTTTATTTTTGTGAGTGCTCTGAATTACAAATTTGTACTACATGCATACTGGATGATCTCTGAAAACAAAAGAGACCATCAGTTACCCTCAAATTGGAGTTATAGATGATTGTGAACAACCACATGGGTGCTGAAACTGAACCCAGGTCTTGAAAGAGCCATAAGTGCTCTTAACTCAGCCATTTTCCAGTCTCGTATTTGATTCATATTTATGCATATTTGTCTGTGTGTGTGTGTGTGTGTGTGTGTGTGTGTGTGTGTGTGTGTGTGT
>JANHMN010000008.1:61937887-62042458 GCA_030674055.1 Rhabdomys pumilio | reverse complement strand
TGTGTGTGTGTGTGTGTGTGTGTGTGTGTGTGTGTGTGTGTGTGTGTGTTTGCAGTGCTCATGGAACTCAGGGGAGGGCATCAGATCCCCTGGAGCTAGAGTGGTTGTATATAGATGCTGGGAACCATACTGTGATGGTTTGAATTGGTATGGCCCCCATAGATTCATGTGTTTGAATTCTTGGCCCATGGAGAATGGCACTTTTAGAAGGTGTGGTCTTGTTGGAGTAAGTGTGGCCTTGTTGGAGTTAATGTGTCACTGTGAAGGTGGGCTTTGAGGTCTCCGATGCTCAAAGTCTGTTCAGTGTGGCAGACAGTCTCCTCTTGGCTGCCTTCAGTTCAAGATGTAGAACTTCTGGCTCCTCCAGCACCATGTCTGCCTGCATGCTGCCATGCTTCCCACAATGATGATAATGGACTTAAACCTCTGAAACTTTAAGCCAACACAAATTAAATCCTTTAAGAGTTGCATTGGTCATGATGTCTCTTCACAGCAATTAAACTCTAAGACATATGCTCTTGCCCTCTGAAAAGGAAGCTCATGCTTTTTACTGCCAAGTCATGTCTTATGAACAGGAGGATTTTTTATAAACTGATGAAAGAAACTTACTCACCTTCAACAAATCCATCCTGATCTTGATGAACAAGCTATATGTTAGATGTGTTAGCTTGCATTTTGTTGATAATACAAGCAAAATCTCTGCTAATTCCATGGATTAGTTTTTCTTCCCTATTACTTATTTACCTAACTTTCATATCATGGCAATTTTAAAATAATGGCATGAATAAGAAAGCATTATTTATGCATATGTTTTCTAAAAGACATAATAGAGAGTTGATGTTATTTCCTCTTTAATATGTGGAAGATCTCACCAGTGAAATTGTCTCAAAAAGAACTTTTTCTGTTTTAAAAAAGACTATTAAAAGCTTTTTTATTTAAAAAGACTATTAATTATTGTCTTGATGGGACATAGAGAGATGCCTCAGTTGTAAAAACTCTTTTCATCCAAGCATGTGGCCATGAGTTTTGAATTCAAAGAGCCAGATAAAGCCAGACACATAGTACCAACTTTCTATAATCTCAGCTTTTTTACATCAAATTGGAGATAGAGACAAGAGGTTCCCTGGATGCTTAAAGGCCAAGTAGTTTTTGTATATGGCACAAACAAATTTAGTTTTAGTTATGAATGATTAATGAAAATAAAACCCTGGAGGAAGAAGCTTAGCACCTGAGATTGCTTTTTTGAAGCAATCCTTGAGAAGAGAAAAAGGTTGGGAGTGACAGAAACCTGGAATGATAAGGGGACAAGATGCTGCACGGCCAGTAGGAGGAGCCACTAACATGGCTTAGAGCCCTGAAGACCTCAGGACACATTTAGAAATGGTTTGTTCCCATCCTTCCTTAGTTTTACATGACTGACCTGATGGCCTGGGCTGTGGTTCTCCAAGAAAGTCAAGTCTGAAGTCAAGGTACTTCACTGTTGAGTCTTTGAAGTCTTGGGAGAGATAGAATGTTGTTGGGGTGCATTCTTGCCTGGCCTCTGGGGTGCCTGAGTGCCGCCTGCAAGCCGCAGAACACAGTCCATGATAGTGGTCCCAGCCTGTGCCTCCCAGGATGAGAAACAGCAAGGTCTGGGATGGATACTGCACTTCTTAGTCTTCTGTGTACCCAGACACTCCTGGCATACAATGCAAAGTTGAGAATGGTCTATGGGTCTTTATTTCCCCTACATGCCAGGTAGGAAGAAAATGACCGAGCTTTGGACAGGGTGGAAATTTGGTTTGGTTCTGAGTGAGTGCCTAGCATTTGTAGAAACTAGAATAGAGAAGCCCTTATCTAGGAGATTTAGGCACAGCTCTTTACAAGGAAGGTCTCTCCCTGCATCAAATCTTGATGAATGAGATTGTCCTTGTTGATCCAAACTGCTATATTTGATGTCAGGTGTGAATGCATATATCTTACTCAGGTTGAACCAGAGATTATATTTCTTTTGTAAAAAGGAATTCCCAGGAAGGGAAGCTCATTGGATAAAGACTCAGAGCCTATCTAGACACCACATTAGCAAGAAGAATTCCAGGTTTTGGTGCTATGTAACTGAATGCCTTGGCCCTCTTGGTGGGGTGTCAACATTATGTGTTCTAAATTAGGTCATTTGGTAGGGAGCTGGCCTCATTCATACCATTTTGAGATTCTGAGATTTCCCAGGGTTTAGGCTGGCTCAACCTTATCAATTCTGTGTATAGTGGCACAGTCTACTTGCCCCACAGGATGTTGGTGGTGGAGAACAAAAATCATCTTGCCATCTTATGCCTTTTACTAGCTGAGGGGGTTTGAATAAGAATACCTCACTCTCCATAGGCTAATATATTTAAATGCTTAGTCGCCATGGAGTGGCACTATTTGAAAGGATTAGAAGGATTAAGAGCTGTGGCCTTGGTAGAGGAAGTGTGCCATGAGGAGTGGTATTTGAGGTCAAAAGACACTCCAGATCAAGATTTCCCTCTTTTTGACTGTGGATCAGGATGTAGCCCTCTACTACTGCTCCAGAACCTGTCTGCATCCTCCCCAAATCTCTACCACATTGATAAAGAACTAAGCCTCTGAAATTATAAGCTAACCCCCAGCCTTTTTTAAAAAGAGTTGTCTTAATCGTTGTGTCTCTTAACAGCAAATGAACACTGACTAAGACAGAAATTTGTACCATAGACTGGTGTGTTACTGCTACAAGCCTGACCATGTTGTTCATTGGACAAATATGGAAGATTTAGGGACTCTGGACTAGAAAAGCAGTCAGATGCTTTAAGTGGGGCTAACTGGGTCATCCCAGAAGAATAAGGAAGAGAGTGCTGAGGGTGATTTGACCTATGGTGGCCCAGCTGAAGAAGTTTTAGTGGGGAAAATATTAGTAAGAGCCCTAGAGACTGTTCTTATGACACTTTAGTAAGGACTATAGCTGCTTTCTGTCCTTGTCCTAAAATTTTGCCTGAGGTTGAATTGAAGACTTTTGGATTAATGGCTTTGGCTGAGGAGATTTCAAGAGAGCTTAGTATTGAATAACACATGATTACTAGCTGATACTCTCATACAGATATATGATAAAGATAGACAAGTAGGGCAGGGAGAAATACAAGATGTAGAGTTTGAGGAACAAAGAAAATAGTAAATGTAATAGAGCCAAGTCCAGTGTTCAAGGAGATTAAAAAGTGTCAAGAAGATTCCAATTCGAAATGGAATACTGACTTCAGGGCAATACCCCACTAAGCAAAGCTTCCAACTTGTGAAAGGTAATCTAGACAAGCTTGAGCAGTGAAGAAAAGTATCAGCAACAGAAAGCAGATGCAAATGTAATTTTAAAACGGGTCTCAAGTTCCAGCTGTATTAAGCAGCAGAATTTGGCAGCATCAGTACATGGCTTTACCTTTAGAATCAAAGATGCAAGAAAGAACTTGTAAAATCTCCTGCTGCAGTGAAAAAACAAACAAACAAACTGTGCACCTTGGCATGTGTAAGGGGTGGCCCTGCATGGAGGCTCAGAAAGACCTTTGCAGGAAGCTGTGGAGGTAAAGCCTGGATTTCTAAAGACACCTCTTAAAAAGATCAAATCTAGTGGGATAAAAGACCACAGATATAATTAGAATTACCATTAAATTAATTTATTTGTTACTGATAGCAGGCCAACAGCCTTAAATCCAAATAGAAGAGGTGTTATGTAGGACTAGTTAGAGGAAAGATTTTTAGAGGCAGGCATCTCATTTGTGTGAGATAAGAATATTGGTGAGAAACTACTTTTATTATTTCTCTCAACTGTGAGGCTCTGTCTCTCTACCCCTGTACCACTGATAAGAGTGGTTGTCTCACTCTCTGGTACACAGCAATATGCAGGTTTAAAAAGCAAAGAAATTGGTTAATTATCTCATAGCAGCTTTAGAAGTTTGAGGAGGATGGCAACTAGTCAGAGTTTCCAGGAGCTCATCTTTTAGAAATTTAGGATAGGTCAATGACATCCACAATCAGGAAACAGAGAGTAAACACATATATGTCTTCTTGACATGAAGAAGCAATTTATATTATGTGTTAATTTGTGGACACACATAAGATAAAACAGAAATGAATGTGCTGAATAAACACACTTGTTACAGGTATTAATCCCTGTACACATGAGGTTGAGCTAAGCAGCAATAAAGTTAGGGAGGGATTGTCACCACCGGGCATGAACTTAACATGGTCACAGACAAAAATTCCACGTGAATGCAAAAAAACAAACTTCATTGTTTGGAATCAGAGAAATCCAAAATTTCCTTTAATATATAAACTTTCCAAGTGAGTCAGGCCCACCCAGACTGTGTCTCTTTAGGTCATACTTTAGGGAAATGATCAGTAAATTTACTTTGCAAATTCCCATTACAACACCACCTATATGTGTGTTTAATGATGTGACTCCTGAGATGTGTACAGGCTACAGAGGGCACTTCTCCCCACCTCCCCCTACTTTACACCAGGAAGCAATTCTTGTTGCATGTTCTAGTAAAAGACATAGCAGGAAGGATGTTCCAGACTATAGTTGAGTCACAGTGCCATGCCAAGAGCTGTTTCTAGTGGAACACGCAGCTTTGACCAAATGTGGCTTCTTTCCCTTTTAATTTGGGTTTAGGTTTTACATTTACTTGTGTAATCACACTATGGAATATATATGGAGATCAGAGGAAGGCTTGCAGGAGTCAGTTTTCTCTTTCATGTATTTTCTGTATCCATTCCTCTATTGAAGATAATCTGGGTTCTTTCCAGCTTCTGGCTATTATAAATAAGGTTGCTATGAACATAGTGGAGCATGTGTCCTTGTTATATGTTGGAGCATCTTTTGGGTATATGCCCAGGAGTGGTATCACTGAATCCTCGGGTAATATTATGTCCAATTTTCTGAGGAACCACAAGACTAATTTCCAGAGTGGTTGTACAAGCTTACAAAACCACCAACAATGGAGGAGTGTTCTTTCTCCACATCCCCACCAGCATCTGTTGTCATCTGAGTTTTTAAACTTAGACATTCTGACTGGTGTGAGGTGGAATCTCAGGGTTATTCTGATTTGCATTTCTCTGATGTCTAAAGATGTTGAACATTTCTTTAGGTATGTTCGATATTCACAGCCACTTGATATTCCTCAGCCATTCAATATTCCTCAGTTGAAATTTCTTTGTCGAGCTCTGCACACCATTTTTTTCTTTTCATATTTTTATTGGATATTATAAACACAATATATTTCAGATTTTATCCCCTCACCCCACTTCCCCCACCACCCAGAAACCCCCTATCCCATCCCCCCTCCT
The DNA here is from genome assembly GCA_030674055.1 of Rhabdomys pumilio. Taxonomy (NCBI): domain Eukaryota; kingdom Metazoa; phylum Chordata; class Mammalia; order Rodentia; family Muridae; genus Rhabdomys; species Rhabdomys pumilio. Next base: position 62,037,133 of record JANHMN010000008.1, on the reverse strand, counting down.
GCCTCCACAAGGGTGTGCCCCCACCTACCCCCCACTCGCTCCTCTCCACCCTCGAATTCCTCCCCAGGCTTCATGGAACCAAGGATCTCCTCTCCCACTCATTACTGACAGGGTCATCCTCCTCTAAGTATACAGATGAAGACATGGGTGCCTCCCTTTGTGTTCCCAGGCTGGTGGTTTAGACCCTGGGGAGCTCTGGTTGGTTGGCACTGTTGCTCTCCTCTTGGGGCCACCAGCCCTTTCAGCTCCTTCAGTCCTCTAACTTCTCCATTGGGAACCCTTGATCAGATCAATGGGTAACTTCGAGCATCCGCCTCTGGATATGTCAGGCTCTGGCAGACCTCCGAGGAGACAGTTACATCAGGCTCCTATCTGCATGCACTTCCTGACATCCATATCAGCATCTATCATTGGTGACTGCACACGGGACGAACACCAAGGTAGAGTGATCTCCGGATGGCCCCTCCTTGACTTTCTGTCCCACACGTTGTCACCATATTTGCTCCTTTGAGAATTCTGTCAATCCTTCAAAGTAGGACCGAGACATCCATACTTGGTCTTCTTCTTCATGAGCTTCATGTGGTCTGTTAGTTGAATCTTGGCTATTTCAAGCTTTTGAGCTAATATCCTCATATCAGTGAGTAAATACCATGTGTGTTCTTTTGTGATTGGGTTACCTCACTCAGGATATTTTCTAATTCCATCCATTTACCCAAGAATTTCGCAAATTCATTATTTTTAATAGCTGAGTAGTACTCCATTGTGTAAATGTACCACATTTTATGTATTCATTCCTCTGTTGAAGGACATCTGGGTTATTTCCAGCTTCTGGCTATTATAAATAAGGCTGCTATGAACATAGTGGAGCATATGCCCTTGTTATATGTTGGAGCATCTTCTGGGTATATGCCAAGGAGTGGTATAGCTGGGACCTCAGGTAGTTCTATGTTCAATATTCTGAAGAACTCGAGACTGATTTCCAGAGTGGTTGTACCAGCTTGCATTCCCACCAACAGTGGAGGAGTGTTCCTCTTTCTCCACATCCTCACCAGCATCTACCATCACTTGAATTTTTAATCTTAGCCATTCTGACTGGTGTGAGGTGGTATCTCAGAGTTGTTTTGATTTGCATTTCCCTGATGACTAAGGATGTTGAGCATTTCTCAAGGTGCCTCTCAGCCATTCGAATTTCCTCAGCTGAGAATTCTTTGTTTAGCTCTGTACCCCATTTTTAATAGGGTTAATTGGTTGTCTGGAGTCTAATTTCTTGAGTTCTTTGTATATATTCAATATTAGCCCTCTATCAGATCTAAGATTGGTAATGATCTTTTCCCACTCTGTTGGTTGCTGTTTTGTCTTATTGACAGTGTCTTTTGCCTTAAAGAAGCTTTGCAATTTTATGAGGTGCCATTTGTCAATTTTTGATCTTAGAGCATAAGCCATTGGTGTGCTGCTCAGGAACTTTTCCCCTGTGCCTAAGTATTCAAGGGTCTTCCCCACCTTCTCTTCTATTAGTTTCAGTGTATCTGGTTTTATGTGAAGGTCCTTTATCCAGTTGGACTAGAGCTTTGTACAAGGGAATAAGAATGGATTGATTTGGATTCTTCTACATGCTGACATTCAGTTGAGCCAGCACCATTTGTTGAAAATGCTGTCCTTTTTCCACTGGATGGTTTTAGCTCCTTTGCCAAAGATCAAGTGACCATAAGTGTGTGGGTTCATTTCTGGATCTTCAATTCTATTCCACTGATCTTCCTGCCTGTCTCTGTACCAATACCATGCAGTTTTTATCACTACTGCTCTGTAGTACAGTTTGAGGTCAGGGATGGTGATTCCCCCAGTAGTTCTTTTATTGATGAGAATAGTTCTTGTTATCCTGGGTGTTTTGTTATTCCAAATAAATTTGCAAATTGCTCTTTCTATCTCTATGAAGAATTGATTTGGAATTTTGATGGGGATTGCATTGAACCTGTAGATTGCTTTTGGCAAGATGGCCATTTTTATTAAGTTAATCCTGCCAATCCAGGAGCATGGGAGATCTTTCCATCTTCTGAGATCTTCTTCAATTTCTTTCTTCAGAGACTTGAAGTTCTTGTCACACAGATCTTTCACTTGCTTGGTTAGATTCACTCCAAGATATTTTATATTATTTGTGACTATTGTGAAGGGTGTCATTTCTCTAATTTATTTTTCAGCCTGTTTATCTTTTGAGTAGAGGAAGGGTACTGATTTGTTTGAGTTGATTTTATATCCAGTCACTTTGCTAAAGTCATTTATCAGGATTAGAAGTTCTCTGGTGGAAGTTGTATGGTCACTTAAGTATACTATCATATCTGCGAATAGTGAAATTTTGACTTCTTCCTTTCCTTTTTGTATCCCTTTGACTTCCTTTTGTTGTCTAATTGCTCTAGCTAGGACTTCCAGTACTATATTAAATAGGTAAGATGAGAGTAGGCAGCCTTGTCTAGACCCTGATTTTAGTCGGATTGCTTCAAGTTTTTCTATATTTAGTTTGATGTTGGCTACTGGCTTGATGTATATTGCTTTTACTATGTTTAGGTATAGGGCTTGGATTCCTGATCTTTCCAAGACTTTTACCATTAAGGGGTGTTGAATTTTGTCAAATGCTTTCTCAGCATCTACTGAGATGATCATGTGGTTTTTGTCTTTGAGTTTGTTTATTTAGTGGATTACATTGATGGATTTCCATATGTTGAACCAACCCTGCATTCCTGGGATAAAGCCTACTTGATCATGGTGGATGGTTGTTTTGATGTGTTCTTGGATTTGGTTTGCAAGACTTTTATTTAGTATTTTTGCATCAATATTCATGAGAGAGATTGGTCTGAAGTTCTCTTTCCTTGTTGGGTCTTTGTGTGGTTTAGATATGAGAGTAATTGTGGCTTCACAAAACAAATTGAATAGTGTTTCTTCTGTTCCTACTTTGTGGAATAGTTTAAAGAGAATTGGTATTAGGTCTTCTTGGAAAGTCTGATAGAATTCTGCACTAAAACCACCTGGTCCTGGGCTTTTTTGGGTAGGGAGATCTTTAATGACTGATGCTATTTCTCTACTGGTTATAGGACTATTTATTTTGTTTATCTGATCCTGATTTAACTTTGGTGTCTGGTATCTGTCTAGGAAATTGTCTATATCATCCAAATTTTCCAGTTTTGTTGAGTATAGGCTTTTGTAGTAGGATCTGATAATTTTTTGAATTTCTTCAGTTTCTGTTGTTATGTCTTCCTTTTCAGGTCTGATTTTATTAATCTGGATACTGTCTCTGTGTCCTCTTGTTAGTCTGGCTAAAGGTTTATCTATCTTGTTGATTTTCTCAAAGAACTAGCTCTTGTTTTTGTTGATTCTTTGTATAGTTCTTTTTGCTTTTACTTCATTGATTTCAGCCCTGAGTTTGATTATTTCCTGCCATCTATTCCTCTTGGGTGCACTTCTTCTTTTTGTTCTAGAGCTTTCAGGTGTGGTATCAAGCTGCTAGTGTGTTCTCTCTCCAGTTTCTTTTTGTAGGCACTTAGACCTATGAGTTTTCCTCTTAGTACTGCTTTCATTGTGTCCCACAAGTTTTGGTATGATGTGTCCTCATTTTCATTAAATTCTAAAACGTCTTTAATTTTTTTCTTTATTTCTTTCCTGACCAAGTTATCATTGAGTAGAGCATTGTTCAGTTTCCACATGAATGTGGACTTTCCATTGTTTTTATTATTGAAGACCAGCCTTAGTCCATGGTGATCTGACAGGATGCAAGGGATTATTTCAATATTTTTTAATCTGTTGATGCCTGTTTTGTGACCAATTATATGATCAATTATGGAGAAGGTACCATGAGGTGCTAAGAAAAAGGTATATTCTTTTGTTTTTGGATGAAATGTTCTATAAATACCTGCTAAATCCATTTGGTTTATAACTTCTCTTAGTTTTGCTGTATCTCTGTTTATTTTCTGTTTCCATTATCTGTCCATTGATGAGAGTGGGGTGTTGAAGTCTCCCAACTCTTATTGTGTGCGATGCAATGTGTGCTTTGAACTCTAGTGAAGTTTCTTTTATGAGTGTGGGTGCCCTTGCATTTGGTGGATACATTTTCAGAATTGAGATTTCATCTTAGTTGATTCTTCCTTTGATGAGTGTGAAGTGTCCATTCTTATGTTTCTTGATAACTTTTGGTTGAAAGTCAATTTCATTTGATATTAGAATGGCTACTCCAGTTTATTTCTTGGGACCATTTGCTTGAAAAATTGTTTTCCAGCCTTTTATTCTGAGGTAGTGTCTGTCTTTGTCACTGAGGTACATTTTCTGTATTCAGCAAAATATTCTGTCCTGTTTACATATCTAGTCTGTTAGTCTAAATCTTTTTATTGGGAAATTGAGTCCATTGATGTTAAGAAGGCTGAATGTCCTGGTAAGGGGGAATTCGAGGGAGGAGAGATGGGACTGGGTAGATGGGTGGGACACACCCTTATAGAAATAGGAGGGGGTAAGATGGGTTAAGGGGTTTCTGGGGATGAGGAATGAGGAAAGAAGTTAACATCTGAAATGTAGATAAATAAATTACCCAATAATTTAAAAAAGAAAAACAAACAAACAAACAGATAATGGAAGTGGCTATGGGAGTCGAACATTTGAGATATTTTAACAGCAATTTAACATTACCCATATTATGGATATTCCTTATAATTGTCAAGGACAGGAGACTGTGGAACAGGCCCATGGAACATTAAAACAATATCTTCATAAAATTAAAAGGGGGGAGATATACCCCTGTACATCACAAATATGTTTAAATCATGTTCTTTTTATTTTAAATTTTTTTTAAAAAATGGATTCCAAGGAACTTTCTGCTGAGTGTCTATGGAGCTCTACAACTAGGCGTACTTATGCATAGGTAAAGGAAAGGATCCACTAACTGGCATAAGGCATGATCCCGATCAGGTATTAAATATGGGGAAGAGAGCATGTTTGTGTTTTTTCTGTAGGATGCTGAAGGAGCATGGTGGCCACCAGAGCAATGGGTGAGACATGCTGATGCCAGGACAAAGAATGATGCTGACCTGTGAGCTTGCTGAGTGCCCTGACAATGGTGACTGGGAAGCTGTACTGGACATAAGTTCCCAACCCACCATTGCTTACCTATACCCCTGATGGGACAAGCTGCCTTGCCTCAAGTTTTTAGACCTTGTAAGACAGAGAATCAAAAAGAGAAGTTATAATGACTCTTGTATTGTTATTAAATGTGACCAGTTATTCAGACTCAATCATGGAATGGTCTAGAAAACAATCCAATATTGGAAATAACAGTCATCATTTGGAAGTCTGATTCTGGACATTTTCAAAGACATATATGGAAATTAGATGCAGTTCTCTGTGATGTTATGTTAGCAAGAGATAAAGTCCAACTCAAGGGCAAGATGGCAATGGCTCCCTAGCCCCCGACTCTTCTCATTCCCCCTGTTCCACAGAGGGCTCCTTCACAGCTAACAGCTGTCTTTCAAGCCACAATGCCTGCTGTAACCCTCATTCTAAAACTCTTTCACTTGGTTGAGGAACTCCTTCTTGTGGCTGAGACTGTCCTCTCTCTCTCTCTCTCTCTCTCTCTCTCTCTCTCTCTCTCTGACTCCAAACTCTAGTCCCCAGTGCCCTGCCAGGCAGCTTCTTCCCCTGCTTCCCTGTCATTTGAGACAGGCTACAGCTATTTGTCTTAGCCAGCTTGCCTGAAGCAACAGGGGCAAAACCCTGCTTGCTACCCAGCCCTGTGTTCCTTAGACAGCTTTTTTTGCACTGCTAAAAACTCAGGATTGAACCTGGAGAAACTGCACTCTGCCTGCCAATTTCTCCCAGGAGGTGTCAGCTCCAATTCAGCTTCCATGTGTCTGTCCCATAGGCACAGCCTTTCAGTCCTTCTGACTCTGACTCTCCTATCAAGCATCTATGTCTCTTCCTCTAAGCTTTTCTTCAAAGTTGGCCTTTTTTCTCCTTCTGTACATTTAGGATTTCTAAGAAAAACAAAGGGGAATACAGGACCTCTCTGCCAGAGCACTCAAATGTCACATGGCAGAGCAAGCCCCTCCCTCGCTGCTTCTAAACCTGCCATTAATGCTTCTTCTTGCCATCAGTAAGACCTGCAACTATGTTCCTCTTTTTCAAACAAAAATTATAAATGTTTCCTTTTCTCCCTAACAGGAACACCTAAAGCAACAATGTTCATGCTTCCAAACCAAAAGTTTTCTTGTTTTTTTGTTTTCATGTTTCCTTTTCTCTCTAACACTCATGATACATATCCAATATTTTTTTCAACTTATTAAGATTTCTTCAAGGTTCAAAAGCCATCTAATCTACTTCCATGGGTTAAACCAACATGCTGATCACTGTTTCTCAAGTCTTAATTAACAACTAATTTCCTTTACAGACAAACTGTTGCTGCCTATCCCAGATACATAATTAACATTATGTTTTTCTCCCTTAGCCATCTAAAAACAGACTCAAAGATACCTTCCAAGACTAAAATTTCCTCAAACACCTTTGCCTATCCAGGACCTTAATGACAGACCATGATGTGCTTGCTCCCAAGTGATTTTAGGCTCAATATCCAGCCTTTGCAAGTATCTCCCTCCCCAGGTGCTGTTTCCCTGTTGTGATTATCCTCCAGGTACACACACAGATCCAGCAAAGATAACAACATTATCTCCTGAAATCTGCCTGGAGCCTGCCAAGCTGCCTTTTCCCAGCCATCTCATCTGAATGAAAACCCAGAGACACAGGCCAGACTCCAGAGAGGCACGCCAGACTCCAGAGACACATGTCAAAACCCAGAGATACTAGCTAAGATGCAGAAACACAAGCTAAGACAGAAGACAGATCCAGACCTTCCAGCTGCAGATGAACTCTTTTGCCAAAGTCACAGAGCTGAAGTCACATGTTAGTAAGGAAAACAATGTCTGTCTAGATTCATCAGATGTTAATACCCTCAAACTGTAAAACCTGTATTTAATTGATTCAATGATTCCCTGCCTTCCAAATCCCATCCTCAATTCCCTTTACCCTATGGCTTAATTATGCTTCACCCTCTGGCCTGTGTAGTGTTTTCCTTTGACTTCCTCATTCAAAATTTTCACTACAGATGACACAGAGATGCCCCTACTTTTATGAAAGAAAAGAGAGTGGGATGTCGGGCTGTAATAGGATGTCTTGGTTCTTGAGTTGCCATGGGCCTGGAACCCTGAGACTCCAAGAGAGAAATAGCAGGCATTCAGCCACTCCCCCAGAATCCAGGCTCCTACATGTAGTCCACATCTCTTATTAATCTGCACCATTCAGTCACATAGTACACAGGTAGAAGGCATGACTACAGGCCTCCACCTTGAGATTTCCATATTCATGAGTTACCCAAAGGCCAAGGGGCATAGCTAAATTAAGTTATTCTTTCCCAGTCCCTTCTCTTTCCCCCTTCCCTATTTAAGCCAGCTCCACCCTGGCTTGAGCTGGGGAGTTCATGCACATTCTACGTTCACCATGAACAAAAAAGCTTTAGAACCGGACTTTCTTGTGTTATTGGGACCCATTCTCATGTGGCCAGCATAGATGACTTCCCCACAACCCAGCCACCGATTCGCTGCCACCTGCAGTTTGTCCAACAAGCACACATGTTAAGGCTCTTTTAATTGTCAAGTAAAATACTTTTGTTCTACAGCATTTAATGTAAGTTGCATTGATTGTACATCTTCTAATTGTGTTTGTGTTTTGAAATTCAGCATGTCAGTTATCTATCAACCAGCTTTTGTTTTAGTGCCCTGAGTATCACAGAACCTTGGTATTCTAAAAATATCTTGCAAGTACTGGAAAAAATGAGTCAGGTTTAAAGCAGAAGCAAGAGGGTAGTGGGCTTGATGATTGCTGGTATAATAGCTTTAATTACATTATTTGCTAGAACCACTGCTTTGGCAATAGTTGTGACACAAGAATTTAAAACAGCTACTTTTGTTAATCATTTAGCAAAAATGTTACTAATGTGTTGAATATACAAGAGTATTTAGATAGGCATTTGGAAGAACAGATTGATGCTCTTATCCTATTCAAATTACTGGAAAGAGGTTCAGAATTTAAGAGTAAGCAACCATCTTGAGTTTCATGCCAAATACCATTGGATTCATGTTAGTTATACAATTTACAGTGGTAGTCATCATAATCAGGAGAAAATTTAATGACACTTGCAGTGTATTTGGCATAATTTTAACACCTCTCAGGATGTTTTAACGATACATAGGGAGCTTATAAATTTCAAGAATGATCCTCTGCTGAGTGTTGATGCAGTAGATACTGCAGATAAAATTACCCATGACCTAAGGTCAGTATTTCTATTTTGGTTAAGTTTCAAAAATGGCATATATAGCTTGATCATGCTAGCCCATTTTGTCCTGGGAATACTTTTATTCCTGCCCATTGTGTTAAAGCTTTTCTTTAACAACATCAACATGTTGGCAGCCAAAGTACATGGCTTGAACCTGAAAATGGATTCCCAGACAGAGTTATTAAATTAACAGTCTGGCAAGCCAAAGACAGGTAAGACTCTGCACAGAGCTTTACCAACCTAAGACATAAATACATTGCTTTAGATAATGCATATTTCATGAGCGGTAAAAAAATGTCCTTCTTGTCAGAATGACCTAAGACAGGCTCAGTCTTGTTAATGAAATAAAAAAGGGGGAGAGGGAGAGAGCCTTTGGGGCTCCTTGGAAAGAGCTAACATGAGCCAAGGACAAGGAAATTGGCTGCTTGGCAGGAATCTGACATTAGGTTAGAACTAAGAAGTAATCTTAGGTAGAAATGGACCCTCAACCTAGAACTGACCTTAATACATGCATGTTATTAAAATTATATAAAAGCATAAAGGGGAAGAGGAGATAGGATAGGGGCTTCTAGGGAGGGGAAAGGGGGAAAGGGGATGACATCTGTATTGTAAATAAAGAAATATCCAATAAAATTATTTTTTAAAACTTCTTTGCAAAGTACATGTGACCATGAAGGTGAGTTCTATAGCTGAAGACCTAGAGTCTTGTGCAGTCTCTTGCTGCAATAGCACAGAGGTCAGCAGGCTATCAAGTATATCTCCCTTAAAGATGGGTTTTATTAACTGAGAACTAAAGACAAAGATCTTGAAAGGTAGAGTCAAGGATAAACATTCTGGGGATTTAAGTTTGGTCTGCCTCTGCAGATAGCAAAGATCACCACTTCATTAATAACATCCATTTCTAACCTTCTGAGTGGAAAACAAGTATTTCTTTCTTTGAGGAGACACTCATACATGATTAACATTCTTGTTTTCCCTAGTGATTTTTTAATGAAAGAAGCTTTGTGTTCCTAGCAATGTGGATCTCAGAGATTTAACTTGGGTCATCAGACTTGCCAGCAAATATTTTCTCACTGTTAGGTCTGAAGTTGAGCCTCAACCCCCAAATTGACTTACTGGGTTCAGGGCAGGCTGGACCCTGACCTGGTAAATAGATGGATTGGCAAAAGATAAACAGCAGTCTAAAAATCTAAAATCTGTCACTTAAGGAGCCCTCATCCTGCCATGCTCCCTGTTATGGTGGTGAAGTACTTACCCTTTGGAACTGTAAATCCCAATAAACTTTTTCTCCTATAAGTTACCTCCATCATGGTGTCTCATCACAGCCATTAAAAAGTAACTATGACATCAACCGAACCACATCTGAGACCATGGCCTTCTAAGCTTTTCTCAAAACCATGACCCACTTTTTTCTTGCAAGCTTCTTTCTTGATAAAATCTTCCTGCTTCTCCCCACTAACCATGTGCCCCTTTTCAGTTCATTCCTCAAGATCCTGGAAAGGCCACGGTGTACCCTCCATATTCCCTCCTCATGTGAAGCACCATTTCAACAGGCTTGTAGTGTGTTTCTAAGGCTGCCTTCTGAACATGGTCAGGTAGAACTGTTTTGAGCACAGAAAGTACTTGGAGATATTGGCAAGACTCCATGGTCACTCTGTCTCTACTCTTCTACCCATCTGAAAGCTAATAATTCAGATGAGGGTATACCTTTAAAAGTGGGAACCTAGAGTTTGAAGTCATATCATACATAATAACTTGGCACTCTGACTCTTCAATAGATTAATATTTTACCTCTCTATTTAATCAAGCTCTCCTTGGGAAGAACAGGAAGAAAAGCATAAGACAAAGCCTCTAGACATTCAAGGTAGAGGGAAACCACCCTGGGATCTTAATCAGCTATAGCCTGACTGCTTGGAGAAAATAGGTTAAGGGAAAAATGAATGTCAATTGTGTTATCTCAATTTCCAGGAATGATTTCCTACAGTTTCTTTTCAAATACTCATATACAAAACATAAGCTTTATCTTGCTCTTCACTTGAGAGTTATACAAGTGTGATAGCCAGTCAGTCAAAATGGAGGCACTAATAGTGGGATAGTACAATGTTCCTACAGGATATAGTGAATTAAGGAGGCTGATGGCCAGTCACAAATGAATGAGTAAATCAATGAAGTGGGGGAATATGGGTGCATCACACAAACATTTCATTGTCTCCTTCAGCATAAAACATTTTTCTGGGACAGAGAAAAAGTAGACTTTTCTCTGTTAAAATCTATAAAATCATACAACCAATCAAACCACCAAGACTTAAAAACTATGATTTGTTTGACACAGAACCTTCCAGAGAGGTGTTATCAGTGTGTGCTTGGCTTCATTTGCAGCTGTACTGGATGCACTCAGGAAGTTTGGACTGCATTTGCACTTCAGAATTGTGGGCAGAGACTGGATCCATTCAGCCTGGCTTTAGACATAATGCTTCTAGTTGCCAATTGTGTCTTCTTGGTCATTTCCTTAATGTATTAATAGATTAATAAGTATAGTCTCCAGAGATGATATGGGATTCCTACTGCATCTCCTTGGCTTTCTGAAAGAGGCCCCAGTTTCTCTCTTTCTCTCTTTCTCTCTGTCCCTCTGTCCCTCTACACCTTGCTCTCTCTCTCTCTCTCTCTCTCTCTCTCTCTCTCTCTCTCTCTCTGTGTGTGTGTGTGGGGGGGTGTGTGGGGGGGGGGTGGGTGTGTGTTCCACTTCCCAGTGGATCATGATATAGTTCTTAGCTACTTCTCCAACATCATGTCTGTCTGCAAGCTGCCATGGTCCTTGTCAGGATTATAAAGAACTAAATCTGAAACTTTAAATAAGCCCCAGTTAAGTGCTTTCTTTTATAAGAGCTGTCTGGTTGTGTTGACTTGAGTATGCTTGACTCAGGGAGTGGTACTCTTTAAAGGTGTGTCCTTGTTGGGAATAGATATGGCCTTGTTGGAGGAAGTGTGTCACTGTAGGGGTGAACAATGGGATCTTCCTCTCAACCATGTGAATGCCAGTCTTCTCTTAGCATCCTTTAGATGAAGATGTAGAACTCTTAGCTCTTCTAGCTCCATGGCTGCCTAGATGCTGTCATGCTTCCAGCCATAATAATAATGAACCTGTGAGCAAATCCCAGTTAAATGTTGTCCTTTATAAAAATTTTTTGTCCTTTATAAAATTCATCTGGTGAATCTTATGTTCTGGATGGGAAGGGAGGAGAAAAGTGTGTATTATCCTGCAAACCTCTGCTTCACTTTTATAGACTGCGGTGTGTTTGCTGACCAAAAGCAAAGAATGTGTGAATGTGTGTCATGTGTAAAATTACAGGTGCTGTTTAGATGTGAAGTGATTGTAGAGCCTACTGTGTTAGTTAGCATCTAGTTTCTGTAACAAAAGACCTAAGAGATGTTTGATCTCAGACCCTGGACAATGGACTGAGTTGTATATTTTACATACCAGGCAGGCCTGGTCTCCAGGTTCTCCCAGTATCCCTCAGTTTCTACATAGAATACCCTGTCCCCAACCCTGAACTTTCCAGCACAGGGGCTGGGCTGCCCTTCCCCTAGAGGCTCTTCCCTATATAATCCAGACACTTTGGTCTTCTTTGTTTTCTGCCCTCCTCCCCCCCCCCCTAATGCACCCTCTTTTCCACCTTTTCCTCTTTCATTCCCCCTACCCTCTTCCTCCTCATGGCAATAAACTTGCCTTTACATACTTTAATCTAGCTTGAGTTGGCTCATTTCCCCTGTGGAGAAATAATTTATCCAGAAACAGATTACAAGGAGAAAAAGGTTGGTTGCTTTGGGGTTTGTAATGAAGCTTTGAAACATGATGGAGGCTTTTGATGGAAGAGTTTGTGGATTGTAGGAGGGCTGAGAGAGGGTTTCCAATATCTTGTTCAACCACCTGGCTTTGTAAAGCCCAACCAACTCTGTTTTTGAAGAAACTCCATTTTGTCCAAGACCAGGGACTAAATTTCAATTCCAAAATAACAAAGAAAGAAAATAACAAAGTTCATCTGAGCAAACATCCTATGACAACCCCTTCCCTGACATCTCCCCCAGCAACAACCAATCAGGCTACAATAGCAGGTCAAGGTGCATAATAAGTAACTGAAGACATCCTGCAGAGAATAGGCAACTTGGCCATCCTGTTTGTCAGGTGGTTTGGGCCCTGATTTGGTTCCTGCAGATTATGCAAGAAATGAAGTTTTTAAAATATTAACTTGCTGACCTATATGGAAATTCTCCAAGCTTGCTGCAACTACAATAAATATACTGCACCTCTAGATTTGAGGCTCTTACTCTGACCTGCTGTGATGGGGGAACCAGTGAAAGACCTTGCTCAAGAGCACATAATAAAGACCCTTATGTGTTTGCATCAGAATAGCTCCTTGGTAGTCTTCAGGTCCCTTTGTTGGGCACAATAGTCACTACCCTCCATTAAGTCCAACCTCCCAGAACTTCCATTTCCTCTCACTGGCATCACTGGCTGATGGCCAAATCATGAGCACAGGGAATGATGGAATCATGGAATTTGAGAGGCACTTCAGGTCAAAACTTGTAACTTTTCCCAGTGTGTTGTTAATAAAAATAAAGAATGTTTGAAAGTGATATGAAAACCCACAATCTTGCAAACCCAATTAAAAATATATATGATAAAAGAAAATAATGGAACACATGTAATTTGACCAACCATGGCAGAAGTTTGGAAGGGCACTGGGAGTTAGCACTTCCTGAGGCCTGAGTCTCTTCACATTTTATTTTTTATTTCTTATCTCTCCTTTTATTTTATCTTTATACAAATTGTCTCACCTCATGTGTGTCTATTTTCTATTTACTTTTCTCTCTTATAATTTCTTCTTACCAATCTGTGAAGCCCGGTGCTGTACTACCAGGACCCCCTGAAGGAAGCTTGTGGAGAGGGCAATTGGTGCAATTGTAAGAGGATTTTATTGTTCCAACATGTTGGGGTTAATCACTCATGCAGGAGAAGAAGCAGCCCTGAACAGACTTTGGCAGAAGCTTATATACAGTTTGAGCAGGGCAGTTTTTAGCAACAACAACTGGGCATGATACTATTGGTGGTATAGTTTAATCTTTAAACTAGTTGGTTGGCACTGATGGGCTGTTGAGGACCTTCTAAGGGGGAGCTATCTGCTGCCAGGTGGCTCCATTTGACCAATAACCCATGGTTTTTCTTGGAATCTTGTGGCCTTACCCTTCTGGGAGGGGAGAGGGTCAGGGGGTAATTTTCCATTGACATGGACTTTACAAATCCAAAAATCTTTATTCATCTCTTCTTTCCTGTCATGTACATGCTGTCTTAATTTCACACCATATCATATCAGTGTTCTTGTACTTTCTGATAGGATTAGATTTTAAGTGGTGATTGCTATTTGACTCTTATTCTGTGTTCATAGTAAGTGACACTTCAATAGTGACTTTTTTTAATATGGATTTCCTTTTTTTTAATTGGATATTTTATTTACATTTCAGATACCAACCCCTTTCCCCATTTCCCCTCCCTAGAAAATCCCTATCCCGTGCCCCCTTTTCCATTTTGCTTTTATACAATTTTTTTAATGTTAATCAAAGACTTTATAAGTATGGTAATGCTCAATCAGAAGTGTAACCTACTACCCAACCTAGCTATGTAAACTATCTTTGACTGGTGGAGACATGTGAACTTCTGGCTCCATGCCCCCTCTCTCTTTCTCTCTTTTTCTCTCTCATTACCTAGCTTCTCATCTACTTCATCTTCTCCTCTCCTTACTCCATCTTTTCCTCTCGGTGCTCTTTCCCTCTTAGCTCTTCCTACATATTACCCTTCCTGTTAAAATAAAACTTTTCTCACAAAATACAATTAGAGCATAATTATTCCTATTTGTACCAGTGAGGTACAAGATAGTCTTAATACCCAGTCCCTCCTCTTTTTGACTAACCAGAATCTCTGTCATCTCTCTTGACTAAAACACTTAATTTTGAACCTGGCTTTTTCTTGGCTTTAGAATGAATGTCAGCTGAAAACCATCCACACAGATAATTTCTCTCAAGGTAAATAGCCAGGATTGGCTATGAGTCTATAGGTCTTCAACGCCGTCAGAAATCCAGAATGACTAGATTAACTGAAGTTATGGGAAGCACTAAGCATAGCTTCTAAAACTTAGCCAATTTATAGAGACTGCTAAACACCTGGACAGCCCCTATACTACCAAACATTGGAGCATCAAATCTTCAGCCTTCTGGCCCAAATTCATCTGACAGACCTTAGTGCTGCAGAATTATTAAGGGCTGGTTACTCTGTCTAGGCAGATATAATCAGTCGACTATTCTGCAAGTGTGTCCTTTTCTGGACAGTAATTTGTCTGTATATGGAGAGAGGCAATTCTTGCCTATTGGCTATCTCACCACAACTGGAGTAACTCCAAGCATGCTCAATTTCTTCTTAGAATCCAAGACAGGAAGCTGTCAGAAGCAGACAGGTCTCTAATCAAGATGAACATTCATATAGAAATATTTGTGACGTCACTTCTATGGATTTCTGACGTTTTGAAATCCAACTATCCATGTAAGGTAACCTGGATTGTTGTCTGTTAACTCCTCTCAGCTATTTCTAAATAAAATATAGAAAACACCTTAAAAATAAACTCAAAGTCATGAATTTGCTATAGTCCCTTAACTCACAGGTTAATCATTCCAAATTAGTTTAAAAAAAAAAGTTAAAGAAGGACTGGGTCTAAACCTTGTATTTCTAAATGTGTTATACAGGCACAATGCCTAGGAGAGTATCAATATTCATTTGACTTTCATATCAATAAGAAGCTTATACCATTGAAAACCTTAAATTTGAAATCCAAGTGAATTTTGTACCATTTAAGAAATTATAACTTCATCTTGATACTAAATTATACAGATTTCTACCAATAGGTTATGGCTATGCCATAAATCCTAGCTAATCCTACCTGTTCCAACAAAACCACTACTTTTTCCCAGAGAAACAGCCTAATATTAACCACCTTAGTCCCCAAGCCCAGGGAATAGGGGCGCTGACTCTTCTTTAACTTCTTCAAGCTGATTATGGGCATTGAGATATTAGAAGAGGGGTGGAGGGGAAGAATAAATTGATAAGCTTCTGACGCTGTGTCTTCACTGCACCCAGATGGAATTCCCAGACACTGGAGGTTTGAATAGGTCTGCTCGTTTTGCTTGATGAGTAGATACACCAAGGCTGTGTATTCTGCAATATACAATTCTCTGGAAAAATTTTAGTATCAAGAAAAAAAATTTTTTTTCTAGAGGGCTGACTTTTTTTTTTTAACATGTTGGTTCTAACAACTTTTTCCCCCTTTTATGTAGTTGGTTATAATATTTACATTTCAAGTTTTATCCTCTTATCGCATTTCTCCCACCACCCAGGAACCCCTTATCCCATCCTCCCTCCTTATATCCCTTCTATGAGGCTGTGTCCCCACCTACCCCCCACCCCCATTACTCCCTCCTCACCCTCACATTCCCCCCTTTTCTGTGTTCATTTTTCATGGGACCAAGTATATCCTCTCCCACCTATGCCCAACAAGGCCGTCCTCCCCTACGTATACTGCTAGAGTCGTAGGTCCCTCCCTATGTGCTCCCAGGCTGGTGGTTTAGACTCTGGGGGACTCTGGTTGTTTGGTATTGTTGCTTTCCTACTGGAGTCACAAACCCTGCCTGCTCCTTCAGTCTTCTAAGTTCTCCATTGGGAAACCTTTGATCTTATCAGTGGTTAGCTGTGAGCATCGTCCTCTGAATGTGTCAGTCTCTGGCAAATCTCTAAGGAGACAGCTATATCATATTCTTGACAGCATGCATTTCCAGCCATCCACATCAATGTCTAGCTTAGATGACAGTACATGGGGTGGATGCCCAGGTGGAATGGTCTCCTGATGGCTCCTCCTTCAGTTTCTGTCCCATGTTTTGTTTCCATAATTGCTCCCTTGGGTATTTTTGTTACTGGTTCTAAGTAGAACTGAGGCATCCCCTCTTGGTCTTTCTTCTTCATGAGCTTCACATGGTCTGTGGGTTGAGTCTTCGCTATTCTAAGTTTTTGAGCTAACATCTGCTTAACAGTGAGTAAATACCATGTGTGTTCTTTTGTGATTGTATTAACTCACTCAGGATGATAATTTCTAGATCCATCCATTTAACTATAAATTTCTCAAATTCATTATTTTTAATAGCTGAGTAATACCCCATTGTGTAGATGTACCACATTTTTTGTATCCATTCCTCTGTTGATGGACATCTTGGCTCTTTCCAGTTTCTGGCTATTATAAATTAGGCTGCTATGAACATAGTGGAGCATATGTCCTTGTTATATGTTGGGGCATCTTCTGGGTATATGCCCAGGAGTGGTATAGCTGGATCCTCAGGTAATGCTATGTCCACTTTTCTGAGGAACCACCAGACTGATTTCCAGAGTGGTTGTACCAGCTTTCAGTCCCACCAACAGTGGAGGAGTGTTCCTCATTCTCCGCATCCTCGCCAGCATCTACTATCAACTGAGTTTTTGATCTTAGCCATTCTGACTGGTGTAAGATGGTATCTCAGGGTTGTTTTGATTTGCATTTCCCTGATGAGTAAGGATGTTGAGCATTTCTTAAGGTACTGCTCAGCCATTCGAATTTCCTCTGTTGAGAATTCTTTGTTTAGCTCTGTTCCCCATATTTTAATAGGGTTGTATGGTTTTCTGAAGTATAATTTCTTGAGTTCTTTGTATATCTTGGATATTAGCCCTCTATAAGATGTAGGATTGGTTAACATCTTTTCCCACTCTGTTGGTTGCCGTTTTGTCTTATTGACAATGTCCTTTGCCTTACAGAAGCTTTGCAATTTTATGAGGTCCCATTTGTCAATTCTTGATCTTAGAGCATAAGCGATTGGTGTTCTGTTCAGAAACTTTTCTCCTGTGCCTAGGTATTCGAGGGTCTTCCCCACCTTCTCTTCTATTAGTTTCAGTGTATCTGGTTTTAAGTGAAGGTCTTTTATCCACTTGGATTTGAGCTTTGTACAAGGGGATATGAGTGGATCGATTTGCATTTTTCTACATGCTGCCCTCCAGTTGAACCAGCACCATTTGCTGAAAATGCTGTCCTTTTTCCACTGAATAGTTTTAGCTCCTTTATCAAAGATAAAGTGACCATAGGTATGTGGGCTCATTTCTGGGTCTTCAATTCTATTCCATTGATCTTCCTGCCTGTATCTGTACCAATACCATGCAGTTTTTATTACTATTGCCCTGTAGTACAGTTTGAGGTCAGGGATGGTGATTCCCCCCGAAATTCTTTTGTTGTTGAGAATAGTTCTCGCTATCCTGGGTTTTTTGTTGTTCCAAATAAATTTGCAAATTGCTCTTTCTACCTCTATGAAGAATTGATTTGTAATTTTGATGGGGATTGCATTGAATCTATAGATTGTTTTTGGTAAGATGGCTGTTTTTACTGAATTAATCCTGCCAATCCAGGAGCATGGGAGATCTTTCCATCTTCTGAGATCTTCTTCTATTTCTTTCTTCAGAGACTTGAAGTTCTTGTCATACAGATCTTTCACTTGCTTGGTTAGATTCACTCCAAGATATTTTATATTATTTGTGGCTATTGTGAAGGGTGTCATTTCCCTAATTTCTTTCTCAGCTTGTTTATCTTTTGAGTATAGGAAGGCTACTAATTTGTTTGAGTTGATTTTATATCCAGCCACTTTACTGAAGTTGTTTATCAGGTTTAGGAATTCTCTGGTGGAAGTTTTAGGGTCTCTTAAGTATACTATCATATCATCTGCAAATAGAGAAATTTTGACTTCTTCCTTTCCTATTTGTATCCCTTTGACTTCTTTTGTTGTCTAATCGCTCTAGCTAGGACTTCCAGTACTATATTGAATAGGTAGGGTGAGAGTGTACAGCCTTGTCTAGTCCCTGATCTTAGTGGGATTGCTTCAAGTTTCTCTCCATTTAGTTTGATGTTGGCTACTGGCTTGCTGTATATTGCTTTTGCTATGTTTAGGTATGGACCTTGAATTCCTGCTCTTTCCAGGACTTTTAACATGAAGGGATGTTGAATTTTGTCAAATGCTTTCTCAGCATCCAGTGAGATGATCATGTGGTTTTTTTCTTTGAGTTTATTTATGTAGTTGATTACATTGATGGATTTCTGAATATTGAACCAACCCTGCATTCCTGGGATAAAGCCTACTTGATCATGATGGATGATTGCTTTGATATGTTTTTGGATTTGGTTTGCGAGAATTTTATTGAGTATTTTTGCTTCAATATTCATAAGAGAGATTGGTCTGTAGTTCTCTTTCTTTTTTGGGTCTTTGTGAGGCTTTGGTATGAGCGTAATTATAGCTTTGTAGAATGAATTGGGTATTGTTCCTTCTCTTTCTATTCTGTGGAATAGTTTGAAGAGAATTGGTATTAGGTCTTCCTGGAAGGTCTGGTAGAATTCTGCACTAAAACCATCTGGCCCCGGACATTTTTTGGTGGGGAGACTTTTAATGACTGCTTCTACTTCTTTAGGGGTTATAGGGCTGTTTAGATGGTTTATCTGCTCCTTGTTTAACTTTGGTACCTGGTATCTATCTAGAAAGCTGTCCATTTCATCCAGATTTTCCAATTTTGTTGAGTATAGGCCTTTGTAGTAGGATCTAATGACTTTTTTAATTTCCTCTGTTTCTGTTGTTATGTCTCCCTTTTCAGTACTAATTTTATTGATTTAAGTGCTGTCTCTGCACCCTTTGGTTAGTCTGGCTAAGGGTTTGTCTATCTAATTGATTTTCTCAAAGAACCAGCTCCTGGTTTTGTTGATCTTTTGTATAGTTCTTTTTGTTTTAACTTGGTTGATTTCGGTCCTGAGTTTAATTATTTCCTGCCATCTACTCCTCTTGGGTATATTAGCTTCTTTTTGTTCTAACGCTTTCCGGTGTGCTGTCAAGTTGTTAATGTATGCTCTTTCCATTTTCTTTTTGTGGGCACTTAGAGCTATGATTTTTCCTCTCAGTACTGCTTTCATGGAGTCCCACAAATTTTGATATGAAGTGTCCTCATTTTCATTTAAATCTAAAAAGTCTTTAATTTCTTTCTTTATTTCTTCCTTGACCAAGTTATCATTGAGTAGAGCATTGTTCAGTTTCCACGTGTATGTGGACTTTCCGTTGTTTTTGTCCATGTCAAGACAAGTCTTAATCCATGGTGGTCTGATAGAGTACAAGGGATTATTTCAATCTTTTTGTATTTGTTGAGGCCTGTTTTGTGACGAATTATATGGTCTATTTTGGAGAAGGTACCATGAGGTGCTGAGAAAAAGGTATATTCTTTTGTTTTAGGATGAAATGTTCTATAGATGTCAGTTAAATCCAACTGGTTCATAACTTCTGTTAGTTTTATTGTGTCTCGGTTTAGTTTCTGTTTCCACGATCTGTCCATAGCTGAGAGTGGGGTGTTGAAATCTCCCACTATTATTGTGTGAGGTGCAATGTATGCTTTAAGCTTTAGTAAAGTTTCTTTTATGTATGTGGGTGCCCTTGCATTTGGAGCGTAGATGTTCAGAATTGCAAGTTCCTCTTGGTACATTTTTCCTTTGATAAGTATGAAGTGACCTTCTTTGTCTTTTTTGATTACTTTTGGTTGAAAATTGATTTTATTTGATATTAGAATGGCTACTCCGGCTTGTTTCTTGGGACCATTTGCTTGGAAGATTGTTTTCCAACCTTTTACTCTGAGGTAGTGTCTGTCTTTTTCACTAAGGTGTGTTTCTTGTATGCACCAGATTGTTGGGTCCTGTTTATGTATCCAGTCTGATAGTCTATGTCTTTTTATTGGAGAATTGAGTCCATTGATATTAAGAGATATTAAGGAAAGATAAATGTTGTTTCCTGTTATTTTTGTTATTGGCAGTGGAGTTATGTTTGTATAGCTACCTTCTTTTGGGTTGTTGGAGGATTACTTTCTTGTTTTCTCTAGGTTGCAGTTTTCCTCCTTGTGTTGGAGTTTTTCTCCAATTATCCTTTGAAGTGCTGGATTTGTGTTAAGATATTGTGTAAATTTGGATTTGTCATGGAATATTTTGGTTTCCCCATCAATATTGATTGAGAGTTTTGCTGGGTATAGTAGTTTGGGCTGGCATTTGTGTTCTCTTAGGGCCTGTATGATATCCGTCCAGGATCTTCTGGCTTTTATAGTTTCTGGTGAGAAATCTGGTGTAATTCTTATAGGTATGCCTTATATGTTACTTTGCCTTTTTCCCTTACTGCTTTTAGTATCTTCTCTTTGTTTTGTATATTTGATGTTTTGATTATTATGTGACGGGAGGTATTTCTTTTTTGGTCTAGTCTATTTGGGGTTCTGTAGGCTTCTTGTATATTTAAGGACATCTCTTTCTTTAGATTAGGGAAGTTTTCTTCTATAATTTTGTTGAAGATATTTACTGGTCCTTTAAGTTGAGTATCTTCACCCTCATCTATACCTATTATCCTTAGGTTTGGTCTTCTCACTGTGTCCTGGATTTCCTGGATGTTTTGTGTTAGGAGCTTTTTGCATTTCACATTTTCTTTGACCGTTGTGTCTATGTTTTCCATGGTATCTTCTGCACATGAGATTCTCTCTTCTATCTCTTGTATTCTGTTGGTGATGCTTGCGTCTATAACTCCTGATCTTTTTCCTAGGTTTTCTGTCTCTAGGGTAGTCTCCCTTTGGGATTTCTTTATTGTTTCTACTTCCAGTTTCAGATCCTGGACGGTTTTGTGTAATTCCTTCACCTGTTTGGTTGTGTTTTCTTGTATTTCTTTAAGGGCTTCTGCGTGTTTATCTGGGTTCTCCTCAAATTTTTTGAGAGTGTTGTTTATGTCCTTTTTAAATTCCTCCATCATCATCATAAGAAGTGATTTTAATTCCGAATCCTGCTTTTCCGGTGTGCTGTGGTGTTCCGGACTTGCTATGGTGGGAGAACTGGGTTCTGGTGATGCCAAGTAACTTTGGTTTCTGTTGTTTACATTCTTACGCTTGCCTTTTGCCATTTGGTTAACTGTAGTGCTACTCACACTCTCTGGTTCTGACTGGAGTCTGCCTTTCCAGTTATCTTGGTTGTGTCAGAACTCCTGGGGTCAGGATGACTCTATGAT
This sequence comes from Rhabdomys pumilio, assembly GCA_030674055.1. Lineage (NCBI taxonomy): Eukaryota > Metazoa > Chordata > Mammalia > Rodentia > Muridae > Rhabdomys > Rhabdomys pumilio. The sequence goes on along the minus strand of JANHMN010000008.1, from coordinate 62,015,604 downwards.
CCTGAGCTCCAGCTGTTCTGTGTACAGTGGCTCCTCTAGGTTATCTCAGGATATGGTGTCTCCACAGCAGTAGACCAGCTAGGTGTTTGCTGCTCTGAGTGTAGTTGCTCCTCTAGGATATGGTGTCCCCTGTTCTGCAGTTCTGCAGTTCTTGACCTGGCTAGGATGCCCCCGGACGCAGATTCCTCAGGGGAGCAGATCAGCTGTGAGGCTGTTCAGTCCACTGGGATCCGGGCAAGGGGCAGAAGGGGCGTGGTTTTCTGCCGGGGTTCTGGGTGCCAGGTGCACTCTGGGATCTCCCTACTGCCAGTTGAGCTTCTGGGGCCTAGGGCGCTGAGCGGCTGTTCCTACCTGCGACTCCACGGTCCCGGTCCCTGAGCTGACTAAGATGCCACTGGATGCAGTTTCCTCAGGGTAGCAGATCCGCTGTCTGGCTGCAACTCCGTGGTCCCTGAGCTGGCTAGGATGCCGCCAGATGCAGTTCCCAAGGGGTAGCAGATCAGCTGTCAGGTTTCCTTTTTTTTAATAGTAAATTTTGTTCTTTCACAGTTTGTGCACTCTGTATTTTGGTCTCTTAGTTTCTTTTCACTCCAAAATGGCCTCCATCCTTATAAATCTCTCCTCTTTATTTATTAGGTTTTTTTCTTTCTTATTGTGTCTCACAGAGTTTAATCAGAACTGCTTGTGTAGTTCTGAGTTTGGAAATAATCATCAAAACCTGATGTGCTCTCCTTGTGTACAGGTGAATGTCATGCATCCCTCTTCTCCCAGAATGGATTGACTGCCCATAGGGCAGCAGCATGACTCAGGGTTACCTTTCATAGTTCCAGAAAAAGCTATGTAGGTCTCTGTGGGAGAAAGGGATCAGTAGTCTTACCACTTATGGATCAGGCATTCTATAATATTGATTTTGCAGGCAAGATGTACCCATTGGTGCAATTATGCTTGAGTATTATGGGGGTTACCGATTACTTTATTACTGTACTTAATAACTGCTCCACAGGAGGAACCTCATGTTTGATGTGGCTAGGAAGATCATGGGCCCTAGAGAGGAACCTACTACTACTGTTTTTTGCTTGTTCATTTTATTTTTGATGAACATTGTCATCAAACTATCTTCTAAATATTAATGTTTATGCCAATATGTTATTGCTCCTGTCAACCTTTTCTGAAGAAGCTTCTTCTCCTCCTTCTTCTCCTCCTACTCCCCCTCCCCTTTCTCTCCCCCTCCCCTCCCTCTTTCCCCTCTTCCTTTCTTTCCCTCCTCTTTCTTCTACTCCTCCTTCTTCTACTATTTCCTCTTCCTCTTTTCTCCTTCTCCTTCTCCTTCTCCTTCTTCTTCTTTGAAGTAATTGGTGGTTATTGCAAGATATACATGAGTGCGCAACATGTAGAGAATAAATGACAGTCAAGTTCTTAGCCCCAAAGTGGGTCATCTATATGAACTCCCTACCTCCAAGGCTTGGGAAACATCATGGAAGAGGGTAGTAAAGGGGTAGAGAGAATGTAAGAGCCAGGGGATGAGGATGAGAAATGCTGTTTTCCGCACATACCATGTACACTGCACTCATGAGCTCAGAGTAGTTGCAGTTATCTACACAAGAACTTCAAAAGATCAAGCTAGGCAACATCCCAGCATGGATGGTGAGGGACTTATGAGGCTCTGCTCTAGATGAAGAGCTATTCATAGTTGATGGTTACTGGGAATAAGGACTCATTTTCTTTGGGGATGTAGGTTTTGCTCAGGTAGAAGTCTGAGGTAGAGTGCCTTTGTTCAAGAAGATTTCATATCTAAGTGCACAATAGCATTAATTGGACTCAGGGAAGAGAACATGAAGATTGGGTGTAGATTTGTTGGAAAGATGGAAAGAAACAGGAGAAGGGGAGTTGTAAGTGGATAGGATCAGAAATATTGTATACATGTATGAAACTGTCAAAGGATAAATATAATCATTAATAAAAATAGCAATATAAAACAGGACTAGTTTCCCATCCTGCAGGATTGTTAATTTTTTGCACAGAAGTTCAAAGCCTTTCTCTGTGCCCTAGCTCTCCAGAGCAGGCAGTACATGGGAAGGAGAAGTTCCTTCAACTCTAGAAATGTTGGGTTACCAAGCAGCAGTGACTTCTTCAAAATGGCTTTCTACAGCTGTCTAGTGGAAGACAAGAGAAGGGAGCTACATGTTTGGGGGACCCCAGAATTCCTGCTTGTATACAGGCCAACTCAGTGATGAGCCACTACCTTCTTCTGTCTTGCTGCTTTCGTTCCTTGAGACTAACTGCAAGCTATTTGCTTTTTCACTCACTCACCCTTCCTGCCTCCTCCCTTCTCTTTCTCCAGTTCTTGTTATATGGCACAGACTCTGGCCTGAGGCTGGTGGTCTCTCTCACTTCTGCCTTCTGAGTGCAATAATGGATAAATAAAATAAGGAAGACAATATAGTATTATTTATGTAGTTTATTCCATCTCCACTTGTCTTCTGCCAAAGTAAACACTATCTCCTTTCCATGGTAAATTAAGGCCAGGTAAACATGATTGCCTTCAAAGTGCCTTACCTCTGAATTCTTCTGTCTTCCTTTCCTTTCTGATCTTTATCTATAAATCTCTGGAAGCTTCCATGTATCATTTTCCATAGTTAATGATTTGAATATTGATTGCAAGAAAAATATAATAAGGATGGAAAAAGGCAGGACATAAGAGTTTCGCAAGCAGGAGAGTGCTGGTTTCTGTGTCTGATGCCCCTTGACATTGTCAACATCCTTTCACCCTGACCCAATGACCCTGGAGATACAGGTGAATATCAACCCTCCTATTTGGGCTTGAGTCCTAGATAGTCTTTCTTCTGCGAATACTTGCAACTACATGTGCTAAAACTTTAGTCTGCCATCCACTATGAAATCTGAAAGTCAAGAGTAATGGGTGGGTCAGTCTTACTACTCCTTGGGAGATTTTTTTTCCTAGCATGGAACATGTAAATCCCAAGCGGTAAGGCTGTTTTCTAATATCAACATACCCAACTTTGTATTTCTTGTCACATCAGTCTTTTATTAGCTCATCAACATTCACTCTTTGGCTCTTCCTTAAGTCATCTCTATAACCGAACATGCTTTACTCTTTCTGAGATATGATCCAATACATTTTGCTCTACACTCCATCCCATAAATCCCATTTAAACCAATATCACTGTATCACCTTTTGGTATTCTGAATTCCATTCATTCTTGATTTTTATCAGTTTTTATTGAGTACTAGACATGGAAGCATGAAAATGTGAAAAAATGACAACTGAATTAATGAGGGAATGGTGATGGATAGATATGAAAAAGTGGTTTATTTATCAAATCTCTGGAAATACAAAAAAATCAAAACACAGTTTTTCTTATGAAGTCCTAAGAACAGGGCTCTGGTGAAACACTTCTTATTCACAGTGACCTCAGGCATTTCCATAATCTGTGGTAGTGGCGAGAAGAGAAAATTAAGATAGGCTTAGGTTTCCAAGAGCAAATGATGTCCCTGCCTCTAAGTCTGAACAGCATAGTGTCCATGACAACCCAATGAATACAGGAAGAGCTGAGACCCAATACAACTAATTATCCAACAAGCTGTGCAGCAAACTAGCTGAGGGTTCAAGAGGCATCTCCAAAGCATACACTCTTCTATAATAATACACAGTCTAAGTAAAATGATTCCTAAGAAGAATATCTACCTAGAATTTTATGGAGGAGAAAATTTGGGAGACAAGCTGGTTACCCTTTGAAAGAATGTGACCTGCTTACCTGTGCTGCAAGGAGCACTGTATTTTGCAACTGCAAACTCATCTGAGTAAAAGAGAAAACAGAAACAAACACATCAAGTGATGTCACTATGGGCATCTACATTTGCACCAGAAATGCCCACATCATTCCTCTAATCTTCTGTTTGTTGCCTTGAACAGCCTTCCAGCTATGGTGAGCCACATTTCACCTGACTCCTGACAGTCATTGTTGTACATCCTTAAATCTCATACTGTCCTATGACTGGCTTATCTGACAAAAGGTTAACTCTGTAGCTATTTTGTTTCTCTGGTTGATGGGTTTAAAATGTGCTTTCTACCAAAGAAGTAAAAGGGGCAGGTATCAAACCTGAAGAAGACAACAGGAAGCTATGAGAAGCCAGTGTTACTTGGCAGCCTGGCACGTTCCTAGGTCTAGGTTTCTGTATTGGGAATTGAATACCTCTGCTCAGGCTGTTCTTGCTTACCTTTCTCGTAGTAATCATAGACTTTCACTATGGCTGGCTTCAGGTCTCTCACTGGAATATCTTGCTGAACCGTGAAGGACAAGTTCAGAGTCTGATTTGACACCTGGAAATCAAAAGGAGCTAAATGACTTCCTGGAATCTTTCTTTCATGTTGAAATTAATTGTGGTTTCATAGAGTGGAGATTTTATCAGCTGACAGTACCATTCATGGTATAGAAAGCCCCCAGAGTAAATAGGAAATTGTCCAAAATTACTTCTTAAATGACTAACATAATTTGGTGAATCCATACACCTTAATCCAGGGTTCAAAACCTTCTTAATGCAACCCTTTAATACAGTTCATTATTACGTTGCTACTTAACTGTAATTTTGTTACCGCAATGATTGTACTGTAAATATCTGATATCCAGGATAACTGATATGAATTCCTTTCCCACACACAAAGGGAACACAGGTTGGCAACTACTACCTTAATCAATGCCAGCACATGGCTCTGTTTGTGGGGAGGAATATATACACAATTTCAGTTTTACTGTATATTATATCTTCTTTTAAATTTTAGAGGTTTAGTACAGCTTTGTCTTTTTGTCTTGTAAAAATACAAATACAGACCCAGAGAATTTTATAAGAAATGAACCACTGCTGCTTTATCAACAGAAATTCTGATCAAGAGAGGTTTGAATAATTATGCTATCTTTTCAATTATTGGTCCATGGATGGACTGCTGTTTTACTATCATGTGGCCCAAGTGCCAGATGAGATTCATGATATTTTTCACACTTATACTGCCAATGAAGATGATATAATGACTGACTAATCATAATAATCATTCCCTACATTATTCAGTATCTCTAAGCTAACTGGTTGACATAATGAAAACTGTTATGGAGAATGTCTTACAGGCTCCTAGAAGTATTCATATCCCAGGAGTATAGTGTGGCATGTCTACTAACAGGCTCAGGTGAAATATCTCTAAAGAGTGGACACCCACTGTGATATTAGAATTCTCATGTCTCTAGCATGGAGGTGAAGATTCTCAAATACAGAAGTGTACTTCCCAGATAGTTTCTAAAGAACTATTACATATATGCTTTGCACATGGACAGTCAGAGATCTCACCTTATCCAAGTAAATCAAGACATGATTATTGCTGACTTCTGTCCGGCTCACATGCACAGATGTTTCTAGCTGAAGAAAATGGAGACATCACAAATGTTAATAAATAGATGACACTCCTGGAGAATCCAGAAAAATGAGATTATTTTACTATCAAAATATCCTGAGGTTAGAATTTCCTCAAAGATCCCTTATAAATAAAAAAGTAAGAGTAAAAATGAAAGGTAATTTGGATGAAGAGCTTACTATTAATATGTCATATAAACACACATGTAAACTTGATTTATCTGAAGAAAGGAGTTCTCTATCACTGAATGGTCAACTCTGAAATTATATACATAAAAGCAATATGAAATATGACTTAGCAAGTTGTATTTTATATTTATGTGTTTGCATATATATATATATACATATATATGTATATATATGTATATATATATACAGATATACACAAATATATGTACATACACATATGTAATTAACAAAAAGAGGCCATGAATTTGAGAATGAGTAAGAAGAGAACACGAAAGAGGTTGGAAGAAAGAAAGAGATGGGGGAAATGATATAACTATATTTTAATTAACATAAAAAAAGAAAACTGTCTGCAAATTTCCTCAGTAGCTATGATGTCTAAACAATGATATGCAAACAAACACAATCACATTTTGTTTGGAGAAGACATAAGTCTTTTAGGCTTAATGTAATAGTATTTTAATAAATATTATCTTGATCTTAGGATACATAACATAAAATGAAATGTGCAAACCTGGGCTTATAGTGAACATACCATCTCAATGTGCCATCCTGGGCTTATAGGGAACAAACCATCTCAATGTGCAAACCTGGGCATATATTCAACATAGCATCTTAATGTGCCATCCTGGGCTTATAGTGAACATACCATTTTCACTGTTGGTTTCAAAGGAATGAAGCCAGACACCATCTTCACATCAGCAATTGCCATGTTGGAGTCTGAACGACTTCCAGTGTAACTAAAGGTTCAGGAAAGAAAGAGTTAAGTTTTCCCAAATTAGTAAATAGTCTTTTTCTGTCTGTATATTGTATACTCCATGGTTCTACGAAGTACACATAACACTTTCCGAGGATCCAGAAAAAAAATGGCCTGTATTAGAATTTGTACAGAACTGAGTAAATCCACAGAGACTGGATCTAGAACCATAATTCAAGCCTGTGGTCTCAGGTCTTTGTCTTAAGGAAACTTGGCAGGTGACATGCCCTCAAGGGCTCTAATCTGTTCTGGGTTTTCTGTTACTCTCACTTTATCACCACAATTTCCACCACAGTTTCCTAGGTAGAGCAATACACCAAGTGACAGAGGCCTTATGGCTATATGTATGTGAGTTCTGTTGCCACTTGACTCCTACTATGTACATGCATGCTGTTTTCCAGACGTATTATACTATACATGACTACATTTACTTATCAACAGCAAAATTACAATGTAAAAGCCACTACTTTCTTTTATTTAAGCCTTCCAAGAATTTTTTTCTGTAAACATCAAGATTACTAAAGGATTTCATTACATAGAAGGAATTCAACTAATAGACAAAGGATGGTATTTATCATTTATTTACTAGCAGGGGTAAGTAATTCTTGGAAAGAATTAACTTCTGAAGGTGGATGGCAGCAACATAGCTCTATTGCCAAGAAACGTGATTTTACCAGCTTAGAAATGGGACCTCATAAAATTGCAAAGCTTCTGTAAGGCAAAGGACACTGTCAATAAGGCAAAGCAGCAATCAACAGATTGGGAAAAGATCATTACCAATCCTACATCTGATAGAGGGCTAATATCCAAAATATACTAAGAACTCAAGAAATTAGACTCCAGACAATCAAATAACCCTGTTTAAAATGGGGTACGAAGCTCAACAAAGAATTTTGAACAGAGGAATATTGAATGGCTGAGAAGAAACTAAAGAAATGTTCAACATCTCTAGTCATCAGGGAAATGAAAATCAAAACAACCCTGAGATTCTACTTCACACCAGTCAGAATGGCTAAGATTAAAAACTCAGATGACAGAAGATGTTTGCAGAGATTTGGAGAAAGAAGAACACTCATCCATTGTTGGTGGTATTGTAAGCTTGTACAACCACTCTGGAAATCAGCCTGGCGGTTCCTCAGAAAATTGGACATAGCATTACCTGAGGATCCAGCAATACCACTCCTGGGCATATACCCAAAAGATGCTCCAACATATAACATGGACACATGCTCCACTATGTTCATAGCAACCTTATTTATAATAGCCAGAAGCTGGAAAGAACCCAGATTACCTTCAATGGAGGAATGGATACAGAAAATATGGTACATTTACATAATGAAGTACTACTCAGCTATTAAAAACAATGAATTCATGAAATTCTTAGGCAAATAGATGGAAGTGGAAAATATCATTGTGAGTGAGGTAACCCAATCACAAAAGGACACACATGGTGTGCACTCACTGATACTTGGATATTAGCCCAAAAATCTCACAATACCTAAGATACAACCCACAGACCACATGAAGCTCAAGAAGAAGGAAGACCAAAGTGTGGGTGCTTTGGCCTTTCTTAAAAGAAATAACAAAATACTCAGGGGAGCAAGTACAGAGACAAAATGTGGAACAGACACTGGAGGAGGGACTGTCTGGAAATGGCCCCACCTGGGGATCCATCCCATGTACAGTCATCAAATGCAGACACTGTTGTGGATGCCAGGAAGTGCATACTGACAGGAACCTGACATATCTGTCTCCTAAGAGGCTCTCCTAGTGCCTGGCATAAACAGAGGCAGATGCTCACAGCTAACCATTGAACTGATCACAGGCTCCCCAATGGAGGAGTTAGAAAGAAAACTGAAGGAGCTAAAGGGCCTGGCAGCTACATAGGGAGAGCTACAATACCAACCAACCAGAGCTCCCAGGGTCTAAACCTCCAACCTGGGATCACAAAGGAAGGGAGAGACCCATGGCTTCACTGTATAGTTAGTTGAGGATGTCATTGTCAGGCATCAGTGGGAGAGGAGGGCCTTGGTCCCTGGAAAGCTAGATGCCCGAGTGTGGGAGAATTCTACAGCAGGGAGGCAGGAATGTGTGAATGGGTGGAGGCACACCCTCTTAGAAGAAGGAGGAGGGGGGTGGTATAAGGGGTTTGGGGGTAGTGGGGAAAGGGGATAGCATATAAAAGGTAAATGACTAAAATATTCAATTTAAAAAAAACAGATAATGGAACTGGCAATTATAGTCTAGCAGTTGAAACTTGTCAACAATTTGTTACTGAGAGTCCTTAGAATCCTTAAGGACAAGTTATTGTGGAAGGGGCCCATGGTACTATATCCCTATACACCACAAATTTATTTAAATCATGCTCTTTTTATTTTAAGTTAAAAAAAAATTGGAATCCAAAAAACTTTCTGCTGAGTGTCTATGGCACCTTACAACTTGGCATACTTAAGTCTAGGTGAAAATGAAGCATCTACTCACTGGCATATAGCATATAGCATGATCATGTATCTAATGAGGGGATGAGGGCATGGTTGTGGTTTTTTCTGCAGTACACTGTAGAAGTATGGTGTCTACTAGAATGATTAGTGAAACATGTTGTTGCTGAGACAAAGAATGACACTGACCTGTAAGCTTGCTGAGTACCCTGACAAGGGTGACTGAGAAGCTGTATTGGACATATGTTCCTGTCCCACCTTTGCTTGCCTATATCCCAGATGGGACAAGCTGCCTTGCCTCAAGTTTTTAGACCTTGTGGGACAGAGAATCAAAAAGAGAAGTTATAATGAGTCTTGTATTTATCTTAAAGGTGACCAGTTATTCGGACTCAATCATGGTCTGGTCTAGAAATCAATCCAAAATTGGAAATAACAGTCTTCATTTGCAAGATTGGATCTGGACATTTTCAAATACATATTTGGAAGTTAGCTGCAGTTCTCTGTGATGTTATGATAGCAAGAGATAAAGTTGGGACAGAATCTGGATTTCAAACAAGTGTTAGTGCATGTGCTAAGACTCTTAATTGTCAAGTTAATATTACTTTTGTCTCTTCTACAGTATTTATTGTAAATTGCACTGACTGTATACTTTCTAATTGTGTTAGTGTGATGAAACTTGGCATGTCTGTTACGGGGTTCTATCAACCAGCTTTTGTCTTACTGCCCTGAGCATTAGAAAACCATGATTCTCTAAGAAATGCTTGCAAGTGCTGGAAGAAGTAAGTTAGACTTAAAGCAGAAGCAAGAGGGTAGTGGGCTTGATGATTGCTGGTATAACAGCTTTAATTACATTAATTGCTAGCACCACAGCTTCTGTAATAGCTTTGACACAAGAAGTTAAAACAACTACTTTCGTTAATCATTTAGAAAAAAAAATTGATACTAATGTGTTGAGTATACAAGAGGATTTAGATAGGTGTTTGGAATAACTGCTTGATGCTATATATCCCATTCAAATTATCAGATGAAGGTTCAGGGTTTAAGAGTTAGGAGCCATCTCGAGTGTCATGATAAATACCACTGGAGTTGTGTTACTTCTAAAGTTTACAATGATAGTCATTATAGTTAGAAAAAAGTTTAAAAACACTTGTAGGGTATTTGGCATAATTCTAACACCTCTCTGGATTTTTTAACTTTGCATAGTGAGATTATAAATTTAAAGAATGCTACTCTGCTGAGCTTTGATGCTGCAAATAATGCTGATAAAATTATCCATGGTTTGAGGTCAGTATTTCCATTTTGGTCAAACCTCAAGAATGGAATATCTACCTTGATCATGCTAGCCTTTTTTGTCCTGGAAGTACTTTATTCCTGCCCATCATGTTAAAGCTTTTCCATAAGAATATCAACATGTTGGTAGCCAAAGTACATGGCTTGAACCTGAAAATGGACCCCCAGACAGAGTTATTAAATTAACAGGCTGGCAAGCAAAGGATGGGTAAGACTCTGCACAGAGCCTTACCAACCTAAGACAGAAGTGAATTGCTTTAGATAATGCATATTCCGACTGGTTCCTTCTTGTCTGGGCCTGAGCACAGAGCATATCCCAGGTGGCAGCTCTGTCCCAAATCTCAAAGAACCCAGAGGAAGCAGGGCTCCCAGAAGCTCTAACCCAGGCAGTATCTTTGGTAAGCAGACAGCAATACCTGCCCCAAACAAGAAGTAACTGGGACCCACAAGGACCCAGGAAGTTACTCCTGGCCTGGAGCACTGAGCAGATCTTGGGTCCTAGCTCTTCCTATCTGCGCCTGAGCACTGAGCAGATTTTGGGCACCAGCTCTTACCCCAGTAATAACACCCACACCACACAGTTCTGATACAACCAAGATAATAGGAAAGACAGGCTCCAGTCAGAGACAGGGCAGGTAGCACTGAGGAGATACAGATGGGAAAGGCAAGCACAAGAGCATAAGCATCAGCAACCAACGGTACTTGGCATCATTAGAACCTAGTTCTCCCACACAAGAAAGTCCTGAATTCCCCATATTACCAGGAAAGCAAGATTCAGATTTAAAATCACTTCTAATGATGATGATAGAGGACTTTAAGAAGGACATAAATAACACTCTCAAAGAATTTGAGGACAACACAGGTAAACAGGTAGAATCCCTTAAAGTGGAAACACAAAAATTCCTTAAAGAATTACAAGAGAACACAACCAAACAGGTGAAGGAATTGAACAAAACCATCCAGGACATAAAAATGGAAGTAGAAAACAATCAAGAAATCACAAAGGGAGACTACCCTGGAGATAGAAAACCTAGGAAAGAAATCAGAAGTCATAGATACAAGCATCACCAACAGAATACAAGAGATAGAAGAGAGAATCTCAGGTGCAGAAGATGCCATAGAAAATATTGACACAATTGTCAAAGAAAATGCAAAATGCAAAAAGTTCTTAACCCAAAACTCCAGGAAAGCCAGGACACAATGAGGAAACCAAACCTAAGGATAATAGGTATAGAGGAGAGTGAAGATTCCCGACTTAAACGGCCAATAAATATCTTCAACAAAATTATAGAAGAAAGCTTCCCTATTCTAATGAACGAGATGTCCATAAACATACAAGAAGCCTATAGAACACCAAATAGACTAGACCAGAAAAGAAATACCTCCCATCACATAATAATCCAAACACCAAGTGCACAAAACAAAAAAAAAAAAAGAATATTAAATGCAGTAAGAGAAAAAGGCCAAGTAACATATAAAGGCAAACCTATCAGAATTATACCAGACTTCTCACCAAACACTATAAAAGCAAGAAGGTGCTGGACAGATGTCATACAGACCTAAGAGAACACAAATGCCAGCCCAGGCTACTATACCCAACAAAACTCTCAATTACCATAGATGGGGAAACCATGATATTCCATGACGACACCAAATTTACACAATATCTTTCCACAAACCCAGCATTACAAAGGATAATAGCAGGAAAGCTCCAATACAAAGAGGGAAATTATACCCTAGAAAGAGCAAGAAAGTAATCCTCTTCCAACAAATCCAAAAGAAGATAGCCACACGAAGTTAATCTCACCTCTAATAACAAAAGTAACAGGAAGCAGCAATCACTGTTCCTTAATACCTCTTAACATCAATGGACTCAATCCCCCAATTAAAAGACATAGGCTAATGGACTGGATACATAAATAAGACCCATCATTTTGCTGCATACAGGAAACCCACCTCAGTGACAAAGACAGACTCTACCTTAGAGTAAAGGGCTGGAAAAAATTTTTCAATCAAATGGCCCTAAGAAACAAGCTGGAGTAGCCATTCTAAAATCTCCAGACCAAGAACACAAAGGGAGGGACTCATTGCTCCCCGTGTATAGGTAATTGAGGGTGGCCTTGCCAGGTATCAGTGGAAGTGGACAGCCTTGGTACCTGAAAGTTTGGATTCCCTAGTGTTGGGGAATTGCAAGAGCAGGGAGGTGGGAATGAGAAGATGTTGGGAGCACACCCTCATAGTAACTGAAAGAGGGGCATGGGGTAAGGGTTTAGGCATCAGTGGAAGTGGAGGGCCTTGGTGCCTGAAAGTTTGGATTCCCTAGTGTTAGGGAATTTCAAGAGCAGGGAGGCGAAAATGGGAGGATGGTGGGAGCACACCCTCATAGAAACTGCCAGAATATATGGATTAGACATGACAGAGGCAGGCCATCAGAAGACTAGATTCCAGAATTCAAACAAAAAATTATCTTGATACTAAAATTTGTTTTGAGCATTGTATATTGCAGAATACACAGCCTCGATGTATCTACTCATCAAGTGAGCTGAGGAGACCAGCTCGAACCTCTGATGTCCTAGAATTCCATCTGGATGCAGTGAAGACACAGACGTCAGAGGCTTATCAATTTACTCTTTCCCCTGCCCCTCTTCTAACATCTCAACACCCATAATCAGCTTAAAGAAGTTAATGAAGAGTCGGTGCCCCTATTCCCTGGGCTTGGGCACTGAGGTGGTTAATATTGGGCTGTCTTTCTAGGGAAAAGTAGTGGTTTTGTTGGAACATGGAGGATTAGCTAGGATTTATTGCATAGCCATAACCTACTCGTAGAAATATGTATAATTATTAAGATGAAGTTGTAATTTCTTAAATGGTACAAAATTTGCTTTGATTTCAAATTTAAGGTTTTCATTGGTATGAGCTTCTTATTGATATAAAAGTGAGATTAATATTGTTACTCTCATAGGCATTATGCCTATATAACTGATTTAGGAATACAAGGCTAGAACCAGTCCTTCTTTAACTTTTTTAACTGATTCGAGATGGTTAGCCTGTTAGTTAAGGGACTATAGAAAATTCATGGCTCTGAGTTTATCATTAGGGTGTTTTCTATATTTTATTTAGAAATAGCTGAGAGGAGTTAACAGACAACTGTCCAGATTGCCTTACATGGATAGTTGATTTTCAAAACTTCAGAAGTCCACAGAATTGACATCACAAACATTTCTGCATTAATGTTCATTTTGATTAGAGTCCTGTCTGCTCCTGGCAGCTTCCTGTCTTAGATTCTAAGAAGAAATTGAGCATCTTTGGAATTATTCCAATTGTGGTGAGACAGCCACCAGGCAAGAATTGTCTCTTTCCATCTACAGACAAATTACTGTCCAGAAAAGGACATACTTGCAGAGTAGTCGACTGATTATATCTGCCAAGACAGAGTAATTGGCCCTTAATAATTCTGCATCACTTGGTCTGTCAGATGATCCTGGGCCAGAAGGCTGAAGATCAAATGCTCCAACATTTTGTAGTATAGGGACTGTCCAGGTGTTCAGGGGTCTCTATAATTTGACTAAGTTTTAGAAGCTATGCTTTGTGCTTCCCATAATTTCAGTTAATTCAGTCATTCTGGATTTCTGACAGGGTTGAAGATTTATAGTCTCATAGCCAATCCTGGCTATTTACTTTGAGAGAAAAGATTTGAGAGGATGGTTTTCAGCTGACATTCATTCTAAAGACAAGGAAAAAAAGCCAGTTCAGAACTAAGTCTTTTAGTTAGGAGGGATGACAGAGGTTCTGTTTAGTCAACAAAATGATGGACTGGGTATTAGGTCTATCCTTCACCTTACTGACACAAATTGGTATAGTTATGCTCTAATTGTATTTTAAGGGAAAAGTTTTATTTTAGCAGTAAGGGTGATATGTAGGAGGAGCTAAGGTGGGAGGAGTAAGGAGAGGAAAAGGAGGACGAGAAAGAAAGGAGGAGCTAGGTGACAAGAGAGAGGGGGGAACATGGAGGAGGATGTTTGTGTGTCTCCGCCAGTCAAAGATAGTTGATATATCTAGGTTGGGTATTGGGTTACACTTCTAATTGTATGGGCATCTTGTTATTGAGCATTACCAAACTTATAAAGCCTTTGATTAACATTTAAAAAATAGTATAAAAGCAAAAAGAAGAAGCGGGATGGGATAGAGGTTTTCTAGGGAGGGGAAATGGGGAAATGAGATGGCATCTGAAATGTAAATAAAATATCCAATAAAAAATTTTTTTAAAAAAAAGATAATGCATATTCCATGATGGATAAGGAAGGCCTTCTTGGCAGAACAACTTAAGACAGGCTCAGTCTTGTTAATGGAATAAAAAAGGTGGAGAAGTGGAGAGCTTTTGTAGCTGCTTGGCAAGAATCTGACATTTGCCAAAGACAAGGAAGTGGGCTTCAGGCAGGAATCTGACATTAGGCTAAAACAAAGAAGTAATTTCAGGCAGGAATCTAAATCTTAGGCTTCAAGTAAATAGGCTTCAGATAAGAAAAAGACTTTGGGCTAGGACAGGGAAGTTGTCTCAGATATTTTGGTCATCCTGATAAGCTCTTAGAAACAATGATCATTGGAATGTTCAAGGAACTTTGTTTATTGCCTTGCTTGTTCTTTGACTATTTGTGTTTATTGTCTTGCTTGTTCCTTGACTATATACATCTATTGTATTGCTAGTTCCTCAACCTGGAACTGACCTTAATACTTGCATTTAATTTAAACACTATAAAAACAAAATAAGAGGAGGAGGGATGGGATAGGGGTTAATGGGGGCAGATGGGGAAAGGGAATAACATCTGAAATGTAAATAAATAAAATATCAAATAAAAAAAATTTTTAAAAGATTAAAGATAATTTTTTTTAAAAAAAGAATACCTTATTTTTAAAACAGATCTAGATATTTGCTACCCAACAGCTTTGTTTAGTGATAGGTGCCAGTAAAAAAAAAAAATGAGTTGTTTTCCCTGGATGATGAAAATTGGTCTTACCTGATATTGAGTGAGATCTGGAAGCTGGTGTGAGCTTTGGGATCCTCACATGTGTCAGGCAGAGTCTGCACCACCAAAGCAAATGGGAACTCTTCTTCTCTTGGGAGAACACTGTATTTCAAGGATGTCTGTGGCACATTAAAGACAGGTGTCTGTTTTTCGTCTTTTCTCAGGACTCCCCTCAGGTCCCTCATCTCTTTCTCTGACTTGTCCATTTGCTTGCCTGAGTTCTGACTTTTTATAGGGAGAATGATTCCTAGGAGATCCCCTCCTCTGCCCAAGTCTCACCTGAAGGTAAACACACCCTTCTCCTGTCACCTTCATAGTGTAATCTCCAGGTACAGTTGGCAACGTGACTCTCTGTAGTAATAATTGGTTGTCATTGTTCACTTGGAATTTTGTAGAAAGGGCTCCTGAATGGATGGTCACCTGAATAGCTTTCTTAGCTCTTGTGAAAGTAGCTGCTCCATATTTGGACAAAGCGTGGAGAGCCACTACCGTGTCCTGAAAGAGGAATAAGATATCTCACTCAGGGATACAACATTCCTATGGGACTCAAGGATCACTGCATTCTGAAGTGATCAGTTGTCCAGAAGTCTGAAGCTTAGCCCCTACAGTGGTGCTTTTGTAAAGGTGAATCAAAGCTAGTAGGAGGCTCTTCAGGTTTCAACGAAAATGTCTCACGTAGCCTCATATATTTGAACACTTGTCCATTTCCCTGTTGGAGGCACTATGTGGGGAATTTTAGATGGGGAATTTCCCTCGCTGGAGGGAAAGTACACCACTGGGGGTGGATTTCAAGAGTAAAAACCTTGCAGTACAGATACTTGGCTTTCTGCTCCATGCTTCAAAATACGAGTTCTTAGTGTCTAGCCCCTGCCACATCTGCCCTGTGCCATGACTCTTCCTCTTCCTCTTCCTCTTCCTCACCAGGACAGGCTCTTACCTGTCTGGAACCATAAGCCAAACAACCCTTGCCTTCCATAAGTTGCCTTGGTTGTGTTGTTTTATCACAGCAACAGGAAAGTAACTAATACAGATGTTCTTAAGTCACTGGCAGTATGGTTCCTGGAAGGGACTCTGTTCTGGTGGGAATCCCAGGGAATTTGTGTGTAGGTTGTTATAAAAACGGCAGCCCTTGCCTATCCACATCTCTGGCTTCCTGCTTTAAAATAGGATATCATGTTCCCACATCTGTTTTCTCCATGGCTATCCACTGTAATGTGAGAAAAGCCATCAGGCAAGTCAGCCTGCACCAGAGCCTTATTTCAAATGTTCCCATGTTCTCTGGACTCTCGGTAACAAAACCCATAAGCTAAATCAGCCTTCTTGCTTTGTATAATTACTCTCAGACATTTTGTTATGGAATAAAAAAGACAGCAATATAGGTATGAAAATTCTTATTTTTCCAAAGTCCTTTTAATGGTTATAAGGGTTTTAGTTTCCTATATTTGTATCTTCCTCCCTTAGATATTTAAGCTTTAAAGATTGATTATAACCTACAGATGGATAACAGGATTATAGCATCACAAACACACATCATGTATATATATATATATATATATATATATATATATATATATATATATGTGTGTGTGTGTGTGTGTGTGTGTGTGTGTGTGTGTGTATGTGTATATATATATATATATACATATATATATATGTGTGTATATATGTGTATATATATGTATATATACACACACACACACACATGCTCTGGCTTATATATCCTACAAGTACATCAGCAAATTGATTTTGATCTCCCTCTGTATTAAAGTTTGTGATATAAGATGTAGAAAAAAATAAGATGTAGAAAATATATGTAAATGGGAGTGTAGTACTTTATTGGCATCAGTATTTACTTATGATGAACCTTTGAACATTGTGATCCTATCTGCTGTTTCCCAGCCAGAGCTTGGTCTGGTCCCCCTTTGCAAATTAAACTCTTCTCTGCAGACTAGAAGCCAAGGTCTTTTATAACTGTGCTCAGAGTCAGGCTTTCTCCAAAGGAAGTGAAAGGGCTTATTATAAACATCCTCCTGGCATACTGCTGTTCTGACTTGCCTCTCCCATTTCATCAAAATACCACCTGTGTTCACCTCCCCCTTGCTATGCATATTCTCAATGCCACTGACACTGAGCTGCAAGAAAATATCTAAATAATAGATTTCAAAGAGACAAATAAAAGCATTTAAATAAAAATACTTCATTTCTATTCATGTGGGAAAATAATCTTATTTTTAACACAATAGGAAAAGACAAGGTTGTATTTCTCTATACCTTCCTTTCATGTACAGAGGACATATGCTAACATCTACTGTCTCTGAGAATAAAGCCTCTTCCTGGAGGCACATGCCAATGTTTAGGCGTATGAATATAGAGTTGAGCTTGAGAGATTGGTTAAGCAAAGACATCCTACTATGTTCCTAATGAACATATTTTTGTATACTAAGAGGTGTCTGGAGACCATCAAAGTGTCTACTTTGAACATAGGCCTATGGATGGACACATTTGTAAGGAGAGAATGTTAGGTTAGGGTTCTTATTAACAAAAAAAGCTCAAAAGAGAGTCTCAGCCTTCAAGAAGAATGATAGGAAATCATTTCTTCCTTCTTCTGGTGCCCTAGAACTGCTGTGGGCACACAGATTTATTGTTGAAGCTAGGAGACTGTCAGGCTGTGGAAGGGTATCCTGGTTCTTGGGTTGTGGGTGTTCGGACAGGCTCCTGACACAAGGTCTAATCTCCATTCAACCTGCACCCTTCAGTCACATAGGGCACAAGTGGAGGGTGTGATTAACAGGTCTCCACCTCCATAGATTAAAATATTAATGAGTTATCTAAAGGCTGGGGATGTAGCTAATTAAGTTATTCCCTCCCTTCTTCTCCCTCCCTTTAAAAGCCAACCTCCCCTGGCTTTTAGAGGGTAACGCAAACCATCTACACCCATTCACCACTCCATGAACAACAAAAGCTTTGGAAAACTCCTGGTCTCCACGTGTCTCCTGGGCCTGCTGCCAGGTTCCCAGCCTTTGGAACCCTGAACCTTCCCAATGCAGCCATCAGCCTGCCCCCAGCAGCTGCATGAATGTGGGACCCTCCGCTGGCGGTGTGGGAAGCCCGCCTGAGACCCCGCCTCTAGCCCTCGCGACTTTGTCCCCGCTGCTGGACTCCCCCGTGAGTTTTTACCCACAGGAGACCAAGGTAATGCAAGACTGAAGTTGGGCTGCCAGAGTTTAAGATTTCTTTTTAGCTGTATTTGAATTTCTTTTTATTAACTCTGTATATTAACAATTCTCCAAGTCACCTTCATTGTTTTTTTTTTTTTTTCCTCATGTGTGTTTTTAGTCAGCAAACCTTTCACTAACTAAAGATGAAGTAAAATGTTCTGGCCAATCACTGACCTGAGTGGAAGAGAAGCCACCATGGGAATTCTGCTGCTTCGTGAGCCACTTCACGATGAGCATTGCAGTTGTCAGGTCCTCTTGGGTTGGAGCCCGCTCGGTGGTTAGATAAGCCAGGAGCACATAAGCGGTCATCTCTACCTCAGCTGAGGGAGCTTGGGGCTGGTACCAGAGATCCGCTGGCACTCTGGATTTCTGAGGTCTGTTCCAGTGGATAGAATTCTCTGGAGGTGGGAAAAGAATGCTT
This sequence comes from Rhabdomys pumilio, assembly GCA_030674055.1. NCBI lineage: Eukaryota > Metazoa > Chordata > Mammalia > Rodentia > Muridae > Rhabdomys > Rhabdomys pumilio. The sequence goes on along the minus strand of JANHMN010000008.1, from coordinate 61,996,849 downwards.
ATGAGTGACTAAATATTTGCACTTAAGTGTTTGAAAGACAGAACTAAAGTGAGGATTGCTCTCCCAAGGTCATCCTTCAAACCTTAAGGAGATAAAGGTCCCATTAGTATAAATGTATATTTGGCATCTCAGTCCAGTCAATTCCATGTCAAAGCAGGGTAGTGTTGTTAGAATGGTGGGTTCCTTAACCACTTACGACTTAAGACAGCTACTACGGTTGTGTGGTGGGAGAAAGTTCTCACACAGGCTGTGGGTATTCTCTGCTTCCAACATGATCTAGATCTTAACCAGAATGTATTAGATATCTTGTAATGCCTTTCCTGAGGAGGGTCTTCTGAATATCACCAAGCACATTAAATGATTAAAAAAAAGTTTATACTCATTAGACTGTAAAAACAAATTACTGTTGTCTTTAAAATAGCTGACATGGTGACATGGCTGTTAAGGATTGGAACTGACAAGGATTGTCATGGAAAGCCAGTTTTTCTTTGAGAATAACTAGGCAATCAATATTCAGCAAATAAAAAAAATGTTTTGTCTACAGTGAGTCATTATGTGTCTAGAATTCTAACTTGGAGTAGTTGGCACATGCAGAAAGGGATGGGTGCCTGTGCATCCACTGAGGACCTGCTGTGTCAACAATGAAGAAATCTGACATAGTGACACATATCTGTAATCTCAGTACTTGAGATTGTACTGAGGTGAGAGAATTTGAGTCTAGCTTAGGCTGTCTAGCAAGACTTTGTCTAACAAGTAGAAAATAAAGAATGAAAATCAATAAACTACTGCTAGGGCGGTTTAGTTGCATAATCTTGCACCTAAAACCAAGAGGAAAGCAAGCTGCTGAAATATCAGTGGGTATAACACTGCAAATGCAAAGCTGGGCAAGTTACAAAATTAAAAATATCATTTATAGATACATTCGCAAGAAATACATAGCTATATATTGCCTATATCCATATAAGTAGAAACTGTAATAATGAATTTAAGATAGTGTTAATCTCTAGAGGTGTAAATGAAACATGGGGTATTTTTATGCATTGGGAATACTTTATTTCTTACACTGGGAATGAATTACTCAGTTATTTTCCAATTATTTTTTATGCTTATTTCATTATCTGAAATATTTCTCAATGTATTAGTAACATTTAATGGCACTATCAAAGAAGAAAGACAAATTTGATTTCATTGGATATGCTCATTATATGTTCTATCTCTTTTAACTTGTCATATAAACTGTGATATATGAAAAAAAAATATTAACTGAAAATAAGAAGATTGATTAACACAGCTGAGTTGTGTAATGAGATAAAACACCAGAACTTTCTCATGAGGTCACCAAGTAAGGATCGGGTGTAGATTAGGAAGCGACTGCTTAGTAGTAGGTCTGACAGCTAGTGCTCTTATAACATTCACCACATGCCACAGACTACACTAAGTCTTCATATTTACTATTCATTCAATGGGCAGCCCTACAGGCCAAATAGTGTCCCTGTTTGCAGATGAAGGAACAGAACCATCAGTAACTGGATGGTTTGCCCGCTTCACACAAATAGTTCATTTTGGAGTAAGTCTCCAAGCCTGAGCTTCTTGCTGCTACACCTGATGCTCTTATTATTATTTTTTTTTTTTTTGGTGCGTGATTTCACTTTTAAAAGTCCTAAAATTTGAAAATAAATTCTATATGGAATAGATAGATACATCTAGATGATGGATGGTGGGCAGCAGAGAGGACAGATCACAAAAGGTAATGCAGAGAAATTCTGCAGCATGGTTTTGGTGCACAGGATGTTGGCAGGAGACCAACCTCAGATGCTCTCACCTTCTTTTACAGCCTCTTCGTTGAGTGATTTCAGTATCTCCTTCTTTGTGTCCTGGTTACCAGCAAGGGCAAATGCATAGGCCAACAGTGCCTTAGTGTAGACATTGACTCCTCTCCTTGCTGACTTCCAGGTTGTGTCCAGGCAAAAGAGGGCATTGCGGACAACAGGATGCTGTGAATGGGAAGCAGAAAGGAGACAGCTATGTGAAGAAACGTGCTGACATTCCCAGGTGAGCAGACAGAGTAGACCTGGAGATAAGGTTTTCCAATTTGTTCTTATACATAGAAGAAGCAGCATCTAACCAAAGGCCAGGAAATATCACAGAAGGGGCAGAAAGAAATTAAGAGCCACAGGATGGGGAGGAGTTGTGTGACATGTTCTCCTCTGAATATGGCATAGCTATCACATTCATGAGCTTACAGTAGCTGGGGCTACCTGCACAAGACACATGATCAAGGCAGCCAAAACTCTGGCATAGATGGTGTAGGTGCTCTCCAGATCCCACCCCCATACTTTGGCTATCATGGCATTTGGTAGTTTTTGGAGGAGGAGAGAACTATTATTCTTCAAGAGTGCAGCCTCTGTTCAGAGTCCCTTGAGTGGCTCCACACTCACCAACATATTAGCAGCACTAACTGGACTTAGTGGTTCTATTTTTCAAAAAAGGCATGAAGTTGGAAAGGGATGAGTTAGAGGGACATGATGACTGAAGCTGGAGGAAGGAAATAGAAAGGAGTAGATCTGATTGTATGCATTTATGAAATTCTCAAAAGTGAAAAGATAAATAATGTACTATTAACTGTTAATCTGGTATTAGCCATGTCTTTAGGATTTTTTTAGGGAGTAGAGATGGTTATAGGAGAGAAACAGCATAGATGCCTCCCTCAGAAAATGCAAACCTTTCCTCTTTGCTGGAGCAAATGGATTTGAGAAACATTTGCACTGCATAGGGGGAAAGCAGACACATGCTGTTTAGGAAGCTCAAGTCTCAGACAACAGGCCAGACAGTTGTGTTGAACCTAGAACTACCTTTTGATAGGGAAGGAGGTGATACCTACAGTGACAGGAAGAGACATCTCCAGGAGAGCGATGGTGATGTAGGCAGACAAAGTGACTTCATCTTCTACTCCTCCCTGTGAATGGGCAAGAGGAAGCCATCAGAGTAGTTCTAAGAAGTCTATTAACTAGCTATTCTTATTCTACTGTGTTGTGAAACTTAACATTTTTAAATACCCACCCCAGGTAATACATCACAATCAATATGAACTCTATCCTCTCTTTCTTGATGATGTCTAGGTCTTATTGTTCTTTGGTGGCTCAGTTGGTAATTTCTACCCTATAATCTCTATTCTCAAAGATCTCATAATGGATAAACCAAAACTAGCTCTGGAATACTCACCTTCATGGCATTGTTTAGAAGTGACCCAGAGCTCCGGAAGCAGCCATTGTCCTTCTGCTGCTGGGAGAGCCAGACGAGGGCTTGGGTGATGTGTGCCTCATCAATGAAGATATATTTTCGAGCCTGAGCAAAACTCTTCAGTACAAATGCTGTGAGCCTGAGTGAGGTGAGAATGACAGTATATTTGATGTTACAATGATTTTAGAGCCACTTCACATCAGTGTGCTTCATGAGTCCCTTCCTGACACTGAAGAAGTATCTAACAGGAATCAGTGAGCACTGGAGATGTGCTGGTCTCTGGGAGAAATATGCTAGACCTAGAATTTGCCTTAGCCACAATAAAGGATCTACAGATTTCTGATACACTTGTTTTTCTTGGCTCTTTGAGAATATAAAACAATATGGAAGGGTTCTTGACCTTCCGCTTGTAAGGTTTCTTGCTATGTATAAATGACAGTATCCTCACATGGCCAATTCTTATATGCAGTAACTTTTCATTCGATTTTACTTAGGAATATAAAAAAAAAAGATTTTGCATCATTATATACTTAATTCTTTCCCCTCTAAATAAATTCATCCTCTCTCAAGATAAGTATGATCCAAGAAAGATAATATAAACTGAAGCTGATATGGCTTATCTGGAAGTCATGTGATATGCTCACTGTATCCCTTTAGAACTCTTGGTTAGGGCAACTGTTTTAGAAAAGAAAATACTGATATAATATGACCAGAATGACTTTTAGGAACACATTTAGCAAACATATATCTGAATATCAGATTCTCTGCTTATTAATTCTCCAGTATTGGGGCATTCCTTTAATATAACTCACTCTAATTCCAATAATTTATGTCTCGACAGAGTTGTTATTGATATAACTAGGGTACTGCATGTAAAGTTGCTTGTTCAAAATAAGAGCTCAAGCCATTGGCTTCCCCTTACCAGGTATTGGCATGACTCCTGCCAGGTTTATCCCCAAAGGTGCTGTAGGAGCCATCCTGGTGCTTGTAGTTTAATTGTCTTTGGTAGCCTGTGAGGGAAGGTTAGTGAAACAATATGGCGGGTTGAATATTCATGGCAGCCAGAAAGATTATTAAAATGCTTGACATCTCCTGTAACTGTTTAAAACTGTTTTGTCCATGTCTAAAGTTGCTCTTGGTTCATAATGTATTATTGGAAGTTGGAGAATAGATAGTTTGTATGAAATAAACCATACTAGTGTTTTCTATTTTGGTAGTGCGATAATGCACAATAGTAATGATAAATAACTCAACCTCACTGAACAAGCCAACTGAAACAATACTGTCAACCTTGTTCAGTACTCACCCGTATTGAGATAGGCAATGGCCTTGGTCTTGATCTCCTGTGTCAGCTGCTCTGTTTCATTCAGATAGTCCAGGACATAGATATTAGGGGCAAACAGAACCATGTTCTGTTCTCCACAGCCATAGGGCATCTTGAGAAGATCCTGTATGTTCTGCATAGCAGAACCCAATATATCTCCTAGAAAATGGGAGAGATGGGAAATGATGACATTTAAGATTATATCTGAAATGAATAATTAGCCATGTTAATAAAAATGAAGACTTTTACAAAGAGTGGAGAAAGGACATTGGGATTTTTGTAATTTTGTAATTTGGAAATTATTGAAAACAATAATTCAAAGAAGAGAAGTTAAAATTATAATATGATGAATTTGTGTGTGTGTATGTATGTATGTATGTATGTATGTATGTATGTATGTATAAGTCAAGGATTTACTCTGCAACCTAGGCTGGCCACAAAATTATGTATCCTCCTGCCTCAGGCTTTTAATGTTGTGATTGTAGGTGTGCACTATCATATTTTGTTGTTGTTGCCTTTTGTTTTGAATAAATATTTATAGAAAAGTAGCACCATATGGAAGGAGAAGTTACATTATTATATTTAAGAATGAGTCTGTATATACCAAAGCAATCTTTTAAAAAGAGGTAATAATTTAAGGGAGAGTGCAAGGGGACACATGGGAGGGGCTAGAGGGAAGAAAGGGAAGGAAGAAATGATGTCATTATATTTTAATTAAGAAAATTAAAAATTATAAAGTAATAACAATCTTTTGGCTCTGTAAATACAAACTACATATAAATGTATGTATGTATGTATGTATGTATGTATGTATGTATGTATATGCACATGCACAAATATATGAACAAAAAAAGAAATACAGCAAAAGTTAATGTTCAAATTCTCTAGGGAATGAACTCACCCAAAACTGTGACAGAAGCTCGGGCAGATTCCTCTACCACATCTGATGGCAGCTTCAGCAGTATCTGTTCAGATATCCCAGCATCTAGGGCAATAAGTATATCAGTCACAAGAAAGGCCACTCTGCACTGGATCTTTTAGAGATGTTGGTGGCCCAGCAACTAGAATTGTGTCTTAACCATAGATACTTCTGAAAAGTTGTTCCTTTAAAAAAAATAAAGCCTTTTTTCCCCTGATCTTAGGGGTTACTGAGAATTGAAGATTTTCAGAATTTTATCCCAAACCTCCTTAATGTGAAGCAGAATTTCCAAACAAGCGGATAAGTCAGTGAGAGTCCAGAGCTGGGGTCTGTGTCAGTCACCCCATGGCCTGCACAGTGTGTGCAGGACAAGATGAACCATTTTAGTGCTCTCATTCACAGCTTCTCTCTCAAAAGTCATGAAATGGAAAAAATCTAACAAAGATTTATGTGTATAAATATGAAAAGAAAACCTCCCTCAAAAGTCCTAAATTCTACAATGTCACATCCTTTCTTTGAGATACGAATATCTTAATGGGAAACCTCTAAAATAGGAGTGAGAAAATGAATAGTACTTGACTCATTAAAAAGGAAATAATCACTATATATAAAGATAAAATAGAAAAGTGTAATAGTTATTTTCCTTTTATTAAGATATTCCTATGTACCCTTTTCATAAAGTTAATATCAATCATTTTGCAAGAAAAAAAAATGCTCTAAGCAAAGGATAAAGTAAAAATGAAGAGGTGGAAGAAAACATTTTGGCTTGCTTAAAATAAAGTAATAACAATTGCTGAATACATACATTTGCCATTTAAATCTTGGTGGAATATACAAAGAGGAAAATGAAGGAATTGTGGTATTTATCATCTCATCCTCATAAAATTAATGTTGAGTTACATAAGAAGTCAGATACCATAGGTCAGGGTGAAATAAAATACAATGTTACCATTAAGTTTACCAAAACCATTCAACTCAGGTCAAAAGAGACAAAATATTCAAACATGTGTGGTCAAATGACAGGACAGCATTTAATAAAAATGCCCCAAGCAGACATACAATAGCAAAGTTCAACTCCTGTTGTGATGAATCAAGACAGGATCACAATATTTTCAATCCAAAGTTTTGGCAACATTTGTAAGTAGTGGGGGTAGATAAAGATGCTGAGCAAACGATCTGGAAATCGTGCTTATGGAAGCACAAACACAGGGAGGTGCTTGCTCTACTAAAGCCAAGACTAGTGAGGACATGATGGGATGGGCAATATTAAGCCCCAGCATTTCCCATGCAAGGCTCATGCAGCATCTCTTCAGGAACTAGAGCCTCTTTGAAAATTCATTACACATAGATAAGTCTTAGATGCCTGGAGCAGGTGGCCCACAGTTGGAGAGAACCCAAACCAGAACGACTAAAGATGGTGCCATTTTAACCACTTCACTTTTGCTTTCCCCAGTTAGCACAACACTTGACAGAGATCTCCCCAAACCTAATTTGTACAGGGGAAAAAAGACAAGCAGAGAGAACCATCCACCCCAGTTGAGTCGCAATTGCCGTGAGCTCACGTGTACAGTGGCCCTGCTTTGTTCTGCTGTGACACTATTTCCCTATAGTCATTCACCACCCCTGACATTTACACTTTTCTGTCCTCTCTTGCACAATGATGACAGACTTGGGGGTAGGTGGAGGATATATGCTTTCTTTAGGGCTCAACATTCTGTTATCTCTGGTTCCCTGTACTTTGAGCAGTTTGGGTCTCTGTGTTAATCATCATCTATTGCAAATAGAAGCTTCTCTGATGAGGGCTGAGAGATACATTGAACTATGGTTATAACAGTAAGTCTACATTGAGATGTCATCTTACCTCATTCTAAATGCTTAAATAAAATACACAAATAATGGCAAATGCTGAGAAGGATGTGGAGAAGGGATGATATTTATTCCGTGCTGGTAGAAATGCAAATTGGTTCAACCACTATGGAAATCACTGTGGAGGTTCCTCAAAAGGTAAGAATAGATCTTCCACAGGATCCAGCTGTACCACTCTTGGGTATATACATAAAGGACTCCATAGAGTTCTACTCTAGGAATACCTGCTCATTCGTGTTCATTGCTGCTCTATTTATAATATCCAAGAAGTGAAAAAGTTTAGATATCCATCAGCTAATGGATGGATAATAAAATGTATGTTCACACAATGGAATATTATTTAACTATTTAAAATAAAATTATGACATTCTGAGATAAAATGCATAGATTTGGAAATAATTACTCTGAGCAAGGTCATCCAGATTCAGAAAGACAAATGTCACATGTTTTCTCTCACCTGCGGGTGTCAACTTTGAATCTCCATAAAGTATGTTTCATTTGGTATAGCCACAAACACCAGGAAGTGACTAAGGGGCCATGAGGAGGAATTTTCAAGAAAGGAGAGATAGACTGCACTGGCATGAAAGGTACTAGAAATAATGAAACAGGAAGGGTTAAACTAGGGTGGAGAGTGGAGCATAGAGTAGAGTAGGGAGTATGGGGAAGGATAAATAACACTAAAGACATTTTGGAAAAGACATTCCCAGGGCTAACCTTGCTTATCAGCAGACAGGAAAAGCTGGCCACTTTCCGGAGCCTAGGTAGCTGGAGGAAGAAGACTCTAGGGTTCTGTTCAGGGGAGACCCAACCCACATCTCCCTGACCATCCATTCCTCCAAAGCCCACAAAATGGAGTCAGGGAAAGACTCAGATTGAAGGTAAAGACCACGTAGCTGGGAAATAGGCAGCCCAAGAGGGTCAGAATAGCTCAGCACTTGTCCAGCATAGTGCCAGCAGCTCATTAATCAAAATGCCAGGTCTGTAAATCACTTATTCAGGAGCTAAAACAAGCTATAGCTGGCATAGAAACGCCGTATTGTTATTTGGGAGCAAAGGGGACAAAGACCCCCAAAATACTATTACAAATTGGGAGCAAATAAAAAAAATAAACAAAGGTTATCAAAAGCAAAAAGATCAGAACTGAAGGTGTTATATTTTATCTAAGTATGTCACAAAACAGACATAACTAAAAATCACATGATATTTACATTAAAATATACACAGAGAGACCACTATAAAAGTATAAAGAACATAGAAATGAACCCACACAGGTACAGATAATTAATTTTCAGTGAAGAATAAAGAAAACAGTGAACAAAGAAGAGTCTCTTCAAAAATTGCTGCTGAGAAAACCAGTTAGGAGTTAGAGCCTTGTCTTAGGAAGAAACTACATTTTGTTGTGATGAATTGTTTGATCCCCTTGCCTCGGCATTCCAAGTGCTGGCTTTATAGGTATTCATCACCATACCCTGGCCTCTTTAGGAACTATATTCTAACTCTATTGTGTTGATGACAGTTCAGGTTTCATCCCACAGAAACATATAAACAATCTTTGAACTTCAAATGGTATAAAGCCTTAGTCAAAGAGAGTTTAATTATAATGATTGAGACTTACCGATTGGACAAAGCAAATGGTTGAATGTCACTTCGTTCTCTAGACCTTCAGGCTTTAGGTAAAAGAAAGAAAAATTAAGATGAAGCACATTGACTTTCAGGATATGTGTGTTTTTGATTTGGGGACCACAGAGTTCCACACAGTAAAAAGAAGGATTTGTTGCACCATATAAATGAATTCTATTCATTGTAAGTATATGAAAAGAGTAGATTGACAGCAAAGTAGATGAGTGAAGATTAATGAAGATAAATAGCAAGAGTGGACAGAGATAAAGAAGGATGGGAAGCACTAGATAACTAGATAGATAGATACATAGATAGATAGATAGATAGATAGATAGATAGATAGATAGATAGATAATAAATTGATAGATTGATAGATAATAAATTGATAGATAATAGATTGATAGATGATGGATGATAGATGGATGATAGATGATAGAAAGATGAAAGATTGATGATAGATCATAAAGAGATAGATGACAGATGATAAACAGAGATGATAAATGATAGGTGGATAAAAACTTGTGAAATTCACGTATATAATTATTATTATTACAGTATCTACACATTTATGTTACTGTGAATTTTATTATGGACTGTTCATTATTCAACATTAGAATAGTTGAAATTCTAAAAATAATTAGACATGTAATTGAGTTCCCTCTTGTGACTCAGTGTGTTCTGTCAGGCAGGCAGGTTTACCTACTTCAACCAGCAGGGACTTGATGACCGTGTCTTTCTTTCCGTGTTCAGGGACCACTGGCACCTCATTCCTACACCTCTCCTTAGAGTCCAGTGCCTCTGCACTCACAGTGAAATTCACATTTCCTAGTAGAAAAAGGAAAGCCGGGTAGAGATGTGTACATTCCCTCTTCTCCCAAGCTTGAGAACTTGGAATTTACAAGGCTTTAGATTCATAAAAACACCAGAGCAGAAATGGAAACAGCATCCACTAGCAATCCGTGTCATGAGAGTTGGAGGTGAGGAAGTGAGTCTCCCTTAAGTCCTCGACTTACAAGAAAGGGTTTCTTTTTGTTGTGGCTGGTTGTTTTGTTTTATTTGAGATGGGACTTGATTATGCAGGCAAGACTGTTCTTGAACTCATGATTGACCTTGTCTCAGCTTCCTAATTGCTGGACTGCAGGTGTGCACCAGTAAACCTGGCAGTGCTTGCCCATTCTAGAATGGAACTCAAAGAAAAGGGATCCTACTACCTGGGGGTCCTTGCCTGGGGGAAGAAGCATTGCTTATTAAGGGTCCAGCTGGGACTCCAGAGCCTCTGGACTCCGCTACTCACCTAATGACTTGGGGATCACAGCCCAGGATGCGGTGTATCGCTCGTTCATACAGATGCAGTGAGACTTTTGTTCCTTCTCCTCTGGGGCAGCTTGGAAATCAAGAGAGGCCTCCAGCTGCACAGCAACCTGCAACCACACAAGAAGCAGCATTAAAGGTAGAAGGAGATTCAGTTTAAATGGAAGCCTACTTGGAGATAGTTAGATTTTAGGACCTAACATCAATGAGACAAATAAGGCCCCTGTACTGTGGTCCACTTATTAGCACCTCACAGATAAACCTCAGCACTTGGAGGGATGCTTGGCCTTTCAAGAGCTGGAACCAGAAGAAAGACAACGAGGGAAGGTTGCCTGGGAAAGCAACCCTTCTGGGGCCCAGACGGGTGACTATTCCCTGGTTCAATTACTACCCAAAATCTATAAATCATTATGGTTTTGACCAAGGAGAGATGCACACAACATTTTAAATGAAGCCATGTATAATGAATACACTGAGAAAAATTAGACATGTAGAAATGTAGAAGTTGGATCTACAGACTCTAAAAACATAAGGCGGGGAAGGTGATGCTTGCTTGTGTAAGAAATGTTTCTATTGCACAGATGACACAACCTTAAAGGATTATGATCAATGTTAGAAACTCATCTTTGTAGGCTGATTCTTAGAGATATACACTTTCCTATCATATGAATCTATGTGTGATAGCCTCTTCCTCTGTATTAGACAAGAGGTGGGTTTTATTTATTCTTTATTTCCTTCTTGGTATTTCTAAGAATGTGATTTTAATTTGCATGTGCTCAATTAAGGAAATGAATCTTTACCCGGATGCATGTTTGGAGGTAGTTCAGCACAGTGGCCTTGAGCATGAAGGTTTCTCCACGGATCACAGAGTAGGGCATTGTGAGCTCTATGAAGAAGGGCTGGAAGGCTTGGAAATCAATCACAGGAGACAGGCCCAGTCCAGTGTCATTGGACAGGCAGAAGGTCCCGGCCTTCCATGTAGTGATGGTGTCAGGGACTGTCACTTCCATTTCAGCCACTCCTGTTGAGCTGCAGGGGGGTTGGGTATGAAGTAAAGAAAGTGAGCAGTTAAATCAATCCCCTTTAGGAGGAAAGCCCTATAAATGATTCTATAGTCACAACTTAAATGCACTCAGTAGAGATACCAGCAATGGAAAGGCAAAGACAAGATTTCTGTGAGGAAATACCAGGTTTGTCTTCTGTTTCCAATTAAGCCCATATCAAAATCATCTCCCAAAGATTAGAGCTAAATATCATAGAAAAACATAGTTATGAACTGCATGCAACTGATATTGTCTTCATTTTTTGCTACAAAATATGATCCCACCGGTTGCATCATTTTTACTTTGCTCTACTGTGCCTATTTGGCTGAAATTATCTTCAGCTTAACCTATGTTCGCGTATCAGTAAAGAAGCAGATCTTAATTAATATGGATGGTGTTTGCTTGCATTTGGTCCTTATGTCCATTTTCTAGAATCTTATGGTAACTTCTCCTGAAAACAGCAATGGGATAGAAAACTGGAAACTGAAAAATCAAACTTTTCAGCTTCTCCTCGAAGAGGTTCATTGATTCTCATTGGTTCTCTGAGAGTTGGACTCCTTGCTAACCCACTTTAGAAAAGGGGAACTACACCACAGACTGCTAGGAGCCGAATAGAAAGGTAGATGCTTCCCACTATTCTACCCTGGGGTTCTCCTTCAGTGACAAAAATCAGCTTCAGGCTTCTCCTTGGAAGGCATTTGTGACTGTATGAAGCACCTCAGCTTTTGCGGTCTGCCTCCTAAGCCATTCATCTCAGGAACTGAGTGGTGCTCACAGCCTCAGAATCTCTGACATGGGGAGAACAAGAGAAAGTGTGCAATGAACACGTGTGCATGCCCAGTGGCTTTCTCCCAGGGCTCAGCACAAAGAGAAGTGGGGGTGGTAGTGGAGACAGAAACATTGGGTTCCCAGTTTTGTCCTGGAATAAGTGTGACACTCAGTGACACTGGTTTCCCCAGAGGAACAGGCCTTCAATGAGCTCATCGTCCTCTGGGAACCTGAACTGCTGCCTAGGCCTTTCAGACTGCTTCTTGTACTGAATGACTCCAGAGACAGATCAATGTGTTGTCTGGACAGCTTGCCTGTGTCCGGAAGCAAAAGGACAAGATATTTGCTTGGCCTTTGTGGGTAGGAACTGAAAGGATGAAGGGGACTATGTACAGTATGAAGAAGAGTAGAAACATTGTCACAGACACTCCCGTTTCACTTTGCACAGTGTGAACCCAGCTCCTGGACTCCCCAGGAAAAACAGAGGGCTGGGAACAAACACTTTAAATGCAAATAATTGCCAGCCCTGTCTCAGTGGATCAGTCTCCATCTCGGCCATCTCAAGACACTGACGGATCTTGGTAAATGCCAAGCTCCTGGTGACTACAATGACAAATAAGGTGTTCAAACCAGCACCCGAGAAGCATCTCAATAGAGTTTCTCAACTTGTGGGTCATGCCCCCTTTGGGGATCAAATGATCTTTTAACAGAGATTGCCTAAGACCATCAGAAAACACAGATATTTACATTACAATTCATAACAGTAGCAAAATTACGAAGTGGCAATGAAAATAATTTTATGGTTGGGAATCAACACAACATGAGGGACTGTATGAAAGGGTCTCTTTTTTAGGATGGCTAAGAATAACTGATCTAGAATCTCTCTGGTTTGACTGGTTGGTGAAGTGTCTTTTAAATGCTGGGAGCTCTCAATACTTTATGTGCAACTATAGACACAATACGCAGACACATCCCATTAAGAAATAACAAACTTGAAAAACTACCAAATAGACACTAGCAGAATGTTGGGAGAAAATGGCAAAATAGACACAAATGGGGTACTCTCCAGCCTCAGGCACGAAAGGGGTACTCTCCAACCTAAGGCACAAATGGGGTACTCTCCAGCCTCAGGCACGAATGGGGTACTCTCCAACCTAAGGCACAAATGGGGTACTCTCCAGCCTCAGGCACGAATGGGGTACTCTCCAACCTAAGGCACAAATGGGGTACTCTCCAGATTAGATCCAATGCTGGGTCAAAACAACAGTTGCAACAGCTTTAAAAAGCACAAAATTATTTTGTGTATCTCTTCTGACTAGATAGCTTCATTCGTCAATTGCCCTAATTCAAGGAAGAACTAACAACAGCATTTCAAAGACATCCAAAAATGGAAAGAGAGACCAGCCTCACTGAGATATCAAAGTCAGACGAGAAGCTCAAAAAAAAAAATCAAACTATGAACCAACATCTTAAGTCAACAGAGAGCCACACTCCTTAACAGAACAATAGCTACTGAATACAAAAGGACATTTAAAAGATTAAACAGTGACCACTGAATGCAAACAATGCCATTAATGTTACACACCACATTAGCCACCAGAAGGCAAAGACCATATGATTATCTTAATAGATATTTTAGTCAAAGACAAAACCCCAGCATCCTTTCACGATAAAAACTCTCAATAAAGTAGATATAAAAGGACATTTTCTTTGTAGCTCACTGAAGTTCAAAACTGTGATAGATCTATATTTCTGCATCTATATTACATATACACTATACACTACGTTATATTATCTATGCAATATGAACTGCTCATAAGAATCCCCTAACATTATAACCAATGGATAAGACCCAGAAGCTTTGCCTGTAAGATCTAGCACAACATAAGGATCTCATCCTCAGGCTTGTTCAATGGAGTACTAGAAACACTGTCTAAGACTTAGACTAGAAAGAGAAGTTAAGAGTAACCAAATTGGAAACGACCAAGATGATCTCTGCGTACAGATTATCTGATCTCAAATGAAGAAAATCTCAAAAGTTATTTTTTAAAAACTGCTAGAACAAATAAAAGAACTCAGCGATGTTGTTAGATTAAAAATAAATCTCTGCATTTCTATATGCTATATAGCATGCTATCTGAAGTAGCAATAAAGACCACAATCCCATTTGTGATAGAACAAATACTTAGAAGTCAATTTAACTTAGGGGGCTTCTACATTGCTCAGCCTTAGTAATGCCTTCCCAGTGACAGAGAAATGCTGTGATCAGAAGTTCTAAATATATACCTTAAAAGGGGGAAATCCACGGAAGTTCAAGCTGTGATAGATCCATATTTTTGCATCTTATAGAAAAATAAGTTACTTACTCCACGATCACCAAGTCCCAGATCCACGTCTCAGGGAAGTAGCTTCGTGTAGTCTCTGTGGAAGACTCTGAAGACTCGGGAAAATCATCCATGAGGCTGAGGCCTTGGCTTACGAGGTGGTACGCAGCTGGTACTTCAGTAGGCAAGAGAAGACAAGGACGATGAATACAAAGATAGACTTCATGAACCATTGTGCTATCGACAAGCGACCACAGGAAGATTGAGGAGGTAAGATGGGAGCCAGGAAAGGACATATGGGAAACAAGGAAGGCTTCTCCGAGGAAGTAACATTTCAGCTGATTTCTGAGATATTAGAACAAAGTGCGCCAGGGGAAGAAAATGCCAAGCCCAGACTGGAAGAAATGTGGCAGAAAGCTTTGGATTCTATGCAAAAGAGATGACTTTGTGGAATCCCAGGAAGCTACTGCCCATTGTGCCTAAAGGAGAGACCTAGGGTGTTGGGTGGGGAGGAGGGCTAGCCTGCCAATGACATGTTCATCTATGGTAGCATTAAAAAAAAAAAGAGGTAGTGGCTTTGAGACATGGTTTTTAGCACTGGAGGAGTCAAGGATAGAAACACTATGTATTCCATGCTGAGTGAGAGCGTCAGTCAGCTGTCCCATACTGTCACTTTCTACTTGTAAAGTGCAAGTAAACTTTGGACAGCCATCCACTCTAGGGAAATGTATAGCAACAGACACATGGACAGGCAGTAGACATATGGGAAGATAATAAATAAGTTTCCTATAAATCCTGGCAATAAAGGATTCTGGAGTTTATAAATAAAAATATCCAATTCTCTGTAGTAAATCTCACATAAAAAATGATTCTCACAGAACTTTTTCCTAGATTTTTCCATTTTCCCACTTTGACACATGCGATCACTAGTTAACAATATAATAATAAACCCACCCTGCCTGCTATGACTTGACAAAAAAACAGGCTACATCACTGAGAATAGTGAAGCATGTTTACTGCTGTCTACTTTAGAACCACTGAGGGAGATCTTTCCCCACCTGGGAGAATGCAGCCTGCGTTGTGAGCATTTCTAACTCTGTTTTTACAGTTAGACTCCTGGGAACCTTTCTTTCCTTCCAGCCCCTAGTGTCTATCGGCGGGTATACGTTCTTGGTGGCTGAATTTCTGACTGCTCCAAGTCCATCCTTTCTTTATGCTGTGTTTGTATTGGGTCTGCACTTTTCCTAGGCTGCTGTTCACAACCCGCCCTCCATGCTCTGCACACTTACGCTTGGTGGAGGGATGCCAATACCAGATTTGAGCTTTGATTGTTATGAACATTATGTCACAACCCTCTTATATCTGAATCAAGGTTTGGGTTAATTTTGATCACATTTTATTTTTAAAATTTTGTCTTATTCAGTTCAGTATTTAGGTACTCACTTCTTCTATTGTCTCCGAGCTGTTCACAGACTTTGGGTTTATGAATGTTCAAGTTGGTGAATACCTTTAAGCCCATATCCTACAAAGGAGATGACCACCTCATTAGTGCGTCTCATACACACCTTCTTTCATCTGAATTAAACTTTCCATGTTTGCATCTGGTGCAAGGACATTATGCCATGTCGTCCCTTAAACTCACCAGACAGTGATAATTTTATACATAATACTTATAAACATCACAAAGCAATGACTTTCAATAAAAAGAAAACTTCATTAATTATTAAAACTTGTTGTCCTGATTCTTCTGTGTTAGACAGATCTCTTCCAGCTGTGTTAGACAGACCTCGGGAAGTCACATGGTTCCTTCCTTCTGTTAGTTTCAACCATGATGAGAAGGCAACGAAACAAACAACTTTTCCATGAGGGGTCCTTTAAAAACCTTTCGACCCGTCTGTAAAATAAGATGTTTACCTTTAGAAAGCCATACATGTCCTCTTCATTTGTGTTCTGTACTGGGGAGTACAGGATTCCATTAATGTAAGTGTCATTTTGCTTAATGCAGCCATTAGTGTCTTCTTGTTGATCCGCGCCCTTAGGGAAGCCAGTGAGGTCTTTCACTGGTAGCAGGTCATAAACCTGCAGGAACATAAAGCATATAAGAGCTACTCTGTCTGTGGCTTTTTATTAAGTAACTAGGAGAAAAACCCCAAGAACAGCAGCACCAAAACCTAATGTACTTTCCACTGAACTGACCCAACATCTAGACACTAGTTTGCACCATTTGGCAGCAGACACTATATACTCAACACTAAAATAAAATAAGACCCTAATAATTGAGAAATCAAGCTGTGCGGTGGGTGATTTGATAGTTCTGTCACCACCTTGGAGTTGGCCACCAACTCTCCATAGAATGAAGGACACGTGCCCCAGAGAGAACAAGTACTGGGAACATCTTCCACGTGGGAGAGAAGAGTACTTCTAAGGTTTCATTCACACAGACAAAATGCTCCAGGTCATCATTCAGTCCCTAAGAGCTGAATTCTGAAATACTGGACATGATGCCTTCAAACTCATTTAGGGGAGAGAAGTCAAAAAGACACGACATGTTGGCTGACACACAGATGTGTATTTACAGGAAAGTGACCGGGGCCTGAAAAGTCAGGGCCTGGAGCCTGTGATGGTCCACGAAAGAGACTTCTCCTTAGGTCCTCCCCCACAACCTCCCTCCCCTGCTTTGTTTTTCTCCAAAACATATATTATCCATTTAGATTATAAACATGTAAATCTTACAAGGTACAAACATCTGAGTTTCCTAGCAACCCAGCTCTTAGGACAGCCCCGAGAACACAGTAGGTGTTAAGTTCGTGTTTGGTGAATGACTCACTGCCAGGCGAAGTTGCTTTATCAGTAAAATACTGACAAAGGATGGAGAGGGATTCATGTTCTGTTACAAATGCCTGGATGCCCCTCCTTCACCACTGCAGAATTACTACACTGCCTTCTCCATGTCCTTTAGAGTTGGCATCAGTTTAAAGCTCTGACAAGTACAAAAATCACGTTATACCTACACAAAACAACGCTATTTTTCTCCTTGTTGAAATTTTTCTCCTTATGGTATTATAAATGTTTTTAATATGTCCTTTAATTATATATTTAAACATTTCTATTAAAATATCTCTTGAAAAGAGAAAGGACTATCAACCTATGAGGTAGGTTCAGCAGGTGTGTCTTCCATGAAAGCCTGAGGACCTGAGTTCGATCCCCAGAGCCTACTGTGCAAGGAGCAAGTTGACACTTGAAAGTTACTCTCTAACCTCTACATGCACTCTGTACTGTAGTACTCACACACTCACACACAGCATGAATATAACACAATAATATAAAATAAAAATCCACAGACCAAGCAGTTATAGTTCCTTAAACTTCTATTTCCCTTTTTAACTTTGTTTCTTTGTTTGCTTGTTTGGGATAGGGTCTCTCTATGTAGTCCTGGCTGTCCAGAATTTATTATACAGTTCAGGCTGGCCTCAAACTCACAGAGATCTTCCTTCCTCAGCTTACTGAGTGCTGTGATTAAAAATGTGTGCCATCACCCTGCCCTTTTAAAAGTGTGTGTGTGCGTCCGTGTGTGCGTGTGTGCGTGCGTGTGTGTGTGTGTGTGTGTGTGTGTGTGTGTGTGTGTGTAGAGTATGTGTAGAAGTCAGAAAACAGCCTGTTGGAATAATTCTGTCCTTCGACCATGTGGGCTCTAGAGACTGAACTCAAATTATCAGGATTGGCTGCAAGCTCCTTTATTCACTGAGCCTTTTTGCCAACCCTATACTTACATTTTTAAAATAGAAGTAAAAATATATTATTTCCTTTTGTAAGCTTTCATAAATACTTTAACAAAAACAGATTCCAGTTGTTTATATGTTTTATGAAAATGTGAATCTTTGAGCAAACTACAATTAGAATATACTGGCAGGTAGTTATGGGTAATGGTATAAGCTTTCATTATGCCATTCAATTTTAATTAATTTTCAATATTACTTGTACAATGGTTTATTTTTTCAGTAATGAAGTTCGCTTTGTGATGTTGCTTATTTTAGTTGGTGACATTCTTATAAAAGCAGAAATCTGAAGAAACACTATTGTCTGTGTAGCCTCACAGCAGGCAGATAAACCACCCAAACCTACCTCATGAAGTCTGCCAGCTTCCCAACATGTTAAAACTAGCTTGGAAACAATTATTGATTTTACAGAGCTATGGGTTTCAGCCACTCTGCCCTCTTTTATATAAGCATATTGATCGTGACCTCTCTGGTTCTAAAATCAGAAACAATCCTGTTTGTTTTGCAGGACCACACCCACCCTTCTTGCAACACTTTTTTTCAGCCTGCCTCATGCTCTCTTGCACTGCCAAGCTCAGTGCCTCAACAGAGGCACAGCAGAGTTTACACAGCCACGTGATCTGGGGCAAGACCTCGATGCTTGCATCCTAAATCTTTCTGGTTACTTTCGTACTGTTTTTACCTTTTCAAATTATTGATTTTCCTGATTAGTTCTACAGACCAAGCAAACAGTTGTGTAATTCTTTCATCTGCCATAGTTAGCAGTGTGAAAGGTAAGGAGGGATACAAGAGATCATGGGCAAGCATCTTCTTCCTCACTAAGCAAAGTGTCTGTCAAAGTTCAAAACTATGAACCTACAGGAGCGTATAGTTGCTTTATTTCACGCTTGTATTTGTTCCTTGAGAATCTCATTTAATATATTTTGTTCCTTCTCCTTCCCCTTCCTCAGTGTATCTACATTTTCAACGGGTCTTGCATTAATTACTCAAGCATCACTTCTTGCTTCAAGGCCCTCACATGCTTGTCACTTCCCACGCTGACAGGGACTTACCAGGGATGCGGAGAGCTCAGCCTCAGGCTTCATGAGCAGCACGCTTTGGTCCACAGCTCGCAGGCCACAGAGGGACTGAGGAGAAGCCGTGACACTGAGGAGGGCACGTGTGGCTGGAAGACCTCTATTTGGATGGAAGACCAAATCCACCTGACAGATAGGAGAGAAAGGCCAGAAAATCAACTTCTGAATCCAGCCACATGTCTCTTACAATTTCCAGATATTTCTCACCTTCAACACAGAACGACTTTGGTAGATCTCACAGTGGTTGGTGTTGTGCTACTTGAGTGAGACCTTTTCCCCTCTTGAACTTTGCTTCAATTCTCAAGATTCTGTCAGACAATTGTCATGGTCTCCAAAGATGCCTTTCAACTGGCCATTTGGAAGTTTCAGTCTTTTACCTCTGATATACAGTGTGCTCATTAACTCTGGATTTATGGAATGCAGACAAAAGTCTAGGCATTTTTCTTTGGGCTTCTTGTGGCCTTTACGCTTGCTGTGTCCCTTCCTAACACTCCATCACAGAGTGGGAGAAGGCATTGGGAGCTGTGTTACATGTTAAGAGTCAATTTTGCACAGAGAATTTTGAAACTGAGACAATAACTCCTTGATATGAGTCTGCAGTGGCCTTGCAGAACCTTCCCAGGATAGTCACTTAACCCTTCAACTTACACACATGTAAGAGAATAGGTGACAACAAGGACTGCTCATTATAAATGCTGAATTTTTACTCTATGAAGGACTCACCTTGTTGGCCAGGCAGTTTTCAATCTCATATTTAGCAGTATCTCCAACCACTTCTCCACTGGGCAGAACAGTATAAAGGACCAGTCTGGCCACTGGAGCCAGGTCTGTCTCCATTGAGATGAGGATGGAGAAGTGACCTTTCACTGGAGCAGGGAGAATGAGAGGTGGCAACCATGGGTTAGACACACTCAGAGTGAAAATGAGAGTTACTTTATGACACAAAGCCAGTCTGGCACTCAGCCTGGCCAATCACTGCTACTGTTAGTGGGACATAGTGCACACAACAGATGCTTGACTATCTTGCAGAATTCTGGCTCTGGGGAAGACAATGATACAAAATTCTCTCTTCTGTATAAATCATATATATGTTTTCTTATCCCTTTTGAGCATTCGCTGGCCAACACTAGCCTCAAATGCTATCTAAGGGAGTGGAGGTGTTGTCTTCACCATCAATAATTCCTAATCCTCATATTAGGAGAAGGAGAGGATGCTGTGAGGCCTAAAAGGAGGAGATTAACATATTGCATTTATGCGTATGTCCTGTTTACCCTCCGTGAAACATGGCCTTAGCCTCTTCTCCCGAAGAAGAGATCTACACTCCCACAGAAGCTAGCCTTGACGCCTGTGGATACTGTAGTGTTTGCTTTAAACATTCTTGAGTCTGTCACCTCAAGACACAAGGAAGTGCCCATTCATAGCTTAAGTCTGTTTTTAGAACCCATCAGAATAGGGGAAACTTTTAAATGTTTATTATCCTGTTATTCAAGGGCAGAGTCCAATTCCATGGTAGAAATAACCAGCAGAACCTTTGTAAATCATTATTAACTTAAAAAGAGAAACATACACACACAGCACACACAAAGAAAGAGCTCACACACAGACACACAGACACACAGACACACACACATACAGAGAGAGAGGGGGGGTTATCACAGAACCTGGTAAGTAGAAAGCACCCCCAAGGTCTTCCTCTTCACCATTTACACAGTTCTAAAATGTCATTTATGTTGAGAAGAGAGTGCACAAGTATTTCTGGCTGAAAAATGTGAAATAGCTACCATATTCTACCTTTGAAGTAACCTAAGTAAAATAGGTTTAAAAAAATTGATAAAGGATGACAAAAGAAGCATGCATCCCTCCTGGTTTCCTCTTCATTGTGATGAGATGCAGAAGAGCCCCTTTGGAAGCATCCTAACAAGTGCTCTGAGTTCAGGCAGTCAGCATCTGAGCTGTGGAGATAAAGCCATACTCACTGTGTCCCTGCTTCACAGGCAGTACGTGAGTCCCCGCCCGCACAATGCCTCCCTTTGCCATCATCTGCAAAACAGGAAATTAAAAAATTTCCAACAGACCTCTTCTACTGTCTTCCATTATACATGCTTGGCTTATCGAGCCACTTCTGGAAATGATTAGCCCCAGGAGAAGTAGGACTCTAGAAACAAACAAGAGTGTAAAGCCAGGGGCTGGAGAGATGGCTCAGCAGTTAAGAGCAGTGCCGCTCCTCCAAAGGACCAAATTCAGCTCCCAGCAGCCACTCTGAGTAGCTCACAGCCATCTGGAACTCCAGATCTAGGGGGTCAGATGTTCTTTTCTGGCCTCCTTGGGCACTCACATGCATGGCAAACATTCACAGATACACGCATATATAAAAAGAATAAGTTTGAAAGGAAGTCAAGGTGGTGATGGGCATAGATTCTTCACCCCTGACCCCTAGAGAGCTTTATGTGAGGCAGTCCTGGTGTGACCTCCCTTCTCACCAGATAGTAGAAGACCATCTCCTTCAGCTCCGCCACAGCCTCTTCATTTAGAATATAATGCGCCTGGACCTCCAGGGTTTGGTCACAGTGCAGTTTATAGGGCAGGGATTCCAGATGCACGAAGCTTCTACTTGGTGAGAAAATAGCATTGGCAGTGTGCCAAGCCTCTACATTCTCTTCCGTCAACCACCTGAATCCATAGCAGACATTGCTATCCTTGTATTTGGCCTAAGGAATTAGAAAAACAGTGTTATTTTACTAGATCATATATTGGGAAACCCTGTTCTCACAGTGTTCTATAAAATTACTCCTCCTCCTTCACTGGCAGCCTCAAGTCTTTTCCTGTATAGTAAAAGTAAGAGAGGCCCATCCTCTATTTATGTGTCTTAAATATAGGCATGATTTGTGGCTTTTCCCCACCTAATATCCTGAGTTTTGTATTTGTAGACCAGAAGAGAATAACTTGAGCCATGTGTCTTGCTGGCTAGTCGGTTTGAAGATGCCTCTGCTGCTTTGCCAATGCAGATAAATGCTGGAACCTCAACAGAAAGGCTAAACACAGCAACTGCTTCTGGAGAGTATCACATCTTTGGTAATTAGTTCCCACTGGCTTTTATGAATAAATGAAACAGTGTAACCTCATGAACTTGATAAAATGGTTGCAAAAAAGCACTGGCTAGAGCCAAGTGGGAGCGTCACCTGATGTCCTTTCCAGGCCTCTCTTAGGTGTGTGAGCCAGTGAATGTGTTCTATAATTCTGAATTCCATATTTTAATCAGGCTAAGGATCCTATTTAGTTGTTTTTAGCTTTTTTGAGAAACTGGTACAATATTTTTCCACAGTGCCTGTACCATCTTATATAATAGAGCACCCATATTTAGACACAATATTACTTTCTTACTAAAACTATTAGAAGTTAACCTTAAATTGTCTCTAAGTTATGGGGATGCTTTCTCTTCATAGGACTATACACAATTTGGAGATTTCATCTCTTTAGGTGTCAATTTTGTTTCCAAGACTTGTTTATGCCATTATAACCTCTCTCTACACTCACCCTGACACTTAGGGACGTGCCCGTGATGTCATCAGTGTTGATGGAGAACCTTGCCAGGCCATTCTTATCAGTGGTAGTATTTATGTACTGGTTTGCTTCATCGGATCCAATGAAAATCATTTCATATGGAATAGGGGTGTCTCTGCCATCCACCAGGAGCACCTGAAGATTGAAAGCAAAGGTCTATCCCAGGGCATTGCGTGCACACCATCCCAGGCACTGTGGATATCATCAGGAGTCTACAGTATGGTAAAATGGTACAGATGCTAAATAAACACATAAATAATGTAGACTTAGTGAGCAACAGCCAACTCCAGGAGCTGGAAGAGATATAAAGCAACCAGAATACACAGGAGGGACCGAACAGATACAATGTGGCTAGTTTGCAAAGACTCACAGAGAGTTATATAACAATTATATAGTAATAGAAAATTTTACTTCAGTAGTCAAACTGATTTGAGGTTCAGACACTTATCTCATGATAGACAAGATAATTTTCTAATTAATATTATGGCATAGTGTTCTATATGCAAGCAGAGTACTGGTACAGGTGCCACTTGATTCTCCAGTTGATGTGTAAGTGTTGTTTCTCATCCTAGATGGCCAGCCTTCTGAAGAGTCGGACTCAGTGATATGACAAGGGTAAATGAGGAGGTACAGTCAGCATATCAGGTTCAAACCAAACTGTTGCTAATACTGAACTCAGCCAAACAAACCAATGAATGAAGTAACCCAGTCCATATTACAATTGGTGACTTCTTTTTTACTATATGATACTTTGAAATTTTTTTATTTGTAATCGACACATAATACATATTTATAAAGTTCAATGTGAAATTTCAATAATACGCAAACAGTGTATAATGATGAGATAAATCCTCTCATATATTTAATAGCAGAACAACAACAACAAAAAACAAAAACAAAAAGCCAGGCTGATATAGATGAGCATTCTTAAATATCAATGAAATCTATCAAGAGAATATCAGCTGCACATGGAAACCCAAGAATGGGTACACAACTCCACTTTTTTTGTCTTCGGAAGAGACAGTCTTGTGGAAGACAGTAAGTTATTTCCCAGTATTAAATTATAAAGACTTCTGAGAACTTTTAAACGTACTACACTTTGATTTTAGGAAAATTTAGGATTTTAGTTTCTAAGTATGTTCTGTCATATAACTGCCTTCCACGGTGTACTCTGTTTCACTCAAGTCTAGGCAGGCCTGTCTTCTACAGCCTCCACAGTGAAGCAACCTTTAACTTTAGAAACTGTAATGCACAGCAGTTACACACTGGGATAGATACACTCCTCACCTCAGACTTGCAGAGTCACAAAGCTCATTCGAACATCTACTAACAGTAAAAAAAAAAAAAAAAAAAAAAATCACAATAGAAAGTTGTCACAGGTCTGCGAGAAAGGTCATTACAAAGGCTAGAAACCTCAACCTGATACATCTTTCAGATGATTTTATAGATTTCATATACAACTTCAAGACAAATGCATCCATTTTTGTTAACTTTAACTTCTGGTTAGATTATAGACATTTGCTTATGGTATATATATCTATATATCTATACCTCTATATCTGTGTGTGTACTTTTTCCTCCTTTGGCTAACCATGTATAATTTTAGCAGGGCTAGTACCTGTGGTATGAATTTTGATAGCATGTGATTTGATGAATTGAAAGATACTCAACCTGTCCAATGAAAGGAATTCCTTGTCTGAAATGTGAATCCACGTTCACAAATGATAGCTTGCTTATGGTTCTTGTGATCTTAGTGAACCCTTTTCCGGTTTCTTCCACACCTGAAACAGAAGGAAAGATGTTCTCTTGTTGAAAGCTGATGTCCACGAATTTCTTACATCATTATCTCCTTACTTAATTTGGGCCAAGCAACAAATCAATATCATATTCTTCCCCCACATCCCTGAAACACACAACCTGTTCCTTCTTCTTGGATCTTGGCGTTCACATCAAGCTGCATCTCATACTCTTGTCTCTTTAGCTGGAAAGACTTGGTTTTCACCAGCTGTGAGAAGCAGCCGTGACCATCTAGCTAATAAGGGAGAAAATAATGGTTCATATTAAACTGGATACGTCAGTAGTTGGTTAATCTGGTAGAATTTAGAGGGAATGATAAAATAATCTAGGCATTTTCTATTATATTAGGACATAATATGTACTGCCTAGGGATTAATTACACTGATAATTTTATAACAGTATCTTGTGTACAATTGACATATTAATTTCTCACTTGAGAAATATTAATGCTTGATTGAGATATAATGCTTAGTTAAAATATAATGTTTTATTGAGAAATATACTAATGGTTTTGGATAATCTTACTGCAACTAAGACCTAACATTTCACCAAATGCTGGGTTCCCTCTCACAGCAGACAGCTGGTGATTGGTCACCTATCTGATCCCGCCCACAGCAAACAGGCTGGGGATTGGTTTCCTATCTGATGAACCTCCTAGGTCATCTCCCTGGCATCTAGATGAGGGCATTATAACCTGTTCTTGCTTCTAGAAAGAGACTAGAGCTGACACTCTTCAGGGTCAAGGTGGTTTTAAAGATGCATGGCTTTTGGCTTATCTCCTTTTACAAAAGATACCTGGGAAAGCTTTGCATGGCTCAACTTGTTATTCTGGAATATAGACATTGGGCAATCACAAAGGACAAGTAATGATATTTTAGCTAAGTCATTTGTTTATTTTTAATTTCTTAGAGATAGTATGAAATTCTCCTCCTGCCTTAGCGCTACATTGCTGTCAACAAACTTACCTGTTGACTGAGTTTCTCACAGAATGCCAGGGACTCTTCACCGAAGCAGCTAGAAGGATTACTGTACTTTCTGCAAATGTTCACTGTCACATTTCCTGGAACAGGCTTCCCATAGGTGTATCTGTCATTAGAATATTGCCAAATGACTCAAAGCAAGCACCGGACATTCCTGTTTCTTCCTTCTCTAAGTCTTTTTCAGCTGTAGCACATCCATTCTCAGGGTTCCCTTCTGCCCTGTGCGGGGACCACTACACACCAGAGGCAGATGAACACTGACTTAGAAAACCTCCACACAGCATGCTGAAGTTCAATGCACTCTTCTTTGGTCCAGCAATTTTTAAAATTTTAATTAAATTTCTTTTGAGATAGTTCTATAGCCTTGAACTCATCATCCTCCTGCCTCAGCTTCCATTGTGTTGAGATTACACCATATTCAGTTCTTGCCCTTAAATTTTCAGTATAATCTGAATAGTGGTAGGTTCTTTGTTACAAAGGTTAGATAAACTTTTTAATTTAAAAATTCTAAATTATGACACACGTTTGGTGTCATCAAATTTTCAAATAGCATCTTTGGACTCTCCCCCCAACTCTTCTCACCCATTCCCTTCCTCCCCTGTATCACCTCCCCTTACAGCCTCCTTCCACTTTCTTGCCACATGTGTTCTCTTTCCTTCTCCTTCTTATGGGGTCCTAGCCTTGTAGCGTATACACACACTCTCCCCGACTTACACGTGCTCATATGAGCAGTACAAGCTAGGATCCACATATGAGCAAAGATGCCTGATTTCACATTCTTAAGAGAAAAGTAATACCAACATATACACAAAAAGAAACTTAGTAGAAGCTACAGATGTTTTCAAAACTACTTATAATTTTCAACTACTGCTTGATGCATCCCCCAGTACAAATTTCTATGAATACATCTGTAACTTCTTATGAAGCGAATGCTACTGTGGGATAAATGTCACGTGCAACTGTTTTGTTTTCAAGAGCCTTTGTTCTCTTCCTTATTTGAAGTGTCTTCTGTGTCAGTTTGCAAGAACATTGATGAGCTGTTACAGAGGACTTGGTAGCTATGACTCTGAAGCAACTGATAGCATGTGTGCCACGTGTATGATGTCAAGGCAGTGCTAGTCTTTTCATGTCCTATCCTGTTAGCCCCACTAAAGGTCTCTAAGAATGGGGGCCTAAGATCCTGCATATATTTCTGGGTTGGGATCATCCTGAAGGAATTTGTTCAGTTTCTCCATGAAAATTGTGTGCAGAGAGGGAGGTGACAGGCCTTCAGCAACCTGGTGACTTAAGAATGATTTAGATTCCAAATCTGCTCTTTCTTCCCTCTGTTTGCAAGGTCAAATCTGTGACTTGTTACCAACTGAAATTCCTGTACAAGCATACATTACTTATCTCCCTCCTTAGAGAACTGCTATCACTTATGGCTAAGGGGAAGCCAACATCCTTCAGTACACTTGTGTGAGTGTGTGTATATATGCATGTATATGTATGCATGTCTGTGTGAACATGCATGCATGTGTGTGCATATGTATGTGCATGTGTGCAAGTCTCTGTGTGTTTATGTGTGTGCATGTGTGTATGTGCACATGTGTGTACATGTGTGTATGTTTATGTATGCACATTGTGCACATGTGTGCATGTGTGCACACACATGTCTGTGTGTGTGTGTGTGTGTGCATGTGTGTGAGGCTTTCTCATTTGTAAAGTCAATCCAAGCCACGTAGTTTCCCTGTAAATGGTCCCCACCTCGCTGACAGTTATAGAAATATTGATAAGGATAGAAAAGAAAATAAGAAAGAAATCCAAAAAAAAGGAACAGGAGAAGAATGGCCTGAAATTGGAAGCACTCGAAGTTCCTGTGTGGTCCCTGCTTCTGGGAAATCATCCAAAATATCTCAAACAGTGAATCTGCTTCAAAGAGTTGTTTTCATTTTTGTCAACTCACATGCCACACACGGACACATTCATCTCTTCCTCCAGGATGGTGATTGTCTCTGGTACTGTCACTCTCACTTCAAACTTGGGAAGCACTGTGGGCCACACACAGTGAAGGGAGTTAGTGGCTGCCTTTCAGATTTGCAGGCTTTAGTGTTTCCTAGTTCTTCTTAACAGTTCTCTAATGATATCCTCGTATTTTATAAAGGAAACTCTGTTCTCCAGCTTACCCACACTCTCTTCATTCTCAAGCAAACAATTTCACTAAGGAACTATGGCATTATATGGCGTCATGACCTTAAAGAATCTTTCTCTCTCCCTCTTTCTCCCTCTCTCTCCCTCTCCCTTCCTCTCTTTCCCTCTTTCTCCCTCTCTCTCTCTCTCTCTCTCTTTCTTCTTCTTCTTCTTCTTCTTCTTCTTCTTCTTCTTCTTCTTTTCTCTCTCTCTCTCTCTCTCTCTCTCTCTCTCTCTCTCTCTCTCTCTCTCTCCTCCATTTCCTTTCCCTTTTCCCTTCCCACTCTCACTACTGAAACAGTATTTTATTTTGGTCATTCATCATTGCTACAACCAACCAAACTAAATGAAATTTATTCACAAATCACTCATGCTCCACTGGACTTTAACATAATTGATTCTGCTCTGAGCTTGATATCATCCACAGGAACCTAAACAAGCGCCAACTCTGCACTCTAGAGGTCTCAGTTACAAAGACAATGTTCCCACGATCTTTACCAAATTCCTCCACAGAGAAAGGATGCTCAACAATCCTGCTTGATTCTGTACGTATCACCACCTTGTAGGAGCCCAGAGCGGGCTCTGAGGAGAGGGGGAAGGACAGCTGTTTGAGGCCAGCCTCTAAGTTGAAATTCTGCCATTGTGCAATGCGATTTCTTTGAGGGTCCTGTAATAAATAACCATAATTCTTTAAAGTGCAAAGAACATCAGAAATTGCTAAAGAAATCTATAAGAATTTCCATGTTATCCACAAAGAGGGCAAATGAAAGGGGCTCAGAAGGCAAGTAAGTTCCAGCCATCCATTCCTGCATGGGCTGGGAGATGCTCCCTTCCCTAAAGTCTTTGGCATATTGTAAGAAGTCCTCAAAGGTGTCCTCTGAAATGACTGTTTTTTCTCTAATTGTGGACTATTTGTGTTACTCACCTGAATGTACAATAGAGGAATCTGAAAGAAAAGAAAAATGAATTTTATAACATTCTGAAATATTCTCAATTCTAGTTTATGTGCTCTAATTCAAAATGTATAGAATATCTATCTATCTATCTGTCTATCTATCTATTTGTATATGCATTCTACAAATGAAATTTTTAAAAATTGTTTTAATTAACTCATTTGAAGCAATTAATAGATCATGTTAAGAACTTACTAGGCCATGAGTAACAGATACTTATTGTGTACTATTGTTAGGATAGGGTTTGCTAATATTATCCAAGGGCTTGTGACATTCCAGCCAAGAACATCCCCTTGCTAGGCAACTTTACAGACTGAAAAATAAAGACACGGAGCTGGAAACAACTATCCCTGGACTCAGTTGTTTATATGTGTTACTGGGTGCTTGTAAGAATGAGAAGGAAGGAGAATAACATCTCTACTGCCAAAGTTTATCCATTTATAGATCTAATATTGACTACATATCTAGTTGTATGTTGTGTGCCATTCTAGAACAGAGCAGTTCAGAAAAGAACAATGTGTCTCTCTGTCCTTATTCTAAAAAGATAGACAAAAAATGAAAGAATACCTATATATGGTATGTTTGGCATCATATATAGGGTTTGGTGTGTGTGTGTGTGTGTGTGTGTGTGTGTGTGTGTGTGTGACTTAATATCACACATACATGTTAACCTGACAGAGTGGTGAATGTCACATTTGATTTCAGGTAAAGTGTAAGAAGAAGCTGAGAGATAATATCAAGTTTACTTCCATGGTCTTGTTTACAGATGTTGGGCAAGAAGCAACAATTCAGGTAGTAAGAAATGGTATTTTTTTTCAAGCCAATATGACTTTCTGTGAAGTAGATATGTGAGTGAGAGACAGAGAAGCCAAGGGCACTGCATTTCCTCTTGCCTTTGGAGTTAAAAGAGAACTGAGTCTTTGTAAAATGGGAAGATGTGGTGGAAAACCTCAGCTGAGAATGACGAGTTGATCTGTCTTCCACATGGAAGCAGGAAGAGTCGTGAATCCTTACAAAGGAATATTAAACACCCCCAACTTCTTCCAGAGCGACATTCACATCTCTAAGCAATAGCAAACTTAGATTCCCAGACAGTTATCCACTGTTTATTTTCATACTTTTTCTAGTTAGAAACTGGAGAATAAGCTTAAACGTATAACAAGCTACTGAGTGCCAAGTCATGACAGAACATGTTCCTTACTGTTTGACCTGGGAGAATGTTTTAAATGAAGACCCGGACTATTGCAATGTGAGAAAGCACTCCTTCACTCTCCGACTCCTTCTCCATCTACAATCCAAACAGAGTCCCAGACAGTTTATACAAATAACAGTAATTTTATGTAAGTAATAGGAAACTCACCAATTCATTAAGAGGATGGAAATTTTCGTCCAATGAGACAACACGAAATCTCACTGAAATAGAAATATTTTTGATGAGCCCTAGCCCTTGACCAGTCCTGTCAGTGGGCAATAAAAGCTATTAAGGAGCCAGGATCCCAGGGACTTTGAGGGACAGGTAGGGAGAGACGAGTTTTCTTCTTGATGCTATCTGGATTGTGGACCTCACCATACCTGTCTGTCCTGGTTTGTAGATGGGCTTGTCAGTCTGAACAAAGACCAAACTCTCTTTATTTTTAACCAGCACAGTGCTCCGCCTCTTGAACTCATGAGTTGGTCCTTTTATGTGGACAGTGAAAAGCATCACCTCATTGGATGAAGACTGTGGGATCTAAAGTATAGAAGAGAGTCTGAAAACCAAGAGAGTCTCTGCAGCCTTTCTCCTTTCCTGTTCTGCATCTCTATGGAGAGCTCCTTCTTTTTCTTGATTTCACTCCTTCATTCTTTTCTGGGAAGTTGGCCAAGGCAAGGATTCTTACATTTTACAAGTTGGAAGACCCAAGTATAAGGTGAGGAAATAAATTAATAAGAAGAGATGTGACTGAAAACCTCGTGTTGATTTGTATAGAAAACACAGTGCAGTCTTGACTCGGTTATACATTGTGTTTGACCAAGTGATTATATACTAGCAGGACACTGAAAGCGGGCCTACAGGGTCTTAACACTACAGAAAGAGAAAGCATTTTGGTAGTACCAGATTGCAAATATTTCCTACAAATACAGATCTAAAGATATATTAGACTCCTGCTCGGGGTGATTTCTACAATTTTTACTCTTTAAAAGAGTATGGTGTATGCCTGGCTATCACCAGTGGTGGCTCATGCTTAACCTTGAACTAGTTTTCTTTATGAACTTTAAAAATGAATTTTAATTTTAAAAGTCACATTTCTTCCTTTCTCTACTGTGTGCTGTTTTTGTTGTTGTTTTGACAAATAGAATTTTTCTTTGGTCACTGGATTTATTCTCAATATGCTTATAATACATAGTTGGAAACAGATGCGTTGATCCCTTAATCCTTATGCTTTGTTGCCATTGTTTATTGACACCCCTACCATTCCCAACTTCCCACCCCTCCCCCCTTGACTCACAGTGAAGGAGGCACAGTGGAATAAGTCCTTGTCAACCACGAGGTCAGTGAAGAGGCTTTGGCTCCCACGGACAGACTCCATGGAAACTCTCACAGTCACCGTCTCATTTAGGTAGCTGAACAGGAGGCAGCCCTTCTCAGGGGTGCCTGCGTGGAGCAGGGAGGGAACCATCATCATGTAGATTCTGAGGATGGGGGATTGCAGTTAGAATAGAGGGAAAGGGTTGTTGCTATGATCATCTCTATATCCCATCATAGTTCCACCATTATGATCCTTAGTTAGTCAGTAAGAGAAGGCAGACATAGCTGTGGATAGCCTAAAAATCTCCTCCTCCTCAGGCCATTGTAGTGGGGGAAGCAGGGGGAGGGGAAGAAAGCACACACGTGTATTCACAAGCTTACAAAAGTTCTACGTCAAGAATTTGCTTCTATTTTACAAGTAAGGAAACTGAGCCTCACAAAAAGAGAGTCACTAGTGGAAAGTCTTGGTTGCAGTTACAGATCACTAAGTCTTTGTGGGTTATCCAACCTGAATGTTTACATCATTTAGATTTGCCTTTCCAAATGTAGAGAAAAGCTCCATTCAAAAGTAATCCATCCTCTGGTAACTCAGAAAGAGGGCAGAAAGTTTACCAATCATGTATGACTAAAGACTCACACTCCAGTTTCAAACAGCCACTCTCAAGAATGTTGTTAAATGCTACACGACTCTTATGTACTCTCAAGTTAACTTCTACTTTTATTACAATTTTAAACAGTAAACTCTTTTGATACCCTAAAATAAGGTTTAATTTCACTTAAGTTAGATTTTTAACTTCTCCATAGAAGTTAACTAGGTAGTATCACCTAGTTAACAATAGATATTGAGAGATGTGGCTCATGGTTTGGAAAGCTGAGACAGGGGGATTTCCACAAGTTTGATGCTGTCAGGCATAGTTAGCAAAATCCTGTCTCAAAACAAACAAATGAACAACAACAACAACAACAAAATAATAATAAATAAGTAAAATGTATAGGTTCTTTTTGTAATGCCCAAAAATTCTAATTTCTGTGCCACTTACTATCGACAAGTTTATACTATGATTTCTTTATGCTTCAAAATATGTCATGAGCAATTTTCATTTTTTATTAACAGGTATATATAAATATACATGAAATATTACCTGTAGGTATATAAGTTTAACAGTAACTCTTCTTTTATATGTGTGACCATAAACTTTAAGTGTTAAATGTTTTCTTATGATTGGATTATTTTCAGCATATAATTTACTAAAAATATATTCATGATTCATACATATTAGATATAAAGTTAAGATACTTTCAAAGCACATCTCTATTGAGAATTGTGTGTGATCCTCTTCCACTGGGAACATTGCTGATTTTAGCTGGATATTCCCCATTAAAACAAGTAACATTTGTGTAAATATAAGCCCTAAGAAACTCTCTGGTAACTATGTACTTGTCACCATTTCTTAGACATCCTTTTTGTATGACCTGCTCTAAATCACCCAGAGCCAATGCTCCCAAGTATTGTTCTAGCTGTCTGTCTGTCTGTCTGCCTGTCTGTCTGCTCCCCTTGGTTCGTTTCTTTGAAACATAGAATTCAATCACTAGCTGATTTGCACAATAGTTTTTCCCAGTGACAAAAGTCATTTACATTTTCAGCATCAACATCAACATTTGAAGTCATTCCTAGGGATGTTTAAACCCCAAGACAAAAGGGGCACTCTGGAGAAGAATGTCTTTATTTTATCAAAGGGACTGAGGAATGTAAAGGAGGAGGTGAGGCTAGGGCAAAGTCCCAACGGAGCCACACGAGCTTCTGAAGGTACCTAGAAAGGTCCTGAGTGTCTTGGATACTCTGAAATCCAGAGAGGCTGAAGAGAAATGATTAAAACTGAGTTGAGGAGTCAGAATGAGAGAGAAGGATTTGGAAAAATCTCAGAGCTGTAAGGAACCTAGGAGATGAGAAAAAAAAGGTAAGGTCATAGTTTTGGGGAAAAGAAACGGAGAGTAAACAAAAGCCCTAAATTCAAGCTTCTGGCGTTCGGTGGACTCACGGTTTTTGTGGTGCTGAGGCATCTGTGGGCAGCAGGAGCAGCGGCGGCAGCAGCAGAGGCAGCAGGGCCAGGCTTAGGAGCCTGTGCTTTCCCATGCTGCAGAGAGGACTGGAGACCTGGCTGCCTTGTACCCTGCTCCCCGCCAGAGATCTGGCCCTGAACGTGCTGAGGAGCAGCTAGGCTTTATGCTGTTCTTTGTGCAAACAGCTGGTTCCACCCACATAAGTTCTCTAAACAAAGCTGAGGTTTTTGAACATTCTCTGAAAGGGGCATTGACGGCCTAATTACTGCCAAGGTTAATTCCTGACTGGTTAGCCAGAGTTCCCAGAAGGATTAAGCACTTTCCAGTTACTGCTCACTTTTTCTCTTTTTGTACAATGAAGTTGATAATCGACTTCTCCTCCCCCACAGCCTCTTACTGATGCTCTGGGCTCCTGTCTGGATAGTTGGCAAGAAGGCTGCAGCTTAAGTAGCACTGGGGAGACTTGAATAGTTCACTCCAAGCGAGTGTGCCAGCAAGTTCTGGGCCACATAAGGCCCGTCTTTAAGTCTTTAACGTGAGGCCCACGTTCAGCACCCTTCCATGGAAAGAATATTGAACCAAACTAGGAAGTAGGTATTGACTTTAGAGATATTATTATACATTAAGCTGAAAATGAAGTGTCAGGGCCAGGAGAAATGACTGTTTTTTAAGTTTCCTAATGCTTAGCTGTAGTCCAGGTGCTAGAGGACAAGGGACAGGAGGGTCCTGGGCTTGCTGGCCGGCCAGTCTCGCCTAAACAGTGAATTTCTAAAGCCCAGTATAACAAAGCATTGACCTTAATATTCACATACTCATTCTGTGTTAAGAAGTGAACAGCAACGAGTGTGAGATAACCCCATTTTACTGTGCCTAGCAAAGGTCCCAGCTGCCTTTGCCATTCACTCTACAAACACTTTGGTACAACATTCCCGGGACTCTCTAGTCTGTAGGTCTTGGAGGCCATTTCATTGATTCATGCGTCCATCTGCTCGTTCTTGCAGCTTCTTGGTTATTTCTAACCATTTATCGATCCTCCTTGGCTGGAACCTGGCGATAGAATGTCAGATAAGTAGAAGTAAGAATTTATAAAAGTTCTAAGACATGGGGCAGGGGTTAGGATGGGTTTTCCTAGGAGATGAGTACAGTAGCCAGGCATTATCATCAGAGACGTTGAAGTCTCCCCGAGGGCAGATGTAAGGGACACACAGTCTGCATGTGGGCTCCAGGAAACAGTGTAAAGGAAGCAGAAATCTAAAGTAAGCTGTGAATTCTGAGTGGTGGTTAGCCAGAGAAGGAGATGGGCAAGGGCCATTCTAAGCTTTAAAATGACATACATATTCAGGAGTAATGATGACACTCAATGAAATTTCTTTGTCCCAAAGGAAGTGCCTAACTACTAGGGGTGGGGGCGGTAGTCTTTGGGGGAGAGTTGTTTTTTAAATCGGAGAACTTTGGCAATATTGAAGTGCACATTAGATCCCTAAAGAGATCAATCTTATTGAAATATAGAGGGGTGACAAAGGAAATAATTCAGAGGACAGGAGAATGAGTGGGTGGTGAGTGGGCGGTACCTGGACATTCACGATGGATCTCGAAGGAGGTGGCAGAGTGGCAACCTCCTTTGAGAGATATTATAGGAAATTAAAAGCTTGTTGGTTTTAATTTCCCAGCTAGTCAGTAAGTGAATTGTGCTGCCTTTAATGAGTAAGATGAGAAACAGACAGCAAGAGGCAAGGACAGAGGGCTGGGCTGAGATAATTCATACTTTAGAAAGTGCTTGTGAGCTATCCAAGTATGCTGTTCTTGATCTGATTGTTCTGGGAGTGAAGTCTGCATCCTAACTTTGTGTGCCATTACTTTTTGTGAGTCATGGCTACGTTCAACTATCGATGTCATAATTCAAAATTGGGATTATGTTGTTTCTTTGTGGGCAGAATCTTGAAAACATGCACGATTTCTTGTAGGTTAAACTTAAGTTGCCTGAGTACGTGAGGTCCCTAGACTCACCTGCTGGCACCGGCTGTGGGAAAGAATGGTGGTACTTAGAAGATGTCGACGAACAAACCACTCAAGGCAAGGGCACAAGGAACATCTGTTAAGTGCTAGGAAGAGACAGTCAGGTAGAGCAAAAGTCAGGATGGAGGAAGCTCTGAGAGTGACAGTGAGAGGGTCTCTGAGTCCCAAGAAAAGGAGCATTTTAGCAAGAAGGTCATTTTACTAGATCAGTGTGACTGTGAACTAATGCCAAGACATCAGTGACAATAGCATTAAAAATGAATAAATGCAAAGGACTCACTTTATAGCATCTTGGTTCAAACTGTAACAGCATATTAGTTATTTTTTACAAGCTAAAAACAAGCATTTTTCAGGGATGACCTCTTAAACAGGATGGATAAAAGTTAATAAAATTTACTTGATCCCTCATCATAAATTGTGAAGATGAACCGTGAAGGTCAACACTGCCGAATTTCTGGCTGTCTGTGTCCAATGCCACTGTGAAATTAAATTATAGGACGGCACCTATTTGTCTAGATGAGGAATCCGAGCACTGAAATCCATCTGTCTTGGTGTCTGCATGAAACAGAAGCTTTGTCGGGGCACAAGGGAACATGAAAAACAGGAGAGAATTTTGTAATTGATCTGAAAGGAGAAAATGGTGGTGTGTTTTTGCCAGAGATGCAGAATGAAAGGAAGTTTCCTAAAGAGCAAGAGAGTCTAGAATACATGTAAATAAAATATTCTGTCTATAAAAGCTGAGTGGGAGCAGCCAATGTAAGGGGGGAACAGTCAATATAAGAGGAGAGAAGCAGCCAATGTAAGGAGTGAGGAGCAGCCAATGTAAGGGGGAGGAGCCAATGTAAAAGGGGAGGAGCAGCCAATGTAAAAGGGGAGGAGCAGCCAATGTAAGGGGAGGAGCCAATGTAAAAGGGGAGGAGCAGCCAATGTAAGGG
The DNA here is from genome assembly GCA_030674055.1 of Rhabdomys pumilio. NCBI lineage: Eukaryota > Metazoa > Chordata > Mammalia > Rodentia > Muridae > Rhabdomys > Rhabdomys pumilio. The sequence goes on along the minus strand of JANHMN010000008.1, from coordinate 61,960,604 downwards.
GAGGAGCCAATGTAAAAGGGGAGGAGCAACCAATATAAGGGGAGGAGCCAATATAAAAGGGAGCAACCAGTGTAAGGGGGGAGGAGCCACCAATGTAAGGGGGGAGGAAAAGCCAATGTAAAGGGAAAGGCTGAACTGCCATGATGTCTACAATGAGTTGTCAACTTGGCAGAATCTAGACTAACCTAGGAGATGGGCCTCTGCGCATGCCTGTGAATGTCTTGGCTACCCTACGGTAGCTGAGGTTCTGGTGTTGGAAGGCCCACCTATCTTGGGCGGCTCCATTTCTGACACAGTGTGAAAATTCAGGAAGTTACCTGAACACTGGCCGGCATGCTTAGGTCACACTCAGAGCCTGTTTCAACTGTGGGTGTGATGTATCCATATGCTTCATGGTCCTGTGGCTGTGACTCTCCCAACATGAGCCTTTAAGTTGCTCTTGTCAGGATGTTATCACAGCTACAGATAAGAATTTCAAATATGTGTGGAGGAATCATTTCAGAGGGAGACTCTGAGGACATGATGACCAGATGTGTTAAGATGTGTATCCTGAAAGAGCATTATTCAATTACATTCTGTCATTTGCAATAAATGATGGAACTGCAGAATAAACAAGCCAGGCACAGAAAGGCAATTACTTCAGCTTTTGTTTCATAGGTAGAAAGTACAAGTCATTTGGAAGTATAATCATGATTACTTGAGCCTAGGAAACTGGAAAAAAAAAAAAAGAATGTTGGACTTCATCTGCACACACTGTGCATGAGTGGAAATAATTAATAATAATAATAATAATAATAATAATAATAATAATAATAATGTGTAATTATTGTCCCCTGGTGGAGGGACATTCTCTCCTCAAGTATACCATTCCCCACATATTAATAAGGAGGAAACGTTTTTCAAACCTGTTTCACTTGGGATGGGGGAAATTTGAAAAGAAACAGTTGAAAAACGAGCAGGGCAGTCAGTTGCTGAGTCATCAGAGCCTCAGTTCTGACTGAACCATGTGGTCCTGGCAAGCCGAGCAGATAGCTCTGGGCCTCAGCTGTTCTGCCAGCAAGTCTGAAGTCTGACATCTGTGCTATCAGCTTCATGGGGCTAGCATGGACCAGATGCTGCAGCAATGACCTTTAACCTGTAAACCTTACCACACTAGAGAACATTAGTCTTTATATTTTACATTAATGGTTGAAAAGAGATTATTTGTATCTTCTGTGGGGTTTGCCAAAGGAACAGCGTCCAAAAACACTTCCAGAAGTTTCCTTACCTGAATAGAACATCCCTCATGGGAGAGGAAGCTCACAACGTGGAGGGGTTTTATACACCTTTGAAGAACTTATCAAGTGTTTAGAGTTAGAAATATGAGTAGCTGAAAGTAAGAAGATAAGAAAGGCAGTTGATGAGCAGACAGTACGGGTACAGAACCCAGAAGCGACACATGGTAATGAGAATATAGGGAGGAATATTTGGGAGTTGAGAACAAAAAAGATTAGGAGACAGATAGGCCTTAATCAAAATTAGTAAGAAGAACACACTTCCCCCTCACATTGCAAAAGTACTTACGGAAACTAGAAAGTTCTGTGGTTGTACTGGGTATGCACTAGCTCACGTTGCTTAAGCCAAGAGAACATGGGAAACATATCTTCTTCTGTCCCTCGTGATGATGAGAACATTTCAGCTGTTTACACATTAACTACCTTCAAAACAAGAAAGGTAAGTTGTCATCGACATAGGCACATGCACCAAGACAGAGAGCTGCTGGCCTGGAGCCAGGAATGAGGGGCAGCACATGTGCACAGTGAGGCTCTTGGAACTAACTACAGGACTGAGGGGTGGCACATGCACACAGTGTGTCTCGTTACGGCCATCTCAACACTTCCCCTAATTTTCAGTGAAATCTCAGCGGTGGGGATAAAAGCAGACTGACTCGTCTCTATTCTAACAATGTCCTTGCCAAAGAATCCCCAAGTTATCAAACATTTGACATGTTTTGTCTTCTTATTTAAATTCTATTTGCTCCGTTAGGTTTCTGAAGACAACGGACACCCACAGCTGTGGGCACCATGGTGGTAGACCCTACACTGAGATATAGAAAAATTAATGTCTAGACTAAACCAATGTACTACAACCAATAAGATTCCACCTTGGTCTCCACACACTACACTCATTCTTTCAAGTCTTACAGATGTGTTTTTGGTTTGTTTGTTTGTTTGTTTGTTTGTTTGTTTTAGACTTATTTCTTTTAGTATTTCTTCTGTGGGTGCGTGTTGAGCCTGCATGTATTTCTCTGCACCGCATGCATCCCTGGTACCTGCAAAGGTCAAGGGAGGGTATCAGATCCCCTGGAACTGGAGTTTCAGATGACTCTGAGTTGTTACATAGGAACAGGAAATCAAACTCAGATCTATTGGAAGAACTACAATGCTCTTAACTATGGAGCCATCTCTCCAGCCCCTGCAGACACCTTTTAATTGATGTTTCTACGTGATGTTTTCTAAAAGTACAGTCTGTAAAAGATCTTAAACACGCTTTCATGACATCTACTCAGAAATAAAATCTCTTGCCAGCAGCATGAAAGACAAGACCATGTTCCCACAAGTCAACTTTTAAAACGCCACCGGTTCATGGAGGGGACATAGCACATATTCTTCACTTGTGGAGTCTGTAGTCTCTGAGCTGCTATCACCACTTCTAGGTGTCATGTCTGTCACTCATGGCTTACCTAGGCTTAGAACAGTGGTTCTCAACCTCTGGGTCACAACCCCTTTGAGGGTCACATGTCAGATATTCTGCATATCAGATATTTACATTACAATTCATAACTAGCAAAAATACAGTTATGAACTAGCAACATAATACTTTTGGGTTGGGAGTCACCACAACATAAGAAACTATATTAAAGGGTCATAGCATTAAGAAGGTTGAGGACCAATGGCTTAGAAGTTTTATTTTCTGATTAGGAGGTCTTTCTGCATGCCAAAGTATAAAAATACTCTTCTGTCTTTTTTCAGTTTTTGTACTGAAATTTTTATCTGTAATCTCTGCCATTTATTTCTGAATATGAAACCATGTGGCAGACATCTTTGGGGGTTAGTTTTCTTTTGTCAAACAAGAACAAGGTGCATTTGTACATGTGTGCATCCGTGGACACCTGTGTGTGCATGTGCTGCTCACAGGGCTGTTTTATGGCTCAGTTACATGCATACTGTTTGTTCATGGCAGCTCTAATGTTCAGGGTGTGAGGAGTGTGTTTAACAGGGAGCTCAACATAGCAGTGAGGTTTTAAGAATAGGAAGAGCTGGGGATATGGTTTAGTGGAACAGGGAGAAGGAGAAGGAAAAGGAAGAGGAGAAGGGTGTTTTAGGATGAGGCTGTCAATAATAAATGACATAATCCATATAATTCATGTATTTTCAAGGAAAGTTATAATTAAGTATGTTCATTAAGCCTGAAATAACATGATGCCATTTGGAAGCAAATTACAAGTTATTTATAAAGTGAAGGAACATGAGGCATATGTCATGTGTCATATTCTGAATATTTTGACTGTAATAAATAATTCTGTTAGTTGGTTAAGCATTATTCTGTCTTTTCTCAAGATTAATGTGTTTTAATTTTTGTTACAAAGCAAAAATGTTCATCTTCATATGGGAAAATAATTTAAATATTTCTTGCTGGCATATCCTATAACTTTATGACAGCTTTTTAAACTCCCTCATTTAGCCTGGTTAGCATTCTTCTTCCATAAAGCATATGCTCAATACAGTGACATTTTCTAGATCTTGAGTTTTTCTTGTTTACAAAGAATGGAATGAGGCCTCCTCATAGGTATTTTGCACTTAAAGTATGTAACAATTTCTTCTAGGTGTAATTTAATGGTATCTTTTTTTAAAGACCTGCAAGATGAACATCCCACTCTACCAAATAAAAAAGATGTTGTTGGAGGACATTGATAAAGAACACTGCCAATGGATGGTGCAAAAGAAAGCTTCTAAAGGACACTGCTGAAGGATGCTGCTGGAGGATACTTCTAAAGGATGCTGTGAATGGGTGCTGCTAAAGAATGATGCTAGAAGGTGCTCTGAAAGAATGCTGGTGCAGGATGCTGCTGCAGGATGATGATGAAGGATGATGCTGAAGTATACTTTAATAGATGCTGCTAAAGGATAATGCTAGAAGGTGCTGCCAATGTTACTAGGATTGTGTCAATATGACAGCACTGACAGCTTTGTAGGTTTACACCAGGCAAAGATGAAACACTGAAAATATAACAACGAGAAGAAATGCCATGCATTTGAATGCATTCATTATGTTTAAACTCCTGAAACTCTAACTACTAAGCCATCTCTCTCTCCAGACCACCTTAATTTATTTTAACTGAAAACATGTCTAATTTTTTTAACTGACATTATATGTACACACACACACACACACACACACACACACACACACGTCTAAAACATCACTCAAAAATGTGTATACAGTGTAAAGTGGCTTCAACATGTTAAATGACATTTTCACTGTGTGTGTGTGTGTATGTGTGTGTGTGTGTGTGTGTGTGTGTGTGTGCAGGTACACACGTGTGCACGCGTGCTTGTGTGTGTGTATGCATGTGATATACCAGAGCATGTGTAGAAGTCAAGGGAGAAGTTGTAGCAGTCTGTTCTCGTCTCGACACCACGTGGGTGCTGAGATCAGGTGCAGTGGAAGTGGCTCTACTCTCTGAATCATTCACTGATGTCACTGGCTTTAGAGGAAGGCTGGGCTTTTAGTGTAAGTCCGTAGTGTCAGAGGCTATTTAACACAATCATTCATTTTTAATATTCTACAGGTTTCATTTTCAAGAATGGGGACTATTATCTTATTTCATGAGTGCATTAGGTTCAGACTGCTTAAGTGTTTACAATACTTTATTTAGTTGTTATGTAAACTATGACGTTCTCCTGAGGCTTTATTAGGGGGCAGTAACAACTTTAGATTTGGCATGTAAGAGAGAATGCAGCCTGTGGGGCAGCCCCATGGGACAGGACATTCCAAGAAGGATATTCAAGTCTCTCTACTGGTTCCTCTATTGCTCCTACTTTTTAAACCAAGCGGTAGTCCTGGTGCAGGCTTCTCAATTTTTGCAGAAGAATGTGTAACTTACCAGTAGTCATTTGACTTCCAAGCATGGATTCATCCCATACAGCAGTTCAGATCCCTCAAGGGAGTACTGTGGAGCTCCCACATAAAGCCTGATTCAAAGGAATAGTGGCTGTTAAAGTGCAGGTTCCTCAAATGTGGGGGTTCTCCATCAGTACCAGCACCCTCCACCTTCATGTCTCCAACATGGAATTCAATGCAGCCATCTACTTCATCTATCAACTGGTAGATCCTTGAAACCTGTCTGCATGGGGGAGCTAATTTACTGTGTTCACTTGCACAGTCATTTCCAGCCATCCACATGCCATGCTGGACAAAGACATCAGATGTTTGGAAGGTCAGAATCAGTAATTTGGGAAAACATAACCGGTACAAGTAGAGCAGCAGGCTCTGGAGTAAAAACAATGTCCATGAATGGCAGTTCTGGGGCACTTTCAGGAAGCCAGTGTGGGCACACTAAGTTCTTTAGTACTGTCAGGAAGCCACTGTGAACACAGTAAATACTGGGCACTGTCAGGAGGCCATTGTGGGCACAGTAAATACTGAGCTTGTCAGAAGGCCATTGTGGGCACACTAAGTACTGGGCACTGTCAGGAGACCAGTGTGGGCACACTAAGCTCCTGTCCAGCCCCTTGAAATCTTCCTCTCTCTTTAGAGAACATGCTGCTCATTCTCCCTTATGTCGTCTTTGCAAAAAAACAAAAGCGTTAGAAAGTGTCTGGCTAATTCTATCAAGCATCAAGAAGAGACAAGAGGAACTCGAACATTTTTAGTTTTAAAATATTTATTAGATTATAAAACTAAGTCATTCTTAAGATAATATACAGAAAATAGTATGAAATGAGTTGCCTCAAGTATTGCTTGTCTCTAAATATCACCTGTATGTTGTTCATACAGACTTCTTTCTCTCTCTCTTTTTCTATTCATATAGATTTTAAGTACAGGGTTCAGTGGCGTTGCATATATTTACATTGTTATGAAACCAATTTAATTCTTTCTTTCTCATGTGTTTTTCCCATGACTTTTATAAACATTAATTTCATTTTTGGTAAGTAACACATTTAAGAGTTAAATAAAATTTAAATATGTAGAAGTTGCTGCATGATGGCAGAATTGATCATTAGATAGCCATCCAATTTTAGAAACCAGTCAACAAGTGACTGTCTATATATTTAAAATACAGTTCTTGCTTAATCAACCTTTGATCACCTTCTTGCGGGGAGGGGAAGGGGGAGGGAGCCTGCTGGACACATGGGAAGACATTAAGGCCAAATATTGTGATAACTGTTCCCAGAAGTTTCTTTCAACTGGATTAAGTCTTCAACGCCAAGGCAAGGCAAAGTTTGTGGCCTCTAGTATTAAAGCTCTTCCTGTCTACTAGAGAAGACAGCATAAGTTTCATGTCAGACCTCAGAGTCTGAGTATAGCCCACTCCAATTAAACCAGAGTTACTGACTTCCACAGCAATGGAAGCAGGAGAAGCCAACCAGGTTTCAACAGCAATGCCAAAACGAGTGCAGTTAGTGTCCAATGTTTACTAAAGTGTCAAAATCTTCACACACTTTAGGATAAATTGACTCCCCAAATTCTGTCCCATTGTTGACATTAGCGTGTAACTGGAAGTCCCTAGTCCTGAAGCCTACTACCAAGTTGCTTCTCGTCAACTTTGATTTGGCACTGTCAAAGGTCAACTGGCAACCAGCAAGCCAGCTCTCTAACCAAAAATGGCTAAACACAGATTGCAGGTCCAGCAAAATCAAAGTCAACCTCACAGACAAGGTTTACACATCTCCTCTTGTAAGCAAACTTGACTCTTTGCCACTTGTCTTTCTGTGATCTGTGGAAAAGTTGTATCAAAGGTTAGTCTCAAACCTTGACAAGTCTGGTCTTACATTGCAGCCTCTGCCCCGTGAGTGTTATCAGCATTCCATATTTCTGTGAATGTCTGACCATGTTCATACCATTTGTATGTAATATAACTGCATACAATGAAAGATTTGGGACATTGTTATGTGACAGTCAATGTTATGCATTGTGTATGAGGTACTTGTTAAATATGTGATGATGAAATGCAAATGTGTATATACATGTGTGTTTTATATGTATATTTCTAAGGTATAACTTTTGATATGATACATGATGGAAAGACATTTTCCCAGTTGTTTCCAATGCCCCAGAGTCCTAGGAGACATTGCTCAAAGAACAATCTTTTCTCTGGCTATTTTCAAGCTGGTAGTGACTATGTGATATAATGTGCCCAGTGAGGTTTGCCTTAAGGTCTCTATTGCTGTGATAAAGCACCATGACCAAAAGCAATTTGGGGAGGGAAGAATTTAGTTCATCTTATAGCTTGTGGCTCATCATCCAGAAACATCAGGTAGGGAACTCTAGACAGGAACCAGGATTCAGGATTGAAGCAGAGGCCATGGAGGGGTGCTGCTTACTAGCTTGCTTCCCCATGGCTTGCTCGGCCTGCTTTCTTATAGGACCCAGAATCACTACCCACAATGCACTGAGCACTTCCACAGCAATCACTAAGAAAATGTTCCTATAGGCTTGCCTATAGGCCAGTTTTATGAAGGGATTCTCTCAATTGAAAGTCCCTCTTCCCAAATGACACCAGCTTGTGTCTTGTCATAAAACTAGCCAGCACAAGGATCAAGCAGAAAATTGTTGGATGGGGCTTATGCACAGGGCTTTATGCTTTCTTAAGACAGAGAACTTTATTCTTCCTCGATGGCAGGTTGATGTCTCCTTGAAGTTCAGTAACCATCTTGAAATGTTCGAGCAACAGCATGAGGGGATCAAAGTTCTGCTTGCTAGGCAGGTGCAAAAGACAGAAAAGGCCTGGCTGCTTCCCAGCACGGTTGAGCAACTGCATCAACCTATCAGCCTTGGAATATCAACCTATGGACTTCTCTGCTTGGTTAAGCAACCAGGAGCTGTTTTCCTGTTGTTTGTTGCCAGAGGGATTCCTGGTTCACCCACAGACAGATGTGATATATTCTGGAGATAAGCCAATGTGGCCAAAGACATGGAGTTGTGAAACACCACGAGTTGTTAGACAAACTGTAAATAAAAGAGACTCGGCTTGACTGGAGCCAAGAGATAAAACTAGAGACAATCAGAGCTTGAGTTGCATAAGAAAGGATTCAGGTTTACTTCTGTAGGTCGGTGAGTGGGGGAGGCACCACTGCTCTGCTGGACTACGGCATAAAGGTTAGTGAAGGGCAATAGAAGAACGTGGGGTATCCGGGTGAGAAGAAAATCTACAGTTACAACAAAGCTACAGTCGCCACATTAGGAAAAGGAGGAAAAATATCAATTTTTTAATACATTTTAACGTATGTAATACATTTTAACATATGTAATACTATTCTAATAGTAATAGTACATTGGAGAAAGAAACTATAATTCCATATGTTATCACATCCAAGATACTATCAATATAAAGAATATAGTTAACTAACTACCATTTAAAGAGGCAAAATCTCATCTAAATAAATAAGCATATGTTGGTGGTAAAACACATCCTGACTTCAAAGATGAGATTTTTGTTTTAGAATCAGTAAGTGCTGGGATAGCTAGTATTTATGAATAAGGTATGATGAACATTTGTGATTAGCACCTTTCTGGTTCATTTTACTGATTCATGAAGCCAAAACTTCATTAAATAGGTGTGTGTTTTTCTTTCCCACTTTTAAGGATGACACTGGGTTTTTAAGTGAAATGAATACATGGTCTTGTCATTGGCAAATTTAAGGAAAGCAGGAGGAAGACTCTTAACGATATTCAGTGGAGAGTGGGACACAACATTCAGAATCTCAAGGTGCTTAAGTAGACCATTCAGTTAACCTCCAAGAATCTACAAAGAATGTGGTTCTGCATCAGGTCATGGAGGATTTGCTGCCATCAAAACAGTTGAACAAAACCAAAGGATTCCGTTCTGTGAAAAAACACAAGCCAAAATATGTAGACAAAAAGAGGCAGTTTTATGTAATGATAACATTCTGACTGAGGATGCTTTTTCTTGTAAACACACTAAATATTCTCAAAAGATACTAAAGGGTCTGGACTGTGTGTTCAGAATTTCAGTGATATTGCTTTTTTGCCCTTGTAGAAAGCAAGGAGGCAAATTATACAGATTTAAAGTAGAGGAAAGCTGGCACTTAGATCTTCAGAAATAAAGTTACTGAGAACAGAAAGCATGCCAGTGTGATGGTTCATCACCACAAAGGAAGAGAATAGGGGCGAAGACAGGAGCGAGCATTGAATACAGATGACGTTGAAAATGAAACTGGATGCTGGAAGGCGGTAGGTTAGAGCCATCCCGCATTTCCCAGGATCATCATGACCACGTGGAAAGGTGGGCCATGTGGAAAGCCACAAAAAAAACAATAGTAAAAAGTAGATGAAGGTTAGGAAAGATCCAGAAATAGCAAACCTTAGATTTGTAAAAGAAACAACTTGTCCTAAGGCAATGTGCTAGGCACAGTGTTGGCTAAGTGGGGGGAACATCTCCCACTAAGACTTGAAAGGTAAGACAGAAAGAAGACCCAGGGACGGTCCACACCCACACTCTCACTCTTCAGTAATAGCGCTTGAGATGGGGGCTGTGTGGTATGTGCAGCAAACACATGCTAGAAAATGAACCCCCACACTTCCCATGCCTGCTCAGCTGTGCTTTAGTGGGGATTAATCTTAAGAGAAATCTTACAGTTAAATCTTTTTCTGCTAGGGAGAGTAGAGGTGCCTTCATTTCTTGCCAGCCTCAGAGGTTTCCACCTTTCCACGAGTTGAATGACAGCCCAGAGAGTTTGGTCATGATTTAGAAACAGAGTCACAAGGGCAGGCCTAACACTGGAGAGGAAAACTGAGGACGATTCCTTTTGGGAACTCTGGCCAAACATCTGAGAAGAGCAAAGAGACTAGCTACCGGTGAAATCAAGAGACGGTGCAAGGACAGAGATCAACATGGCTGGGGCATGTTGGAGCACCCAAGACTCCATTCCTTGAATTGCCAGAGCAGATTTCTTTGGTTTATCTGCCTTCTGCAGTCTCTAAGCCCCAGAGACACTTAGTGGGATACACCTGACTGGCATTATTTCCCATGCCCTAGCATGCACTAGTATTGTCCCTGGTAGGATGGAGCAACCGGGTGGTCTTCAGACCTCTGACCAGAGGCAGCCTATGAAATGGGAGCAAATCTTTGTTACTCATATCCAGAAAATAAATACAATTTAAAAAAAAAAAAACTTAAACACCAAAGACAAGCAAGTGAATCCATCAAGCGTTTGTCAGATGCGATGTAAATGCCCAACAAATGCACAGAGGGACATTTAATATCTTTAAGCCTCCAGAGAAACGGAAAGCACAACATGAGTTTCCAGTAAGCGTGTTGTTGCTGTTGTTTGGTTTGGTTTTGGTTTTTGTATTTTTTTCTTTCTTTCTTTCTTTCTTTCTTTCTTTTTTTTTTGTCTTTTCCCTGGTAATTCAGTCTACAACTTTAAATTAGTATTAGCGTATTTATTTTCAAACTTGCTAGTGATGGCTAAAGGCTATTCCTGTCAGCTTGCTGAATTCTCTTCACTATTTTGAATGTTCTTGTTTCTTCCTGCTTCTCGTGGCCATATTAGTGCGATGAGGATTTGTTGGATTAATATATGATTCTTACCTATTTCATTTTGTTTATCTGCTCCTCTAGATGGGCTGACACCCTGATTGGCTTTCATGGTGATCAACACATACTCTCCTTCAGTTCTGATGTAGGATCTACCAAGCATCCTTTGTAACGTGCATCTGGTAGTCACGAATTCCATCTGCTGTTTGTTATCTTGAAAGGCCTTCCTTTCTTTTTCATTTCTAAATGATACTTCCACTGAGTATAATATTTTTGTTGGCAGTTACTTTCTTTCATAACTTATGCATAAGTTCATTCTTTCCCGGCAGGAGGGTTTATGCAGGGAAATCCAGCATTAATGAGATACCCCTTAAATGTGACTTAGTGATTTTTCTCTTAGTAATTTTAGAAATCTTTCTGTCTTGAACTTTTGGCAGTTTGATTGTAATGTGCATCGGTGGGGATCTTTCCTGATCATCGCTGTTTAGGGTCCTATGGGCTTCCTGTACAAAAACTGTTATTATATTTAATCAATTTTATATGTCCTGAACTTTTTTGTTGCCTTTTTATGATATACTTCACTTGTGGGTATTTGTCATTTAATGATGCCAAAGGTCAGGCACAGGTGGCCACAGCTAGAGGCAGGACTTGGTTCCTAATCCCCTTAGCATCAAGCCATACCCAGGAGCTAAAGCATTTCTAGAGCTGATCAAAGTTTATGTCCAACCTTTTGTGTGCATCCTAGAGATCAGACAGCACCTGTTCTTATAGCTAGAGCATAAGAAGTAAAGTCAGAGTTCCTTTCCAATCCTGTCATCAACAGACCTCTTCTGAGTGTGGAACAGTGTTGGGGAAAGGGGGGATGTCATCGAATTGAGAACAATATGCGTGCCCACTTTGTGTCCTGACACTAGTCTGAGTTCACATGTGGCTGGCCTTGATCTTCAGAGAGCAGGCACCTGGTATGGTTCTTAAGGATGTGCCTCATATTCTTCATGTTGTAACACCTCCCCATTAAAACATAGGCAGACTTGGGTTAGTCTACACTGGACTAATCAAAACCAAACATTTTGAGTTTTCTTTTCTGTCCAGCAACTTCTCACCCTGTAAATAATTCTCCCCTTCATCTAACGGTTCAGACTCCAAATCTATAGTTTCGCTTTAGAGTTCAGCCTTCCTACCTGAAGTAAGTTCAGCAACAAATCAAGGTTTCTTCTTGACCCACTGTCTTTTGCATATATTAAGTAGCATTATAGAAATCTGAACCACAACCGTCCTTTCTCGTTGGTACAGCAGCCTCCTAACATACCTCTCTTTTTGTCATTCCTTCCTCAATATCTACTCTCTTTATAAAAGCCTAAGTAAGCCCTTTGAAATGAAAATCCAGTGTGTCATGTTCCAGAAAAATCTTTTAACCATTCCCTACTATGCTTCAAGTAAAATCTGAAATATATATGACTGTTATATGAGTGTTATAGTATACATATATATTAACATGCACACATACATACATTATACACAGAATACATGTACACTAGTATTATAAAATTCCAGATTGTTTCTATAAGATATTTAATAAATAATTATTGAAAGAACAATTACAATTAGATTGGTGTCTAAAAGAATACTATTAATTGTCAACTGTTAATTCTTTCCTCTAGTTTTTCAAATGTGGCTCCAATCTCCACAGTGTGGCTGTCTTTCTGAGTACTGTGTTGTTTTCAAAGCTGATAGACATTTCTCTTGTGAGTTAAAAACCAAACACAGAACAGAAGAAGAGAAGTATCAAGTAACTTGAGTTTTCTAACAATATTTTCTAGATAAAATTTTGTTTATCAATTAATGGTCTAGTTGTGGTTTATTTCATAAATTTACTAACAAATATATAGTTCACAATTTTTCCCTTTTTTGGAACAAAGATATAATGGCTGCATAGAACTCTTTGACAATACCATGTTAGATGGTAGCTGCATCTTTATTGTGTGCTTACAGGAATTAATTCCTTTCCTTTTCTCCATCCATACATCAACAGCGTTTTGCTGAGCACACACTGAATTCGAGCCAAATAGTTCTCTCCCTGAGTTAAAGCAGATTCTTTCTTTTGTGAATTTGTGTGGGATAAAATACTGGACCCCACAAAACCCCTGACGGTTGCATCCTGGATTGTACTTGAAGGAACATAGACTTCAGGGAGGCAACCAATAGAGTGACTTCTCACAGCAAACTAAACAATGCCATTTCCAGTAACAATGACATTTTCAGAGAGTACTGTGAAAAGGAAATCCAACATTATCTTTGGTAAACTGAGGGTAACACTGATATCAAAACTTACTAAAAATAATACAAATTAAACTAAGCTCACAAATGAGCATCAATGAATGTCTTAAACTGGTTTTATTCCATATAGGTAGAAAACTTTTTTGAAAAAGTAAATACCAGATAGTAAAAAAATAACCAAGGACTAGATAAATGATTTTATATAGACACTGAAATAAAATCCTAACTGAAGATTTACTAATAAAACTTTTTAGTAAAATGATCAATGGCACAAAAGAGGATATTAAAAAAGGCAAATCAATTTGGCTTAAGGCTAAAGCTTAGACAAAACTCAGAATAAAGAGAAAGGTCAGCAATGGGTGAGAAAATCTGCTATGTGGGTCAAAAGGTCAAAAGGTCAGCAAAATGTGAAAAAAGTTCCACTAACAGAAGTTCCTGTTGCTCCTTCAGACACCAGAGTTAGTTACTGGAAATCACTGGCTATGGATTTCTCACTCACAATTAGCAGTTTGTAAAAATCAAAGACTGGAACTGTGGGACTCTCACCAGAACAGGATCTACCGGCTCTCTAGCCTATTCTGACCCAGGACTTGACCCCTACCCCTCTACCCCTCCTGTGCTGTCCCCTTCCATTCTACCTCTCCAGACTCAGGAAGGAGCCACATCTGCAAGCTCCCTTGGTGAGTCATCTTGATTCCCTAGTTCCACACCCTCTCCTTCTGGTTCCAGACCCAGGCAGCATCAAGTCCTCACATTTTTGATGTTGTTGTTGTTGTTGTTGTTGTTGTTGTTGTTGTTGTTGTTGTTATTTAGTCTAATCCAGGACTCTGAGTCAGAACTGCCTATCCATGCTGCCTTGCCAGGCACAGGCATAGGGAAGCTGTATGGGCACACTCTCTTGCTGAGTCAGATCCATGTCTGGACCAGCACTGTATTCTAGGCCCACGATCAGCTGGTAGCCAGATTCCATGGTGATTTTCTTTAGGGCATTGGCCAGGTCTCCTCTGTCTCTGTCTCCCCATCTCCCTGTCTCCCCGTCTCCCCGTCTGTCTCCCCGTCTGCCTCCCCGTCTGTCTCCCCGTCTGTCTCCCCGTCTGTCTCCCCGTCTGTCTCCCCGTCTGTCTCCCTGTCTCCCCGTCTCCTCCTCCTCCTCCTCCTCTCCCTCCTCTCCCTCCTCTCCCTCCTCTTCCTCCTCCTCCTCCTCTTCCTCCTCCTTCTCCTCCTCCTCCTCCTTCTCCTCCTCTTCCTCCTCCTCCTCCTCTTCCTCCTCCTTCTCTTCCTCCTCCTCCTTCCTTTCCCTGCCCAGACCCAGCTGGGAGCCACACTGAGGGACTTTTTTTTTTCAGCTTCATCCAAGTAATCTCACATCATCACCAAGACTCTGCAAATCAGACAGAGTCTGAGGGCTGGGCTTAAGCAAATGTATAAATTATTTTTAAAAACTGCACACATAGAATAGACAGGATCCACAGAACTCTTCAGAAGATCCATACCAAAAATTTAGGCATAGAGCAAATGCAAGTAAGGAGTAGGAAATGTTTTCAATGCAACCACTGAAGAAAATTCCCAAATCTAGGGAAAGAGATGCGCATCCGGGCAGAGGAGACTCACAGATTATCTATCTAATAGGAAATAGTAAAAAAAAAAAATCCCCAAGCCATGTTTCTGTTAAAAGACTCACTCCACAGAACAAAGAAAAGCTACAATAAGACCACTCAAGAAGGCAAGCCCATCAGCATAGTGGCTGACTCCCCAAAGGGAGCCCTCTGTGCCTGGAGCAATGTACTTCAAGTTCTGAAAGAGCGAGAAAGCCACTCCAGACTATTGTACCTAACAAAACATTTTTCACAATTGAAGAAGAAAAAAATTTCTTGCACAATAAAAACATTCTAAAATAAGTCATAACCCTCAAACCAGCCCCATAAAAAACACTGGAGAAATATTTCAGACTGAAGAGAAGGATAAGCTTACTACAGGAAAAAAAAATGACAAAAGTACAAATGTAACACATAGTAGGACTAAGAAAACAAACACCAAAAATTGATAAAATGATAGCAGTTAGTACACACCAATAATAATAATAATAATAATAATAATAATAATAATAATAATAGTAGTAGTAGTAGTAGTAGTAGTAGTAGTAGCAGCAGCAGCAGCAGCAGCAGCAGCAGCAGCAGCAGCAGCGGCAGTAGCATTAATGGTCTTGGTTCTGTAATCAAAAGATGAGTAGCTGATTGGACTAAAAACATGACCCATCTGTTTGTTGTCTACAAGAAACACCTTGATTTCAAGGAGTGAAAGGATAGAAAAGTATATTCCAAGCCAGGAGGACCAGTAAATAAGCAAGAGTTGTTATTCTAATTGCTGAAAAAAAGACTTCAAACAAAAACTAATCACAAGAGATGGAGTGACAAAAGAGATATTCTAGTTAAGAGAATAATTTACCCAAGGACATTACAACACTTTGGTGGTTTGCATGAAAGTGGTCACCATAGGCTCATAGGAAGTGGTACTCTTAGGATGTGTGGCTCTGTTGGAGTAAGCATGGCCTTGTTGCACCAAGTGTGTCACTGGGGGTGGACTTTCAGGTTTCAAGCCAAACCTGGTGTCATTCTCTCTTCCTGTGACCTGCAGATACATGTATATCTCAGCTCCTCCTCAAGCACCATGTCTGCCTGCACACTGCCATGTTTCCTTGCCATGATGACAATGGACTAAACCACTGAACTGTAAGCCAACCCAATTAAATGTTTTTCTTTATCAGAGTTGCTGTGATCATGGTGTCTCTCCCCAGCAATAGAAACCCTAACTAAGGCAAACACAAAACATATACAAACTTAAAATGCACTCAGTTTCAAAAAAACAAATACCAGTGGACATAAGACCACAGCTTAACCTCAGCAAAGTGATAGTAGTGATACACTGTGCTCATTGTGCACCACAGGAAAGGGAGAGTGCACCAGTGGGATCTTAAAGCAGCAAAATCTTTTATTATTCCCACCACATGAGCAGAGTCACTGATCGATCAGGGTCTCCAGACAAGAACTCTGGAGCCTCGTTTCTTCTGTCAGTCCTGAGTAGGGACTGAAGAAGGGTTTATAAACATAAAATCTGCAAGCATCTGGGCCAAGTTTTAGTTATAATTTTTACCAACCAGAACTCAGGGATTAAAGACTTTCCCACGTGTTCCATCATTGTCAGCTTACATTGGATGTAGGTGGTTTTGCCCAACCTATCAAAGTCATTGGTTCTTTCTGTTGTCAGGAACAAGCACTATGTTTTGGGTAATTATTATTGCTTAGGGAGGGAGATGGTAAAATGGACTTTGAAATCAAAATGGCAGTACTTAAGACAAGTTTCTTTGTCTGCTCCCAACAGTAGGTGACTTTAGTATGCCACTTTCACCAATGAACAGGCCATTGAGACAAAAAATAAACAGAGACATTATAGTTAATTAACAATGTAGATCAAATCAACCTAACAGGTACCTATAGAATAGTTTACCCAAGCACTTCAGGATATACTATGTTCTCAATGGCTCATAGAAGGGTCTCTAAAATAAAGCACACATCCAAACACAAAGCAAATTTCAATAAAGATAGGAAAGTTAAAGTAATTTTTGTATTCTATCTGGCCATAGTGGAATAAAGCTCAAAATAAATAATAAAAGAAACTACAGAAAATACACAAACTCATGGAGGTTAAACAACATGCTATCAAACAATGACTCATTATTGAAGAAAGAAAGAGAGGAAGAAAGAAAGAAAGAAAGAAAGAAAGAAAGAAAGAAAGAAAGAAAGAAAGAGAAAGAAGGAAAGAAAAAAGAAAGGGGGGGTAACTAACTCCTGGAACTAAATGAAAATGGAAACAATCAAACTGTACCAGTTAGATTTTATTGTCAACTTGACACAAATTAGGTTACTGGAGAACAAGAAATCTCAACTGAGGAATTACCAAGATCAGACTGGCCTGAAGACGCATCTGTGGGTCACTGTCCTGATCAATGGTTAATGTAAGAAGGTTTACTCCACTGTAGGCAATAGCATCTCTAGGCAGGTGGACCTGGTTTGTACAAGAAAATTAACTTAGTGTGATCCAGGGAGCAAGCAAGAGAGTGAGCCAGCAAGCAGTGATCCTCCATGGTTTCTGCTTCAAGTTTCTGCTTAAGTTCTCCCCCGAACTTCCCCCAGTGATGGACTGCTACCTGGAAATGTAAACCAAATAAATGCTTTGCACCCCAGGTTCCTCAGTCATGGGTCACGGTGCTTATCACAGTGGAGAATGAACTAGAAAAGTACCAAAGTCTCTGGGATACAAAGCTGTTCTAAGAGAGAAGTTTATAGAAGGAGGTGTCTACATCAAAAACATTTGAGCAAACTCAAACGGATAACTTAGTGATGGACTGGAAGGGCTGGGAAACAGAAGAACAAACAAAATCTCAAGTGATAACAAAAGATAGGGAGAAGTTGCAGAAAACAAAACAAAGATTACAAAGAATCAGTGAAACAAAGAGTCTGTTCTTTGCAAAGCCAAACAAGACTCACAAACCCTTAGTCAAATTAACTAAAGAGGGATAGGGTGGTGGGTAAATTGATAAAAATTAGAGACGAACAGGGAGACATCACAACAGATGTCAAAGAAATTCAGAAAATCATAAGAACATACCTTAAATCCTGTATTCCAGAAAGCTAGAAAACATAAAGTGGATGAATTTCTTCATATGTCTGACCTACTAATGTTAAACCAAGATGCAATCAGCAACTCAAGCAAGACTGTGGCAAGCAAAAATATTGAAACAGTAACTTTTTTAAAAGTTTCTGTAGTATTATTTATTTAAATAAATCTCACGGTGGGTTCCTTGTTATTCACCCCAATGTTCTGGGCTCCCGAATGAAAGACATACACACAGCCTTTATATTTTGATATGCCTAAAATAGCTCAATGGTTGGGCCACTTCCTAACCTCTGTGTGGCTAATCTACCTCTCTCCAGTAATCCCGAGTTATTACCCACTAAATCCTATATTTCATCTTGGCTGCCCTGGACCAGTATGACAGTCCTGTTGGGCTGCTCTCCCCTGGCTTCTACATGGTGGCTATGCTTTCTGTCCCTTATTTTCTCAGGTGTGGCGTCTCTTCTCCTCTACCTCTCTCACATGCCAGATCTCCTCTTTCTCCTTCCTCTCTGTCCCTAGCCCAGGAATCCCAAAACTCAGGCCTCTGTCTGCCCTGTCCAGTCATTGGCTTCTCTGTCTGCCCTGCCCAGCTATTGGCTTTTCTGTCTGCCCTGCCCAGCTATTGGTTTCTAGCATCCTTATTTATCAATCAGAACCAACTGGGGGCAGGTTCTCGGAAGCTGTGTGAGGGCAGATGTTCTTGTGCAGTTTTAGGGACACAAATTAGCATAAGAATACAAGCAGCCACAAGTTTCCCAACCAAAACAATGCTCAGATCCATATAGATTCACCGCAGAATTCTATTCTTTCATTAAGGAATTTTCAACAATGACAACAACAAAGTGCAAGGAATGCTCCCAAATTCTTCCTACAAATCCATATTACTCTAATATTAAAATGACAAAAGGGCACAATAATACAAAATCATACACTGATGTCCCTCAAAAACATTGATGCAAAAATTCTCAACAAAATACTGCAAATTGAATGCAAGAATACACCAAAAAGATCTTTTGCATGATTAAATGGATTAACAACAGAAATTACATGAGCATTTCAATGGATGCAGAAAAAGCCATTGGGAGAGAGGAATCCATGGTGATACAGATTGAGTATGCCTTACTGTAATAAAAGCTATATAAATGATAAACCCATAGCCAATATGATGCTAAATGGAGAAAAATGATAGTATTTCCATTAAAATCAGGAGCAATACAGGCTATGTATTCTCTCCAATCATTTTTAATGTAGGTTTTGAAGTCTCAACTAGAGCAATATGACAGAGGGAAATGAGAAGTATATAAACAGGAAAACAAGAAGTCAACATATCCTTGATTGCAAATGCTACGAGTCTACACACAAGAGACCCTAAAGACTCACCAGAAACCTGCAGGAGCTGACAAATACTTTCAGGAAAATAACAGGATACAACATTAACACATAAAAATCAGCAGCCTTTCTATGTTCCAAAGACAGACACAGTGAGAGGAAACCAAGGAAGCGATCTCAATTACTGCAGCCTCAAAACAACAACAAAACCCAATACGAATAAATACAAAACAAGGATGTGAAGGATCTCAGCAATGAAAACTTATAAACTCCAAAAAGAGAACCTGAGGAAGACACCAGAAGACAGAAAACCTCCCATCCTCATAGACTGAAAGAATTAATACTGTGAAAATGATCATCCTAGCACTATATCCAGTGAAATCCCAACCAAAATCCCCTTGGTATTCCTCACAGAAATAGAAAAAAAAATCTTAAAATTCACATGGAGACACACAAAAGACTCTGGAGAATCAAAACCTAGCAGACAGAGATCAGAGGAACACAACAGAGGACCCAGGTATAAATCCTCACAAATACAGAGCTGGTTTTTGACAAAAATACTCACTGAAGAAAACACAGAAATGTTAGTACACAGTGCTAGGAGAACTGGATAGAACATCCCTAAGAATTAAACTGAATCTCCCTCACCCTGGACAAACATCACCAAGTGGATAGAAAACCCCAATGTAAAATCCAAAACTCTTCAAGCAGCGGTTCTCAACCTTCCTAATGCTGTGACTCTTTAGTACAGTTCCTCATGTTGTAATAATCCCCAACCATAAAATCATTTTCAAAGCTACTTCATAACTGTAATCTTGCTACTGTTATGAATCATAATGTAAATATTTTTGGAGATAGAGGTTTGTCAAAGGGGTGGCAATCTACAGGTTGAGAACCACTGATATAGGCAGAAGCAGGAACGTTTTAAAGAGGACTCTAGTCACTCAAGAAATAAGGCCAACAGTTGACAATGGCCCCTCATAAAAATTTAAAAAATGCTTCTTTTCTGCAAAGGAGATTATCTGACTAGTGAAGAGAAAGCCTATGAAATGGGAATAATTCTTGCAAGCTGTATATCTGATAGAAGACTGATGTCAGCCACACACAGAACTCAGAAACCAAACCATGAATAAAATGATCTAACCAAGTCATAGCTGACAGACCTGAATGAAAGAAATGCAAACGTGTACCACACATTCTACAAACTGTTCAAATGTCATCAGTCATCAGATAGAGGCAAATGAAAACCAGTCTAAGAGTCTATCCCACCCCAGTCAGAATGACTGACATCATGAAATCAAATAGGGGCTGGAGAGATGGCTCAGAGGTTAAGAGCTCTGGCTGCTCTTCCAGAGGTCCTGAGTTCAATTCCCATCAACCACACTGTGGCTCACCACTTTCGATAATGAGATTTGGTGCCCTCTTCTGGCCTGCAGGCGTACATGCAGGCAGAGCATTGCATACATAATAAACAATTCTTTAAAAAAGAAAGAAAGAAAGAAAGAAATCAAATGATAGCAAATACTGGTTAGAGGATGAGGAGGAAGGGTGCTGTTCACTATTAGTAGACATACAAACTGATGCAATCTGTATGAATCTCAGTGGGGATGTCCCTTAATATGCTGAAGGTAGAACAGCCATGTGACCCAATATATATATATATATATTGAAGTAACTCAGGCCCGGAAAGACAAATGGCAAATGTTCTCTCTTCTGTGGCTCCAGGCTTGGAATCTTGAGAGCTGTGTGGTTAATGAAGTGCCTGTAGGTATAAGGAAACTAGAAAGTGGGCATTCGAGGGAGGAAATGCTTTAAAGAAAGGGCCTTGGTAGAACATGAGAAATATGAAGGGGGGAGGGTGGAATGAGAGCGGAAAAGATTTAAAGAGGACTGGAAGAGGGGGAAGGGGGGTTAACCCAAAGCAAGAGTGTATGGGAAAGTCGTATGGAAGCCTGTTATTCTGTAAGCCAATTAAAAACAAGTGTAAAAGCAGGGTTAGGAGGGAGCTATCTGCCTGGACAGATAATTCTACCTCTAGAGGGCATAGCTTATTAAAGCAAATTCTCAGAGCCAGGTACGAGATCCCTCCTTAATGCCCCACTGGTCTCCCAGCAACATAGGCCAAAAGTTGGAAGCTTCAAAGAACAGTGCAAAAAGTACAAAATAAGAGAGTAACAGTGATCATCGTTGACTGGGTGGTTGATGAGCATCGTTGACTGGGTGGTTGATGAGCATAGGAGAGGCCTAGACCTATCAAAGGGAAGAATGCGCTAAAAACAACTTCTGATTCTGCAAGTTTCTTTCCCCTTTCTCCCAGCTTGTTTTCACTCATTAGTTAATCTTTTTGAAAAGCAAAAGCTTTACTTTTTTTCTCCCAAACATTAAAAGAAAATATGTAAGTATGGAAGCCTTAGACTCTCAGGATGTTTGATACAATTATTTATACTCTCCAAAAGATAGTATCAGAATTGTGAACAACAAAAAAAGATGGGGGGATGGGAGAAGGGGAAAGCAGAAGAGAAAGGGGAGGCAGGGAGGAGGAGAAGGGAGAGGGAGAGGGAGAGGGGGAGAGGGAGAGAGAGAATATGAGAAAAGAAAAAATTCAAGAACTGCAGAAAAAAATCCATTTGAAAGAGACATAAAGGTTGTGCTCCCAAGGAAGGCAGAGAAGAATGGAGAAGCAGAGTTCTTGGAGATGTTCAGGTGGTAGTTCCCAATCACTCTTCCAGGTCAGAGTGTGCTCTGCTTGTTGGCTGTCCTTTGACTCACGTGTTGCCTTGGTTCAGAATGTAAGATCTCTTTTGGAACTATGAAGATCTAGTCTGCAGCCCAGAGCTCTCCACAAGGGGGCAGTTTTGCCTTGTCCCAACTGGAAATAGGCCACGCGAAGCACACAGTGGGAAGAAGCCAGATTGGAACAAACAACACAGAACAATAAAGACAGTAATTATCCAACTTCAAACACCAGAGGAACTGGTGAGGAGAAACTTGCTTTGGGATTGTCCAGTGAGCCCAGGCAGCCTTGGAGAGGAGTGAACTTGTGCTCAACTCCACACTGGTGCACACTAACAAAAATTAGCAAAAACTGTCATTAAAAACTCTTTCTTTAAATATACCTTATAGGATTTAATTCTCTTCATTTGCCTATAATTGTACCATTTTCAGGCTTTCCAGTTGCTATGTTACCCTGGAGAATACCGGGTTCTGTTGTTCACAATGAACAATGCTAAAGGTAGATTGTGGAGGGCAAACAGATGAGCCTGAGGTTGGACCCAAAGATCCACTGGTGCCCTGGGTTTCTGACGTCCTTTTTCAATTAAGTGACTGAATTATCTTAAGAGTAAAAGATCAGAAAAGAGACACCAAAGTGGAACTGGTAAATAGTAAATGAATGTATATCATAGGGAGTTCAAAATGGTAGAGACGAGGAAAGAAGCAGAGTCCTTTCTCCACAAAGCCCTAAAGCTTGTACTTCTACATTGAAGCAGCCTAGCTTAATTCAGTCAGACTAAAGTATAGAATACTGATGAAGAAGGACATATAGAACATCTTTATCAATCTCCCAAGTGTCCTTTTAGTTGGACTAATTGGAGTAAGGAGAGGAATGAAGATAGCGCTTTGGTTGCTGTTGTTGTTGTTGTTGTTGTTGTTGTTGTTGTTGTTGTTGTTGTTGTT
>JANHMN010000008.1:61925754-61937877 GCA_030674055.1 Rhabdomys pumilio | reverse complement strand
TTGTTGTTGTTGTTGTTGTTGTTGTTGTTGTTGTTGTTGTTGTTGTTTGTGTATGTGTGTATGTGTGTGTGTGATATTTCCTACAAATCAGAGTATACATTTCAATGTGTTTAAAACCAAACTATTGACTTAGAAGTTTTGTGAGGATTTTACCAAAATTATTTAATCTTTCAGATGTTATTGTGTATCTTAGTGATCTTGACCTCAGTATGTGGCAGAAAGTGACCCTCAGCCTCTGATTTATGGGTTGCTGGGAATCCAGTCTAGGGCTTCCTGTATCCTGGGCAGGCAGTCTGCCAACTGAGCTGTATCCCCAGCATCCTTTGCAAGATTTTAGAAAAAAATAATTGAAAATGTTGTTTTACATCCCTTTTTATGTATATTTTGTTACCTTTCACTCAAGTATTTAGGCAGCTATATGAAAATGTGTAAAGCTTTGTAATGTCTTGGGTTTAGCCAATAAGAATAAAATCCCACAATGTATATGTAGCTCTGTTGCCTGTGCTCTGTAGCACATGCTTCCCTAGAGAACATATTATGAGGTGAACTGATGTTGCACTATATGATCTGATTAAAGAATTCCAGACGAACCATCCTGCTTCTGCCAGAGGTACACTCTGTGTAAAATGGGGGTAGCTGAGCCATTTGCTCTTGGTGTGTAAGCTCCTTCATCTAATGTGTTCAGTATTTCTCTGTTCCCAATTTGGTTCCCCACCAGAGTGAAGGCACAAGCCCAGATGACTGTGGTTTAGATATGGCTTCCTTGGGTCCCCTCCTCTGAGGTGTCCCAGGCTGACTCCAGGCAGAATAGGTCTTTGGAAACACTGAGATGCTGTGAAAGCAAAGAGGTGGCGGAGTCTCACTAGGGTGAAGAGAGGACAGAGCTTTCCCTGAGCTGGCCACTGCTGGGCAGAAATTTAATTAATGGTCAAGAACTAGATGCCTAACACATTCAAACTGGAAAAATACTAAATCCTCTTAACTTCTTATATAAATGTAAATAAAATAAGAGGGTTTTTACATTCGGGTCCAAGGACATTACCAGGCAATTTAAAATGCCTCGTTCATGCTCTCCCCAAAGAGCCCATTGATCTAACAAACAAACAAACTCTTCACTGAGCAAAGTTCGACAAGATTTGACTTTTTGGTTGGATGTTGTTTCAGAGAGCAGGGCTGGTACCTAGAGTGGCTGAGATACAAATCCCAGAAGGGCATTAATAATACAGGCAGCAAAGGCCGCTTCATCGTCTATCTCCTTTTATAAGTAGAAGAGACCATGTGAGGAGAACAGAGAACTTGACTGACATGGGCTTGATTTCCCAGTCCATGTTGTACTGGTTGTACTATGTTGACTTCTACCGTCTGATGGGAATTCTCCTCACCTGCCTGTCTCGGAAAGTAACTATTCTGTTTTACTCTGTGGAGAGGGTTAATGTAATCAGCCTTCTATCCAACGGTCCAACCAAATACCAGTTGAAATTTTTATTTTAAAAAATTACCTGTATTGAGCATATAGAGTCCATTTATTCTGTCATTATCCCCTAAGAAATACGGTATAATGAATACTTACCGCTTACACCACACTAAGCACTATTGTAAATAATCTAGAAATGAGACATGCATAATCTGCAAATACGTCATTATGTTAGACAGGACTGTAGATTCCAATGTCTGTCAAAGGCCTTAGACACCTGAGCAGTAGCCAAAAGGATGGGCAGTACACACAGTGCTCAGGCCCAAAGAAGCTCTATGATTTTATTGAAAGTATTTTCTATACCTTCAGTGGAAAATTCTCCTTCATTTATGTCCATAATTCATATATTTGGGGACATATTCTGTAATAGTCCACAAAATCCATTTCTTCATGAGTCTTTTATCTGGCTTTGTGACTTTTTTTTTATTTTCATCATCATATCAGACTTGTTTTCTTCAGTGTTTCTGCTTCTTCATTAAATTCTGTTCTTGTGTGGAAAGCTTGCTAATTAAGGTCATAGTTTACCATGACCAGATAGCTCCTCTTAGCTCTTCAAAAAATGGAGGACTTCCTTTATCAGCAAGGCTTCCCCTTCTTTGACCTTGTTTGGGGCTCCTGACACCACACACACACACACACACACACACACACACACACACACACACACTCTGTACCTGGTGAATATCTAGTAGTCCTTGGCAGAGTTACAAGTTTAAACCCCACTCCTCAATAAGAACCTGCCCACAAGTACTGGGATTCCTGGAATGCCTCTCCATACAAACGAGGCATTCACAGACCTTTAAACTCTAGCCAATGATTCTCATTAACCATGAAAACTCTTTCCCACTCTCCAAAGTCCATATATACCCTGGGCTTTCCCCAAATAAAGTATATGCATGCAAGCACACCCCTGAATAAAGGTATTCATTCATACAAGCTAAGATTATCTATGAGTGCTGTTTCATTGAAGACCTTTGAAGAGGCCTTTGTCTAAAAGATTGGTAGCACTAAGATCGTTAGAGAAGGCCCCACCCCCAGCACTTACTCCCAGCCCGATAGGGATCCTGCAGAACTCCATCCATTCCGGATGAACTCTGCTTCACCCTAACATCCTAGTGTGCAGTGACATCTGGATACCCTGAGTGGGAGGAAGTGGAGGATGTGGAACCACAGCTGGATTCCAACATGCATACCACATATTCTCAAATTCTTAACTGACTTATTTCATTCAGCTATTTGTTTGTGCTCCCTTGGAATCCATTCAGATTATTTTTGTCCTTTTAAATTCATTCCTGAGTTTGTTTAATCTGAAACCTTTAAACATATTTATAACTGATTTTTGTTGGGGATCTCAATGTCCTCTCATCTGAAGTGACTCACACCTTAGATTAAGATTTCTTTCTTAGGCCAGCAGCAACCAAGTGAAGTCATTGCTCTCAGTTGAGCCCAGGAGTACAAAGCCAACTTGACCTCATCTCAAACTTTAAATGTCAATCAAAATAGATTTCAGAGAAAAACATTATCCGGGACAAATAAGTTCATTTCATAGTGATAGATACAGATGCCAAAAAAAGACACACAATTCTAAATATGTATGTTTCTAATAACATATATAAACAAAGAAGATAGATTTCAAGAATCGTTAATATACAAATGACTTTCTTGTATTTTGAGACATAGCCCTGGGTGTCCTGGACCTCACTCACTATGTGTGGATCTCCCTTCTCCTTGGAATAGGAATATTGAACATTGAATATTCTCCATGGCCACTGTCTCATGAGGGTGAAGGTAGCAGAAGCAGGAAGCAGAGTTTGTCAGCTGTGAGATAATGAAAGAACTTCCAGAGACCGCCACAGTGAGACAGCTCGACTTTAATGCTCCAAGTGTAAGGTGTATTAGAGCTCTTAGGGGTACAGGGAGAGAGGTCATAGCACAGTACCTAATTATCATCTGTCTGGAAGGACTGAGTGAGGACTTATGTGCTGAATCATGCAGCACTTGCAGGAAGCTCTATGCAGGGTCATCCTCCAGATAAGGTCAGGCATCTGTGCTTAGAGTTATTCCCCAGATAAGGTAGGTGGGGAAGGGGAAGCTCCACTGAAATGAGGAAGTCTCCATTTTGCACTGAGCTCGGAAAGCTTATCTGGATATGGTGGACATAGCACAGCCTTCCAACAACTATGTAGACGAGGCCGGCCTCAAACTCACAGAGATGAGCCTGTGTCAGCCTCCCAAGGGTTAGGATTAGAAACTTATGCCACTGAAACTTATGCCACTACCCACAGCCCAAATCCAAAACTGTAACAAGAGATTTCAATACTATTTTCTTTCTTTCTTTCTTTCTTTCTTTCTTTTTTTTTTTTTTTTTTTTTTTTTTTTTTTTTTTTTTTTTTTTTTTTGGTTTTTCGGGACAAGATTTCTCTGTGTAGCCCTGGCTATCCTGGACTCACTCTGTAGACCAGGCTGGTCTCGAACTCAGAAATCCACCTGCCTCTGCCTCTCAAGTGCTGGGATTAAAGATGTACGTCACCACTGCCTGGCTTCTTTGTTTTTTTTTCAGTGATAGGTTTTTTTTGTTGTTGTTTGTTTGTTTGTTTGATTGGATTTTTTTTACTCATTAATTAATTAATTTTACACCCAGATGAGAGCTTCCCTTCCCTCCTCTCCTCCCAGTCCCTCCCTCTTACCTTCCTTCCTCCCATAAATCCCTCTCTTTCTCATCAGAGACAGGGAGACATCCCATGGCTACCCAATCCCTTGGCATATCATGTGCCAGGAAGACTAGGTGCACCTCCTTGTATTGAGGCTAGAGAAGGTAGCCCAGTTAGGGGAAAGGGATCCAAAGGCAAGCAACACAGGAAGAGACAGCCCCTCTTTCTGTTGGTAGTGGTTTCGAATGAAGGCCCAGCTGCAGAACTGTTACATAGATGTAGGCCTAGTTCTATCCCAAGCATGCTCTCTGGTTTGTGGTTCCGTTTCTACAAGCCCCTATGGGCCCAGGTTAGTTGATTCTGTAGGTTTTCTTGTGGCATCCTTGACCTCTCTGGTTCCTTCAAATCCTTCTTCCTCTTCCCCAAGATTCCCTGAGCTCCACCTAATATTTGGCTGTGGATCTCTGCATCTGTTTCCATCAGCTCCTGAGTGAAGCCTCTCCGGTGACAGCTATGCTAGCCTCTTGTCTGCAAGCATGGCAGACTATCATTAATAATATCAGGGGTGGACTTTCATGATGTTGGACTCAAGTTAGGCCAGTCATTGCTTGGCCATTCCCTCAAGTTCTATTCCCTCTTTATCCCTGCACATCTTAATGGCAGGAAAAATAGTGAGTCTAAGTTTTTGTCTGGGTTGGTGTCCCCCTTCCTCCACTGAAAGTCTTGTCTGGTTCCAGGAAGTGGCTACTTCAGGTTTCATACCTCCTATTGCTAGGAATCTTAGCTAGGATCACCCTCAACATGAAATCAGGAAGACAAATGAAATTATTAGTCACAAAGTATAACAATGAAACTTCAACTACTGAAGACTGACTTCTAAAACTGCAACTAACCACCCTGTGTGAGGTTGCAGCTATAAGATTAACTACTGTATGAAAAGTATAATTAAAGGAGAGTAAATCATTTCAAACATTCTAAACATCAAATAAACTATTCCAAGAGTGATAGTACATGTTGACACAATTGAAAATACACAATCAGTCTGGTTACAAAGTTTGCCTTGGGTAGTTAACATACACAGTCAATCTGGTTACAGTGTTTGCCTTGGGTAGTTAACATACACAGTCAATCTGGTTACAGTGTTGGCCTTGGGTAGTTAACATTCCAATTTCCTTCAGCTCCCATCACTACTTCTTTAGATGATACTATATTCTTGAGTGTTTTCATTTTGGACATAGTATTTTTTATTATTATATGCCATACATAAATCGTATTTTAGATACAGAAGGTAGACATGGATTGTCATGACTGTCTTACGTAGGTGGTGAGATGGATGCAGAAGGGAGTTCTGAATCAGGGTGGCTAGTGAGGTTGATACAACCTAGGGGCTTCTTCCTTAATAACTTTACCAGCCATTTCTCTCTTTTGAAGAGTTTTTTCTTACACACTCAGTCTCATTTTTATCAGATCCTAGGACTGAGCCTTCCTAACAACAGGAACAAAGTATCATTTGTCTTGTGCATATAATGCTTGGCCAATGTGGAGAACTGAGCTGAAGCTCTCAGAAATAAGTCGCATCCATGTCAGATTCTCCATGGCTGATGGACTGGTTATAACTTCATCAAGGCTGAGTTGAAATGTAGGCCCAATAACTATTAAATGTAGGCCAGATAACTATTGAACTTGTTTTAGTGCCTGTAATAGCCATTCACTGGCCACATCTGAGTCTGACCTAACATCCTGGTAAATATCAGGTAGAGACCTTTGGAACACTTTGAGTCTTCAAGCTTCTACCAATCTCAAAGAAGAAAGAAAAAGAAAGAAAAGAAGAAAAAAGTCATCAAATAACATTGAAAATCTAAAATATAGATTTCCTTGACTTGATATAACTCACTTGTCTCATGTTTCTGCTAATGTATTTGGGGGAAAATCCTTAATTTGTATCTTTTCTTTGTGTAACTATAAAACATTCATAAGATAATTTCTATATTAGAACATGTTATTTGACATTTTGGTTGTAAGCCTGTCCCTTAATGGGCTGAGCCATCTTTCTACCCCTGAACTGTGTTATTTAATGTGTTATTTGAGATCACTGGAATTTGTGTTCCCAAGCCACGGTTGCTCACATTTGGCTCAAGAATAAAATAGATCTTACTGCCTTAGAGGTGAGAGTTATTTTCATGCATGGCTTCTTGCCTCAGTTTTCCCATTTGTGTTTACTCCAGTTTAATTACTCACTCCACCCCAGGTCTGACTGAGGTAGAATGAGAGACAGAAGATCAAGGGGACACTGGAAAGAAAAGTCACTTACCCAAGGACCTGGTTTGTTTCTCACTAGGTAAGTCAAGAACAACTGACAAGATCAGGGATGAGCACCCGTGAAGACAACAGCCAGAAGACAGGAATGGCAGGGTGTTTATATGACACACTGTGGGAAGAATCTGCACATGTACATTTTAAATGGCTTGTTTGTTTTGAGTTATTTCTCTGGCTCAAGTGGAGCCTGGAGGAGTGCAAAGATGATATCTTCGGACATTAACCAGATATCTTGTTTAGAGATCCAGATGTCTAGAAGGGAGGTAACAGAGCCACTTCAGTAACCACCTAATCAGAGGGAGGCAGGATGGAGAAATGACCAGCTGGCCTTCTTCATGCTCTATAAAACAGCAGTGATGGGTGAGGTGTTGAGTCATGGTTTTTCAGAGGTTAGCATACTCCCTCTTCAGACCATCAGTCCTCTGAGCAAAGCACAGCTTAAAGGCTCAACTCTTGCCTCTGCTTATTGGTTTTGAATCAAGCAGAGTGCACATGCATATTTTGGTGACCCCACTGGGACTACTTTGGCACTGTGGTAAGTGACTGGATATTTGGGCTAGGGGTTCTGAACCTGGAAAACTCCCTAAAGGCCGACAAGTGAATTAACTTGGCAACTCACCCCTTCCCGTCTCCCAGCACTGGACACTTTCACTTAACAAACTGAATCACTGTGCTTTCTCTTCTGTTCCCCTTTTCCACTACAACCTGCAGGGACTTGCTTACAGAACTTTCTGTTCTGTCTTCACCAAGTTATAGTCTCTACAGATGCTGTCTTGAAGGTACCCATATTGTTGGTTTTCTTCATAGTTCTCTGTCTGTTAGAAAGGGGCATAGCCACCCACTAAGGGTCATGGGAAAATGACCTCCTTCATGGACTCTGTGGATGGGGTGCTTATTGGTATAAATGCCTTGGAAATTAATTGGTCCCGTGTGATGAGGTTGAGGTAACTCCTGGGTTCATCTCTTTGAAAAATTATTTTACGTATGTAAAGCAGACACAACAAGGGTCAAAACCAC
Organism: Rhabdomys pumilio; assembly: GCA_030674055.1. NCBI lineage: Eukaryota > Metazoa > Chordata > Mammalia > Rodentia > Muridae > Rhabdomys > Rhabdomys pumilio. The sequence goes on along the minus strand of JANHMN010000008.1, from coordinate 61,930,419 downwards.
ATTATTAAAACCTAAAATAAAAAACTAGAAACAAACCATTTGTCGACTAGTTGCAGAGTGGATAAGTCACAGCGTTAATGGGAGAGAGTCTACTATTTTGAACAAATCAGCAAGCAGTAGAACAAAGCAGGTACTGGGATGGTTGCTTTATACTGACTTGTAGGTCTTCTTCATATTCACAGTGTGTTAAAAATTGAGTCCCTGTACAATCTGTCCACTTTATCTAAGTCAATTTTCTATCGAATTGCCAAAATAGTTTAGACAAATAATATATATTAAAACATTTATATTACAACCTTTCAAACTTATTCATGCCATTAATACAATATTAAGTAAGTCTGTCTCAGTTCCAAGATTTTCTTAGCATTTGCCAATACTTTCTTTCATTCAGGCTTGTGGGATCATCCCCCTAGGGTGCCTTCGTTGTTGTTATTTACAATAAAAGTGTTACAGACGTGCACGTGTGTGTGCATGTCTGTGTTTGTATATATATGCACATGCATGTGTCTGCATGTGTGTATTCGTGTGTGCATATATGTGCCTGTGTCCATATGTGTATGTGTGTGTATGTATGTGTAGATATGTAGATGTATGTGTGTCTTTCTGTGTGTATGAGTGTGTGCATATATGTGCCTGTGTCCATATGTGTATGTGTGTGTATGTATGTGTAGATGTGTAGATGCATGTGTGTCTCTCTGTGTGTATGAGTGTGTGCACATGTATGCATGTGTGCATGAATGTGTGTAGGTTTAGATGTGTGTTTATGGTATGCATGAGTGTGTGAATGTGTGTGTATGTTTGTTTGCATGTATTTGTGTGTATGTGTGCATGCATGTGTACACATGTATATGTATGTGTATAGTGTTTTTGCTGCTGCTACTCTTATAATTTTTATGTATATCCCAAGTTGGCTTTAAATTAACATACTTGCACATCAACCTCCTGAGTACTGGATGACAGGTGTGTACCTCCATATCTGGCTCTAGAATATACTCTAAGTAAAAGATAAAAGAGAAATGCAACTCCTTCTTTCTTCCTCTAGGAAAGAGTACATTTCTTTTTTAAAAAATTGGTTATTTTATTTATTTACATTTCAAATGTTATCTCCCTTCCCAGTTTCCCTTCCAAAAACCCCCTATCCCCTCCACAATCCCCCTTCATCTATGAAGGTGCTCCCTCACCTGCCCACTCACTCCTGCCTCAGTGCCCCAGCATCCCCCTACACTGGGTCATCAAGCCTCCACAGGACCAAAGGCCTCTCCTCCCATTGATGCCAGATAAGGCAGTCCTTTGCTACATATCCAGCTAGAGCCATGGGTCCCTCCATGTGTAATCTTTGGTTGGTGATTTAGTCCCTGGGAGCTTTGGGGGGTCTGGTTGGTTAATATTGTTGTTTTTCCTATGGGGTTGCATACCCCTTCAGCTCCTTCAGTCCTTGCCCTAACTTCTCTGTTGGGGTCCCCTCACTCAGTCTGACGTTTGGCTGCATGCATCCACTTCTGTATTGGTCAGGCTCTGGCAGAGACTCTCAGAGGACAGCTATACCAGGCTCCTATCAGCAAGTACTTCTTGGAATCAGCAATAGTACCTGGGTTTGATGTCTGCAGATGGGATGGTTCCCTACGTAGAAAAATCTCTGGATAGCCTTTCCTTTCATCTCTCCTCCACTCCTTGTCACTATATTTCCTTTTGACAGGAGGATTTCTGGATTAATATTTTTGAGATGGGTGGGTGGCCCCATCCCTCAACCAGGGGCCTTGCCTATCCACTGGATATGGTCTCTGAAGGTTCTATATTACCTTTGTTGTGTATTTTGGCTAATGTCCTCCCTGTTGGGTCCTGGAAATCTCTTGGGTCCCTGGCATCTGGGACTTTCTAGTGACTGCCCCCAGTTCCTCCTCCCCCACTGCTACACACCTCCTTTCAAATTCCTGACCCTCCATACATCTCCCCCATCTCCTCCCATATCTGAACTGGCCTCCCTTTTCCCTCCCCCTCCTCTCTCCCTTCCAGATCACTCTCTTCCTCTACTTCCCAAGATTATTTTCTTCTATTTTCTGAGTAGGACTGTAGCATCCACACTTTGGTGTGGTCCTCCTTCTTGCTGGGTTTCATATGGTATGTGAATTGTATCTTGGGTATTCTGCACTTTTATTAGCTAATATCCACTTATTGGTGAGTAAATACCATGTGTTCTTTTGTGACTGGGTTACCTCGCTCAGGATGATATTTTCAAGTTCCAACCAAAAAAAAGAATACATTTTTTTTCTGACAAAATACCTGCCATACTATTTTGTTTCAAACATTTGTTTTTATAGTTGTGTAAAGTTTTTCAAATATTTAAACAAAATCCATCTCTTAAAATAGTTTTTGTCACAATATATGTATCTGTTCTCATATTTACCCTTACAAATATTCTCTTAAAATGACTTGTCAATTTATAAATATATTCATGGCATTGTCTTTGATATGTTACATTTGAATAGGGGAATTATTTGTGTGTTTTATTGCATTGACTTTTTAACAAAAAAAAATTACTTTTTTCTGTTTATTAAAAAAAAGAGAGAATTCTGGCACATTGCTCTGACTATGCTTATGACTCTATCAGTGATGAGATGATGTGTATTAATACAGTATGACCATTCTATGAATTGGGTTCTAGGGTGAAATATTATACTATTTCATAACTACAGTTGGTTTGCAAAGGGTCAGGAAAAGGGTCCTCCTAACCAGGATTCTATGCCACTACTCAATCGGGATTTGGCTTTAACTGGAGATAATTTAGTGGTACAAATATGAAACAAATATAAAATGTGGCAGACTTTGAAATGTCTTAGAAAAGTCTTGTTTCAGGAAGTCTGAAGCAGGAGGATAGATACAGGAAGAATCAGAGGTTGTCGATGCTCAGCATCAGGTCTTGGATACCCAGGACTGGCTAAACTGAATGAGGAAAAGGGTAAAGGACTCTGGGACGACATCCTCTTCTTGAAGCCTACCAAGTATCCCTTTTGGTGGGGATGCTGTTCAGCCGCTGTCAAGGCAATGATCATTAAGAACACTTCTTGGCATGGGAAATGGACTGGGGTATTACTGGGCTCATACCTTTTTTTCCCCTCACACTAGATTGCTTGGATTGGAAATGCTTGGAGATAATCTACCAGGAAGATTCCATCTGTGTCGCTGTTTTAATGACTCCCTGTTGTGTAGCATTATTTCTGAGGAGACAGGAACAAACGTCTATTCAGCCCAGACAAGGAACTGCTGAAGGCCACGTAGGAAGAACAGCAAATGGCTTCGAACTCATAGAATGTGGCCCTCTGGTTTTCACAGACACATGGGTAGACCTTGGTGTGTCACAGCCCCGAGGACCACATGTCCTGAGGACTTCATGCTGTTGTGAAGTTCTGCTCTGCTTGCTGCCCTCATGTCCCTCTTAATCTAAGAGTTATATGAAAACTCTAAGGGGACTTCCAGTCACTCAGTGGGCAGTATCTCTGGCACTCACAGAATAATGCTTGATCTCTTTCAGGCTTTGCTGCTGAAGCAGATTAATGATTCAGTCACCACCCTAGGAAAGAACATAGAGACATAGATAGTCAGCAATGAATACCACCCTTAGAAAATATTTGGAAAAATAAAATTGTTAGTAAAGCTAGGTTGAAATGCTTTTACTACTGGCTCTGATGTAGAAAATCTTAGGAAACAATTTGAAGTTCAGAAAGGCAGATTCATATTAGCTAAGCTAGGGACGTTTTATGGTCAGGGAACAAGAACAATGGCAGCACTAGCTGACGTGACTCTCACTGAAGCTAGACTGGCAATGATTGATTTCTTATACCCATGTTCTTGTCCTCAACTTCCTGATACGGTTTATTAAGAATTTCTGATGAGTAGATATGTATTCTGAAGATTTAAGATAGATATGACTGATTTTTATATAAAAGTGTAGATTTCTGATTCTTTTAAGATTCTTACAACATTACTTTTAAGGATAAATAATTAAATGATTACTCCTTTTTTTGTAATTGCAATTTACTGCTTGCCAGTAAGAAAAACTGGCTGAGAAAACTACCTTGCTTGCTTACACTTTGTTAATCTACAACAAGTTGCTTAGTTACAAATGTATGTGGTTTTTTAGATGTAATTTGATTTCTTTATCTGTACTACGTAATGTTATTTCTTATGGAAGAAGAAATAAAGGGTGGAAGGTTGGAACATTGATCCTTCCATTCATCAACCATGTGTATATGTGTAAGGTTTGTGTGAGTGAGGACTGGAACGCTGATCCTTCCACCCACCCATTGTATGTGTGTTTGTGTGTGTGTGTGTGTGTGTGTGTGTGTGTACATATGTAAAACTTATCTTGATGTGTGTTGGAGCTTGCTCCATCCACCAATGGAGTGTTTATGCATATGTAGTGTATGTGTGAAATTCTTAGAGCCTGTTTGTTGGAGTTTTGTTCTAACCATTCTATGTGTGAATGTGTATATGTCTGTAGTTATGTATGTATATATGTATATAGTTATGTATGTATGTATATATGTATGTATGTACATATGTATTGTGTGTATGAAATTAGTGGATTTTGTTTCTCTGCATTTTGTTTCATCCACTCAGTGTGTGTGTGTGTGTGTGTGTGTGTGTGTGTGTGTGTGTGTGTGTGTG
>JANHMN010000008.1:61891767-61925744 GCA_030674055.1 Rhabdomys pumilio | reverse complement strand
GTGTGTGTGTGTGTGTGTGTGTGTGTGTGTGTGTGTGTGTGTGTGTGAATTTTCTTTCTTTCTCTTTCTCTGTAGCCCCAGGAGTTAAAACAATGCATTGTTTTTCCACTGGCCACAGGGAGTACCAGCCCCAGTAAATTAAGTTCTGTTCCCTCAGAGAAGAGTCAGCTGAGTAACTTCTCTAGTCTCTGACTGCCATTGGCAGCAGCCCCCATAGGATCTGGATCAACCCCCATCAGCAGCTCTAAGTACTGACTCCCCAGTGACTGTCAGCCTCAGTTTACCTACCACGTGGATTCCAAAGCCGGTCATCGGCAAGGAATCAACAACCGACCAACATATGGATACCACCAAAGTCCAACTTGGTGAGCCAGTGAGTTTTACTGAGGTTTCTTATGGTAATATGGATGAGAGGCTACTTACAGGAGCTGCAGTGACTCAGAGACAGCTGCACCAGCCAAGCCCACCCTTGTAAGTTTAAAGCCTACTTTTAATGATGGTTCTTAAACACTTTAACCTCCCTTCTGGCTCACCACCCACTAGAGATAATGGAAAAGAAAGGACAAAGGGAAGTAGACCTGTTTAGAAATGGTTCTTTGGAGCAACTCCCGCCTGTGTTGTCAAAAAACCTGCAGTTCGCAGGTCAATCCACCCACAAATACTTCCCTGATAAACCAGCAGTCCAGTTCAGTAGTGTTAGGATAGCAAACATGAATTAGCAGTGGTGGCACTACCTAGCAGAGACAGCCAGGCCTCTGCCTATGTCAGCAGGAGGGACCAGGGCCAACAGGAACATCAGGAAAAGTTCTTGGCTATGCCTCTCTCAGCAAAGCGAAAATCAGAGGTGCCAGCTAGCTGTACCAGCAAGCCAAGCTCAGCCTAGCCCAGCCTCTATCACTCTCCACTGAGTTCTATTTATACTCCCTCCAAACATCACTTGTCCTCCATGAATCTCACCCAAGCACATGCATCTGTCTCAGCTGACATCATTCTGCCAATCAGCCAGAGCCTGCATAAATGGCAGCACACCACTAGAATTTTCTAGAGAAGCAATAGCAGTGATTGGCATTTCCAGAACCCAAAGAACCAGTGTTTTCTCAGCCCTCTGGAAATGCATCTCGGGATTTAAGTTGCAGAAAGCAAAAGGGCCTTGTGCACACAGATAAACACTGGAGAAGCCGGGAAAGTTAAACATACACATTGAGGCAATCAGGTGCTTAGCTGCCTTCCTAGAATGTCAGGAATGATGCAGTTTTACAACCTGGTGATCCTTTGCTGTCTGATGAGACAGGCTCTGCCCGTGTCTCCTAGAATTTACTGATCTCATCCCTTTCCTCCTAAATCTTGATCATTGCTTTTAGACCATAAAATCCATTCTTGGAATGATGTGGCTTGTGCTTTACAGCAGCCTACGTGATTTTGTGTTATCTTAGGGCCAGGCCAGTCCTGACTTCCACAGGCATCTTTACCACAGTCGAACTTCCTAGACCTCAAATCTCGGTCACTATCTCTGTAGCACCAGTTCTTGTTCTTGTGAAAGAAGCCAGATGTGCTTTGTAAAGAATCTCAGTGTAAATATGTCTTAAGTTGTGCACTTGGGACTGACTTAATTGTTATCTGAACACCTTTTTCCAGAATTGCGGTGTACTTAAATATAGCTAAAGTACAATGACCTGGGTCAGAGTCTAGAAGTCCTGCTTCAACCCTGTTACAATAAAATCGGGCTGAGTGGAGTTTCCTTCTTACCTCACCCTGATGGTTTCCCTGCCTGCTGTAAATCCTGTAGGGAATCACCACATTGAGTCACGAATTCTGCATTCCCTGTTGTCTAATACCATCTTAGGCAAAGATCTGTTACCTAGATTAGGTAACAAATTATGTGTATTTTCCCCCTAAAGACTGGAACTTCTCTACAGGTTCTTCCAGAACGCACCTAACCATTCATTCTGAAGCTATCTACAAAGGAGCTTGATTGCCACATGAAATAAGGACTGACCAAGGTAAGTCTAGTTGTATGGGTTTCCAGGGAATTTGAGAAGTCTTCAATAGTTTCCTCAGTAAAGATTCATCTAAGAGACATTCCTGAATTCAAAGTGAGATGCAGTATTCCACAGAGGGAAGCCTAGACAAACCTAATCTGGAAGATAAGTATTTCCAGTGTATAAACTTATTAGACCTTGTCAGTTTCCCTAATGAGAGCCCCATCCTACCAGCAAATAAGTCCCATTCTGATAAGCACTCAAGAGTTGTTAGCCATCATTGATACTGTGCATTGATATTGTCCCTGCCTGTACCAGCTGACCTATGGCATGCTGGGAGATGTTTGTGGGTCTCTGTTTGGACTTGGAGACACATTGTGAATGTTCCAGTTGACTCATAATCTCAGACTTTGTTCACCTTTGGGTGGCAGGACCCTGCCTCACTGTTAAAACAGTAAATCTAGAGACTAGAGAGCTGGTTTAGCCCCAAAGAGCACTGGCCAATCTTCCAGAGGACCCAGGTTTAATTCACAGCATTTATATAGCAGCTCACAGCTGTCTGTAACTCCAGTCCCAGATGATCTGGTGCCTTCATCTGGCCTAGGAGGACACTGCAGCACATTGTGTGTGCAGACAAAACATTCATACACATGAAAAAAATAATCCCATTGGACAGTGGTAGCTCAGGGGTTTATGGATTTCTCAGTAACCTTTGGGAGGGGATATTGGATCAAAATTTAAAAGACCTATGATTGAAAGGGAGGGGTTTGCTTCTCAGGGATTTGCTGATAATAACCAATACCTTTCATTGATACTCAACTAACTCCAGAAAGTATTTATATCTTCTGACTTCTTGTGTGTTTGTGGCATAAACACTCAAGTCTTCCATGAGCTTCTTGGGTTTCCTCCTTGAAACTTGAAAGATAAGAGAAGGATAAGCTTGATCAGCAGCTAGAAGAAGACAATTACATAAGCAGAAACCCCTTCAAACAACAATAGTGTGTTCCCTGGGTATGGCAGGTTACTATAGAATTTGGATCCCAAACTTTGGTCTCCTGGCTATAATCCTTTAGGAAGCTTGGCAGGAATATGAATGGAAAGAATTGGACTGAATTTGGCAATTGTAACAGGGTTCAAAGGAGAGGGGCTGCTACCATTGCATGTGAACTCTTGCAGGAAGCAAAAGAGGTCGACCCAGGCCATTGTGGTGGATGTGCCACCCCAAGTGATGACTTTCTTATAGTAAAAGTGGATTATATGACTCACTACAGGCTAGATGGAGAAGTGTCAAGCTGTCTACCTAATAATCCTCATGCTGATGTAAACCTAACTAACCCTCCTCCAGGGCCCAGAATGGAAGCATTTACTACATAAGTGTACCAAGATAATAGATAAAATCTACCTGGTATATTTGACTTACAGGATCAGTTCTGGCAGAAGTTGACTGCACCCTATACAGTGATGGAAGAAGCTACATCTACCAGTGCAGTGGAATGGCTAGGCTTACTGTGGTTACTCTAGAAGCAATCAACAAGGCCAATGAGCTGCCACCAAGAATGTCTATACAGAAAGCTTAACTCATTACATTGACAACCATTTGAACTGTTAGCAGGGAATCCAGCCAATAGTTACACTGACCCTAGGTATACGTTTGTAGCTGAACATGCTCACAGTTCTATTTGGAAAGAAAAGGGACAGGTTAATCTTATAAGAAAGAAATCAAGCATGCAGTGGAGATTCTTAGACCACTGGAAGCTGGCATGCTAATGAACAGGTAGCACTGGTGTACTGGTCACAAGAATGGTAGTGCTACATTGGTCAGCAGAAACAACTGGCCACAGAAAACAGTTCAAGAGACCAGGAACTCCCACAATGCCATGCCACCCCCTTCTATACTTTGCTGGTTTGAAACGGTACCTCAATATTCTATTCAGAATTTTTTAAAAGCCATTAGGTGCAATTTGCTGAATCCAAATTATACAACCACAAAAGAAAAAGGAAAGAAAAAATATCCTCTCCAGCTCCTTTAGTAAATCCAATTGTTAAGCAATTGCATGAGTCTACTGTTTGGGACACCAGTTGGGAGAAACACTACAAATAATTACATTGAGCCATGAGTGTTAGGACCCAGGCTGTCTGAAGCTGCAGTAAGGAGGACTACTCAATGTGAAGTTTGTCAGAAAAATCCTTTCCCAACCCAACCCAAACCAAAAGGACTTAAAACGCTAGTGAGGTCAATATACATTTGAGAATTGACAAGTTGATTTTACTATAATATCAAAGCCAAGAGGGTTCAAATACATGTTGATTTATAATAACACATTTTGGGGATAGATTAAAAGATTCTTTACCACAACTGAGAACTTATCAAATCCTTGCTGAGGAAAAGTATTACTCGCAGACTGTTTCTAAGATCGAACAGAAAATAAACAAACAGGCATAAAAGGTATATTACACTGAGCCTGGAAGTCTCAAGGTAGAGAAAATGACCCACACTGTAAAAGTATGATCACTAAGTTGTACAAAGAAACATCGCTGGGACCAAGCCTTGTCTCTCTGCCTTGCATAGGGTGAGGCTTGCTCCCTGAGGAAGTGGCTCAGTTTGAGTCAATATGAAATTGTCTGTGGGTGACTACTTCAGACCAAATGTATACTGAGTAGCACAATAATAGATTAAGAACTGAACGTGAAGAATCATGTATATTATCAAACACAATTTTAAATTTAATCAAACATGAGCAAGTGTTAATGAGTCTGTCCTTACAGGTTCTGGGTATTTCTTCAAGCCAGCAGACCATGTTCTGTTGAAATATGTAGAAACAGGATCAGAAGACTGAGACGTGACCTGGCTCCTGGGAATCGATTCTGGAGACACTAACAGCCGGGCAAGTTGTTGAACTGAAACGTTAGATACTCTGCACCGCAATAAAAAGGCGTGTGAAGACCAATGGACAACCAAGCAAACAGGGGACCTGAAGTTGACTCTACAAAGACAATGCTAACGGTGCTGTTATTAATGACTGGCCTTTTGACCCTCTGTGGAGACACCACAGCATTTAAAAAGGATGACATTGTATAGGTTTACTTAACAGAAAATATTTTAAATACCTCTGACTTTGGCCATAGAGGGAGGCTGGATTTCGAGGAGGTTTCTACGTCGTGCTTCATGGGTGTTGGCACACCACTTGAGGATTTACGAAACTATACTTTATTCAAGAACATAAATAAGCCGATGGACTTTCCCGACATCTATAACTGGGGGTCTGTTGTGACCAAGGTAGAATCGGGGATGTTCACCTTAAAATTGGCAGGTATCACATCTCCCAGGGATTGTGTTGTTTTCTCAGGGTGTATTCGAGATTGTGTAGATCTGACAGAAAGTACCCTCATGAGATGTGATTCTTTCTCCCCCATGTTATATGCTGTGGGCCACCTGAAGCTACCAACAGGGTGGTTCCTACTGTGTGGGAAGACAGCTTACTCTTTTGTGCCTGCAAACAGTGCTGGGGGACCCTGTACCATAGGAAGAGTTACAGTACACATGTCTCAGAAAGCCACCCTGAAGCACAGAGTGAAAACAAAGAGGGAAATTTCCTCCCTATCTACTTGTGGTGACAAAGTGCATCTGTGGAGAGCTGCAGAATATGCCTCTATGACCATCTTTGTAACGCCAGTGATGGTAGGATTCTTGAATGCAGAATTGGAATACCTGGCTTGCACTACCAGCAGAACCTTAGACACAGCATCCCATGCTACTGGAGCTGTTAGACAGGAATTAAGTCAAGTTAGGAAAGCCACTGAAGAAAAGCAGGCTATGGTAGATTATTTGTTACTGAGACAAAGCTATGGATGTAAACAGTTTAAAGAAAATTCTCATTTTGGCCAGTTAGACAATGTTCAATTGATCAACAAAAAGGCTAACATAATTAATGAAATTATCTCTAGCATAAAGAAGGGAGAGTGATTCTTATTTCTTATTCCCAAGTTATAGAGGCCTCATGGAAGTCTTCCTAATTTTTCTGCTTTTTGTCTTTTACTGTACATAGGTACTCACTATTGCATAAGGCCTATTACAGTGTGTGTGGATATATGTCAGAAAATTCCCTTATGGATAAAACTAAACTTACTGACAATAGACAGGCTGCCAGATTATAACCAGATCATATATATATATATATATATATATATATATATATATATGTATGTATACTTACATGCATACACACATTATTTTCATTTATGTATATGTGGGGCGGAGCATGTTGACTTGCCTCAACTCCCTTCATTCCAATCCCTTCACCTGAACTGACCTTCCTTTCTCCTGTGGTGATACTCAGATTGGAAAGGGAATAACATTATCACAGTGCTCACAGTGGTAAATGATTTGCTGACTTATGGAAGGCAGGTGGTAGAGTAAGAGAATGAGAGGGATCTTGCTCAGGAAAAGCATTTGTTACTGTGTTTGTGGGTGATAAGAGCTGCACAAGCCCTGATTTCCTTCCTTGGTCTTCATTTCTCCATCACACCTGATTTATCCAGTCCATGGTATCTGTGATCTGATGAGTGTGATTTGCTCCTAGTTGTAACCTGCCTCTCAAACACTTCTTGGACTGCTTTGAATTCATAACTTTCTCACAGCCACATTATGCAATGATCCGATGGTGTTAATACCAAGGACCATGGAATGCGGGGAGCTAGTGAAGACCATGTAAGCCCTTCAGCCTTCTAGAATGTATGGTAATGGTGAGTATGAATGGGCAATGACTGCTGAGTCAGAATCCTACCTTTCTCATGCATCCTTCCTGAGCCAAGTGAGCAACTTCATCCTAAAGCTTGACATCAAGTCCTCAAACAGAAAGAAACACCTCTGTAGTACTGTCAACTAGAAAAAGAAAGTCAGGGGCTGGAGCAATAACTCTACGTTTAAGTGCATTGTCTATCCTTGCAGAGGACTTAGGTTCAGTTCCCAGAACCCACATGGCAGCTCACAAACCCCTGTAGTTCCAGTTCCAGGGGATCTAATGTCCTTTTCTGGCCTCCAAAGGTACTACAAAACTATGGTACACAGTGATGATGCAGTATTTTGAAAATATCTGTGGCATTCTGAGACTAGAACTTTTGCTGAACCTCCCAGACAGAGTTAGTGATACACTGGGAGGTCACTTGAGACTACTATCACACTGTGTTCTCAGCCTGTTTGTTTAACCTGCTTTTAAGAGAACAATGTAACAATCAACCTCACTTATCTTAGATTTCCCATGTAATCAACATTTACAATCTAAACTAACAAATAGCTACAATCTTAAATTATATAATCTTCCATGCTATAGACCCAGAGTAATATGTATGTATATATGTATGTATGTATGTATGTATGTATGCATTCTTTACCAAAAGCAGCAAATACAGAGGTTGAAAGGAATCTTCTAAAATCAATAACCATCATAAACATTGAAAGTAACATTCATGGATATTCAACACAACACGTGGCCATTGTCTGATTAACAATGACATTTGTAATGCTCCTTGCTACCTGAGTCAATTGGGCTCAGTTGAAGTTAGCAATTTTAAGCCTAGAAAAACTCCATGAAAGATTTCTGCAGAGTATCCCCGTTTTTCTCCATGTGATGCTTTCTATGCTGTTCAGTAAAAGAGAGAGCAAAGTCCTTTGTTAGGAATTACGAAGCGAGTGTGTGATGGCACACGCCTTTAATGCCAGCCCACAGGAGGTGGACGCAGTCGAATTTCTGAGTTTCTGAGTTCAAGTTCAGTCTGGTCTCACTGTGTCAGTGAGTTCCAGAAAAAAAACTTAAAAAAAAAAAGGGCTGGAGAGATGGCTCAGTGGTTAAGAGCATTGACTGCTCTTCCACAGGTTCTGAGTTCAATTTCCAGCAACAACATGGTAGCTCACAACCATCTGTAATGGGATCCAATGCCCTCTTCTAGTGTATCTGAAGACAACTACAGTGTACTCGTCATATATATAAAATAAATAAAATCTTTTTAATAAAAGGAATTATGATAGCTATTCTTTTATTGTCAACTTGATTACATCTGGAATTAACAAAAAACCAAGAGGCTCAGTATCCCTGTGACAAATATTTCTTGATTGAATCATTTGAAGTGGAAAGAAACACCCTAAATCTGAGTCTTATATACATATAATATGGGATACATACATATATATACATCATATACATATACATACATGTGTGAGTATGTGTTGGTTACATGGGAAATATATATATTCTATCAGTTCTTTTTCTTTAGAGAACTCTGACTAATACAGGGATAGACACACAGACACACAACAGAAACAAACAGACACATAGAGGTAGACAGAAACAAGGACAGATTCATAAAAAGCCTTCCAACAGGTACAAATTCACTCTCAAAAAATAGACAGAGAACAGAAGATGATGACATACTCATAAACTTATGTTGAGGGGATCTTTTACAATAGTGTTGTGCTAGGAATAATATTTCTACAATTCAGATATAACTCACGATAAAAGTAGAAATGAAATGATAGATGCTTCCTGGAGAAAGTCTTGATATACATCATCAAAAACAATCCCAGGCTCTGCCAATTGTTCAAACACAGGACATTACAAATTTATAAGGGGGAAGAACTATAGAGGTACTTTCTCAGTCCTACCAATGATATAAATAACACAGTGCACAGTACCTTATTAATGTTTTAAAGCTTTGGGCTTTTGCTAGCCAGTCTCCTGACTAATTTGACTAATCCTAATGCTATATTCTGTCACATGGCCAGGTCTACCTCTCTGCTCCACTCTTATCTGTCCTTTCACCTCTGTGTCTTCTGGATTTCCTGTCTCTTAATTCTTCTACCAGTGTTCCTCTCTCTCCTAGAAGATCCACCCTCTACTTCCTATCTAGCCAGCTATTGACCATCAGATCTCTATTAAAGCCAATCAGATAGAATTCTAGATTGATTTAGATGAGTGAGAAGAATGAATATTTACAAAATATTATAAGATAATAATATAAGAATATAAGAATATTATTATAAGATACTATAATAATATAAGACTGGTAATGGGCCAATAGCTCTCTGCCAATACATAATTAACCACTGAATATTCAGAGACACACCTTCACATACTATACTCCAACAGGTCACTGCTGAAAAACAATAGCCCAACCCTTAAAATGGTTGACTAACAAACCTGTAAGGGCAAAGCAATAGCCCTTAGCTTAGGAAAAATTGCAGGTCCTTGAGCAGCTAGTACAAAAGCAGCTGGAAGCTTAACATATAGAAGAGTCTATCAGACCATGAAATTATCCTGTATTTGTTATAAAAGAAATCAGGAAAAATGGAAGATGTTAACAGACTTAAGAGTGATGAATAGAGTAAGTAAACCAATAGATCTGTTGTAACCTGGAAATCTTTTACCTTCTTTATTATCTAATTTATGGCTATGATAGATAATTGATTTAAAACATTGTTTTTATAATCATTTTGCATGAGGAGGATAGGCAAAGGTTTGCTTTCACAGTACTTACTTATATTAATGATGGAGATATCAATGGAAAGTTCTTCTACAAGAAACATTAAATAGTTGTACTTTATGCCAATATTTTGTGCAACAACTGTTAGAAATAACTCACAGGCAATTTCTTCAATCTGTTATTTATCATTACCTGGATGATATTTTGTTGGCTGACTCTGATGCAGATACTTTAGAAAAATGTTTAAGGAAACAAAAAGAATTTTGCCATGCTTGGGATTACAAATTGCTCCTGAAAAACTACAGAGATGAGATTCTATTAACTCTTTAGGTTGTAAAATAATTCATCAGAAGATTCAACCACGAAATATACATCAGAAGAGATCAGTTGCAGACTCTTAATAATTTTCAAAAGAATAATGGGAGACAGTAATTGGCTACAGCCTATCATTAGATTAACTATTCAAGAGTTAAATAATTTGTTTCAAACTATACAAAAAGATTTGAATTTAAACAGTCCAAGAAGGTCAACAGTTGAAGCAGAGAGAGAGAGTTAACTCTGGTAGAACAGAGACTGCAAGATGTGTATGTGGATCACATAGATCACAATTTGATTGAATTTTGGTTATTTTGCTTTCAACTAACTCTCCTACTGCCCTCATTATGCAAATAGGAGATAGTATTGTTGGATGGATTTTCATAGCAGACAAAGTAAAAATTTAAAACTTACATAGAAAAGTTTTCTAATTTAATCATAAAAGGTAGAATAAGACTATATCAATTGTCAGAAACAGACCCAGCCTAATCATAGTGCCTTTTACTAATGCTGAGATTATGTTATTATGGTAACAAACAAACCACATCCCCAACACAAAGCTTTTGCTGACTTCTGATGTTATTACTTCCTTACAGTATATATAGGTTGATTTAATTCCACAATATTATATATATTCCCAGTGTCTCTCAACTGCTGTTGATCCTTTCTCATTAACATTCAGAAATTTTAAAGTTAACAAAGTACTATTTAGTCTATCCCTGGTGAGTTTTATGCTTTTTGTTTTATAAACCAATATTGTGTTTGTGTCACATTGAGAAAAGAAATAAAAATACTTCCTCCTTGTATCTGTGGTGGTTTGAATAGGAATGGCCCTCATAGATTCATGTGTTTGAATGCTTGGCCTATGATGAGTGGCATTATTAGGAAGTGTTGCCCTGTTGGAGTAATTGTGGCCTTATTGGAAGAAGTTTGTCACTGTAAGGGCAGACTTTAAGATAAGAATTCAAAATAAGAATTACTTGAGTAATCATAGTAAATGAAATAAGCCTTAGTAAATAAAACAAAAGTTACATAGGTAAAGTCTAGATTTTAGTTTACATAAATGTGCACAGGACTTTAATGTCAAAAGAAGACCATGACAGGAAATTGGTAACAAAGAAGGGTAAGAACACATGGAGCTTGGGAGCAGAAGGGGGAAATTACCAGAGGAGAGAAAGAGTAAGAGAGGGAGGTGGGAAGGGCAGTGGAGTAGAGCAATAAGAATGAAGTATGATGATATGTATGTATGTATGAAAATGCCATAATAAACCCATCATTTTGTATGCTAATCAAAGTATTTATAAAATATGTGCAAGTCTTCATCCTGGAAAATATAAAATGTAAAATATTGTTGACAAAAATAAATGTCACAATTTATTGCTTCCAGGAGGCAGCCAGGATGAGGGGATATCCAGCAGTACTCCTGCTTGGGTTTAATTTTGTTTTCTTTTTAGGTCTGTTCATTTTCTTCAGCACACTGGACTTACGTTTTTCTCTCCTACAAACATAGTCTACTCCCCTAGCTTTCACTTCCATTTCTTCTCTGAAGCATTTGTTCCTTTCATTTCTAACAGTTTCTCTCCCGTGTTATCCTTTGGAGATATAAAATCACAATCCAGTGCAAGAATAGAAAAAACTGTCATCTTCTTATGGGAGTCACTGAGAATAAGTAGATTCATGTTCGGAGAAAGCAGAACAGAGGTTGCCAGGGATGGGGAAGGAGATAATGGAGATCTCTTGTTTTATGGTACAGACTTGCTGTTTGAGATCATTGAAGAGTTCTTGATATGGGTACACTTAGTGCAATGGAGATGTTCACTCAAAAAAAAGAGTAAAATGATAGATTTCTCTATACTGTATACTATGCCACAATTTTTAAAAACAGAAAGTGTTATTCTAAAGATATTTAAGAGACAGATTCAGAAAGTAAATATAATACCCAATGTGGATAACTCAAAGGTAGAAAAATAAGGAGCCTCGTAAATACCTGTAATCCCAGCAACTGGGAGTTCAGGGTAGGAAGATGATACTATAACAGGTCGGCCTAAGGTACATAGTCTCACTCTGTTAGGGATGGATTAAAAACCTGTAAACAAAACATTAACTTATTCTTAGCAAGTATAAATATACCCCATTAACTCAGAAACAACAACAATGGGGAAGGATTGGCTGGAGATACCAAAGCACCACTAGAATGAGCCAATATTTGAAGGAGAGATGGGAAAGATAGAGTATGTGGTGAAGATATGGGAAAGAAAGTGAAGCAGAATGGTTTGTGCACTGTGGAATGCCAGAGCCTGCCAGTCAGTCAACTTGGGGGCCATAACTGAGGGAGTGAGGATGATTATAGGAAGGGCAGAGAGAAGAAGCAAGAGACAGATATGGGAGGACTGCTGGTCAATACAATACCATGCCAGCTGCGACTGTATTTTCTCAGTGTCTTTTAAAGGAAAGCAATGAAAGCATGACCAATTCAAGGAAGTTAAACAACAAGTATAAATGCTTATGTGGCGAGTTTATGGTACCCAGTATCTATGTTTGACTAAGCCTATTTCCTTGAATAGGCTTGGACAGTCTCTCAAGAGCATATGTGTAAGCAGAGAGACTTGGCAGGATAAAATGGATGTCTTAACTAAAAACAAAGACAGATGTTGGCAGACTCATTCATGATTAATCACAAGCAAGAAGTCAGCCAAAGTTAACTCTTGAGGGGCTCCCCACATTTTTTTTATCTATAGAAGTCAAAGCTGTCTCAGCTATTGACACAAAAAGTCTGTGCTTGTCTTAGATGTCCCCTCAAGAAGTGTAGACCTTCATCAGTACATGAATCCTAGCTTTCATGCCTTGTCTTAGGTAGATCTACCTCTGAGAGAATCTTACCTGTCTTTTTTATCTATAAGAGCCATACTTTTTATCAGTCATGGAACAGAAGTTCTGCCTGTTGCCATCTGAAAACACAGCTCTTATCTTGGCATGAGAATAATCTTATATTCACGGTCTGTCTTAGGTTGAGAAGGTTTTCGAGACAATCTTACCTGTTATTGACTACTATCTTCTGGTCTGTCTTAGGTTGAGAAGGTTTTCGAGACAATCTTACCTGTTATTGACTACTATCTTCTGCTATGGAAGATGTTGGAGCTTAAATTTATGTAACTTTGCTTTGACATCTGTAAAAGCTTTGATGATTTCTCTCAAAACCAGGTAATAGATGTGCTATTAAAAAGGGATCATAAAGCCAAGTCCTGCTACATGCAATAAGAGAGATATAAATGAGGACCATGAAGGGAAAATGGCCTGTAACTTTTTCAAAATATGGTTTGCAATGCTATCAGTGTCAAAATACAAAGGCTTTGCATTTTGATTTGGGGTCACCTGCTGTATTGGATCAGAGCAGGCAGGTATACTTATCTGGAGTCCATTTGATCTGTGACTAGTGGCTCTGAGTCTTAGGACTCTTGATTCCTTGAAGCTTATGTGAACTTTAGTTTACAAAGTGATGTATATTAGTATTTACCATTGTATTGAAATCTATATTTTAGAAAAAGTAGTTAACAGGTGTCTGTTCTACAACAGGAGTAGAGTCATGCCTTTGAAACTCATGCCTAGTAAAAGCTATGGGTTTGGGTCAAAAGGCACAGAACATTTTTTCCTCAGTCTGGAAGACTAGATTATATAGATTGAACAGAGATTATTTTTTAGCATAATGAGAAGCATCTTTAAGTTTATATTCCAAAGACAAGCAAAGGGGACATTAAAACCTTGAGCTTATGACTGAATTGTAAACTGCCAGTGTTCCATTAGCTTATCAGCACTCCATTGATCAATGTTAAAATTCTGAACTTGGAAATAACAATAGCATTTAGGAAAATTTTTTAATAATTATTTATATATTTTATGTATATAAGTATACTGTAGCTGTCTTCAGACACACCAGAAGAGGGCATCATATCCCCATTACAGATTGTTGTGAGCCACCATGTAGTTGCTGGGAACTGAACTCAGGACCTCTAGAAGAAGAGTCAGTGCTCTTAACTGCTAGGCCATCTCTCCAGCCCCAGTCACATACTTTTATAAGCCTTTTTCATGGGGCCAATCTGGCGAAGAATTCCTCAGGTTTTTTGGTGGTGATGGTAGTAGTAGTTGTTGTTCTTTGGCTTATGTTTTTGTTTATTTTGTGGTTTTGTTTTTGTTTTTTTACTTTTCCAATCTCCGTTATCTATGTTTTTCTATGTCTTTTACTCCTGAGAAATACTCACTTCACTGAGCTTAAATTCATTGTGTCATAGGGCCTGATCTTATATTCTCTCCAGTTGCTCTGAAGAGTCTCAGGTTAATTTTTATTACCAATTTGACTGGGTGTTTCCAGAAAGGTTTAACTGAGCAGGGGATGGTACCATCACATGAGCTGGGATACCAGAATTCATAGAAAGAAGAATGTGCACTGAGCACCAGCATCATCTCCCTCCCTCTGCCTCCAGGCTGTAGATATAAAGTTACCACCCACCTTATGCCTTCCTTGATGTGATAGACTACATCCCTTCTTAGATCAGGAGTCAAATAACATTCCTTAAGTTGCTTCTTGTCAGATGTGTGTCACAATGTTACAGTTTTACTGCCTTGGAGCTTAGCTTTTCTTTCTTTTCTTCAAAAGATGTATTTATTTATACATTTTATGTATTTGGTTGTTTTGTCTGCATGAACATGTGCATACCAGAAGGGTATTGGATCCCATGGAAATAGTTAGAGATGTTGTGAGCCATCATGTAGTTGCTGGGATTTGAACTCAGAACCTCTAAAGAGCTCCCTGTCTCTTCAGCTGGGTGCTCTTAACTACTGAGCCATTTCTCCAGGCAGAGCTGATCTTTTGTCTCTTGGTAGTAAAGAATAAGCTGAGGCAGCACAGAAGAGGGAGCAGCAAGCAAAGTTTATGGAGAAGCAAAGAAACAGATTCCTGTTGCCAGGAGGGACTCAAAAAGAAGTTGCCAAGTATCACATATCGGAGGAGATCTGTATTATCCTGGAAAACTGGCCAGTTTGGTCTCATCCACATGTTAAGCAGGCATATAGCTGGAACATATTTAGTGAGTTCTGATTGGCTGATGAACTAGTGAAAGCACAGGCTCCGGAGTCTGCTAGATGGGGGTAAAGTTCTGCTGAAAGTACAAGGCAGAAGAACCAGGAAGTAAGAACAGAAGACACCTTGATAATTCCAGCCTCTGGGGATTTCCATTCCTTTGCTCATTTCCTGTGTAAAGTTGTTCAGAGATCCACCAGTCTGACCATTAACAATTTTTAACAAAGAAGAGGATTTTATTCAACTACTGGCACCAGGTCTACACCCGGGACTTAGATTTCCCGAATGCAGTCCCCAGCCACCTCAGTTAAGGGTTTATAAAGCCTAAGAATACAAAGTTACAATTTGTTCTCCTGCGAGCAGAAGGTCCTCTCTGCAAAACAAGCTTATTTACAGAAGCAGTAAAAAGTGTAACCCTTAAAAGCCCTTAACATTTGGTGGTCTAAGTTTGCTTTATAGTTCTCTTAAGCACAGAGATTTTTAACCTTTAAATATAATGTTAGCCATCAACATCCTTTGAATTATACCTTGAGTCAAATTTCTGTCTGCCCAGGAGACTGGGAAGATTTGCAAATACAAGTGTTCTCTCTCTGATGAGCTGTCATATACAAACATCCTGGGAAACAGAAATACTAAGATACAAACTTTGAAGGCTTGATGAGTATGTGACTAGCTAATCAGGGATGTGGTCTACCATCACATGTGAACCAAATAGTTTAAACAGGGAGGGGAGGGAAGGAAGGAAGGAAGGAAGGAAGGGAGGGAGGGAGGGAGGAAGGAAGGAAGGAAGGAAGGAAGGAAGGAAGGAAGGAAGGAAGGAAGAAAGGAAGGAAGGTCTGCCTGACGAAGTGGTAGCCGGGAGCTGTGAAACTTTGGTGGCAAGTTTGCATTTGCTCTTAAAGGGAGATCTAGGAGATCTAGACATTATCTCCCACATAAACAGCAGGAAGGCACATAGTCAGACAACACAACATTAGTCTACCGCCTATGTTTAGCTCATATTCAGTGGATCTTCTCAGGCCTTGGTGACAGGTCCTGCAGCTGAGTTATTATCTCATGATGTACTTGACCTGGGAGTCATGTATCCAAGTGTGGACACTGTCAACCTTGCCAGCAGTGGAGGTGATCAGAATGACAAGGTGTGGTCCCTTCTTAAGGGTCCCTGTTCCTTTAGACCTAACATTCCAACCTCATGTTAAGAATAAGGAGCAATGTACTCTCTTCTGTAACTGTTTCTCCATTGAAACTAAGACGTCAACATCAGGGACAGGAAGGCTGGAAACCTAGTCAGAGGGAAGGGTTGGGGGCTCAGGCCGTGGAGATCATTCATCAGAATCATCTGGCTTGCTGACCCAGCTGAAGAGACAGGGAGCAATAAATATACCTGGACTGGTTTACACCAACTTTCAGCAAATCCACAGCTTATAGTCTTTTGGACTAGTTTGTAGTCCACGGCTGATTCATGGATGGTGTCTGCCATCCAAATGGAAATCTGCTGGGACAGAAGTTAAAGTTTAGGAACTTAAAGGAAAATCTTACATTTAGAACTTTCCCCTCAGGACTAAGCAGTAGGTGGGGAAGCTTTAACTGTGTTGGTTGACAGTTCTTACCTGGAATCCGTTTGACCTGTGACAGGTAAATCCAAGTCATGACTCCCTGAAGCTTACATGAATTTAAAGTTTACAAAAAAAGTTTTTTTTTTACAGATAAAAGTTTTCATTACCGCTGTTTGTAATCTGTACAGAGATCCACACTATAGAAAAACAAAACAGTAGACTCATACCTTTGAATCATAGTAAAGGCTTTGGAACCCCCAAGATTATTTTTAGTTTAAATGTTAACACATTTTACTCTCTCCAGATGACTGGATATATAGAGAGATTGGACAGAGATGTTTCAAGCAGGACAAGAAGCACCTTTTAGTCTACACTTAGAAAACAAGCAAAGTAAGTTTTAAAGTTTGAGCTTGTGACTATAACAGTAGCCATTGCTTTCTTTGCCAAAGCCATACTAATAGCTCATCAGAACTCCATTGATTAATATGTTAAAATTCTGAACCTTTGAAGTCTTAACATCATCTATCATCTTTAAGTTTTATTGTTATTTTTAATTAATTTCTCTGACCCTTAAAACTTACATAAACCTCAACCTCTTTTTCCGTACAGTCATTTACCATGAAACACAAACATTGAACACTGACAGCAGCCATTGCAATGCAAGTTTTTTCAAGTACAAGAAGAGTAAAACTTACATGGAAGTCTGTTTGTGTGTTTGCCTTTCTCATCAAGAGACATAATAGCTCTAGGAAAAGCAAGTCCTAATTTTCATATATGAAATGCATTGGCTAGGCAGCTGCCACTAAACTGATAAAGCTGTAGTAAACCATCAAGACCATCAGAAATCTGAGAAGAATAAATTTTAGCAGGAGGTATAAACCAAATGGCCTCTGTATCAATAAAATGGCAGAGACTTATCAGCTTCCTGGACGGTTACTCTAGGCTCCTTCTCAGTAATCTCAACAATCTCTAAGGAGATAGAGTGGCTTCAGTCTCCAGTGGTCACACAGGACAGTGTTAACTCTATGACTGCCACACAGAATAGTATCCGTCTTTGGCTGCCAAACCCACAAGATCTGAGAAACTTTCCTGTGAGTGAAGAACTTGAGAGACTGGCTTTCCTTGGTGAGGCAAAGAGGGACATCCAATTCTTCAGTGTCCTGCTTGTCTGCAAGCTTGATGTGGGTGAGGCATGGGGAACTTGTAACCATTGGTCAGTTTTACCACAATCCATGTGGGGCCATCTTCTTTGAAGGATGCCATAGGGTTGCCACTAGAAGCTAATTTTTGTCTAACACTGGAAGCCTTTTTTCACTTAATACTTTAAATGGTATACTCGGCAGGTCTCTGAAGAGTTTTTGAAGGCTATCTATTAAATACATCTGACTTTAAATGAACTTTACTTCTTTTTAGTTACTTGTTTTAGGCTTAACTTTGAGAACACATACAGAAAGTTAAATAAATCTAACCCCTGTAAATGAATTGCATTTGTTCTGAGCCCAACTACAAGCACAGTTCTGAGCATGTCGAAGACTTTGATCATTTATAAGGTGACTGACTATTAACCCACATATCCTAATTATAGCCTTTAAAAAATTACAATTCTTGAACTGAAGCTATTTTAGTACCAGAATAAAACTTCAACTCATAAATGCAGCCCACAGAGAGATAGTAAATTTTAATTTTTGATCCTTTTATAATGCATAATTAGACACTATCACAGTTTCTTGTATGATTCAGTTTATCTAAATAGCTAAAACTTAACAATGCTAGCAAACACAAGGGAGATAGATATAGATAGATATAGATATAGATAGATAGAGATAGAGATAGAGATAGAGATAGAGATAGAGATAGAGATAGAGATAGAGATAGAGATATTTCAAGTCAGTTTCTGCTAGCCTAAATACACCTTAGATATGGAGATAGATTTCATAGTATCTTGCTCTATCATAAGACTGGAATATTTCAGGTTTAGGTCATAGCCATGTCCCCAACTCATGGCTTCTCGTCTCCTTCACTATATTTTTAATCTTGAAAATCCCTTTCCATCCTGGTTTGCCTTGTTTCTCAAGCCTCTGTTATTCTTTATCTAGAATAATATAACTCTCTCCCATCATAGCCTGTCCAAAAATATGGTCAGATATTATCTCATGACATTAAAGCTCTGCTGGTGTTTTTAATCAGAAGCTTAAGCTAGGGACGCAGGTTCTGCACTGTGACTGTCAGATTGGCATCAAACTCTGGTCAGAGACAAGTAACCCTCAGCCAGGAGGTGACCTTTCCTGGTTTTCTTTTGAGACAGCTGCCTTTCTGAAGCTTTCCTGATTGGTTCTGGTTTGGCAGCGTTTTCTGTCTGCTTTTTAAATGGATTTCTCAGACCTAGTCCTCTGGGTCCTGAGGTGGTGCATTCAATTAGCTCAAGTATGTATCTAGTCATAGCCTTCTATTTAAAGTGAAGACTGAAATTGGCAAAACTACTAGAAGAATTTTTGCATATATCAAACCACTGACTGACGTTTACAGGATTAATGAATTCTGAAAACATTCAAGGACAAACATTTTATTTGAACCCATGACTTTATTCTGAGAAAAAGATGACATCCAGAAGACCTGTCATTTATCCATATTTTAAAAAGAGCAAAGAGTTACTGAACACAGAAAACAAAACCTCATTTACTTCCTCCATTAGGAAATAAAATTTATTACATTTTTTAATCATCATAGTCTTTTTAGTCTTATTTCCCAAAATGTTTCCCCTCATCTGTTACTCTTATACTTAGGCAAGAATCACACACACACACACACACACACACACACACACACACACAAAACCATCATGATTTAAAACATTTTGGAGACACACTGCTATCTAAAAGCACCCATTTCTTTTAAATAAGAGTTGAATCCAAGTTGTATATGTCATATCCTACAGTCAATTAAGATTATAGATTTTCAACCATCAACCCCCAGGTCATAAGTTTTAAGTTAACATTTTGTTATAGATTTTATAAAGCTTTAACCATACCTATAAACCTACAAATCTTGAGGTACAGAAAGTAATAAAACTATTACATAATAATCTTAGAAATCACTGGATAAGATTCACACTCTAGCCAAAGTTTTAGAGTTTAAAAAAGCGGGGGAGTTATGAGACTAGTAGCAATAGTCTCCAATAGGAATAGTCTGTCCCTTTCATTTTGTTTTGTTCTTTCCTCTTTCACATAGTGAGGTGGCCCGCCTAATATAGGTTGGAGATTTTGGAGGAAACCTTTAAATAAGCAAGCTTGGGTCTAGAGGATGGAGAACCATAACTCAACTCCAGAGCCAAATTTTCATTGAAATAACACAGCATAAAACAACAATTTAATGTTACCCATACCTAAAAGACACTTGGATCCAGTGACTAGAGGAAGGGAACAGAGTAAGCTGAGAACAAAGAAGGCTTAAAGATAAGAAATTTTAAAAAAATAAAAGAAAGGAAGAAAGAAAGAAAGAAAGAAAGAAAGAAAGAAAGAAAGATGCAGCACTACAAATGCAAGCAATCCAAACAACACAAAACAGACAGAGAAAATTCTACAATCTGATGGCCACCCAGACAAACCAAAACCAAATGAGGGCCAGCGTGTCCCTCCAACATGGGATTTAGCACTGTGTTTTGCTCTTCCATGAGTCTCACAAATGCATGCTGCAGACAAGATCCTCACCTATACCTCTGGAGGTTTTCCAGTGCTGCTTTTCTTACAGTCTAAGCATAGATTGCAAGCGTAGAGAACCAATGGATGGCCCCCTCCTAATGCTAGGCCTATCTGACTCCTTGGCCTCCAGTACTCTGGGAGCCTCCAGGGCCCTAGGGCCAGCCAGAACAAGAAGGTGGATCTGGCTGAAGGCCCAGATCCCAGACAAGCCCACAAAGTTATGTGTCTTTGGGTTGTTCAGAGACCCACCAGTCTGACTGTTAAGACATTTTAACAAAGAAGAGGCTTTTATTCAGATACTGGCACCAGGTCTACTCCAGGGTCTCAGGATTCCAGACTATAACACCCAACCACCTCAGTCAGGGGTCTATAAAGGCAAAGAACACAAGATTACATTCTCTCTAAACTAGTGGTTCTAAACCTTCCTAATGCTGTGACCCTTTAATACATTTTTGTTGCTACTTCATAACTGTAATTTTGCTACTTTATGAATCATAATGTAAATATGATTTTAAATATGCACGATATCTGATATACTACCCCTGTGAAAGAGTTGTTCTACTCCCCAAAAAGATGGAGACCCACAGTTTCAGAACCACTAGGTGCAAGCAGACGGTCCTTTCACACAAAACAAACATGTTTACAGAAGCAGAAAAAGCAGTAAAAAAAAAAAATAACCCTGAACAGCCTTTAATGTTTGGTAGTCTAATTTTGCTTTATACTTCTCTTAAGCACAGAGATTTAATTTTTTTATTTTATATTTTATTTACATTTCAGATGCCATCCCCTTTCCCCATTTCCCCTCCCTAGAAAACCCCTATCCCATGCTCCCTTTTCCTTTCTGCTTTTATACAATTTTTTTAAGTATTAGTCAAAGGCTTTATAAGTTTGGTAATGCTCAATCAGAAGTGTAACCCAATACCAAACCTAGATATATAAACTGTCTTTGACTGGTGGAGACATGTGAACATCTGCCTCCATGCCCCCCTCTCTTTCTCTCTCTTTATCTCTCCCATCACCTTGCTTCTCCTCTCCTTCATCTTCTCCTCTCCTTACTCCATCTCTTCCTCTCGATGATCCTTCCCCCTTAGCTCCTCCCATATATCACCCTTCCTGTTAAAATAACACTTTTCTCTCAAAATACAATTAGAGCATGATTATTCCTATTTGTACCAGTGAGGTACAAGATAATCCTAATACCCAGTCAATCATTTTGTCGACTAACCAGAACCTCTGTCATCTCTCCTAACTAAAACACTTAGTTTTGAACCTGGCTTTTTTCTTGGCTTAGAATAAATGTCAGCTGAAAACCATCCACTCAGATCTTTTCTCCCAAAGTAAATAGCCAGGATTGGCTATGAGACTATAGGTCTTCAACCCCGTCAGAAATCCAGAATGACTGAGTTAACTGAAGTTATGGGAAGCACTAAGCATAGCTTCTAAAACTTAGCCAATTTATAGAGACCGCTGAACACCTGGACAGCCCCTATACTACCGAACGTTGGAGCACCTAATCTTCAGCCTTCTGGCCCAGACTCATCTGACAGACCTTAGTGGTGCAGAATTATTAAGGGCTGATTACTCTGTCTAGGCAGATATACTCAGTCGACTATTCTGCAAGTGTGTCCTTTTCTGGACAGTAATTTGTCTGTAGATGGAAAGAGGCAATTCTTGCCTTGTGGCTGTCTCTGCACAACTGGAGTAACTCCAAGGACGCTCGATTTCTTCTTAGAATCCAAGACAGAAAGCTGTCAGGAGCAGACAGGTCTCTAATCAAAATGAACATTAATATAGAAATGTTTGTAACGTCAATTCTGTGGACTTCTGACATTTTGAAAACCAACTATCCATGTAAGGTAACCTGGACTGTTGTCTGTTAACTCCTCTCAGCTAGTTCTAAATAAAATATAGAAAACACCCTAACAATAAACTCCAAGCCATGAATTTGCTATAGTCCCTTAACTCACAGGCTAACCATCTCAAATCTGTTAAAAAAGTTAAAGAAGGACTGGGTCTAAGCCTTGTATTCCTAAATGTGTTATACAGGCACAATGCCCATGAGAGTACCAATATTCATCTCATTTTTATATCAATAAGAAGCTCGTACCAATGAAAACCTTAAACTTGAAATCAAAGTAAATTTTGTACCATTTAAGAAATTATAACTTCATCTTGATACTAATTATACAGATTTCTATCAATAGGTTGTGGCTATGCCATAAATCCTAGCTAATCCTCCCTGTTCCAACAAAACCTCTACTTTTTCCTAGAAAGACAGCCCAATATTAACCACCTTAGTCCCCAAGCCCAGGGAATAGGGGCGCTGACTCTTCACTAACTTCTTCAAGCTGATTACGGGCGTTGAGATATTAGAAGAGGAGTGGGGGGAAGAGTAGATTGATAAGCCTCTGACGCTGTGTCTTCACTGCATCCAGATGGA
The DNA here is from genome assembly GCA_030674055.1 of Rhabdomys pumilio. Lineage (NCBI taxonomy): Eukaryota > Metazoa > Chordata > Mammalia > Rodentia > Muridae > Rhabdomys > Rhabdomys pumilio. The sequence continues at coordinate 61,903,206 of JANHMN010000008.1, read as the reverse complement.
ATTCCAGGACATCGGAGGTTTGAGCAGATCTGCTCAGTTTGCTTGATGAGTAGATACACTGAAGCTGTGTATTCTGCAATATACAATTCTCAGAGCAAGTTTTAGTATCAAGAAAAAAAAAATTTCCTAGAGGGCTGACATTTTTTTAAAGACATTGGTTCTAACAACTTTTCTTTTTTTTTTCCCTTTTTTTAGTTGGTTATAATATTTACATTTCAAATTCTATCCCCTTATCCCATTCCCCCACCACACTCAGGAACCCCTTAACCCATCACCCCTCCTTGTGCTTCTATGAGGGTGTGATTTTCCAGTTTCTATGATGCTGTTTCCATTAACATAAACTGCCTCCTAGATTTCTAAATCCTTCCATTTGTGTTATTAAATCTCCTATTTTTCTATTTTCTTTCTTTTTTATCTTTTTTCCCTTTTTTCTCCTTTTTTTCCCTTTTTTTAATCTCTTTTTTAAAAAAAAATGGGTATTATATTTACCTTTCAGATTTTATCCCCTTACCCCACTTTCTCCCACCACCCAGAAACCTCCTATCCCATCCCCCCTCCTCATGCGTCTATGAGGCAGTGCCTGCACCTAGCCCCCTACTACTCCCTCCTCACCCTCTCCCCCCCCCACTTTGTGTTCCTTTTTTATGGGACTAAGAAATTCCTCTCCCACCTATGCCTGACAAGGCCATCTCCCCTACATATACCACTGGAGTCCTGGGTCTCTTCCTATGTGCTCCTAGGCTGGTGGTTTAGAACTGGGGGGCTCTGGTTGTTTGGTCTTGTTGCTCTCCTCCTGGGGTCACTAATCCTTTCTGCTCCTTCAGTCTTCTCTCTAAGATCTCCATTGGGAAACCCTTGATCATATCAGTGGTTAACTGTGAGCACCATCCTATGAATGTGTTACTCTTTGGCAGATCTCTAAGGAGACAGCTATATCATGTTCTTGACAGCATGCCCTTCCAGCCATCCACATCAGTGTCTAGCTTAAGTGACTGTACATGGGATGGATACCCAGGTGGAATGGTCTTCTGATGGCTCCTCCTTCAGTTTCTGTCCCATGTTTTGTTTCCATATTTGCTCCCTTGAGTATTGTTGTTACTTGTCCTAAGTAGAACTGAGGCATCCTCTCTTGGTCTTCTTTCTTCATGTGCTTCATGTGGTCTGCGGGATGAGTCTTCGCTATTCCAAGCGTTTGGGCTAACATCCTCTTAACAGTGAGTAAATAGGATGTGTGTTCTTTTGTGATTGGGTTAACTCACTCAGGATAATTTCTAGTTCCATTCATTTGCCTAAGAATTTCTCAAATTCATTATTTTTAATAGCTGAGTAATACTCCATTGTGTAGATGTACCACATTTTTTGTATCCATTCCTCTGTTGAAGGACATCTTGGTTCTTTCCAGCTTCTGGCTATTATAAATAAGGCTGCTATGAACATAGTGGAGCATGTCCTTATTATATGTTGGAGAATATTCTGGGTATATGCCCAGGAGTGGTATAGCTGGATCCTCAGGTAATGCTATGTCCAGTTTTCTGAGGAACCGCCAGACTGATTTCCAGAGTGGTTGTACCAGCTTGCAATCCCATCAACAATGGAGCAGTGTTCCTCTTTCTCCACATCCTCACCAGCATCTCCTATCACCTGAGTTTTTGATCTTAGCCATTCTGATTGGTGTGAGGTGGTATCTCAGGGTTGTTTTGATTTGCATTTCCCTGATGACTAAGGAAGTTGAGCATTTCTTAAGGTGCTTCTCAGCCATTCGAGATTCCTCTATTTATAATTCTTTGTTTAGCTCTGTACCCCATTTTTAATAGGGTTATATGGTTGTCTAGAGTATAGTTTCTTGAGTTCTTTGTATAGCTTGGATATTAGCCCTCTATCAGATGTAGGATTGGTTAAGATCTTTTCCCAATCTGTTGGTTGCCGTTTTGTCTTATTGACAATGTCCTTTGCCTTACAGAAGCTTTGCAATTTTATGAGGTCCCATTTGTCAATTCTTGATCTTAGAGCATAAGCCATTGGTGTTCTGTTCAGGAACTTTTCTCCTGTGCCTAGGTATTCAAGGGTCTTCCCCACCTTTTCTTCTATTAGTTTCAATGTACCTGGTTTTAAGTGAAGGTCTTTTATCCACTTGGATTTGAGCTTTGTACAAGGAGATATAGATGGATTGATTTGCATCCTTCTACATGTTTACCTCCAGTTGAACCAGCACCATTTGCTGAAAATGCTGTCCTTTTTCCACTGGATGGTTTTAGATCCTTTGTCAAAGATCAAGTGACCATAGGTATGTGGGCTCATTTCTGGATCTTCAATTCTATTCCACTGATCTTACTGTCTATCTCTGTACCAATACCATGCAGTTTTTATTACTATTTACCTGTAGTATAGTTTCAGGTCAGGGATGGTGATTCCCCCAGAAGTTCTTTTGTTCTTGAGAATAGTTCTCGCTATCCTGGGTTTTTTGTTGTTCCAAATAAATTTGCAAATTGCTCTTTCTACCTCTATGAAGAATTGATTTGTAATTTTGATGGGGATTGCATTGAATCTATAGATTGTTTTTGGTAAGATGGCTGTTTTTACTAAATTAATCCTGCCAATCCAGGAGCATGGGAGATCTTTCCATCTTCTGAGATCCTCTTCTATTTCTTTCTTCAGAGACTTGAAGTTCTTGTCATACAGATCTTTCACTTGCTTGGTTAGATTCACTCCAAGATATTTTATATTCTTTGTGGCTATTGTGAAGGGTGTCATTTCCCTAATTTCTTTCTCAGCCTGTTTATCTTTTGAGTATAGGAAGGCTACTAATTTGTTTGAGTTGATTTTGTATCCAGCCACTTTACTGAAGTTGTTTATCAGATTTAGGAATTCTCTGGTGGAAGTTTTAGGGTCTCTTAAGTATACTATCATATCATCTGCAAATAGTGAAATTTTGACTTCTTCCTTTCATATCTGTATCCCTTTGACTTCCTTTTGTTGTCTAATCGCTCTAGCTAGGACTTCCAGTACTATATTGAATAGGTAGGGTGAAAGTGGGCAGCCTTGTCTAGTCCCTGATCTTAGTGGGATTACTTCAAGTTTCTCTCCATTTAGTTTGATGTTCGCTACTGGCTTGCTGTATATTGCTTTTATTATGTTTAGGTTTGGACCTTGAATTCCTGATCTTTCCAAGACTTTTAACATGAAGGGATGTTGAATTTTATCAAATGCTTTCTCAGAATCTAGTGAGATGATCATGTGGGTTTTTTTTTCTTTGAGTTTATTTCTGTAGTGGATTACATTGATGGATTTCTGAATATTGAACCATCCCTGCATTCCTGGGATAAAGCCTACTTGATTGTGATGGATGATTGCTTTGATGTGTTCTTGGATTCTGTTTGTGAGAATTTTATTGAGTATTTTTGCATCAATATTCATAAGAGAAATTGGTCTGTAATTCTCTTTCTTTGTTGGGTCTTTGTGAGGCTTAGGTATGAGTGTAATTATAGCTTCATAGAACGAATTGGGTATTGTTCCTTCTGTTTCTATTATGTGGATTAGTTTGAAGAGAATTGATATTAGGTCTTCCTGGAAGGTCTGATAGAATTCTGCACTAAAACCATCTGGCCCTGGACTTTTTTTGGTGGGGAGATTTTTAATGACTGCTGCTATTTCTTTAGGGGTTATGCGACTGTTTAGATGGTTTATCTGCTCCTCGTTTAACTTTGGTACCTAGTATCTATCTAGAAAATTGTTCATTTCATCCAGATTTTCCAATTTTGTTGAGTATAGGTCTTTGTAATAGGATCTGATGATTTTTTTAATTTCCTCTGTTTCTGTTGTTATGTCTCCCTTTTCAGTTCTGATTTTATTAATTTGAGTACTGTCTCTGCACCCTTTGGTTAGTCTGGCTAGGGGTTTGTCTATCTTGTTGATTTTCTCAAAGAACCAGCTCCTGGTTTTGTTGATATTTTGTATAGTTCTTCTGTTTCAACTTGGTTGATTTCAGCCCTGAGTTTGATTATTTCCTGCCGTCTACTCCTCTTGGGTATATTAGCTTCTTTTTGTTCTAACACTTTCAGGTGTGCTGTCCAGTTATTAATGTATGCTCTTTCCATTTTCTTTTTGTGGGCACTTAGAGCTATGAGTTTTCCTCTTAGTACTGCTTTCATGGAGTCCCACAAATTTTGATATGATGTGTCCTCATTTTCATTTAAATCTAAAAAGTCGTTAATTTCTTTATTTCTTCCTTGACCAATTTATCATTAAGTAGAGCATTGTTCATTTTCCACGTGTATGTGCTCTTTCCGTTGTTTTTGTGCATGTCAAAGACGAGTCTTAGTCCGTGGTGGTCTGATAGGGTACAAGGGATTATTTCAATCTTTTTGTATCTGTTGAGGCCTGTTTTGTGACCAATTATATGGTCTATTTTGGAGAAGGTACCATGGGGTGCTAAGAAAAAGGTATATTCTTTTGTTTTAGGATGAAATGTTCTGTAGATGTCAGTTAAGTCCAATTGGTTCATTACTTCTGTTAGTTTATTTGTGTCTTGGTTTAGTTTCTGTTTCCATGATCTGTCCATAGCTGAGAGTGGGGTGTTGAAATCTCCTACTATTATTGTGTGAGGTGCAATGTATGCTTTAAGCTTTAGTAAAGTTTTTTTATGTATGTGGGTGCCCTTGCATTTGGAGCGTAGATGTTCAGAATTGCAAGTTCCTCTTGGTACATTTTTCCTTTGATGAATATGAAGTGTCCTTCTTTATCTTTTTTGATTACTTTTGGTTGAAAAATGATTTTATTTGATATTAGAATAGCTACTCCAGCTTGTTTCTTGGGGCCATTTGCTTGAAAGATTGTTTTCCAACCATTTACTCTGAGGAAGTGTCTGTCTTTTTCACAGAAGTGCATTTCCTGTATGCAGCAAAATGTTGGGTCCTGTTTATGTATCCAATCTGATAGTCTATGTCTTTTTATTGGAGAATTGAGTCCATTGATATTAAGAGATATGAGGGAAAAATGAATGTTGTTTCTTGTTATTTTTGTTATTGATGGTGGTGTTTTGTTTGTATAGCTACCTTCTTTTAGAGTTGTTGGAAGATTACTTTCTTGTTTTTTCTAGGTTGTAGTTTCCCTCCTTGTGTTGGAGTTTTCCATCAATTATCCTTTTAAGGGCTGGATTTGTGTTAAGATATTGTGTAAATTTGGATTTGTCATGGAATATTTTGATTTCTCCATCAATATTGATTGAGAGTTTTGCTGGGGAAAGTAGTCTGGGCTGGCATTTGTGTTCTCTTAGGATCTGTATGATATCAGTCCAGGATCTTCTGGCTTTTATAGTCTCTGGTGAGAAGTCTAGTGTAATTCTTATAGGTCTTCCTTTATATGTTACTTTACCTTTTTCCTTAACTTCTTTTAGTATGTTTTACTTTGTTTCGTATATTTGATGTTTTGATTATTATGTGACGGGAGGTATTTCTTTCCTGGTCTAGTCTATTTGGGGTTCTGTAGGCTTCTTGTACATTTAAGGACACCTCTTTCTTTAGGTTAGGGAAGTTTTCCTCTATAATTTTGTTGAAGATATTTACTGGCCCTTTAAGTTGGGAGTCTTCATTCTCATCTATACCTATTATCCTTAGGTTTGGTCTTCTCATTGTGTCCTGGATTTCCTGGATGTTTTGGGTTAGGAGCTTTTTGCATTTCACATTTTCTTTGACAGTTGTGTCAATGTTTTCCATGGTATCTTCTGCACATGAGATTCTCTCTTCTATCTCTTGTATTCTGTTGGTGATGCTTGCATCTATGACCCCTGGTCTTTTTCTTAGGTTTTCTATCTCCAGGGTAGTCTCCTTTTGAGATTTCTTTATTGTTTCTACTTCCATTTTTAGATCCTTGACAGTTTTGTTTAATTCCTTTACCTATTTGGTTGTGTTTTCTTGCATTTCTTTAAGGGCTTCTACCTGTTTACCTGTGTTCTCCTCAAATTCTTTGAGAGTATTATTTATGACCTTCTTAAAGTCCTCTAACATCATCATGAGAAGTGGTTTTCATTCTGTGTCCTGCTTTTCCGGTGTGATGTGGTGTTCAGGGCTTGCTATGGTGGGAGAACTGGGTTCTGGTGATGCCAAGTAACTTTGGTTTCTGTTTTTTACGTTCCTGCATTTGCCTTTTGCCATTTGGTTAACTCTAGTGTTACCCTCTCTCACTGGTTCTGACTGGGGACTGTCTTTCCCGTTATCTTGCTTGTGTCAGAACTCCTCAAGGTCCAGATGTCTCTGTGATCCTGTGATCCTGTGATCCTGAGCTCCAGCTGCTCTGAGTGCAGTGGTTCCTCTAGAATGTCTCAGGGTAAGGTGACTGCTGCTCTGGGTTCCCTGGCTCCTCTAGGATGACTCTGGGTCTGGTGTTCCCTGCTCTGAGGTCGGTGGCTTCTCTAGGATGTCTCAGGATATGGTTTCCACAAGGGTGCAGGCCCACTGGGTATCTGCCTCTCTGAGGACACTGACCTCTCTGAGCTGACTCCAGATGCAGTTTCCACAATGGCATAGACCCACTGGATGCCTGCTCCCACACCCTGGATCCGGAGAGGGGTGGAAGGGGAGTGGAATTCCCCAAGGGCAGGGTTTGGGTACCTGGGGGTGGTCCTGAGAGCTTCCTACTCCCAGCTGTGGCTCTGGTGTATAGGGTGATGTGCCACTGGCCTTACCTGCCTCCCTGAGGACACTGGCCTCCCAGGGATGTCTGAGGATACAGTCTCCCCAAGGGTGCAGACCCCGTTGAGTAAGATTTAAATTTTTTAAACATAAAGTTAGCCATCACAAATTCACTGTAATACTCAGTGTATCTAGAGTTCTGATAGGTCATTTCGACTTTTTTGTTGTTATTGTTTTTCTTTGAACTGTGGATTGGGGCTACCTTATACCTAATTTCTATCAACAACAAAGAGAAAGTAGCTAACTTCAAATCCATTTAATTCCCATTATTGTCCATGGCATCATATCTATAGTTCATTCTTGCTTACTTTTCTTTCTCATGTTCTAGCTGGAGCATTCTATCTAGTGCTTTAAACCACAATTTTTTACTTATTCACACTAGTTTTACATGTATATTCCTTATTGTCTTAGTCATGGTTTTACTTATGTAAACAGACACCGTGACCAAGGCAACTCTTATAAGGACAACATTTAATTAGGGCTGGCTTACAGGTTTAGAGGTTCAGTCCATTATCATCAAGGTCAGAGAATGGCAGCTTCCAGGCAGACAGGTGCAGGAGGAATTCAGAGATCTACATCTTGTTCCAAAGACAAACAGAAGACTGCCAGGCAGCTAAGATAGAGTCTTAAAGCCCACACACACAGTGACATACTTTCTCCAACAAAGCCACATCTACTCCAACAAGCCTATACCTCCTAATAGAGCCACTCCCTGGACCAAGCATATTCAAACCACCATACTTACTTTTTTTTGTTTAAATACACATTAACACAAAAGTTGTGTATATTATGGAGCGTACTGTGGCATTTCAATACATATACATTGTGATCAGATCAAGACAGCTGGTATATTCATTATGAAATATAAATTTGTATATAATATGTAGATATAACATAGTTTATTCAACCAGTTGTAGATTGTAGAAAGATACTGGCCTGATTCTAGTAATTTTACTGTAAAATTTCTCCTTAAACTTTATTTTTAAATTATTATACTTCAGAACTTAGTGGCATAGGCACCATAATCCCAGCTACTCATGAAGCAAAGGAAGAAAGATCTTGAATCCAGGTCCAGCCTATACAACACAATAAGTCTAGCTCAAAAGAAAACAATTTATACACTCACACAGATGGAAATTTTGGCTAATTCACCAAGTTACATCCAATGGTGACATTTTATTTATTTATTTATTTATTTATTTATTTATTTATTCACATTTTTTAAGTTTCTTTCTTTTCTAAGTTAATTTATTCTTCTTTTATACTTTACATCCCAAATGAGGTTTTCCCTCCCTCCACTCCTTCCAGTCTCCCCATCCTACACACACACCTCCCCTCTCACCCAAATCCACTTCTCCTCCATTTCCCTTCAGAAAAGAATGAGCCTCCCAGTGATATTAACTGAACAAGGCATAACAAGAAGCAATAAGACTAGGCACAAACCTCTATATCAAGGCTGGACAAGCCAACCCAGTAAGATGAAAAGGATCCCAAGAGCAGGCAGAAGAGTCTGAAATACTTCTACTTCCACTGTTAGGAGTCCCACAAGAACACTAAGCTACACAACCATAACATGTATGCAGGGACATAGCTCAGACCCATACAAGCTCCATGATTCAGTCTGTGAGCCCCTGTGAGTCTTGGTTTACTGATTCTGTGGGCTGTGTTCTCATGATGTCAGGACGCCTCTGGCTCCTACAATCCTTCCTCCTTCTCTTCCACAGGGTTCCCCAAGCTCTGCCTAATGTTTGGCTGTGGGTCTCTGCATCTGTTCCCATCAGTTGCTGGATGAAGCCTCTCTGGTGATAATCAGGCTGGAGATAATGGAGCAAGGGGAACACTCCTCTTTGGCTGGTGGGATTGCAAACTTCTACAACCACTATGACATTGTTTTCATCAGAAAAGATTGGAACATTTCACCCAGAAATCTGGTTAAAGTCTCCACAGGCTAAGGGTGGAGAATTTCAACACAACTAACAAAAAAAACATAGAATATTTTCTACATAAAGACAGTATTTCTGTTTTTTAAAAAGATATTACAAGTAAGAATGCTAAAATGTCAAAATCATGTGAAAGGCCAGAGCATCCATAACCTCTTTTCCTAATATAAACCTGTAAAGAATCTCACAAATAATATTAAGAGCCTTGTTTTCAGTCAAATTTCTGCCTCAGGGTTTTTTTGTGACTTAGTCTATTGAGGAGTCCTTTGACTCTTGTGATAAATGGCCTTACCTCATCTACCCATAATCCTGTGCAGTGTTCCCTAGGAGCTCTCCTACGCTGTCATTTACTGAAAGAAAAATATTTCTTAGAAGCTCTTTGAACAATATTACTTCAGGGACCATCAGAAATTTACACATACACATATGCATGCATACACACACACACACACACACACACACACACACACACACACACCTCTCTAGTGTTAAGACATGTAAGCATTTCTCTCTCTTGAAGAGCCCAGGCCTATATGCCTGTATTTTGAGTGTATGTCACCTTCTTTCTAAGCATCTTTCTCTCCCCCTTAATGGCCAGGTTTATTTCTGTATTAAAGTTGGTTCTCTTTTTTTAATGAACTCTAGCTCAACTTGAAATTCTTGTCCTTCGTGAAGAACTCCACCTTCTCTTGGCAGCTCAGTTTCTGTCCCCAGTCCCTGTTGCTGCTAAGAATACAGCACTGCTCCGCCACAGATTTTATACACTCATCTGTGAGTATGTGGTTGATAAAGTAGATCTCATGTGTAGAATTGTGCAACAGCGCCACCAACAGGTTGTAAACATGTTCCTGTCTCTAAGTGGAATTCTGCTGTGCCCTTTGAAGCACTATTGACCTACCTTGGTCCTGCTGGCAATCACTAATCTCTTCTCATGTCTGTATAGCTTTGTTAGTTTGATGTTATTATAAACATGGGAATGTGTGTCATGACCTTTTCCACCATGCTGTTATTTTATATTGAACTGAACTTTATTTTTAAAAGACAAAGCTGTATACAAGCTTTTATACAATTCAAGTCTTAGAATTAATCAATGACTCTTTGGTATAATTAATCTGCTTGCACTAGGATTTTAAAAAGTTTTAATATTTCTCTCTTGTAAAAAGAGCATACAATCCAAACTATAACTGGGATTCTCAGTGACTTAGTGCTTTCTCTTACACAATAAGGGTCTGGTCAACTTTAAGGTAAAATCCCTCTATACATGCTGCCCTTGATTCCTTTGTCACCACCACCCATCAGCCCATGCAATAAGGCATCTGGCTGCTGCAGCACTTTCGGTTTTTTGTCTTTGGATGTTTTGATGTAGCCCTTTGAACCCCATTCAGGATCCCAGCTGCTGTTGACAAGCAAGTGGTTGCCATCCTTTGAATTTGCTCATTCAGCTGTAGCCAACCACAGAACATCATGACCTAGATCCTTGCTGCTCTAGGATGGATCATAATAAATGCCTGACTTGTTGAATTGAAAGGATGCACTGCCTGTATCAATAGCAACAGTGATGGGCCCCATGGTTGCCCTGGCCATCATGAATGCCTTTTCCCATTGGAGAATGTCCCAAATTCAGTGCCATTAACCACAGAAAATGTGGGTCTGTATTCATCAATTTAATCCTTTTTTTTTTCAGGTGGCTGGAAATCCTCTGAATTCAGGCCTTTGTTTTCTTTAATATACATATATTAGTTTTCTTGTTACTGTAGCAAATCACCTGACAAAAAACAACTTAAGGCAAAAAAGAGTTTATTTAGTCTCACAGTTCCAGGGTGCAGTCCACCCAGGTACTGAAGATATTATAGCAGGAGTGAGAGGCCCCTGGTTACATTGTGTCTGCAGTCAGGGAGCAGAGAGCAAATGGGAAGTGACCCTGGATGTAAAACTTCAAAGCACATCTACAGTGATTCACTTTTTCCAACAAGGCTCCCTCACTCAAGGTTCCATGTCTTCCCAAACAGAGCCACCCACTGGAGATCAACTGCTCAAATACATGAGCCTATGGATGGTTCACATTTAAAGCCTAACAATGAAAGGTGTGATGTGTGATTCTACCACTGAACCCATGAATGCCTTCCCTAAAACATCTTGTGAGGTCCTGCTCTCTCCACAGATCAGTCTGCCAGTTCTGTGGATGCTCTATGCCAATGCCCCCAGACACTCTAAAAGCCCAACAACCCCACTTTTTGATTCATCACAGTAGTAACACAGCTTGTCTTCAGTTGTGATCTTGAAGGCCATTTGTCACCTGTGAGTGTTGTCAGGTCTTTAATCAATATGAGAGATGTCGGTGAGCAACAGTCTGGGAGGAGGTACCACAGACTCAAAGGTGAATAGATAGTAGGGGAGTGAGGATGTGTGTGCTCCTGTGGATACCTGTGTCTTTGTGTTCTGCATATGTGTGTGCTTCTGTGACACCTGTCTCTTTGTGTGCTGTGTATGTATGTGCTTCTGTGACACCTGTCTCTGTGTGCTATATATGTGTGTGCTCCTGTGGACACCTGTCTCTGTGTACTGTGTATGTGTGTGCTCTTGTGGACACTTGTGTCTGTGTGTGCTGTGTATGTGTGTGCTCCTGTGGACACCTGGGTCTGTGTGTGCTGTGTATGTGTTGTTTCTATGACACCTGTCTCTTTGCGTACTGTGTATGTGTGTGCTCCTGTGGACACTTTCTCTGTGTGTGCTGTGTGTGTGTGTTCTCCTGTGGACACCTGTGTTTGTGTGTGCTGTGTATGTGTGTGCTCCTGTGGACACCTGTCTCTGTG
>JANHMN010000008.1:61859229-61891757 GCA_030674055.1 Rhabdomys pumilio | reverse complement strand
GCTCCTGTGGACACCTGTCTCTGTGTGTGCTGTGTATGTGTGTGCTCTTGTGGACACTTGGGTCTGTGTGTGCTATGTATGTGTGTGCTCCTGTGGACACTTGTCTCTGTGTGCGCTGTGTGTGTGTGTTCTCCTGTGGACACCTGTGTTTGTGTGTGCTGTGTATGTGTGTGCTCCTGTGGACACCTGTCTCTGTGTGTGCTGTGTATGTGTGTGCTCCTGTGAACACCTGTCTTTGTGTGTGCTGTGTATGTGTGTGCTCCTCTATATTGAATAAACCTTGGTTGCTTGTGACTGAAGTTTTTCCTGCTCTTTAAGCTTTAATCAGTAGAGAAAATGAACCAGACCCAGGACCTACATATTTGTGGGGCAATCGGGATTGTCTGAGATCTCCTTTGAAGGTGACCAAATCTTTGAAGTCCACATAAACCAAGCCAAATTTTGATAGGTGTGTGGCTGTTAAATTTCCCAGGGCTTCTCCTTTAATCCCAGAATGGGGAGGCCACCACCACCACCAAGGTGAGTGTTGTGAAATCTGCAGACTGGTAATTGTATTTCTCCCTTTTCTCTGACAAGGAGAGTCCCCTTTGGGTGATTTTAGCTCTAAGATCTGTGAATCAGAGACCAAGAGAATGTTTTCATATAGCTCTGGTTGAAATACCACACTGGCAACCTCTCGCTGGGACCTTTGGGATTAATTACTGGCAACTGGCTCTAGAGAGTCTTTTTTCTGATCTTTATTCTCACTGAGACTCCTTTTTTTTTTTCCACCTTTATCTTGTTAATCATAGTCTGGCCATCCAATGGGATTCCATCAGCAATTTATCTTATCTGTGTGTGTATCACTTATCTAAACCAGGATGAAAGGAGCTATTAACAAAGGAGTTAAAACTATCTGAGAAATCTTTAAACAGATTGAGCCATTTGCTGATCTAGAAGCTATCTGCTGCCCCTTAACCAGAAACTTGTGACTAGAGACCACATAGCTCCCCCTTCTGGCCTAAATGCGGTATGACTTGAAGCACAATTCTGGGAAAACTGACCATGGGAACTAAGGGAACCGTTCAGAGAAAATATTCTCATATGGTTTTGACCCATCTGTATCGTTCCCAAGTACAAAAATCAACTCAAAATGGATCAAAGACCTCAATGTAAGATCTGAAACTTCAAAACTACTAGAATAAATATAAGAAAAAATACTTCAAGATACAAGTATGGAAAAGAACGTGCTGAATAACACTCTCATAGGCCAGAAATGAAAGATGGTCATGGTGAAATTCAAAAGCATCGTCACCATAAAGAAAACAACGAGAAACGGGAGGCAGCTCACAAAATGGGAGCAAATATCTCCTATTCATCTGATGAGGCACAAAGTACATTTTTTAAAAATTCAATAAACAGACAAACAAAGGTTGTCAAAAAAAATACAACAGCCAGTAAATATCTCAAGCAATATATCATTAGCCACGAGGGACATGCAAACCAAAGCTACAATGAGAGTTCATCTTCAGCCGGAAACAAGGATACTGCAAAAAAAACAAAAAAAAAACAAAAAAAAACAAAAAAAAACAAAAACAAAAAAAACAAAGGATGAGCAAGGAAGTAGAGAATTTGTTGGTAGGATGGAAATTAGTGCCGTCACAATGGAAATCAGTATGGAATTGCCTTAAAAGGTTAGAAATTTATAAAACTGTCTTATGATCCACTCAGAGGTGTGCGCCAAGAGGAATCAGTGCCAGCGTCTCTTGGAGACATCCGCACATCCGTGTTTAATGCAGTATTTTTCACACTAGTCAAGTTATGGACTCAACTCAGACATCTGTCAATAGATGATGGATGAGGAAAATGACGTCTGTGTACACAACAGGGTACCAATTAGCCACAGAGAAGAAAACGGTGTCATCTTCAGGAAAATAGATGTAACTGGAGATCACATTGTGATCAATGAAACTATTCAGGACCAGAAATACAAATATCATATTAAAAATCATTTGTGAAATCTAAACTTAAAATAATAACACTTGTAATTGGGAATGAGTAGTTGGGGAGAAGATTATTTGGGAAGAAGGGATCAGTGGGAAGGAACTTAGGAGAGGCTAATGCAGAATAAACATGATCAGAGTATTCGATATACATGACTGAGAATGTCTTAAGGAAGGCCATCGTTTTGTACATGCATTTATGCTAGTAATAGGTAAAGCTAATAAAATTTTTAAAAGATGATAAAGCACAAGACATAGCTGTTTGGGGGTCACTGTGGGTGCTTAAAGCTGGGGAGACATACTTCCCAGCTGCTAGGACACGGTCAGTGAGCTCCACCTGTCATTTCCCAACATTGTCCAGTGCACCGCGCAATTGTGAATCAATCCTAGAGAGTCAGCCTGAGTGTCGGAGGACACGGAGGCCCCTTGCCCTTTATCTCAGCAGAGACGTTTATCAATTTGTCAATAAGGCCTTTCATCCGAAGGCCAGGTGGCTTCCATCCCAGCATCTGAGAATTTGAAGCTGGCCAAGGGACAGGAAGAGCTCTGGAAGCTTGTCTTCAGCACTCAGGAGGGGTTTTCTGTGGCACGGGAGGGGGAACATAGAACTCAGTTGTCAGTCATTGCTGAGTTCAGGGTATGCTTTGTCTAAGTTACTCCATATTGTATAAGCCAGCAGGTTTCCAGGGTGTGTCTTGCCCTGGAAGACTCAGTTTTACAAGCAACATTTGATTCCGCTTTGAATGCAAACACAGTCGGGATGAAGACTCTCTACCTTGTTGGACAAGTAGTCACCATTACCATATTGCCCACCACTACCTATGAGACACAGGCTCATAATTTAACACCACGACCAAAAGCAAGTAGGGGGGGAAAGGGTTTATTTGGCTTATACTTCCACATCATTGTTCATCGTTGACAAAAGTCAGGACAGGAACTTGAAGGTGGGAGCTGATGCAAAAACTGTGATGGTGGTGGTGGTGGTGGTGGTGGTGGTGGTGGTGGTGGTGTGTGTGTGTGTGTGTGTGTGTGTGTGTGTGTGTGTGTGTGTGTGTGTCTGTATGTGTGTGTGTGCTGCTTACTGGCTTGTTCTCTATGGCTTGCTCATCTTGCCTTCAGATAGAACTCAGGACCACACCTGCTCAGGAGTGGCTCCACTCACAATGGACTTGGCTATCCCCCATCAATCACTAAGAAAATGCCCTACAGACTTGCCTACAGCCCAATCTTAAGGAGGAATTTTCTCAGTTGGGGTTCCCTCCTCTCAGATGACTCTAACCTGTGTCATAAGCACCAACATGCAGACAACTTCCAGCTGCCCCAGGGCTTTGGTTTGTCTGTCTCCACTGCTGACAGAAGTTACTCAAATGGTCATTCATTTGTCCACACAGCTGTCCACCCCTCCATCTGTCTGGATCTGGTTCTGCTCTTTTGCCTCCAGATACTGTACCTCATTGGCATATCAGATTGAATCTGAGGTTCAGCTCAACTCTGACCTGGATTTGACTCAGCAACAGCACTTTCATCAGTGTCCATCAGATACTCCCCACAGAGCATCCCCCTTGAATCTCTACTCGCTTTCTGCTTGCCTCCTGTCTAGCTTCATTTGAACTCCTTGTTAACCTTTTATAGCTATTCTATAACCTACACACACATACACACACACACACACACACACACACACACACACACACAGACACATACACACACACTGAGACACACAGACACACAGACACACACACACTAATTGGTAATTAAAATTGGAATAAAATAACCTGTGTTTTACTTGACCAGCTATCAAGGGAAATTGGGACTATTTAGCAAATTAGAGGTCATAAAACTTATATATTTTGTAAAGTCATTGCTATCTAATCTGGTAGTGTGCACATGCCATGGAAAGACATAAGCCAGTCTATGTTTTTGTCAGTGCATTCACAACCAGCATGCTGGATGACATCACCACTCAACACACTTCCATGGGCATCGTCAAATACTCATGGATAGAATACCATAGAGAGCTCCAGGTTGCAGATGACTCCACCCTCCTCTCTATCACCCAGCAAAGCAGGTCAGCTTTTGCTTCTTTAATGAAATCTCAATTGTTAGATACTACCAATGAACACTCAAGGAGCCAGGGAGTGGGGTGAAAACTTGCCAGCACAGAGAGGTAGAGAAAACCACCCAGCTGACCTTCCTCCTCAGCAACATCCAGAAGCAATCCCCTCCCTTGGGCTGTCTCAAAAAAAAAAAAAACCCTCCTCCAAACTGAATGTCCTCCCTCTATTTCCTGTGTGCCTCTCTATCCATCCTCTTGACTCCCTTTTACTCTCTATCCATCCTGTGTCTCTCTATCCATCCTCCTGACTCCCTCTTACTCTATCGTTTTTCCTTAATAATCCTATGTTCATTCCCTCCCAACTGGTTGCTTGCTCCACCTCTTGACCTATGGTTGACTTTATTTCATCCTTTTTACAATAAACAGAAAGCTCTTGTATTAAAGGTATGTGTTAAGGCTGAACCACACTACAACAGTTTTTTTCCCCATAAATAATACAATCTCAGGGTTCACAGTGTGGTTAAATATACTGCAACAGCAGGTAGTAACCAGGCAAGCAACCTTACTGTTGGGATAATGTCTGTTCTACTATCTTTTGGAAAGGCAGCCTCTGATTTGAACCTTTTATCCCTCTATCCTAGAAGATTTGAAGGGTTACACAGTCTCCTCAGAGTCCTGGTCAAGGAGCACAGGGTGCTTTGACTGTTTTATGACCCAGCCACCTTGATTTTTCTATCCAGCTTAAAGTAAGTGGGATCTTGTATATTTTTCTGATAAAGGTAACTAGGTTGTAGCTCAGACTCTGAAAGAGAGCACCCCCAGCCCTGATGCAGACCCCATAAACCCTCCAGTGCACTCCACATCCAGTCCCTCTGGCTGTCCCCGGGCTTAAGCAGAACAGTCTCCTCTCCCCACCATGACAAGGATCTAATGTACACACACTTGTTGGGTCCAGCAATGGCTGTGCATCCGTCACCCCATGACTCTTTCTTTGGAAACCCTTTGCACATCTCAAAATGGTTTGAAGTCCTCCCTCTCAGGAACACCTCTGCTATGGCTTTGGGAGTGTCCCCAGCTTCAGGTCTGGCAGACACAAAATTTATCACTGATGGTCCTGAAAATGATGATTAAAATTCCTCAGAGTTTCTTGGGGTCAGGAATTTGGGAGTCATATGGTTTTGCTGGCTTCGCACTGTGTCAGCTTGGTGTGACTAAACCACACTCATCAGAACTCCCTCCCAGAGTGTTCCCTGACAGAGTGGGCTCCTGCAGACACCACTACATGCAAAGTGGAGGTGGGGAGGCAGGCAGCAGAAGCTTGCTTGAAACCCAATTCTCCCACCCTACTCCCAGTCATTCAACAAACCCCATCTCTACTGTTCTAAGGTTTGACTACAAAGCTTTGTGCTGGCTTCCTTATGAGTATTTTGTTTTAATTTGCAATAAATACATTCTAGGATATTATTCCCCAATACCCGTTCTTTTTTTCTTTGGTGTGTGTGTGTGTGTGTGTGTGTGTGTGTGTGTGTGTGTAATTATGTAAGAACACATGCACATGTAACAGTCAGGGATCAAGCTCACATGCCATTCCTCAGGAATCATGCTTTTTTTTTTTGAGACAGGAATTCACATTGGCCTGGAGTCAGGTGGCTGGCAAGCCCAGATCCACCTACTTCCATCTTCCCAGTGCTGAGACTGTAAGCATGTGCTACCACACCTGACATTTTCACATGGGTCCTGAAACCCTAAATAAAAAAAAGAAGCTATTATTTTACTATAATACTCTCTGACCCCAATACAAGCTGAGTGAGAAAATAATTGGCCAATGATAAAATTGTAAACTCCAATGTCATCCTATACCAGGGCTTATTTTGTATAATAATAATAACAACAACAACAATAACAATCTGAACTGACTTATGTACAGCCTGCATGACACTCTACTGACTTATGTACAGGCTACACAATGCTCAACTATGATAATCAACCATACAGAAAGACAAAGGAGAAGACTAGGTCCTACAGGGAATGCCTGGAATAAAACTTCCTACTATACATATTTGCTGTCTACAGTTTGCCACCTAAAGAGAGTGCTTGGGCCCTCAGGAACAATTAGAGCCATGCTGCTTCTCCACAGATTCTGCAATACAACAAAAAGATAGGAAGCTGATTCAGACTGCAGCAGGCACCAGCCTTCCTGGTAACTGAGTAAAACCTTCCCGCTATCCCAGGCCTGGTGCTCCATTTTTTTTTTTAATTTTTCTGCCAAAGATGATTTGAAGTAGAAACTTACGAGCTCTTTGGAATGTCATTTGGATGGTGTTTTGCTGGGGTAAACAGGTGAAGGGACATTTTCCTGAAGTGAACACAGGTGAAACACTAAGGCAGACTCGTGAAGGAGCATTTCGCTGATGTTCTACTAAAGCAAGCATGTGAGAGGACATGTGATGAAGGATTCTTCTGCTAATGACATGCGTGTATTTGTCCACCTTAACATTGAGAGGTTTAGCTCCATATGTTGGGATGCCATAGAGAGAAACGCACCAAAAAACTTATGGTGGTGTGTTGTGGCATCCCCCAGAACTCCCCCAACCCCCTGCTTCTGCAGACTCCGGCTGAGTGGCAGAATGATGTCAGCTGAGACAGACACACGTGCAGAGGCAAGACCCATGGAGGACACATGATGTTTGGAGGATATAAAAAGGAATCGATGGACAGTGATGGAGGCTGAGCCAGGCTTGCCTATAGAGCTCGCTGTGCAGTGCTTGTTTGTCTTGCATCTTAGCTGATCTTCACTTCGCTGAGAGAGACACAGCTGAGAATTTCTCCTGGAATTCCTGTTGGCCCTGGTCCCTCCTGCTGACTTGAGCTGAGGCTGAGGCCTGGCTGTCTCTGCTAGGTAGTGCCACCACTGTTGTTTGTTTGTTTGCTATCATAACTATACCAAACTGGACAGCTGGTGTATCAGTAATGTGTGCTGGTGTATCAGGGACTTCTGATGTAAAATAAAGCCATTGGAATTCCTGAAATCTTCTAGTCAGTATTCCAGATTGGGACTACTAAGGCCCACAGCATCATGGACTGAGAAACTCAGCCTCTCCACACACCACATAAACCAGCACTTCTCACCAGGTGGGGTATAACTCCTTTGAGGGTTGACATTTAGGGTCATCTAAGACTATTGGAAAACACAGATATTTACATTACAATTCATAACAGTAGCAAAATTACAGTTATAATGTAACAATGAAAGTAATTTTATGGTTGGGGTCACCACAGCATGAGGAACAGCATTAAAATGTTGAAGTATTAAGAAGGTTGGGAACCACTGGTGTAAACCAGTCTAATAAATCTTTTAATCCCTGTTCATCCTATCAGGTCTGTTCCCCCAGAGAACCCTGACTAATATTCCTGCCTTAAACGTATGTGTGTGCCTTCTGTGTGAATGTGGGTGTCTAGGGCTATGTTAAAAGCCTTGTAAGCACATACTTAGAAACTTACCTACTTGCTTGCCTTCCTAACGGCTATCAAATGTATCTTTGACTCTATTGAATATTTCCTAAAAATCTCAAAATGTTGTTGATATAAAAGAACATTCATTGGGGTCACAAGATGAAAGTTTCACAAGTTTATGAAATTTGACGTTGAATAAAGAGATTTTAATAATGACTTCTTACCAAAACAAGTTCTTAAAAATTATTAACTTTTTTTCATTTATGTAATAATAATGGATAACAAAAATAATAGGACATAAAAATGATTTATGTCATTCAGGATGACTCTGGGTAATGTACATTGTAAAACCTTGCTTGGAAAATTGCTATGGATTTCTTTTTCAAAAATATTTTTAATAAACGAATGTTCAGTGTGAGGATTTGTTTGTTTGTTTGTTTGTTTGTTTGAGACAGAGTTTCTCTGTATAGCCCTGGCTGTCCTGGAACTTACTTTGTAGACCAGACTGGCCTCTAACTCACAGAGATCCACCTGTGTCTGCCTCTTGAGTGCTGGAGATAAAGGCATTTGCCACCACTACCTATGGGGGCCTAGAAAATGCCTCCATAAGATTAGACTACAGCCTGTAGGGCATTTTCTTAATTAGTGGTTGAAAAGAGAAAGTGCCCCAGCCCAACGGGAATTCAAAGAGACCCTAGGGAAGGGTGCAAAAGAATGATAGGACAAGAGACACAAAGAAGAAGCACAAGTCAGAATGTCTGATCAAGTGCTTGAACTTTATTGTTCAGGTCGCCTTATAAAGACAAGCAGGGAGAAAGGTCAGGGTCCAGGGCCATCCAGTAATTGTTAAGTTCTCACGAGCAAGAGAGCAATAAAACATTTATTAAACTCAAGTTGCTAATTTTCTCTCCCAGGCAGGAAGGCCGATAATGTCTTCCTTAACACAGGCTATCTACTTAACTGATATTTGCTCTCAGAAAGAAGGAAGTCTTGGCTCCCAGCAAGAAAGCCCAGCCCATTGTGGATGGTGCTATTCTTGGTGGACCTGGATTCTATAAGAAAGCAGGTTGAGTAAGTCATGAGGAGCAAGCCAGTAAGCAGCATCCCTCCATGGCCTTCACAAAAGCTGTTGCCTCCAGGTTCCTGCCCTATTTGAGTTCCTGTCCTGACTTCCTACAGTGATCAACAGTCATGTGGAAGCATAAGCCAAATAAATTCTTTCCTCCCCAAGATGATTTGTCCATGGTGTTTTATCACAGCAACAGTGACCCTAACTGGGACAGCTGTAAAACATGTAATCTGACAGATACATATGTGTTTCAAGTATCTCTGGTAAATTTCCTTTCATGGTGGACATAGCAGGAGGCACAATAACAACAAACAGTAGCATTCAAAGCCTAGGTAAACTCATTCTACATGCAATAGAGATGCCTGTGTTATTAAGTAGCACACTAGTAATAATGAATACCTTACATATATAAGAAATTTTAACTTTTAACATTAAAAGATACAAACTGTTGCCTGTCTGCTTGTGTTTTCCTCTTCTAAAGTTTTTTTTTTTTTTTGAGATTTTTATCTTACCTACTTAAACTAACAAAAGTCCATTAACCAAGCTGTTAACACCTGCTCAGCCAAATGAAAGTCTTATAAATAATCAGGTTAGGCATCATATTTTTAGGAACTAGTCTCAGTGATGTGTGCCTTTAATCACCTTTATTCCCAGCACTTATGAGGCAGAGGGAAGTGGATCTCTGTGAATTCCAGGCCAGCCTGGTCTACAGGGTGAGTTACGGGACAATCTTAGCTACATAGTGGGACCCTATCTCCAAAACCAACAAAATTTTAAAAATGCAGATCTTAGATTAAGAACTGTTATTAATTGTGGCCATTGTAAAGGTCGTTGTTCCCCTGACTTCTGTCTCAGCCTGTTTGTCATTTGTATATAGGACTACTGATTTTTCTTTTGAGTTAATCTTATATCCAGCCCACTCTGCTGAAGGTGTGTATTGGCTGTAGAAGTTCTCTTCTAGAATTTTGGGGGTCAGTTATGTATACTGTCGTATCATCTGCAAATAATAACATTTTGATGTTGAAAGCCAGCTCGACATCCAGGTGACTAAGGAAGGCAGTGAGGTAAGCCCATGGGTGATTGGGGTCAATGCTGATAGCAGCCGACAGGGGTGGGGGCACTGATAGCCAAAGGCAATGTACAGGGTCAGAACTTGTAGTGCTAAAGGGAGCAAAACTTAATTACCCAGGACCAGCAAGAATGCCTGGCAAGAAACTGTGAACTCTTTAACTCTTAAAAGGCCAATGAGAAAGAAAAGGAGAGAAAGTCATACACACACACTCAGACACACACACACACACACACACACACATACACACACACACACACACACACTGAGACACACACATTCAGCTGGGCCTAAACACCTGTTTTATCAATTTCACAAGTGTACATGCATATATATATATATATATATATATATATATATATATATATATATGTATATATATATTTACAGATATATATACATATATATATATATATATAAATATATATATATATACATATATATATATGTGTGTGTATATATATATATGTGTGTGTATTATATGCATATGTGCATATTGTACATACACATATATATATATATAATTATTGTGCATACACACACACACACACACACATGTGCAAGCACACACGCACACAAGCAAATGCATTTGGTGAATGGAGCAGAGCCCCAAAAGCCACATTTTAGTTTTTTTCTCAGCCTTTTTATACTTTCTTAGACAAAAATTCTTTATAAAATTACCTCACAGATAAAATGTTACATGAAAGGGAGTTACAGAATGATGTCAATAACAAGTTCAAAGCAGTGTTTCATTCTATAAACTCATTATGAGTTCAAAGCAACATGACCTTGCTTTATCATGGTGCCCATCTGTGGCCTTATCCTTGAATCTGACCTAGAATGAATATTCTTCCTTGATCACAAATCTGTACCAAGACTATTTTTCTTCTTAGTGCAATTTATAAAAGCTCACTGTACTCCATATTATGCAGCCTTTACTTATGACTCTATGAAGAGAGGACACATTCTATTCTTGGTTATAACTTTATTATATATTTCTGGCAAAGAAACTAAATCCATCTCCTTAAACTTTCTTCCTAAAATTATCTGAATCAAATCAGAAACTCTATAAATTCACTAATTCACCTAAACAACATTATTATATGAAATTAATCTTCATATTGATCTGTAGGAAATCTGCCAATGCCCAGAAATCATTAAACTGTGTAACAGTGGCAGGAAAGACATATAAACAGTGAGGAACAAGCCTGGATAAAGTCTCTAAGGCCTTTGCCTTACAGAGCATACCCAAGGCAGCCATGCAAAACACTGAGCCATCTCCAGAAAATTTGCTTGCTCGCCGTAGTCTTTCTTACATGGCCAATTTGACTTCTTCCTTTCCAATCTGTATCCCTTCAGTTGTCCGATTGCTCTGGCTAGAACTTCAAGTGCTATACTGAATAGATATATGGAGAGAGTGGACAGCCTCAACTTGTTTCTGATTTTAGTAAAATTGCTTTGAGATTCTCTCCATTCAATTTGATGTTGGCTACAGATTTTCTGTAAATTGCCTTTTTAAAAAAATGTTTAGGTATGCCCCCTTGTATCCCTGATCTCTCCAAGACTTTTATCATAAAGGGGTGTTGGATTTTGTCAAAGACTTTTCAGCATCAAATGAGATGATCATATGTTTCATTTTTCTTTTAGTTTGTTTGTATGGTGGATTACATTGACAGATTTTCATGTGTTGAACCATCTTTGCATCTCTGGGGTAAAGCCTACTTGATCATGGTGGACGATCTTTTTTATATGTTCTTGGATTCTATTTGTGTGTTTTACTGAATATTTTTACATCAATGTTCGTGAGGAAAACTGGTCTATAATTCCCTTCCTTTGTTGAATCTTTGTGTGATTTAGATATCAGGGTGACCATGGCTTCATGAAATGAATTTGGCAATATTCCTGCTGTTTTTATTTTGTGAAATAATTTGAGGAGTGTTGGTATTAGTCCTTCTTGGAAAGTCTGGTAGAATTCTAAGCTAAAACCATCTGGCCCTGGGCTTTTGTTGATTGGGAGACTTTTAATGACTACTTCTATTTTGTTAGGATTATAGGTCTATTTAAATTGTTTCTCTGATCTTGATTTAACTTTGGTAAGTGGTATCTATCAAGAAAATTGTCCATTTCTTTTGTGGTAATTCTAACAAAGTAATTGACTTGTATGACAAAAACTTCAAGTCTTTGAAGAAAGAAATTTAAAAAGATATCAGAAGATGGAACGCTATCCCATGCACACAGATCAGTAGGATTAACATAGTAAAGATGGCTATTTTACCAAAAGCAATCTACAGCTTTAACTCAATCCCCATCAAAATTCCAACACAATTTTTTTACATACTTTGAAAGAACAATACTCAACTTCATATATTAAAAAAAAAAAAAGAATAGATAAAACAATCCTATACAGTAAAAGGACTTCTATAAGTATCACTATTCCTGATTTCAAGCAATACTATAGAGCAATAGTAATAATAATAAAAAAAACACATGGTATTGGCATGAAAACAGGCAGGTTGATCAATGGAATTAAATCAAAGACCCAAATGTAAATTCACACACCTATAAACACTTAATTTTTTAATAAAGAAGCCAGAAATTAGACAACGAAAAATAGAAGGCATCTTCAACAAATAGTCTAGTCTAACTAGATGTTGGGAAGTATGAGAATGCAAATTAGATTTATATCTATCACCCTTCACAAAACTCATGTCCAAGTGAATCAAAGATTCAACATCAAACCAGATGCACTGAACCTGATAGGAGAGAAGGTAGGGAATAGCCTTGAATGCACTGGCAGAGGAGACAACTTCCAGAACAAAACACAAAGTACAAACACTAAAATGGACAATTAATAAATGGGACCTCTTGCAACTGAAAAGCTTCTGTAAGGCAAAGGACATCATCAATAGGACAAAACGGAAGTCTACGGAATGGGAAAAGATTTTCATCAACTTCTTATCTGATAAAGGGTTAATATCTAAAATATATAAAGAATTTAAGAAAGCTAGACATCAACAAACAAATAATCCAATTAAAAATGTGATACAGATCTAAACATAAAACTCTCATCAGAGAAATCTCAAATTGCCATGAAATACTTAAAAGAAATTTTCAACATCCTTAGGGATAAGGGAAATGCAAATCAAAACGACTTTGAATTCCCACCTTACACCTGTTAGGAAGGCCAGGAACCAAAGGATGAATAGCCCAGAGTTCAAGGATAGAAACAAGCATGACTAACAGAAATGTCTATGAAATGTTTCCTAATAATATTCTCCTATACTTGCAGACCTGAGCCTAGAATAATCATCACCAGAGAGGCTTCAGCAAGCAAATAATAGGAACAGATGCAGAGACCCACAGCCAAACATTAGGCAGAGCTTGGGAAATTCTGAGGAAGAAGGGGAGGAAGGACTGTAGGAGCCAGAATTCCACAAGAAAACAATCCACAGAATCAACTAACTAGGGTTCCTTGGGACTCTCAGAGACTGAACCAACTATTAGACAGCCTGTATGAATCTGGCCTAGGTCCTCTGCATATATGTTATGGTGTGTAGCTTGGTCTTCTTGCAAAACTCCTAACGGTGGGAGTAGGGGGCTATTTCTGACTCTTTTGCCTACTTTTCAGAACCTTTTCTATTTGGGTTGCCTAGTCCAGCCTTGATAAGAGGATATGTGCCTAGTCTTATTGTAACTTGTTAGGCCATGTTTGGTTGATGTCCCTGGGAGGACTGCTCTTTTGTGAAGGGAAACAGGGGAGGAATGGATCTTGGGGAGAGAGGAGGTGGGGGGAGAGGAAAGAGAAGAAATTTCAGTCAGGCTGTAATATGTAAGAGAAGAATAAATTAAAAAAAGAAAGAAGATACAGAGAAAAAGAGGAGGGGAGAAAGAGACAGATATACAGAGAAAAACAGAGACAGACAGAGACAGGCAGGTAGAGAAATAGAGAGAGACAGACAGAAACAGACAGACAGAGACAAACAGAGGCAGCGAGAGAACAGTAACAATAACGTAAAGATGAAGGTGAGTGGTGGTTCTGGGAGAAGGTGGAGGAGGGTATGAGTAAGATCAAAACACATTGTATTAATCATCAAAGAATTAACAAAAATATTATTTTTGAAAAAACATTCTATTAAGATATGATCTAGCCTTACCTAAAACTGACAGGTGAGGCCAAATCTTTGTCATTTTTTAAAACCTTGATAAGACTGATTATATGGGTACTGTTTACGTTGCTTGTGTTTTTATGTTTACATGGTATGAAAATGGCTTATGAGTAATGTTTTTTAAAACTCCCAAATTAGCCCAAGTTCCCTTTAGTTCTTAGTGTAATTAAAGTTTTAAAATGAAACAACAATCAGACAAGCAGACTTAGTCAGGACGTTATTGGCTGATCATTGTCTCAGCCCTAATTCAACAAGTGATCTAAGATACTCCTCTTGACTGGGAAATAAACAGATGAAGACGTAAGTCCTGCTCCAGGGTTCAAACTCCCTCCTCAGTGACAGTTTTCCTCATGGGAAGATGATCTTATAAACTTTGCTATTCCTACAGTTTGAAAACTGGGAACTGTGAGTAAATCCTTTCTAATTAAAAAAACAGAGTTTTAAGTCAGTTTAATTTTAAAACTCCATCTCTGTGAAGTTTTATCTTAGAGTTACATAACAGCTAAAAATTTAAAGTGTCATTTGTTTTTCAGTATTGACATAAATAACCTTATGGTCTTGAGTACATCTTGGAGGGCAGTGCTGATGTAGACAGAGTTTCAGTGTTTTGGCTCCTATCCTAAGTCAACTAGGTCCCAGGAGACTATGAGGTATCTCTCAAAGCATCCCACAGCTTTGACAAATCATCTTTCTTCTTGACAAGAAAGACTACAGAGCCCCAGATGGAAGACCTTATCCAGTGTACAGTTCTATGAAGAACAAAGTCAGCACACCGGGACATGCCCCCATGCTTCCAAAGGAAGCAGCAGGGTCAGAAAGAGATGGTACATCTGGTAAAAGAAAGATTAAAGGAGCCAGAGGCTCTTTCCCCAGCCCAAGTGACCCAGGGGATGAGATTCTCAGCTGACTTTAACAGAAAAAAAGAGAGGGTAATTGTTATAATACAAAACAAAAGGCTAAACTAAATTTAAAAGGAAAAACAATAATCAAGGCCTTATATAAGCCTTTCAGTTAAATCCTTCATTTGAGCTACTGCTATCCTAGACAGAGCTGTCACAGAGTCCCCCTTGAGCTATTATACAAAGATAGGCTCTAGCTATGTAAGTATTTTCTGATGAATTTGTCAGTAGTTGTAACCTTACTTCATGATTTGATGTTTTTATTATTTCCCTTTTGACATCATTTGTACCCAATGGTTATGACATTACACAATATATGCTCTTTCATCTTTTCCACTATTCATCAAAATTGTTCTTAAAGGTGTTCTCTTGTTTCTCACCACATTCTTAATCTCCATTTCTCTTTCTCTCTTTCTCTCTTCCTCTCTTTCTCTCTCTCTCTCTGTCTTTCTCTCTCTGTGTGTGTATGTGTGTGTGTGTGTGTGTGCGCGTGCGTGCGTGCGTGCGTGCGTGCGTGCGTGTGTGTGTGTGTGTGTGTGTGTGTGTGTGTGTTTTAATAACCCCTGAGGTTATTAAAGCCTCAATTGAAAAAAATGTCTTTATAAGATAGAGCTGTAGATAAGGCTGCAGGGTATTTTTTAAATTAGTGATTGATGCAGCAGGGCCCAGCCCATTGTGGACAGTCTCACCCTTGAGCTTCCAAATATTGGGATCTTTAAGAAAGTGGCTGAGCAAGCCATGAGGAGCAAATCAGTAAGCAGCATCCCCTCCTTGGCTCCGGCTTCCAGGTTTCTGTTCTGCTTGAGTTCCTGCACTCACTGGTTTGAGTGATGAACTGTGGCTAATGAACTGTGAGTGAAATGAACCCTTTCTTCTTCAAGTTGCTTTTGGTCATGGTGTTTCATTAAAGCCATAGTAACCCCAACTAAGACTAGGGTAGAAGGGGAGACTCCAGAGAACATTGTGTTCTGAAAGCCCTTCACCTAACTGGGTTTCGTTCAACTAAAAATGCATGACCAAAAAAGGGCCCATGTTGCATGAACTTGGGAGAAGTGGGTAATATGTAAATGATGCCTGAGAGGTCATTTAACTTCTACCACTCCTTTCTGCATGCTTAAGCCTGGCCACCTCCAAACTCACCTGTATTCCTGTCACCATCCGCATCTGTGCAGTTCATTGTAAAGGGACTCCAGCAGCTGCGCTATAGACTCAAATCCACATCTATGGCGAGAGGACAACATTTGTGAGTCAGGTCTCTGCTTTCACCAGAGACAGAACTCGGGTGTCAGCATCAACAGCAAGTGCCAACACGCAGACCTGTAGGGCTGGCCCCAGAAAGTGTTCTTAAGGATAGAGACTGCCTTCTCTTTGTCCTGGTTGTCTTCTTGGCAGCTACAACAGACAGATGGCTGCAGGGAAAGAGTTATCTCGACCACCAGGCAGAAGTTATAAATTAAAGATATCAGAATCAGAGAATGGAAGAAATCGCCATCACTTAGGATATTGGAGCTTTTAATAAGACAATTTGGCTATTACATGGGTGTGATGATTAATTTTATGAATAACTTGGCAAAGACACAGTACCAAGGTAATTGGTAAGACATTTTTATGGATGTTTCGGGAAAGGAGTTTCTTATGAGATTAATATTAAAACGGATGATTTTAAGCAAACAAAAAAGGCAGCATATTATTTTTCTTATTGCTTTGATAAAGCACTTGACAAAATCAACCACAGGATGGAATGTCCAGGAGTCACCCCACAAACCACACAAACCCAAATGTCAGTTAGACAGAGATGGTTTATTGAACATACACCCTAAGACTGAACAATTAGGGCCATAGCTCAGAATTTGGGGGCTGAGGCTACCACTGTGAACATTTTTCTATGTCAGCTTATAAGGGCTAAAACAGCAAAACTACAATGAGCTTATAAGCAGATGCTGGTAGTGCTGCCTGGTGATCAACCCTGACTCAAGCCATTTTAGGCATAGCAGTTCATATTGACCTTTAATTTAATGGGTCCTACCTGAAGCTTATAGTTGTAGAATTTCTTAAGATAAACAAATCTCATAACATACAGAATGTAACAGGGTGTGTGGTCACTGTGACCTTGATCTGAGTCAAGTTATTTTTCTGTGTAAATGATTGGCAGCCATAATACAGCAATAATATGAAATAGCTGGCAGGCATTGAACAAAATGACTACAGCTATGCAGGGCCCAGAGGCAGGCCTCAACAGGAAGAAGGAAAGAAGGGAGGGGGGAGAGAGAAAGGGGGAAGGGAAGGAGATGGAGGGAGGGAGGGACAGAGGGAAGGAGGGAGAGTGGGAGGGAGAGAGTCTGTTTTGGCAGCTTCACAGTTCGAAGGGATATGATGATCATACAGGGAAAGCATACCAGTGGTAGCTGGTCACGTTGCACCCACAGTTAAGAGGAGAGAGGGGAATGTTTATAGTAAGTCACTTACTACTTTTATTTTTCATTCATCCCAGGCCTCCAGCCCACATTCAGGAAGGGTCTTCCCTCCTCAATTAAGCGTCTCTGGAAATGTTCTTACGTACTCAGAGCCATGTATTCCTAGGTGATTAAACCAATCAAGTTAACAGTAAAGCTTAACCATCACAGCTGGCTTCATCCAGACAGTTGAAGACCTGGATAGAGCAAAAGTTGATTTCTATAAACAATAACTTTACTAGTGGATACCATTAACCCTGGGTCTTGAATTTCGAATCAACCTTCCCTTGGTTCTCCATCGCAAAGCTCTCCCCTGCGCTGTTTGGATTCTCCAGACTGCTTAACCATACAAATTCCTTAAAATATGTCTTACACACACACAC
This sequence comes from Rhabdomys pumilio, assembly GCA_030674055.1. Lineage (NCBI taxonomy): Eukaryota > Metazoa > Chordata > Mammalia > Rodentia > Muridae > Rhabdomys > Rhabdomys pumilio. The sequence continues at coordinate 61,874,227 of JANHMN010000008.1, read as the reverse complement.
ACACACACACACACACACACACACACACACACACACAATTAAACTGTTTCTCTGGAAAACCCTGAAGGATAGATTAGGTGGAAGGAACTGGGTGTATATGTTACTCCTAAATTAGACATTGAAACCCTAAACTCAAAGAGGGCTGGCTTGAGATGTGAAGCCTCTGGGAGTATTTAGGGTATGAAGGTGGAGTCTTGTGAATTCCTGCCTTTATAAAATAGGACCAGGCAAGACCCTTTGTCTTTATCATTTGAGGACATTTGAGATGACTTTTTCTGTAAGGCAGAGTCCTCACCAGACACCTAATCTGCCTTTACCTTGTGTTCCCTAGTCTCTGGTCCTGAGAAAATTAAATTCTGTGGCTTGTAAAGCACCAGGTATGTGGTTTTATTATGACAGCTCCATAGACTAAGTACCAGGTACACGGCACCATCCTTGGAACCAGTCAAGAGTATCAAATCTTTAGTGGGGGAGGGGGTGGTTGGAGGGAATGACCTTGTCCTGGTTTTCACTTCTGATTCCAGCACCAACACTGTGCTTTGAACTCCTGTGTTTGCAGCCTGACTTTCCTCTAAGTGGAGCTTTCAATTTCCTTTAATCTGCTTCAAGCTTGGACTCTCAGAAATGTCCCCAGTCCCATCATGGTGTCTAGCTCCTTCCACTGTTTCTTGGCTGCATGTTGTAGTACAGCTGCCAAAAGCCTCTCCCAGACTTACGGGGGCCTTAATCACTTATGTTTGGGGATCTTGATGAAGCCAGACTCCCTGTCAGAAAATAATCAAAGTCGGAGAGCACAGTTGCTACCTCACTCAATCTTTGCCAAGATCTTCAGCCTTCCTTTGCTCCATCTCCTTTACTCCACCACTGGGGACACAGTCCTCCCTGCTTCTCTAGATAAGCTGACTAGATGATGGACATGTTCTTTTTTCCATACAGGAGATCAAAGCCAGAGCCTCACACTTGCCAGGCAGGGGTTCTTCCACTGAGCAGCACCCCACCCTGACTCACTCTCATAAACACTCAGGGCCATTTTTCTTAAGTTCAAATACCGACGTTTCCTCTGTGTTCTTGCCTGTGAATGATCACACCCAGATCACCTTTGGCATACATAGCCTTTATCACGAGTATGTATGCCCCCTTCGGTCCTAGCTTTTCCGTGACTGTGTCATGAAGGATGCTTGATTTTTGGTCATAGGTCTTTTCTGCATCTATTGAGATGATGGTGTTATTTCTGTCTTTGAATTCATTTATGTGAAACACATTTATTGATTTGCATGTGTTTAACCATCACTCTGTCACTGGAATGGAGACTGTAATTGTTTAGGAAAAACAATCTTTTGCTGTGATTCTGAAGTTCTTTTGCAAGTATTTTAATTGAGAGATTTTATTGAGAGATTTGTTCACCATGTAGAGTGGTTTATGATATCCTTTTTTTTCTGCTGTCTTTATCTGGTTTGAGTAATACTGGCTTTATAAATTCATTTCAAGGCCATTCATTCATTTTCTGTTTCAGAGAATGCTTTGAGTAATACTGATGTTGGTTCTTTGAAGAACTCACAGGACTCTTCTTAAATCTTTTTTAAGTTGGGAGGGATTTTGTTCTGTTTTGTTTTTCTTTAAAAGTCATTTACAGATCAGCAAACAATAAAATAATTCTTAAAGTCAATAGGCAGCCGGTGTATAAAGTTAATCTGAGTCATATACCTTTTTCAGTGGGTTGAAACCTCTTGTTCATGCCGTTCTCTAAACACATGTGATGCATACCCTGCGAAGGCCTTAATTCCTTATTTGATAACTGGTGAAGAAAACCGATAATGAATGTTCCACAACAGCTTTTGAAAACGCTAAATGGTACATTAAAAATACACAGGAGACTATTTCATCTGGATCAAGAAGAGTATCAAGGTAGGGGGGCAGGAGAAGGTGGTGGGGAAGGGAATATGTGCAAGCTATAGAGATACGTGTGTGTGAAACCTTGCTTTTCCATGATACATTTTTAAAGTAATAAAAACCACTAAATGGTAAATAAATGTTATGTATGTATAGTGGGCAAGGCACTCTGTTATTCAAACTAAGATCAGTAAAAAGTTATACAAAATTTCCTGGAATATCCTTATGGGGTTCACGGTGACCCAGTATTCCACATGCAGGTCATGAAGAGGATTGGGAAGTATGTTACTATAAAAAAAAAAGCCAATGAGTACCTTGCAAAAAGCATTTAATAGCTGGTGTGTAGGTGGTAGGAGATGATCTCAACACGGGAGAAGAAAGGACAAGAGAGAGCGCCGGGCGGTGGTGGCGCACGCCTTTAATTCCAGCACTTGGGAGGCAGAGGCAGGTGGATTTCTGAGTTTGAGGCCAGCCTGGTCTACAGAGTGAGTTCCAGGACAGCCAGGGCTACAGAGAAACCCTGTCTCGAAAAACCAAAAACAAAAAAAACAAAAAAAAAAGGACAAGAGCCCAGGCCAGATCAGCTGTGAAAATCATGGCAGTGCTATTTCTGGGCAAGCCAGTCGCAAATATGATGGTGTAGACAACTGGAAGAAAGATAGTGATGAATGAAGATATAGAAAACTCTTCAAAGAGGATGCCTCCCATCAGCAGCCATGTTCCAGCTTCATGTCTCTGCAGCAGGCCCAACACCAGGCCGGCTTATAATCTACCATCTCTGGTTCAAAACTTGGAGAACACCATGTCCCAAGCTCCAAACGAGCCTGGGCATGCTTGTCCGGGCAGGGTCTGTTTCGGTCTGAGGGGATGTTCGTTGTTAACTGCTTCAGTCTCATGCTAGTTGCAGATCTGTTCCATCTGCCTCATCTTCATTTAACTTTGGCATTTAATTTTATCATCTAGAAGTTTATGATTCTTTTAGATTTTCCAACTCAATAAAGCATAGGATTTCTTGGGTATTTCCTTATGCTTTTCTAATTTATTGGTATCATTTTTAATATCTCAATTTTCATATCTAAGTTTATTAATTTGAGCTTTCTCTTTCTTTTGGTTCGTTTGACTAAGGATGTACTGATCTTATTTAACTTTTCAAAGAATCTTCATTTCATGATTCTTGGTGGTGTTTTTCATTTTTATTTCATATCTGCCAGATCTTACTTAGTATCTGTCCCTACCTACTGCCTTGGGTTCAGCTTGTTCTTGCTTTTCCAAGGCTTTAACATACACCACGAAGTTATTTGTCTGTGTTTCTCTGATTTTTTTAAATGTAGGAATTAGAGCTGTAAGCTTTGCTCTTAGGACTGCGCAGACTCTGGCCTGCTGTGTGATCATTTACACTCAGTTCTAGGAAGTTTTAAGTTTTAATTCTCAGTTTCTTCAGTGACCCATTTGCCATCCAATAGTGTGATGTGACTCTGTATGCATTTGTGTTTTCTTTGGTTTCTCATTAATATCTTCGTTCCACTGTAGTCAGACATATAAGATATTATTTCAATGTTCCTATATCTGTGAAAACTTATTTTGTGTCCTAAGATACACTTTACTTTGGAGATAGCTCGTGGGCTCCTGTGAATGTGTACTGTTTCGTGCTTGGGCAGAATGTTATGCAAGTGTCTATTACAGCCTCTTATTATTATATAATCCAAATTTCTCTGTTTACTTTTCTGTTTAGATGATCAAGATATGGGTCACTGAAACCTCCCACCTTACTGTGTTAGGTTTGTTTTATGAAATTGGGTGAAGCTGTGTTTGGTGCACATATGTTTAGAAAGGTACTACCTTGTAATTCATTGTTCATTAAAGAGTATAAACTGGCCTTCCTTAGACTCCTATTAGAATAGCTGTGCCTGTCTGTTTCCTAGTTTCTGTATGCTTGGAATACTTTTGAAAATCCTTTTACACTAGGTGATATCTGCATTTGACGGTGAGATGTGTTTCTCAGAGGGAGCAAAAAGGATGGATTCTGTTGTCTAATCAAGTCTGCTAGTCTGTTTCTTTCCACTGGGGAAATTTGTACCAATAATAATCAGAATTGTTACAGAAAGATGTCTGTTTATTCTTGTTATGTTTCTGTTCTTGTGGCGTTTTTCTCAGATGTCTTTCTGTTACTATACTGGTTTTGTTGTTTGGTTTCTTCCCCTGTAGCCTCTTAAGTGTGTGTATCCTTCTCAGCACATCAAATTCCTTCCAAAGCTCTCTGTAGGGATGGTTTTGTTGTAAATTCCTTTGATCTGTTTTTATAATGGAAAATATTTATTTATCCCCCAATTAAGATGGAGTGTTTCGATAGGTATAACAACTCAATTGCCATTTGTGGATTGAAAGCTATCTTTCCAAGCTTCCTGGCATTAAAAGTTTCTATCAAATAATTAGCTTTTATTTGCATTGGCTCACTTTTATACATGACTTGGCCCTCCTCTCTCTCTCAGTTTTTAATGAGCTTTTCTTATTCTATACTCTTAGAGTTTTAACTATAATATGCTGTGATGAATTTTTTGTTTTGTTTTGTGTTTTGTTTTGTTTTACATTTCATCTGTGTTGTGTATCTGGACGGAGATTCCTTCCTCTAGAGTTGGGAAATTTTCTTCTCTGGTGACATTGGTCTTTTCAAGGTATCCTCAAAGTCCTAATTCATTTGTTTTTTTTTTGTTGTTGTTTTTTTTTTTAAATCTCATTGACCTTGACTGATTACTCAGTTCCTTCAGGGCCTGATGCTCTTTTTTCCATGTGGTTCATTCTGTTGCTAAGGCTTCCTACTGAACTCTTTTCTGGAGTGCTTGTGTATTTATTTTCTATTTATTCCATTTTTATTTGTTTATTTTATTTCATCTCACTCTGACTTCCCCTCTACAAGTCTCTCTGTGTATTTAATTCTACTTTCACATCCTGAAGTGACTTTTTTCTGTCATTTTGATACTTTGTTTTTGTTTTCTTGGAGTACATTCATGTCTACTGTGAGTTGTTTGAACATGTTTATAACTGTTCTTTTGAACTCTTCTTCTGGAAGTTATTCTGAGTGGTCTTCATTAGAGGCCATTGCTGTGGCATTGGTCATTTTTGGAGAAGACATGTTGCTTTGGATTTTGTGCTGTTTATATTTATGAACCAAGGCTTACATGTCTGAAGTTAGTTTATTGGTTGGATTTTTTCTGTCTTTTAAAAAATTCTTTGAAAATTTCACATATACATTGCCTTACTCTTCTATTGCTGTGAAGAGATGCCAAGACCAAGGCATCTCTTATAAAAGAAAGCATTTAATTGGGGCTTGCTTACAGTTTTAGAGAGTTAGTCCATTGTCATCACTGCAGGGATGGTGCTGGAGAAGTAACTGAGTGCTACATCCTAATCCACAGAGAAGAGCAGAGAGAGGGACATTGGGTCTGGCATGAACTTTTAAAACCTCAAAGCTCATCCCCAGGAACACACCTCTTCCAACAAGAATGCAACATTTACTGCAACAAAGCCATACCTTCTAACCCTTCCAAACAGTCCATCAACTAGAGACTATGAATGCAAATACGTGAGTCTATTGGGAACACGTTTATTTAAACTACCATGTGCATACAATATATCTTGAGCATACCCACCTCTCACTTCTCCCTCTAACAACACCCCTCCCCCTAGTATCCTTTCTTCATAGCTCTGTTGTTATTGTGGTGGTGGTGGTGGCGGGTGTGGTGGTGGTGGTGGTGGTGGTGGTGGTGGTGGTGGTGGTGGTGGTGTTTTAAATCAAGTAAGACATGAAAAATCTGGTTTCTGTGAAGCTTATCATGGACCTCTACATGGAGAAGCAAACACAGTAGCCACCTTGAATTTGTGTGAACTTAGGTAGGGCTGGGGACCAGGAGCAGGATGACAGTGACTGAGTTACTGTGGTGTGACTGGACTAGAGACATGGAGATAAAGATTTTTAGTAGCTTAACTGGTCCTGGTTTCATCGTAAACCTTCTCTTTTAGAAGTGGCCCAGATTCATGGATCAGTGTAAATTCTTAGCCCTGGCTTGAAGATCTTTATATACTCTTTACAGAAAGCATAGTAAAAGAATCCAGAATGTTCTTAGACTATGGTATAATGACCAACACCATATAAAAACAACATTCAAAAACCAGTAGGTTTTGTATATACCAATAATGAACTCGCCAAGAAAAAAATTTTTAAAGTCATAGTAGACTAAATAATTTAAATACACAGGAGTGGGCCTAACCAAAGCAAAGACTTACACAGTGAAAACTAAAACTCAGAAGAAAGAAATTGAATAAGACATGAGTAGTAGGAAGACTCCACCTCCATGAATATACAGAATAAGTATTTTGAAAATGGATGTACTCCTAAAGCAATCTGCTGATTTAATGCAACCTTTATCAAAATACTACCAATAATATTCTTTACAGAAATAGGAAACAGTCATATAACTCATGTAGAAACACAAGGATCCCAAAGAGCTAAAACAATCCCCACAGAAAGCAGTGTTAGAAGCATTGTTAAGACCTGACTTTAAATTACACTACACAGTCATGGTAACAAGATGTACAGTACTGACTGGAACAGCCACACAGGTCCAAGGAGGAGAGCAGAGACCCAGGAGAAGCCTCATGCTTAATCCATCTGACTTTTGGCAAAGGCACAAAAACACTTAGAGGAAAGATGACCTCTTCAGTGAGTGGTGCTCAGGAAACAGAATATCCTCAGGCAACGGAATGAAATTAGACACCTATCTCTCATTCTCTACAAAAACCTGTTCAAAGTGGGCCAAAGACTTTACTATGAGACCACTGGGTGCCTTGATATATAAGCATAAACTTCCCAAATAGGACTCCAACATCTCCAGAAATCAAAGCAAGAATTGGTGTGCGGATTTGCATGAAATTTTTAAAAAATTATACATACCAAGAAAAAAAAAAAGAAAAGCGAAATTAACAGAGTGGACAGAGAACCTTCAGAATGGAAGAAAACATTCACTGTGAGATTAATATATATAATATATACATAACTAAAAAAATCACCAAAAACAAATATTAAATAATCCAAATCAGGCAAAAGAATTGAGCAGTTTCCAACGAAGTGCAGTGCCTAAGAAATCACAGAAAATATTAAACGTTCATAACTATCAGGGAGTTGTAAGCCAGGATTGCATTAAGATTCTACCCTGTACCTGGTGACTGGTGACTGGTGACTGGTGATGGTAAGGCAGAAAGGGAGGGACCTTGTACACCGCTGTTTAGATTGCAGATAAGTGAAGCCACGTGGAAACCCATAGGAAGCTTCCCCCAAAACTGAAATAGAACTACCCTGTGAGCCAGCTGTGCCTCTCCTGAGTTTATACGCAAGAGAATCTAAGTCAGTATTTCAGAGGGATTCCTACAGACCTATGTTGCAACACAACTCACAAAAGGAAAGTCATAGAATTGGCATGCAGAGTTTTATTTATCCACAAAGAATAAAATTATATTTTTCAGGAAAGTGGGCAGGAACAGGGATCATTATATCAAGAAAAATTAGCCAGACTTAGGCAACTATTGCTTGCTTTCTCTTATAAGTGAAAAATTGATTTGTTAACTAACAATATGAAAATATAATAAGACAAGCAGTGGCCCTGGGGACTGGGGTGCAAACGTGCTAATTCATCTCCAACAGTCTCCAGATGATCCTGTGCTGGTGAGCTTAGGTGGGCTTGGGTTGAGTCTTGATTCTGCCACGGTACGCTGTGACTTACACGTCTCCCTGTGCACTTTAGTTTCCTCATGCAGAATGAGAGGCAGGAGACAGTACTGGCTACGTCAGAGGGATGTCCCAGAAATGGGGTTTGCCTCAAATAGAACATGCTCTCTTACATAACCCTTAGAAGGATCCACTGGAGATCCTTGACCTCAGGTTGCCCCATTCCCTGCCTCAGCTGGACCAGCCTCAAACTTATGCTCCCAAACCCACTTGGGCACTTTACCCATGTGGTGGAGGCATGCTAAGTGGTGGCCCCACCCAACTAATTCTTACCCTAGCCCACCTTCCTGTTCACAGGTCTTGGGATAATACAAAACAGAAAAGGTCTCAACACATGCAGTCCCAGAAATGTCCACAGAGTGGTGCTGATGTACCATCTCCCTGCTCCGTTCTTTCTTGTTTCAAGCTGTTCTGATGGTCCTCAGCCTCGGCTCACTATAATCCCAGATTTTAACGTAACGCCTTCTGCTCCCAGTAATGCCTTCTGCATCCAGTTCGAGGAACCAAGTTTTTTTCCTCTTACAAATTTAAATTGTAGTATATACTTTTGAGAAATTTTTATTTTCTTTCTAGAAATCAGAGACTCAAATGGGAAAACAGATGGTAATTTCGCATACAGAAGATTCATCATTGTTATTATGTTCTAATCATCTTCCTATGGGTCGCTTTTACTTAAGAGTACTTTTTTTAAAAAATAAATGCTATTATTACGTCATGCTATTATAATTTACACTCTTCCTTGTCTGCAAGTGTAGATTTATTCCACCATGTCCCGCTGTGATATATCCCAATTATCTGAGTGCATTTCACAGTCATTCTCGTTTTGTTAGCAATTTAGAACATTACTCCCTCTGCTTCTGTTCTTCATCGTTCTATAATAAATACGAACAGAGTGCTACTGGGGATTACTTTCTCCCTTTCCATGCCGAAGAGCGCTGGATTGTTAGCAGGGCTTTTGGGTCCTCAGCCATGCCTCCTGGCCGCCATCGTCCCTGTAGCTTTTTTCTCAGAGTACTAGAATGCTCTTGATGTTGACTTTGAAATCAGCTCAAACTTACCTGGTAGGACCCCGTCCCATCTCCCTGCTTCTGCCCCACCCCCACCCCAGCCAGCTATAATAATACTTTGGATGCGCTCCCATCTTCTTGGAATGTCCCCTTCCTTTTGGCTCCAGTGTAGGCTCACTCCTTTTCCAAGGTACTTCATTGCCCTCGGTAGAGAAAATGTGCAGAAACCTAGGTGCGGAGGTGACCTTGGCTCCTGGATTTACGGAGCATTTCAGTAGACAGGCCTGGGAAGTGCATATTCATAAGCACACGTCTGTGTTGATATTTCTGAGTCAACCAGAATTAATTCGACCTCGTCTTGCCTTTGTCTTGGCACAGCTGCGCGTAGATGGAGGATGTACACCTACTGATGAGGAAACGAGCTGGGGCAGTCTGTTGCCAAGCAACAGTATGGCTTCTCATCACACTGACATCATTGCCGTGGTTGCTCTGCCCCATTACACTAAGTTTAAAAGTTAATCCTGCTAACAGCAACAACAGCAAAAGTATCCTCGGGAACTCATTCACTTTTTTTTTTTCACTTTTTAGTCTGATAAGGTTATAAAGCTATGTGAAACCACGATGATGTCTGCGCACTTATGCTGTTAATCTGACCTGTGGCTGGGCATTGTTTGGGAGAGGGGGAGCTTATTTCAACGTCAAACGAGTTTTTCGTTTCCTGTAGATTTAGTTCTGTTTTTCAAACATGTAAACATCCATAGGTTTCAAAAGTTAAATATGTACACACATAAAAAAAGATATCTTCAGGGATACCTAATGCTATTGTCCCTCTCAACTCGCAGCTAGCCTCCAACTTCCCAGCACCTCTGCATGTACTTGAACTTGCCCATGCATAAAAAAGATTCTCCAAGGTTTTCCTCTGTCTGTAAACTTACCAGAGATCTAAAAGTCTAACCTCTCTGGAGAACCTATCACTTTGTTGGTGGGGTCCTGAATAGCCCCTCTGGATCCATGGCAGAATTTCACAGCCTTTGATGAGTGAGACATAATTTCACTCTTGAACCCAGCAATCTTGAATCTAAAGTTCATCCAGAAGTTCCAATCCATAGAGACACCACCCAACACGCGCGGGGATCCTTTTGAGAAGCTGCTTGCTAAATAGACAGGTGTCTGTCAGAGGTCGTGGGAGGCCTGAGCCCAGCTCTGTCCGCCCAAATGGGAACCAGGAGTAGTTAAGAGTGCTGAACAGAAGGGACTGTCAGGACATACAGCAACCAATAACTAACTGGTCAATGGCTCAGGGGTGACTAATGTCATAAAAAGGCAAAACAAAAACCACTAGGGGAACAGGACACTGGCTGTGTGGGCCCTGGTAACAAGTTGTTGAGAGACAATGACATCTATTCTTGAAAAATCATTTCTTTGCCTTGCGCCCTCTCTCTCTCTCTCTCTCTCTCTCTCTCTCTCTCTCTCTCTCTCTCTGTCTTATGAAGTTATAAAGTTATCTTTGTCATTCAGAGGAACACCATTCACCTTAGAGAAAGGGTCACTTATTGGCCTGGAGATCACCACTTCAGTAAGGCTATCTGATCACCTAGCATAGGGGATTTCTGTCTCTGCCTCCCAAACTCTGGGATTAGAAGTGTGCATCACAATGCCCGGTACCTTCACCTGTGTTCTGGGATTAAACTCAGGTCCTAGTGTTTGTAAGGCAGGTGCTTTCCAGGGCAAGCCATCTCCACAGCCTCTGGAGAGTCTTAATTTGAAGGTTTGGACCAAGCCAATAGCCATGTAGATCTTTGCAGAGTCTACTGGTGACTTTCATGCATAATCGGAGTTGAGCATCTTTGAGTCAAACGTGCCAACTTTCTTTGCTGTTTAAATAAGAATGCCAACACTGCATGTCATTAACAGTCTTCTAGGTTGATTGATTTGTTGGCTGGCTGAGAAATGGCGGCGTATTTTTCATTTTGTTTTGATTTTTTAAGTCATGATCTATATAGCTCAACTCGGCTGGCACTTACTATATAGTTTAGGTTAGGCTGCAACTCCCAATCCTCCTGTCTCTACTTCCCAAGTGTCACTCCAGATCTATGTACCCAGCTAAAACGTAGTTTTCTGTCTGCTAATTTGCCACTCGTCTTTTCCTGTTACATGTGCCTGCTGCCTCCTAGCCTAGGCTTGCCCTTCCTCCCTCTTCTGAGACGTCACAGGATCTTGACTTAGCTGGTTTGGAGGAGTAGTTAGAAGCATGTGCTGGTTGGGAAGCTGAGTGAGTGCTGGAGTTATCTTATGATAAAGACCTGTGTCCAGGATGAGAAGGGTCATGTGCCTCCACTCTGGCCCTTGTGGGGGCAGAACCAGATCTTGCCTGCTTCTCTCTCATTGTTTCCCACCATCTGCATTTTCTACATTTGCTGACCTGCTAAAGACACCAACCACCAGAGTACAGGCTTACACAGATAAGACAGTGGGAGCAAATCCAGCACACCCTATAAGAACAGCAGGGTCTGGCCTCATTTGCCCAGTCCAGTGTAGCTGCCCCTGGAATAGATTTTCCCCATTCATCATGGCCTAGGGGCAGCTTCCTGCTAGGGCCTTTGCAGGAGGCAGTGGGTAGGGCAATGTCCCCATTCTCACAAGCCTCTTCACCCCACCTCTGTTTTTTCCAGCTAAAACCAGCTGTTCTAGACATTTCACAGCTTACTCAAACTGCATGTGTTCTCATTTCCAAGTCACTGGCATCCATAGGATGCCATTCATAGGGTGCCATGCACCCAGCTTTGCTGTCTAACCTCAGGTCTGGCCTCATTTGTTCTCAGGAGTGTGAGCTCCCTGGCTTGACTCCAGTTCCTCCCTAGAACCAATGACACTTCCTGCCCTCAGCCACTTGAACAAACGCCAAGACACCTACCCTGACATCAGTGATTACGCCAAGGGCCACTGGGCTCTCAGCATGTCTATTTTTAGAGACCCTCTGTCTATCACTGAGACATTTTCCCCTCACTGTGGAAAATTCCTTTCTTCTTCCATCTGTCCTTCCCCTCTCTTTTCACCCCAAGCCAAGAAAAGGCCTTGGTCATGTCAGATGTTTTGACTATCGACTGGAGACTACTTATGCAGAAAAGGCCAGGCCCCCGAGAGCCCACTGTACCCCACCCAGCCACACCTGCTCAGTTTTAAGCATGAGCTTTGCTTGGACTCAGCTCTTGCATTCCCCTTCTTTGTTCCTTTATATTGCTGCTTTCTTCCAAAAATCTCAATAAGAGAAACCACACTCTGACTGAGGGGCATGGAGTTTCCCAGTGCCTAGATTACCATGAGCAGCAGAAGACAGAGAAGCCATCAGGGAAGGGGACTGTCTTAGTCAGGGTTTCTATTCCTGCACAAAACATCATGACCAAGAAGCAAGTTGGGGAGGAAAGGGTTTATTCAGCTTACACTTCCACATTGCTGTTCATCACCAAAGGAAGTCAGGACTGGAACTCAAGCAGGTCAGGAAGCAAGAACTGATGCAGAGGCCATGGAGGGATGTTACTTACTGGCTTGCTCCCCCTGGTTTGCTCAGCTTCTTTCTTATAGAACCCAAGACTACCAGTCTAGGGATGGCACCACCCACAATGGGCCCTCCTACTCTTGATCACTAGTTGAGAAAAATGCCTTACAGCTGAGTCTCATGGAGACATTTCCACACAAACTCCAGCTTGTGTCAAGTTGACACACAAAACCAGCCAGTACCAACTTCTGTATTAGTCATGTTTTTCTAGGGTCAGAGAACTTATGAGTAGTCTCTATATAGTAAGGGAATTTGTTGATGACTTACAGTCTGTAGTCCAACTCCCCAACAATGGTCAGCAGCAGCCACGAATGGAAGTCCAAGGATCTAGAAGTTGCTCAGTCCCACAAGGCAAGCAGGTGAAAAAAAGTGAGCCTTCCTTCTTCCAATGTCCTTATGTAGACCTCCAGCAGAAGGTGTGGTCCAGATTAAAGGTGTGTACCACCATGCCTAGATCTGGGACTTGCTTTATCCCAGATAACCTTGAACTCAGAGATCTCCTTTCCTTGGTCTCCTGGGATTCATAGCCACTATGCCTCAAGATCTCCATGCCAAGATCCAGGTCAGAAACTTCTATCTCCCAGCCTCAAGATCAGGATCACGGGTGAGCCTTCCAATTCTGGATTGTAGTTCATTCCAGGTATAGTCAAGTTGACAACCAGGAATGGCCACTACAGGGGTCTCCCAGCTCTTTTCACAGGGTCAAGAGGAAGAGGGTTAGGTCCCCTGCCACTGGAATACTCTCCAGTACCCCTGGAGCCAACCTTAGCACAACTGCTGCCATGAAGGAAGCACCTTTCAAGCTTTTGAATCCAGCATGTAGGCAGCAATACATGCTAACACAAGAACAAAGATCTAATCCATCAGACTCCAAATAGTTCTGGAAAAGTCTTTCAAGGTACTAACCTTGCTTTTTGGCTTCTGTAGTTCCACTTCTGGCTAATTGCTCTTGTTAACTGAAGTATATCAACCCAGAATGTGAGGGGGGGTTGTGCTTAAAAACTCATCCTGAAAAGGGTTCAGAACTATACTGGGGCCCAAGTACCCAGTGTAGTCACCAGCTGGCTAATAAACACTTTCTGTTGACCTAACCAGTGTCCAAGTAGTCCTCTCTGGTGGATACCTCACAACACTACAGTAGAAAGGCCTGGTGACAGAGGGGGTCAATCACTCCTTTGGGAGCTCCCTAGACTGCAGCTGGGTGGAGAAAATGAGGGCAAGCTGTGGAGGCAGGCCGTGTGTAGACATCAATGTCTAGCCTAATGCTGAGGATGCCTCCAAAACCTAGTTGAGGGAGGATACCTCTTCTCCAAAGAGAAACCCAGGTTCTTCTGTGGCCACCAAGCTCTGGGACCTTGTGTGAAGCCATGCTTAGTCACTCTCAACCTCCCCCAACCCCTCCATTTAGTTGTTATTCTGCAAAGGTGGTTGCTACGAGTCATTATGTCATTAATGTCCCAGCATGACACACAAGCTAGGAAAGAGACTTTATGCCCCTTGCAGAGAGAGGAGAGAGGCAAGAAGACAATATTCGAAATGAGTTCTGGGATTTCAGTCTTATGGCTCCCTTTTCCTGTTGTGTTATTGAAAGTTGATGATGCCAAGTTTCTGTTTTCCAGGTTCTCTGTGCCTGGAGGTCAGCACTTGCAGCAGTTCTGATCGTGTGTGAACTGCTGGATCCAGACATGGGACAGTCTGAGGTGTCTTCAGGAGAAAATACCCACCAACCAACCCAACACAAAGCCTACCTGAAGGGGTATCCAAGGGCAGGGCAGCAATGGCCAGCCTCTTGAGAACTTCGAGAAGTTACAGACCTTGCAGAGGAGAGTTAGTCCTCCAAGGCTGGAACAAAACACAGTTTGATAGTGTGAGGCTGGGGATAGACTAGGGATTCTCCGGCCCTGATTACAGTCTAGACCAGGTGCCCTGGGTTGGAAGGCTCATCCATGTCTGTTGGAAGGTGATCAGTTGTAGAAAGGTGCCAGGGTCAGTCTGCCATTTGGGACCCAGGTAGATACTCGTGGTGATGTCAGGCAGGTAGGATCTCGGGCAGTGAACCCCAGATCTGACATGTTGAAGCAGTTCTCTTACAGAACCTACAGTTCTCTTACAGAACCAGGTAGGGAGACCTGATTGGGGTCAGCCCTCCTTACAGGGCCTGTGTGAGCCCACAGCTATGCAAGCAAGGGGGCTGGCAGAACCCTGCTCTAGAGGAGCTCTCTACCAGTGCTCACCAAGTCTGCCCATCTGTGCTCCAGCTGCATTCTCGATGATGATGGACAGTGGGGTGCTTTAATTTCTGCATCTCTGTCCCCAGCATCATACAGGTCTCTGTCTGAGCCCTGGCCAGGGAGTCCAGGAATGCACACTCATACCTGCAGAATGGGCTAGACTCAGGGAGACTTCACCTATTCTAAATCCCAGCTTCTGTCCACCTCAAGGGGGAGTATTTTGCTTTGAATATTCCCAGGTTTTACAAGCAAGCCCAACCAAAGGCATCTGCTCTAACTGTTAGCAACCTGAGACTCTTGGAAGCTGTAAGTCTCCCTCCATTCTTCCTTCCTCAGTCCTCATCTTCCCACTGACTTCCTCCAATTATTAGATTCTCAGTAGTCCTGAAAAACAGGGGAACGGATGGACCTTGTGTTGTTGGGGAGACTCCCCCCACTCCTACTCAACTACCCCTTAGCTTTTACTTGGTGTTTTGGTGTACAGATACAGAGAGAGAGAGAGAGAGAGAGAGAGAGAGAGAGAGAGAGAGAGAGA
>JANHMN010000008.1:61818104-61859219 GCA_030674055.1 Rhabdomys pumilio | reverse complement strand
AGAGAGAGAGAGAGAGAGAGAGAGAGAGAGAGAGAGAGAGAGAGAGAAGAGACAGAGACAGAGAGAGACAGACAGAGAGACAGAGAGTTTCATGTTCTCCTAGGAAAGGGTCATAAAAGGACAGCTTATGGGTTTCAGTATAAGATCAAACCATCCCAGTCAGGATCCTCCTGGAAGGTCAGTAGCCTATACTAGATCCTCAGGGATCTCCCCCAGTATCCAGGAGCTCCAGACATGAGAACACATAGGCAGTTAGACCTACATTGCCTTTCCATCTAGGATCTGCAGTTTGTACTATATCCTACAGGAGGGCTGTCTCTGCAGGTCAGGACCTTGCATTCCAATGAACGTGGAGATCCGTGCTGCCAAGATCCTGAAGATCTTGCCACAGAGGTGGCTGAGTGCTTAGCCATGGAAAACACCCATAGGCATAGGGATGGTCTGAGTCCAGAGAGACTTCAATTGGCCTGGGATTAGGAGGAACGCATAAGATGTGGTGGGAGCATAGAAAAAATGGAGGGACTGTGCACCAGCCACAGAGCACAGGGCCTTCTGGACTCAAGGAGACCCTCTCCCCAGAGGCCTGTGAGTGACTGCAGCTCAGCATCACTCAATGAGAGCTCCTGCCACAGGAGAAATGTGGGGGTGAAGAGGGGCTGCCCCAGGGCCTGAATCCTCCACAGCTCCTGTTCTACCCGCAGACTTGGGATTCACCAGTGCTCTCTGCCCAGCTCTCGCAGGCCATCATCTGCCTCTCGGAGCCAATCCTGGTGCCATCCAGGTTACCCATATCATAATCATCCAGCCTGCAGCACCCAGAAACTGCCTGTGCCCTGAGCAGTGACTGTCCACCCTGTCCAACCCTCCAAGTTGGCACCTGTGCATACTACCTGGGAGGACATGGCTCCTGTCTCCAGGATTTATAGCCTCAGGCACAACACATAGATAGTCCTTATGGAGGCACACAGCTGTTTGCAGTTGGCAGAGCATTTGTGCCCCTTCCCCTCCACAGTCATAGGATGCAAGTAGATTTCTGGTCTCTTTGCAGAGGAGAAACTAGAGTTCTGTGAGGTCACCTGAGTGTCCAGGAAGGACCCCTGCACCACTACCCAAATAACTCCCAGGCTTCTTAAGGAATCACCCTACACTTAGTCAATAGCTCTCAGGGCTGAATTCAGAGTCCTGACTATGACTCACAAGGTTCTGAGTGGCCTCCATCCTCATTCATTCCATCCTGTTCCCGTGAAAGAAAGGTTTACCAACCCTAGCGACTTTGCTATGCCCTGACATGCCAAACACATTCTCATTGCTTTTGTATCAAACGGGAAGTCATTACTCAGTCACCACCATGGCTAGCTCCTTCCGTGGACCACGGATTCCAAAATGCTTCTAACAGGTCTGTGCTTCAGATGCTTTGTTCTCACATAGGTACATTGTATCCGTTGATTGTGTGATCTCTGAAACCTCGCCTGGTCTCCGTTTTATACCCTGGTGTCCAGACACTGCCTGCACCTGCAGGTGCTTACTCAGCATCACAAGTAACTAAGAGATCATTCTCCCCGTGCTCCGTGTGCCTCAGCCTTGCTTTGCTGCCACACTGTTGAGCCATAGCCAGGTTTTTCCCTGCTAAATGGATTCTGACCTCATGTGCTGTGGCATCCTCCCCCCCCCTTCTCCAGCCACACACCTTTGCCCATAATCATCATCTTCCCCATTCAGTGACGGACTCTGAGCGCTGGGCCTGTGAGAGTAAGCATAGGTTAGAAGCCCAGGCACTGAGGAGTCAGAGGCCAAGGTTAAGTCATGAGGAAAGAAATAAATAGGATGGCAGAGGGGCCCTTGGACCATCGAACATTGGGATCTCTCTAAAGCTAAAACGAACAGTCAGGCATTCAGTCCCAGCTTCCTAGGCCACACATCTTCCCCCCAAACCCTACAGTGCTCATGCCCACCATGTCAGTTCAATCCCACAGCTCTGGCTCACTGAAGTAGAAGAGCTGGGTAGACACTAAGAAGCTTGATTCTCCTTGAGAGGTGGGTCTGAGAAGGGGAGCAATGCAGAAAGGGAACAGAGGTGGGCTTCCTTCCACCTACTGAATCTGCTTACTGAGGAGCCGTTGTCTCCAACACTGAGAGTCTGCATCCACTGCTCTGGCACCCAGACACAGCAGCTTCATCTTCCTCCAGATCCCAGCATGCCACACTGCACCAAAGTACCCTTGGTGGTATATAAGCACCCCACTCTGGAGTCCATGAAGAGAGAAGGAGAATATGGGACACAGACGATGCCTACTCAGTGTCGTTGAGGAGAGTAGGGAAGAGCTGACGGCTCTGTACAAGCCTTGGCAGCTTCTGGGGGGTTTTAAATAGAATGGGAGAGATGGTCCATAAGCCCAGAGAAAAAGAAAAGGTGAATTCTGGGAACCAGCATCCACACAAATCAGTTGTACCTCCTTTTGATGGGGTCATTGGACTGGGAGACCACCACAGATGCAGGCAGGCCCGTGGCTCCTCCTTTCACCTTCTCCTCCACTCTCTGGAAACTCAGAAGGATTTGCTCATTCTTCAGGCAGCTGACCGTTGTTGGAACCTTGAGGCCTGGAGTGTCAGTGTTGAGAAAAGGAGGGAAGAAGCCATGAGGAAGTGAAGACAAGAGGAAAGAGTGTGTGGAAAGGTGGGAAAGGGGTGTAGGGGAGAAAGGCAGAGGAGGAAAAGGAGGAAAGGCTGGGCATCACCTGCTGCTCCCAGGGTCATGTGACCCGATCAGGACTGTGAGAAAGGCACATGGCAAGCATGCACACATGTACACTCAGGCTCCGCCACCCCTTCTTTTTTTAAAAATTAATTATGGTATTTATTTACATCTAAAATGTTGCCCCCCTAGTCCCCCCTCAAAGGGTTATCCTCTCCTTTCCCCGCCCCATCAGCCTCTAAGAGTGTGCCCCCCATCAAGTATCCCCTCACACTGGGGCATCCAGTCTCTACAGGATTAGGCTCCTCTCCCACTGAGCCCAGACAAGGCAGTCCTCTGCTACATATGCACTGGGAGCCTCGGATCAGCCCCTATATGCTCTTTGATTGGTTGCTTGGTCTTTGGGAGCTCCCAGGGCTCTGGGTTAGTTGGGACTGTTGGCCTCCTATGCCGTTGCAGTTCAGTCAGCTCCTTTAGTTCTTCCCTTAATTCTTCTAGATGGGTCCCTGGACCCCAGACCAATGCTCGGCTGTATCTGCTTCTGTCTCAATCAGCTGCTGGTAGAGTCTCTTAGAGGACAGCCATGCTAGGCTCCTTCTGCAAGCACAACATAGCATCAGTGATAGTGTCAGGGATTGGTACACACCCGTGGGATAGAACCCATGTTCAGCCAGTCACTGGATGGCATTTCTGCTCCATTTTTGTCTCTGTATTTCTTTTAGACAGGAGCAATTTTGGGTTGAAAGCAATTTTAGGTTTTGTAGGTGGGCTGTTGTCCCCATCCCTCCACAGGTGATCCTGCCTGACTACTGGAAGTGGTCTCTTTCAGGTTTCATATCCCCCAGTGTTGAACATTACGAGTAAGGTCACCCACATTGAATCCTGGGAGCCTCCTCCATCACAGGTCTCTGGGTTCCCTATAGAGGTTCCCCCAACCTGCTACTCTCGGCATCTGCCTATTTTCATTCTCCTGGGCCTCTGGGCCTCTCTTCTGTCTCACCAATATCTGATCCTTGCCCCCTTTCCCCTCCCCTTCCCCTCTCCTCTCCCACCCATATCCCTCCCTCCCGCTGCTTCCCATGATTATTCTGTTCCCCCTTCTAAATGGGATTCAAGCATCCTCACTAGGGCCTTCCTTTTTGTTAAACTTCATACAGTCTATGAGTTGTATCATGGATATTCTGCATTTTTTGACTAATATCCATTTGTCAGTGAGTACACATCATTCATGTCCTTTTAGGCCTGGGTTACCTCACTCAGGATGATATTATTGGGATGATATTTTCTAGTTCCATCCATTTACCTGCAAATTTCATGATGTCCTCACTTTTAACAGCTGAGTAGCATTCCATTGTGTAAGTGAACCACATTTTCTGTACCCATTCTTCAGTTGAGGGACACCTGGGTTGCTTCCAGTTTCTGGTTATTATGAATGAGACTGCTATGAGCATAGCACGTGTTCTTGTGATATGGTAGGGCATCTTTTGGGTATGTGTCCAGGAGAGATATAACTAGGTCTTCAGGTAGAACTATTTCCAGTTTTCTGAAGAACTGCGAGATTGATTTCCAGAGTGGTTGTACAAGTCTGCAATCCCACCAGCAATGGAGGAGTGTTCCCCCTTTTCCATCTCCTTGCCAGCATATGCCATCCCTTCAGGTTTTTATCTAAACATTCTATTGGTGTAAGGTGAAATCTCAGGGTTGTTTTGATTTACATTTCCCTGATGACTAAGGATGCTAAACATTTCTTTAAGTGCTTCTCATCCATTCAAGATTCCTCTGTTGAGAATTCTGTTTAGCTCTGTACCCATTTTTTAATTGGGTTATTTGGGGGTTTTTTTTGGGGGGGGAGTCTAACTTCTTGAGTTCTTTATGTATTTTGGATATTAGCCCTCTACAGCTAATAAACAATTTTAGCAGAGTAGCTGGATATAAAATTAACTCAAAGAAATCAGTAACCCTTCTTTATACAAATGATAGATGGGCTGAGAAAGAAATTAGAGAAACAATACCCTTCACAATAGCCACAAATAATATAAAATATTTTGGTGTGACTCTAACCAAGCAAGTGAAAATGTCTATGGTAAGAACTTTAAGTCCCTGAAGAAAGAAATTGAAGAAAATATCAGAAGATGGAAAGATCTCCCAGGCTCGTGGATATGTAGGGTTGACATAGTGAGAATAGCTGGCTTACCAAAAGCAATGTACGGATTCAACTCAATCCACGTTAAAACTTCGACAAATTTTTTCCAGACATTGAAAGAGCAATGCTGAACTTCATATAGGAAAAAAACAACAACAAAAAAACAAACAAACAAACAACAACAACAACAAAAACAGAATAATCAACATAATTGAGAACAATATAAGAACTTCTGAGGGAAATCACTGTTCCTGACCAGAAGCTGTACTACAGGGCAATAGTGATTAAAAAAAACAAACAAACAAAAAAAAAAAAAAACAGCATCATATTAGAACAGAGACAGGTTGATAAATGAAACAGAATCGAAGACCCAGAAATAAACCAAAGGACACTTGATCTTTGACAAAGAGCCAAAACCGTACAGTAGAAAAAAGAAAGCACCTTCAACAAATGGTGCTGCTCTAACTGGCGGTCTGCATGCAGAAGAATGCAAATCGATGCATATTTATCAGCCTGCACAAAGCTCAGGCCCAAGTGGATCAAGGACTGCCACCCCTTCTTAGTCTGTATCCTAACTCCCGCATGTCATCTGAGTCATGGTAGTCAGGTAACATCTCTGGGTAGATGGACATCTTAGGTCACTTTCTGAAGGTTTCCTGCAAGAAATTGCTGGAGGGAGCCCTACAGGAGCTGGTCTTTCCCTCTGACCTCCATAGCTCTTTGCTGAGACAGAAGAGAGCACAGAGGCCAGCTCTAAGTGTTGGCCAGACTCTACTACATTTAGGTTCCTCTGAGGCTGGGTCCTGCCAAGCCAGAGATCAAGGGCAGTGGATGGAAAGACAGTCTTCTCTTCCACCTATCTGAGGTTCCTAAGCAAGTGACATGTATAAGGGAAGGGACTCTGCCCCCACAAACCCACCCATGAAAAATAAAAGGCCCATGGGAGTATGGATTGGTGCAGGGGGATGGTGTGCCAGGTGGAGGACTGCTCTGCACTCCCCATCCACCCCACACACACCCCTATCCTTCCTGTTTTTATGGTCCTATCTCATTAGAGCCTATCATTGTGACCTTTGAAATGTCTTTCCAGTTCTCCTGCTTCCAAAGGCTAGGTCCACAGTCTCTCCTGTCAGGTCCAACTCAAGAATGCAGGGTGGCCCTAGGACCCAACTTTTATTCTTCTTTGGCTTTTCAAAGCTTACTGTCCCATTATTTGGCCACTTGAGGACCTCATATGGAACTCCTGGATCACACTCTAAGTCCAGTACTTCTGCATGGACCCCAAGTTCCTGATCCAAATTTTAGCTAACAGCCCTGCTCACTTCCTCTCCTGCTGCTCTAGGGCACTCCCACAGCAGACAGAAAACATAGAGAAGCATGAGGCAGCCTAACCTAGAAGCTCTGCACTCATGCTCAGTAAAACCCTGCAGCGCCCCAGACTCCCATCCTCTCCTCAGCCCATCTATCTGTAAGATACCAAGTGTCAGAATGGGAATGGTCAACCTGTGACACTCCACCCAGACAAGGGTGAGCAGTGAGGTCACAGTCTCGATGAAATGCAAACATTTCTCAGGGTGTCATTTTTACATTCAATCCAAGCACAGCCATCACCCAGGGCTGATGGCTCTTGGAGACCTATCTCCTCTTGCTTATGTGCCACTTGGGGCACATTAAGTACAAAATCACCACAGAGGAGGCTGCTAACTTGCCCGTGATTGATGGCAGGTTGATGTACGGCCACCATAAGGTGCAGTGAGCAGAAATGATCTCAAAAGATAAGAGCTAACATTTGCTGAATGCTCGCTGTGTGCAGGATGCTGTTTAGTTCTTCTGGATGCTCTAATTCATTCCATCTTCCTAACAGTCCCACTAGGAGGTGACACTGTTATCATTAACTACACAAATGAAAGAAGAGGCTTAAAGGGGTTAAGCCATGCGCCCGAGGTTACAGTGCAAGTCAACAGTGGCAGAGTTGAGCCAAAGCATGATGCTACAGCAGTGACTTCCTTTGTAACATCAGTAACACCCTTTGATATGGGCCCCATTTGTGACACGCAGGGAGTCAGTGGAGAAGGAAGTGCCAGGGAGTCAGTCTAGGGTTTATAGAAAGTCCAGATGGAGACAGTGACCTGTGAGGAAGGCTTCCCGGAAGAGTATAAATAGAATATCTTTTGTCTGTCAATAATAAATCTGATGGCCTATGGGTTAGGCAGGAAACAGGAGGAGGGGCATCCAGGAAGGGAAAGGATTCTGGGATAGAGCCAAGTGTGGGAAGATTCACCTAGGAAATGTAATAAAACTGACTCGTGGTACCTGAGCACAGGTAACCAGCCACATGGCAGAATGTAGGTTAAAATGATTGGGTTATTTTAGTTGTGATCTAGTCAGAGTAGAGCCTAGCTAGTGAGGTGAACAAGCTTCTACTGCCGACTCAATCAACTCCCACCAAAATGTACTGTGCCCAAAGCCATGTGGCGTAAGTGCCCAGCAGCTGAATAGTCTGAAACTTAGCCAAGAAAAGCTCCTGTGCCTTCCTGTGACTGCCTCAAGTATTTAGTCACAGCAAGATAAAATGAGCATCTTTTTACCACGAAAGGATATTTATTTACACATCTCTTCATTGATCCTTCTAGATCAAGCCAAGGCCTCTACTACAGGTGTCATTGTAAGTCATTTGGCCTTCAGAGATGGAAACACTGTGGACTCTGGAACCACAGCACGGGGCTGGAATCCTGGCTTTGTCACCAGGCTAAGTCTCTTGGTCTTTTAATCCCACAGTTTCCTCATCTACAAATAGCAGTACTGCCTCCTAAAGGGTTGTGGGTGGAGTCACCTTATGACATAGCCATTCTAACACTGCCACAGAGAAGCACATTGCTGTGGATTTGAGATGCTGCATAAGGGAGCTGGCTGCATGGCCCAATAGTCCCTAGTGGGACTATACTTGTTGTATAGAAGTCTAAGAGCTGGAATGTGATAGTGCAACTACCTACCACATGCAAAGCCCCCGCCTCAATCGCTAGCACCACAGAAGCATAAATACACAAGGGAAGTAAATAAACGAACCATGTACTCTTTTGCACAGTACAGGCTGCTGGGTCGTGGTAACAGACTTACTGATTTCTGCATTTCCTATACTCTATTTGCTTCTGTCACTCTACAGTGCGCTTCTACAGAGGTCTCCTGTACAGTGTGCTGGGTTAGCAGTGTGGCCACACTCACCTCAGGCTCACAGTAGCTCTTGGTTACTTACATCAAGAGGCCACACCAAGTGACCACACCTTGCAGATGTCCACAGTACACTTTGACGCGCACACACAAAGTCATCTGAAGATGTATTTCTCAGAACCTAGCCTGGTGTTGAGGAGGACATGATAAGATTTAGATCTGTCCCTCCTACCAGATCACACTCTGGGTGGCTATGAATACTGCCAATGGCTGTAATTAGGACTAAGCACTGAACCATATGTTCATACATGCATGCACCCGCGCGTGCACACACACACACACACACACACACACACACACACACACACACCCGTGTACATACGCACACCAGTGTGCTAAGGCAGGACTGGCCAAGGGAATCAGTGAAGGACAAGATTCTGTCCAGTGGGAGGAAGTGCAGAGTCACCACTTGGCCACAGGAAGCCAAGGAGCATTATAGAGAACACTGGGTTGGTAGTGAGCGCTCCCACTCATGAGAAAGTCTGTGAACTTACTGCTGCCTGGAACCCCTCTCACATAGGAAATAAGCCAAGTCCCCTAGGACAAGCTCACCACAGGGGCAGCTCCTATAGGCTGCATCTGTGGAAGTGAAGAGAAGCCTGCCCAGGTCGGGATCAGCTCTCTACCAGGGTAGCTGGTGGCTATTCACATTTGCTAGGATATCTCTGGAGATCTGAAGACTCTACACGATGTCTCCAACTACTAGATCAGTGTCTCTCCCCACAGGTCCACAGATCTGTTTGAATGAGAGCTCTGTGGAGGTCTGGGGGTGTTGGGTTCTCATAAGAGCTGGGGTGTCTGTGAGTGGAAACCAAAGCCAAGAACGGGGATATGGTGGTGCTGAGGAGGAGGCACCTGGTATCTGCACATTTGCAACCTGTGCATGGGAGTGGAAGCAGGAGAGCACCTAATGGGAGGCCAGAGGCTCATGGGAGATGCTCTGCTGAGGCCTGCTGAGTGGGCAGTGAGAAGCCACTGGCAGGGATAGCAGAGGAGTTCAGAAGGTAGGTCATATCCTGCCAAGCTCCCTGAACACATTAGCTCAGTTCAACCTCCCATGCTTGGATAAACACAAAAGATGCTGGAAGCAGAGAGATGGATGGGAGGAGGGAATCACCAGTGTAGACTACCAAGTCCTGGAAACATGGAGGTCACAAATACTACCTAAGGACCAAAAGCAGGCCTGAGACAGGCCAGGCAATAACCACTGCCTTGAAGAGGAATGTCCATGTTGTGATCCCCAGGTCAGTGTGAAGGTGCCAGAAGGAAGGAGGCACATACTGGGGGTGGAGGACAGGAAGGAAAAGCATGCTTCTGAATTGCAAGGCGTGGGCAGAGTCTATTTATATTGGGTTTAATTAACTCCGCTCCCTGGTGCCACTAAAGCAGCAATCACACTGCAGACGGCACTGATTTGATTGGCAAGAGATGCGCCAGGCAGAATATTAAGACACCAGGCCCCTATAAATAGGTCTAATCACAGCCCCTCACTGGAAGACGGTGAGGAAGACATTAATCAGACCTGGCACCCACCCCAGATTTGCTCTTAGGTGCTGTATCAGGCCCCTTGGTTGCAAAAGAGGTGTGAGTGAGGTTGGGCTAAGTGTGGCAGGAAGGGCTAGGAAGCTTCATTTGGACTTCAAGTGCCATGTGACCTTGATGAATCGCTTGCCTTCTCTCAGCCTCTGAGTCTGCCCACCTCCCATTCTGCACACTGGGGGCTGACATTGCTCTCTGAGAAGCTGTTAGCACCAATAATACACATGCACGTATTATACAAAGCATCTCAATACGCCACCTTTACCAAGTAGGAGCCTGTTCTACGCTCCTCCTGAATCTTCCCCAGGTTCTTCCTTCTGTGCCTCTGGCTCCTTCCTATGCTCCTTAGGGTGACATTGCCCCAGTCTGATTTGATGAGTCTGGCCTTCAACTCCTCCCTCAAACTATTGTTTCCAGAAACTTCTTGGGTTCCAAGTGCTGTGAATATCCATAGTTTCCCTCTTTACCTGTCACCAAGGTGGGGTGAGAGCATCTTCCCAAACATCCAAGATGCCTCACTCCCTGAGACCAGAGACTCAGTCAAGCACACCCATCCTTGCTGTCCGTCATTGTGCCGAGCCACATGCAAACCGACGGACTCAGGTCATGTCTCACATCTCAAAACTATAGCGTTTGGAAGGGGAAAAGGAGGGGACTTTCTGTACATGGTGTGTCTCAGGATGAATTCATTAGCTACCTCATCTGGATGTGTGTGGTCAACCAGCCTCACTCAGCAATGGGAACTGCAGATGCATAGCCCCCAGGTCAGGAAGCAGCAAGATCCTTGGAGAATTAATAGAGAGACAGCGGGCTAGTGGTTTACCATTCTGTCTGTGCACATCGACTGATCAACATGATCTCCCCAGGCTGAAAATGTTAGGACTCTAGGCAGTCAGACTTGCAAACATCTCCCCTACTAGAGCTCTGGGTACAGTACTGAAGGCTGAGAAACCCTCCTGTGGTTAGGGAAGTCCAGAAAAGCCTCTTACCGCAATCACTGCCTCTCCTCAAGGCCCAAAGAGAGGATACAGAGAGCATTCTGGGTAGAAGGAACTGAAGTACTCCTGCCTGCATGCTAAGGGAGAACAACCTTCTGCAGTCTGTACCCCAGCATCTTTGGAGAAGTCTTGGTGAGACAGTGAGCATTAGACAAGGAGCCTGCCACTCTAGCCCTCACAAGATCTGTGGTACCCAAGACAGTGGCCCGAGCTGCTTCTTCAATGGGGCTTGGAAAGTGTGGATGGACAGGACTGAGCCTGTCTTGATTTCTTTTCCCATTCTAATGATAAAATACTCTGGCAATAGGGACTTATGGCAGAAAGGGCTCATTTTAGTTCACAATTCAAAGTACACTCCATGGTCAAGGCAGCAGGAGCTTGAAGCAGTGGGTCACATTGCATCCACAAACAGGCATCAGGAATCAGGAATCAAGGCTCAGTTCACTTTCTCTATTTCCTACAGTCTAGGATCCCCACCCAGAGAATGGCGCCACCTACAGGTAAGATGGATTTTAGCACATCAGTTAATTCAATCAAGATAACACCCAACATACATCCAGAGGCCCATCTCCTGTCTAGATTAAAAAAAAGAAAAAAAAAAAAAAAAAAAAACAGAATCATCGCAAAGATCTGTAAGTATAAAATGCACACCTAAACCCACATCCCTCGTTGGAACAGAGGGTGTCAGTTATCTCCTGAAATTCCTACTGATGACACGTTGAAATGACATTTCGGGTAGATTGGCTAAGTAAAGAATAGTGCAGATTTCACCTGTGCTTTTTCACTTTCAAAATCATTTATATGAATGGTGTAACCTACTTTCCTTCTTCCCCTCAACATTCCTCTGATTCTAGTGGAATGCATCTCTGTTTTTGCAGGCAAGAGACGTCCTAGATTAGGCTCTAGCATAAGAATCAAGATAGGTGATGGTATTTTCTTTGTTTGTTTGTATGTCTTTTGTTTTATTTCGATAGGCTCTCACTTTGCTGACCAGTTTCCATGGACATTATTGGACAGTAGAGACACTACAGGTGGAAATCATGTACATAGCAGCTCACGATAACCTCCCAGAATTGTACGTACAACAGTGTGGGCGGTCCTCCAGCAGACTAGATCCCAGGAAGCTGCACATAAAGAAACTCCCAAACCATAGAGTAAGTCTCCCAAGAGGGATCCCCACTCTCACCCCACACAACTGTCCTATGCCACAAGGCTAACCTATGCTACAGGGCTACCCTGTGCTACTACTCAGCTAGCTGTCCAGCCATAGCATGCTCAGTGAACAATTGCTATTTTTCTTTCAAATAGAATTTCACTCATTGGCTGCCAATTTCTATTATCAGATGTCCAGCCCACTACATTAACCAGATTTTTTTAAATACATAATGGGGACGAAAAAGAAATCTATTCTAAGCTCCTCTGTGAGGCATTTTCTAGTTACTGTCAATGGTTTATTGTCATAAAAAACATCTGATGTGCCATATATATTACTATTTATCTCCAGGGCATGGGAGAGGTGGGGACACTCACCCAAAAGTCTGATACTTGTTGAGAAGAAATAACAAATGCAATGAAAAGTAAAAATTAAACATGTGGACAGCCCCTTCTTTGGGCCTGGGAGCTGTATGAAACCCTGGCTCCTCTGTTCCAGGCCAGCTGCAATTCCCTGCCTGCCTTTGATACTCCCTTCTTACTCGTTTTTACTTTTTTTATGCGTTCCATAAGCAAATGTTCTTGAGTCCTGCTGTCTTTCCCACTCTCCTGAGAGCCATTTCCTTTCCCAGCCCCTAGCCCATGTATTACTCTACTTAGAAAGGGCTTCCGGCTCTACTTCTGAAAACCACTTTCTTCTCCTTCCTGAAACTTTCCCAAGATGCCTTGCTTCTCAAGGGGAGGGGCCAACAAGATAGCTTAGAGTGAAGGTGTTTGCAGTTCCGCGGTACAAGCCTGACAACGTGAGCTCCATCACTTGGATCCACAAGGTAGAAGGAGAGAATCAAGCCCTCCAAAGTCTCCTTGTGTCCCATGGTACTCACATATGATGAGAGAGGGGGGAGGGAGGCAGGGAGGGAGGGAGGAAAAGTCAATCAACCAATAAAATATAATAATTTTAAAACTGCTGACTTGGATACTTCATTGGTGAGAAGTAAATGATCATTTACTTATGCCCTTATCTATCTAATTTACCTAACTAATAACATATCTGCAGGATAAAAATGTGCTCCCAATCGTCTCTCCTCCCTCCATCATAGCACAAACCACACTCCAATAGAAGTCTCCTGGCCCAGTGTTAACCTAACACAAGAGAAGATGGGCTGAGTTGGCTAAAACATTGGTGCAAAACAAAGGCAGATGTTTAAGTGTGTAGTGCCACTGTAAAGCAGATAACAAAAAAGGAAAGCCAAAAGCACCTACTAAATAAACTCAGTAGAGGGTCATCGTCCCTGTTAATAGCTCTAAGTATGCACACTAATAGTCTAGCTCAGATGTACTTTCAAGCAGCCATGCATAAGAACCATTTACCAGCCGGGCAGTGGTGGCGCACGCCTTTAATCTCAGCACTTGGGAGGCAGAGGCAGGTGGATTTCTGAGTCCGAGGCCAACCTGGTCCACAAAGTGAGTTCCAGGACAGCCAGGGCTACACAGAGAAATCCTATCTCGAAAAATAAAATAATAATAAAAAAGAACCATTTACCCATAAACTCTCAGCTTTAGTCACTTTTGGAAGGGCCAACACAAATGACTCCATTTTTGTTCTACACAGTGAGTCGATGTCTCCTTATGAAGCCTGGGCATATAATAAAGAAAAACCAGTTTGAAAATGGAGTACATGTTAGAGTCATGTTTTATGACCTGTTTATATATATTCTCTAGAGAAGAACCGTAAGAGAATAACAAAAGACCTTAAAAAGTCACAGTCAGAAGTCTGCAGAAAGCTCAGCAATGGACAAAACAGTGCAGTTTCCTTTTCTTGAAGATGATGATCGTGGTACAGTTAGGAACACGGAGCACAAGGGGGGGAGAGGTCAGGATCACTGGTGAACTTTAGCTGGGAGACTGCCGGTTTAGCAAAGTGCTATATGAAATCTGTGGAAGTGTTTCTAGACTGGGTTAATCGAGGTAAGATCTTCCCTGTACATGCAGTGTCATTCCACGGGCGGCAGGCCTGGACTGAATGAAAAGGGGATAGTGCCCCAGGCACTAGCATTCATTTCTCTGCTTCCTGTTTATGTAGCATGACCTCTGCCAAATGCTCCTGCCACCATGATTTCCCCTTCATGGTGGATCTCCAAATCGTGAGCCAAAATAAACCCTATAAACCCTTCCTACTTTAAATGGATTTTTGTCAGAAGGTTTTGTCACAGGAAGGAAGAAATATAATGAAAGTGTTTCCTTCACTTTTCTATTTGCAAAGGTTTACATACTAAAGGGACATGAATATGCTCAATATATAAATGAGTCCATTAGCAATCCAGCTATGTAGAAGACACTTTCTCTATCTATCTATCTATCTATCTATCTATCTATCTATCTATATTATACTATACACACACACACACACACACACACACACACACACACACATATTTGGAATCCTTCAGACAGCAGGTCTGTAGCACTGACAGATATTGGGCTTTCTAACTTTTACAAGTGTGCACAAGTGCACTAGACACAGATAAACTTGCTTTCTGATATATGAGTGTGTCCCCCACACACAATAACAGGATTCCTAGTTAGTCAAAGTAACTGGATGGATGGACGCCAGGCTTAAATAGGATTGTCCAAGTAGCCAGTTTTCCATTTCAATGGTACTAATTACAAATATCAGAAACACCCTAAACCTATCTTCATTGGCCATTTCTTACTCGGATATCCACATACAGAACACATCACGTAAAAGAAAGCCCTTGTTGGTCACTTTGTACATATTAAACTTTCATGTCTTTTACTCAGCAGATCTTCACATAATGTCGAGATAAAATGTGGACACATGGTTTTACATGATTTAGTCACACATACATAGAATATTAAAAGCACTAAATCACTTTAAAATAGTAGTTGTTTGTAGAATGGTCATTTAAAAAACTTTAAAACTAACAGATCCTTAAATTAACCTTGATATTGTGCAGACTCGGTTTTCTAAGTAGTCAAACATCTGACCTAACCAGAAGAAAATGTACAAAATTTGTCTTAGTAAAACACAGTTAGCCCTGTAAGCTAAATTTTGTAAATGTTATTGAGATCTGAGAACATTTAAAAGGAAGCTTTCTTCTTTAGACACATAGAACTAAGTTCTAGCTCTGCTTCAGCACATTAAGTTTAGAACATAGAAAAGGCCCTTAAATAAATTTACATTTTGAAATATCTAATTTTTTATAAATAGAACCAATGACCTGAAAGACTTGTCAACTAGTCCATAAGTGTGTCTCACAGGTGACCCCTTCTTTAATTTATGCTATAATGTGGTCACTAAAAGTTTTCGCCCTTAAGGGCTGGCAGAATGACTCAACAGCTAAGGGCATTTGTCCTGACTTCAATCCCCAGAACTCATGGGGTGAAAAGAGACAGCTGACTGCAAGTTAGCCTGATCTTTGACCTCTGGCCTCTGAACATGGCAATTTGACCCATGGTATAAAAACACAAGCAGTGTAAAGAAACCTTGGTTTTATTAAAAAAAAAAAAAAACTGATAAAATGATCAGAAAACAAAATATTAAATTGTGGTTTTTCTTGTGACCCTTTTACAAAGTATACTGGGTCAAAATTGTTAGTAAATATAATTGCTTTGACTATAAGGCATTTAAAAAAACACTTTATCAACATTTTGGTTATGGTCAACTAAATCATACCCTCCAAAAAATACCCCTTTTTTAAAATTTATTTTTCATGAGCCTCAGTTTCTACAATAAACATTGGAAAGCACTGGGTTCTAACCATCCCATCGAAAAACTAAAATTGAACTATTGAAATATTTTAGTTAGGCCTGACTGAGAAATGTCCTTGCACAACCAGTTTTTCTGGGCACAGGGGGGAAAAATGCAGACAGGAAACAAACCCTGGCCCAAGTCCAAATGGATCACATTTTAAATTAGGCATGTCAAGAATATTAATTTTAGCATAAATGGGTCTTTTAAAATGCAAACAATTTGAAGCAGCTTCAGGTACATTAGTCAGTAATTTTTAGGAATTCTGAGGGCAGATTGAGTTTTAAGTTCTTGCACATCTTGTTGGCTGAAGGAAGAGTAAGTGCTAGGGAATGCGTTCTGGGCCAGTAATATGCGATGCTTGACGTGGATTCCTTCCCATTGTCACCAGTGAGCCAACGTGTCCTCTTACTTGTGTTGGGAGACCTGCCATCGAGGGATGTGGGTAGTTCACGTTGAAGCTGGACCGACCCCGATGTGTACCTCCTGGGTGATACTGGAGTTCCTTCATGTGAGACATCCTCTTCTTCCATGCTTCCCTGTGACTCTGCTCCTTCTGTGGACACCTTGATTGTCTACACTCAAGCAGAATGGACCAGAGGGAGCATCTTCTCTTCTCTCCAGGATGCAGGTGGATATTATTTAAATCATGTCTTTCTAGTGGGACTATTGCTACGGTCATCAGATTTTTCAGTCTCCACCAAGCCAGTCATTATAAATGCAGGCAAAATGACACATAAAAATAATTAAACTAATTAATTCCATTTTAGAGAATTCATTATGCACTTATAAAGACCAGTCAGCCAGAGTGCTTCCTAGCAGGCACCAAAATATGCAGAGTTAATCTTTTTTCATGATGATTCCAGTGAAACCTCACTCTGGGCTCCTTCAGTTCGCTGGTTTTTGTAATCCCATCGAGAGAATTCTGATCTGACACACACAGTGCAGTGTCACAAATGGGTCAACGTAATTTGTAATTTGTCCTTCCCCTGCTAGGTACACTCACAAAATTGCAGAATTCAATTTATAGTTTATTACAGAGTAGAATATTCTCAAGGGGTAAGTGGACAAGGGACAAAGAGACCATTGCGCTGAAAAACACTTTGCATCCATTTTATACAGTTTCTAAAGCCTCTGGTAAGACAGGTCCTCCTGATGAGCAACGTCCTGCCCAGACGACTGCTAGGTGGATTGTGATTGACCTTTATGGGAAGGGAGCATGCAAAGCCCTGCTGTTCCCCACAATGCCTCCAGTGTGGGTTAGAAGGTTAGACAGTTGTGATGGTTTGTTTTAGTTATCAATTCAACTGTCAATGAGGCGTTGTCTAGATTAGGTAGCCCTGCAGAGGTGTCTGCCTCGATTAACTGATGTGGGAAGACCTATTGAAACACGGTAACACCATTCCTGGGGCTTGGGTGCTAGACTCTTTAAAGGGAAAGACATGAGCTGAATACTCCTGTGGATGTGACCGGCTGCCTCAAGTTTTGCCTTTGCTTCCTCAGAGTGATGGGCTGTAACTTGAAACTGAAAGCTAGAATAACTGACACACACCCCCCCCCCCGTTGCTTTTGCCAAGTCTTTTATCACAGCAACAGGAAATGAAACTAGTCTAAAAGTCATATATTAATGACTGTCTCAGCAGTTTGGAATGTTATGCTCTATGTAGGACCAGACATAAAATGCAAATTCCAATCTTCTGAATCATAATTCAAGTCCTGTCATTTCAGTTGCTGGTTTTGCCAACAATTAATTATAAAAAAAAAAAAAGTCCATCTCTGGTGACCTTCAAGCCTGCTGCTTAGCTTCTAGGAGTTACACAGATCCTCCTTGTATGTGCCTTACATACTTTCCCCTCTAATTATCTACAAAATTGCAGAAGTCAAGGTTTCCTGTTATACTGGCAATTTCCCAAATAATTTAATAGAACATCAAATTTTTTGGAGAAGGAGAAGGAGAAGGAGAAGGAGAAGGAGAAGGAGAAGGAGAAGGAGAAGGAGAAGGAGAAGGAGAAGGAGAAGGAGAAGGAGAAAAGACGGAGAAGGAGTCCTAATGACAAAGCCTGTCATTCACAAGGCAGTTGCCCAAATGATTCAACAGAACTCTCATAGCTCAGAAATGCCCCCAAAGGCAAAGAACCCAGATTTTATGTCAGATGAGTTTTAGAGATTCAACTGAACTCAAAGAGAACACCAGCAGCTCAAAAGATGCCCCAAATGGCAAAGAAAAGGAAAGACAAGACTTGGGGCCCACTGGTCAGTTGTTGGGGAAAATTTACTGTGTTCAAACATCAAGAACTGTCGAGCCCAAACACTCTTCTGCTTTATCTAATGCTGGTTGAAAGAAGCCAACACTGGCCAAAGTGGAAAGATAAGAAAATGTCCCTGAAATACAAGTGACTCTGGCAGTTATGTGAGACTATCAGTCTTTACCATCCACCTAAAGTTGACTTTCAAGTGGTTGACACTAAAGGACACCTTTTTTCCTAGCTGCATTTAGCAAAGCTTTTACTGGAGCTTTTAAAGTGGACAAGTTGTGCAGTGTGTCCATATTGGGGCAAGAACTAAATAAAGGGGTCCCCTGACCCTCAATCTCATTTTTGTAGAATTGAAGCAAGATTTGGGTTTAGGGGCTGGGAAAATGGCTCAGCGGCATCCCTCTTATAGAAGACGTGTGCTTAATCTCCAGCACTCCCTAAGATGGCTCACAACTGTAACTCCAACTCCAGGGGACCCAATGCCTTCCCTTGGCTTCTGAAATAGAAACTTAAGCATTCTTTGGAAAATCAACTAGAGGGCGTTTTGCCGGGGCAAACACATGAAGGATAAAATGGACACAGATATGAAAGGCTAAAGCAAACTCTTGAAGGAACGTTTCACTACAGCATACACAAGAGAGAGGATGTTCTGCTAAAGCAAGCACGTGAAAGGACACGTGATGAAGGATTCCTTGCTAACAACATGCATGTATTGGTTTGCCATACATTGCATAGTTAAGCTGCATTTGTTGGGACTCTATAGAGAGAAATGCACTAAAAAACCATCTGGTGATGTACTGCAGTTTCTTGCCGCTTCTCAGACTCGGGCTGATTGGACTCACGTGCTAAGACAAGACATGTGCTGAGGGAGACAGAGCTTGGCTTGCTGGTACAGCTAGCTATGCAACACTGTGGGTCTTGCATCTTCGCTGATCTACACTTCCCTGAAAGAGTGTGCCTCTCTCAGCTGTGCACTGAGAACTTCTCCTGGTATCCCTGTGGGTCCCTCCTGCTGACTTGAGCCAAGGCTGAGGCCTGGCTGTCTCTGCTAGGTAGTGTAACCACTGTTACTAACCCAGCTCTACTGAACTGGACTGCTGGTGTATCTGTGAGGTGTTTGCGAGTGGATGCAGCAGCCACTACCAACCTATGAACTGAACTGCCAATTTCCAGACAACACAGATGGGAGTTGCTTCAAAGAACCTTTCTAAACAAGTCCACTCCCTCACCTCTGTATCCTTTCTTTTCCACTACCTCTGGCCGGTGGTGGGCTACAAGGGAGGTTAAAGTGTTGAAGAACCATCATTTAAAATAAGGTTTGAAAAAAATTAAAGTTACAGGCTTCTACAGGTTCCTGCACCTACATGCACACATCACACACAGACATATACACATATACACAAATGAAAATAAAATAAGCCTTGAAAGAAAGAGATTTAGGTTCAAATAAAGGGCAAGATGTACGCATAACCTCTCGGTGCTGATCAAAATGTAGTCCTGCCTCCCACTGACCCACTGGCTCCAGGCCTGCAGTCATTCACCCCTCACAGTGGTCTGCTAAACTGTTATCTGCACCTTCATCCAAAATGAAGGCAGAGATGTCAGGCTGCCTTTAGTTACCTTGTGCGCTCAAATGAAGAGTTTGGGTTGCATTTTGTTTTGTTTTAGAACCTTAAGAATTGTGCGCAATGAGTTCTGACCGTCTTCACCCTCCCTCCCCTAATCCTTCCCAGAATCACCTCTGCTCTTTCCTTCACAACCAAGTTTGGGTCTTTTTCCCTCCATCAAGGCCAATTTGTACTGCCCAGATATTCTGTGATGTGTGGCCTTCCAATGGAGAGTGGTTTTAACGAAAGCAGCTTCTCACATGACTTTCCACAGATTGCTATCTGCCTGGAAACAGAACCAACAATGAGAAGAGCCTGAGCAGCAGCTACCTCTAGTCCCCTTTCATTGGCTACAGCTTGCTTAATGGCTACTTTCCATTCCAAGGCATTCTGGGAACTGTAGTCTGGCTATAGACCCCAAAAGAACTAGCCATGTTCTACTATAGTCATCATCCCCTGAGAAGGTGATGAGAGAATGAGCAAGTGGTGTGAGGTGGGAGGAGACTAAACTATACGCCGTTTGATTACCAAAGGCAGAGAGGGATGAGGATGAAGGCAGACATGGATGGGAAACAGACTACTGTACTAGATAACTGCTGGGTAATTTACCTAGGATACAGTCGCATTTAAATTAGGGTATCCATATTGTAGAAAAAAAGGTGGGATGTTTATGTTTACCTATTTTACTAATAACATAATTTTCTAACAGGCTTGATGTAACAGTGTCTCCGGACTTAGAAAGAATGGACCCAGGGGTGAGAGGGGCCTCAGGAAAGTCTGCAGAGAGAGAATAGGATGCTACATGGCAGCAAAGGGGGGGGAATTGTCTCACAGGAAGAGATGTCACAAGGCTCTGAGTCACAGCTACACTGTACCTATTTCCTGGCTTTTGCTTTATCTTTTGTATAAAGCTGTAACGTTCCTGCAGGAAAGACAAGGGAGACAGAATTTTCTTTCCTCCAGTTCTGGCCCTGACTGTAAATAAACCTCTCTCTTCACCAGTTGTTTTCTCTTGGTTTTCCTTTGTTACAACAGCAGTCTTCAGGCCTCCCAACCTCTGGGAGTCTGGAGCATGTAGAGCCTCTCCTGTGTTAACTACGTAGGCTACATTTTCAATAATTTGATGAGGAAAACATTGTCTTCATTCTTTTTTCAGCTAGACAAAAATAGGGCTTTGAGATTTAAACATCTGACCAAGGTCAGCACCTCTTTATTTGTTCTCCCCCCTCCATCTCTCCCTCTCTACCTTCCTCCCTTTCCAGCTCCCCTCTCTTTTCCCTCTCTTTTTCTTCCTCCAACCCCCCTTCTCTCTTTCAGACAAGATTTCACCGTTCAGCCCCCTTTGGCCCAGAACTCACTCTATAGACCAGTGTGTCTCAGACTGAGAGTCTCAGTCTCTGCTTCCTGGGTGCTGGGATCAAAGGCATACACCAGCAAGCCCAGTCCTTCATTCTTCTACTTTAAAACAGAAACTATGCTGCCCAGGCTGGCTTTGCAATCCTCACATTCATTCATCCTCCAGCCTCAGACCTACTTTTTAATAAACATTCCTGTCAAGTGCACTGCCACAGTTCTTAAAGAGGGTCTCCTGTGCTCTCAAAGGGCATCTCACTTAATTTGGAAAAAGCCATCCCTCAGATCTGTTCAGACTTACTGGCATGTAGCAGGGAGGAAGAGAGTAAGATGGACTCAACAAAACCACAATGCAACCATCTCTGCAGTGTCTGGCTTTCCCAGGAACCTCCTTTTAGATAGCTGTCAGGGAGCTTTGTTATCCCTCTCTGAGCCCAGAATGACCCAGTTGAGGACCTTAGGGCTCTTCAACCAGCTCATTCTCACCTTCTATACACAAGCTGTGGAATTAAGCAGGGGCCGTGGGCCAAGCTGACTTCTCCAGTAGGCACGGTGCCTGAAGCCTGCAGCAAGATTTTAATTAATATCAGAAGAAAAAGCCAGCTTTGGATGCAGAAGGATGGTTCAGTAAATAATGTTAACACACACATACACTACCATAAAATATAATGTGAATGGAATAAGTCATTAATGTCCATTCTGTGAAGTCAGAATGAGGTTGGTGAATCAAAGTTAAGGATGAAAAAAAGGAATACATATGCATGTATTTGTGCATATACACATATGTATGCATGTCCAGGCAGAGACTGGGGATCCATGGCTTTACTCTCAGACTTAAGGCCATACCCAGAGGGCCTGGTACACAGCACCCAATTTGCTGTTCTACATGAACCCAGGAATTCAGAACCTGCTCCCAGGAGCCTAGCACCCTGCCTAGATTTGCATTACAGATGCTGTGCCCATCTCATGCTGGTTGTACCCACAGTCCTGAAATCACATGCAGGAGCTGGGCACAGGGCAGCAGGATTAATCCTTGCAACAGCTCAGGGAGGATTAGCTGTGCATCATGGAGAACAGCTGCAGTGGCCGTGGCAGCAACAGCAGGAGCCCCTTCCCAGGGAGAGAGCTGGGTGGCTGCCTGGAGTGGGCAGGGGGACCACTGATGCCCAGCAAGAGCTGCCTGGCAGCCAACAGTAAGGAGGAGGCCCTAAGGGGTGGGACTAAGTGTCAGAGGTGGGATTATGTAAATTAAGCCAATTCTAGCCAGAGATCTGAAGCTTGAAAGAAAAAAAAATACCAACCTGAAGGAAGGAATTTAAATGATGAAAAATTTAAAGTGTGAAATGTGAATTGATGCCTTAAGGCCCTTATTTAGCAACCAGATTGTTCCAACAGAGTGAAGCACAAGTGTAAAGCTGGCCCCCCACAGGCACCCACACTATCTAACTCATTTATCAGAGTCTTTATTGTACTCTTTGTGGTTAATATGGTCCCCACCTTGTATGTCGAGGGGACCTTGAAGGATCTCCATTCTCGGGATGGATGGAAATCATAATCTGGGATTTTGAGGTATTGCTAGGTAAGAAAGCAATTGTCTCTAACTCTGAAATTTTGATTTCTTGAGGATGAATAGTCAGTAAGAGATTTGCCTTCTTTGTGTGCATGTGTTAATACACAGAAATGGCAGTCAATACACAGAGATGGCAGTCAAGGTGGAAGATGGTCTAGCTGGGAGGATGGCAAAGCCAGAGAGCTGGGTGGCAGAGCTGGAACCAGACAACAGTGGGCCTATTCTGTATGGACATTTGTCACATATGTGTGCTGAATATTTAAAATGATGGCCTTGTGACAAGCACCTAAACCATCCCGTTAACATGAATAATTCTAAAATAAAAATTAAAACTGATACTCCACTGAGTTATTGGGAAATTCATAAGTATGGATAAGACTATTTAAATCTGCTAATCTACATTTCCAATGTAAACCTGCAGAGCACGAATTTCCAATAAAACTTAACATATAAACTGAGACGTGCTATAATTCTAAAATAACCCAAAGCTTCTAGGGTTTAATATGAAAAAAATGATAGTTTTCAAGTCTTTCATTAATATTTTCATAGATCACATGTTGGAATGATGATGTTTGGGCTATATTGGGTTAGACTATTAAATTTAACTTCACTTAAAATTGTAATGTAACTACCAGAGATTTTAGCTACACTCATTGCTCATATCTTCTTTATGTTGGGCAGTATTCCTCTACCTATGAAGACTAAACAGAGAGACACGAGTCTAGCCAACAATGGAGGAAAAGAATTAGCAAATCAGAGAGAGGCTCTCTAGGTGGCTTGGCAGGGTGGGGGTGCAGA
Source organism: Rhabdomys pumilio (assembly GCA_030674055.1). Classification (NCBI taxonomy): domain Eukaryota; kingdom Metazoa; phylum Chordata; class Mammalia; order Rodentia; family Muridae; genus Rhabdomys; species Rhabdomys pumilio. The sequence continues at coordinate 61,836,112 of JANHMN010000008.1, read as the reverse complement.
ATCAACTCCAGCAGAACAATGTGAATAATCTTCTTACATGGAACAAGCGGTGACCTATTCTATGGATGGCTCCAAGGCTTGTTTGCATAAATCCTACAGTCCACAGGAGGGGTTCTTCCTCAAATTCCTGGTATTAGCACCATGCTCTAATCAAAGAAGGGTCAATGAATATTTTGCCAGAGTATTAGTTATGTTATTACTCTGACAAAGTACTGACCGGAAGCATCTCAAGGGAAGGAAGTGTATTTCAGTTTATAGTCCCAGGGATACAGTCCATCACGGCAGGATGGGCATGGTGGCAGGAGTTCGAGGTGTCTGGTCACATTGTACCTACAGTCAGGAAGCAGAGAGAGATGAATGCTGCTGGTACGGAGGTCATCTTCTCCTTTTCCCCACTTTATTCAGTCACTTTATTGAGAGTTTACTCACTCCAGGACATGGAATGGTGCTGAACACATTCAGGGTGAATCTTCCCTCACAGACATAGTGTGTCTCCTTTATAATAGAATAGACATCCTCTCAAGTTGATAAGCAAAATAACCATAGCACTTAGAAGTGTACTCCTGCCCAAGTAGATCCCAGATTAGAAGCCTGCTCTGAAGCATTAGTGCCCTCAGTATGTTCACAGGATTAGGGGTTAGTCTTGAGGAGAGCTTCTTGGGGCTGCTTCTAGAAACTTGGCAGGAATTTTGACATCAGGCCAGGACAAAGAAGTAATTTCAAGGTGGGAATCTGACTTTGGGCTAGGACTCAGGAAATTTGCTCAGATTAAGAATATTTACATTTGAGTTAATACAAAGCTCAGAGGGGGCTCAACTGAGGCCTGTGTAGCATTCCTTTTGTCTTGGTCACCCTGATTAGCCCGTAGAAAGGTGTTTATAGGATTTTGTTTATTGCCTTGCTTGCTACTTGACCCAGAACTGATCTTATTATTTTGCATGTACTTAAAGTGGTATAAAAGCAGACTGGAAAAACTAAACCCGCTTCAGTCTCAGACCTGGCTGGGGTCATGCTACAGCGTTATCTAATCGTCTTTTTTCTTATTAATCCTCTCTCCTGTCCTGGAGAACCAGTGGACTGATTGATTGCTATATAACTTAAGAGTGGCCTGGAACTTGTTCTATAACCCAGGCTGGTTTCACAGTTATAAAACTCCCCCCTCAGCCTCTGGAGGGTCAAAATCACAGGTATATGCCACCATATCCTGTTCCCAAATCATCACAGATCTTTCCCCTCTCCTACAGCTCCCAGCATCCACAAGTCTTTCTTTCTTATGGACATCTTTATTTAAGCCGTAACAAGGACCTGGCTAAGCCACGATCCATCTCCTGACCTATACAGAAACTGTGAGAAAATAAATATATGTGACTTTTAGCCTCTACTTTTGTGGTAAAATCAATACAAGATGGAGAACATAGAATCTAAATTCAGTCTTTCTGCTCTTACAATATGGCACTAGCCTTGGAGTTGTGCAGGGGCTGGAAGATTTTTTATCTTGTCTATTTATAGGCTTTTGACACAAAGTCTCAGCTATATAGTTCAGTCAGCCTTGAACTCATGGTAAATCTGCTCCAGACGCTCAGTGGCCGTGAGGTGCCTTCACCACGTGACAGTGTATTCATTACGTACCTCATTGTTGTGACCAAATATGTAGCCAGGATCAACTGAAGGAGAAATAGGTTTATATTAGCTCATAGTTCAATGCCAGGAGAGGCCTGGCTCTGTGTCAGTGCATGGCAGCCTGTCACATAATCACAGTAGATGTGAAGTAGAGAGGGATTCCTACCCAGAACCAGAACCAGAACCAGAACCAGATCCAGTATAACCAATCAGCCTGTGTCCAGTGACCCACTTCAGTTAACCAGGCCTCACCTCTTAAAGTTTCCATGATCTCCAAAACAGTGCCACAGATAGAGACCAAGTATAACTGAAAGTACCTAAGCAGGACACTTTGTGTTAAAACCATTACAGTGGCTTACAAGTGTGTGCATTGTGCGGGGCTATAGGAAGGAGGGTAGTAGAGAAAGCCTAGATCATCAGGCCAACCTGGACTTGTCAGTCTTAAGGGACTGGGGATTTTAGTAGAAGCTGGATGGGGTGAGGGAGGGCAGAGAGGGGACCAATTCCTGTTAGGTAGGAGCAGAGAAAGTGACCGCAGCACTTACTGACAATCTGGCCCTTTAAGGGATAAATTAGTTATAAAGCTAAAGAGACTTTAAGCTAAGTGTTGAAGGTGCTACCTGATTTCTGGGTTTGTTAATTATAATGTGAGAGGACAGAGATAAACTGAGGGAGAAACTGATTTTTACGATTTTTTTTTTTAAAAAAAAAAGAGAAATCAGGACACAATGATTTTGAAAATCCTCCGGCTTCCCACATGACAAAAGGTGCTCAAATTAAGAAACAGTTTCTGAGCATATGACGTGGAGAGAAACCGTGCTCTCAGCAGCTGCAGAATCTGCTAAACCACATAAGAATCAAAAGGACAGGAGGATACAGAGCCACACAAAGGTCTGCTTCGAGAGACTAAGTTCATGCCCACTCCTCATTGTGCATGAAAAGATATGCAAAGGCAGAACAAGCCCCTCATACTACTGAACTGCCCAGTCTGGGAGCTGGAAACAGAGGCCTCCGGCTTTACCCTGCAGGGAGGCTTTCTGAGGAGTAACCTTAAGACCTGTTATTATTAATTAAGCCCTGTTGTCAACTTGATGAGATCTTGAATCACCTGGAATCTGGGCCTCTAGGCGTGCCTGTGAAATGGGAAGATCTGTCTACTGTGGGTGGCACCATTCCCTGAGCTGGGACCTTGGACTAGAGCCCTAGAGAAAGGGAACTGAGCACAAGCATCCACTGTTCTACTTCTTGGCTGTGGGTGCCATGTGACCAGCTGCCTCCAGTTTCTGCAGCTGTCACTTCCACATGGTGATGAACTGTAATCCTGAAATATAGACCCAAACAAACCCTTTCTCCCTTAAGTTGTTTTAGTTAGTCAAGGTGTTTTATCACAGCAACAAGGAAGTAACTAAGATAGGAACTGTCAGTCTCCTACAATGAGAGGCCGGAGTGATGCCTTCCATTCAGCCCCTGCATGCCACCACCAGTTACCCTATCCCTGGGCAGCCTTCTTCATGAAAGGGAATTAACATTTCTGGGCTGGCCAGAGAGAGGTAGTAAGTGAGCTGCCATCCTCCCGATGGAGGAGAGGGTCCTGAAAGGTACTGGGCAATGTGGAAAACCAGTGACCCCTAGGTTTCTCAGCCTAGCTTTGGTGTGTGCCTCCTTCTGTCTGTTCATCCTGGCTTTCTCCTCTGCTCTGTCCCCACTTCCCAGGCTCCTGCCTCTTTCTCCCTTGTCTTCCTGTATTCCTCAGTCCCTTTGATGTGAGTCTCTGCCCTCCTTTCTATACTTCTCCCTCCCCTTTCATTCTCTCGTCTCCTCTTTCTTTCCATCTTTCTGACCCTCTTCTCCAACTTCTCCCTACCATATTCCAGAACCTACTGGGGCCTGTGAGGATCATCCATGTGAGAATATGAGTAGATTGGAATATTTCGGGCCTCTCCAGCTAGGTCACTTACCTAGGAAGCCTGCATCAAGACCCATACTTTCGAGCCAAGAATGCATTCAGAGGTCAGGTCTCCAACAAGAGAAAATCAATTGACTTTCTCTGTTTCCCATACTCTACTTGCAAATTAGCTGTGTGGCCTTGGGCAAGTTGCCTAAACTCTCAGTGCCTCACTTACCTTACTACCGCAAAATTGGAATAATAATACCCACCTCATGGGGCTATTTAAAGATTCCTCTGGAATGAAGAAACTCTTCCTCAGGAATTCCAATGTGCCAGGCACTGAGCTGCACACAGAGAAAAACAAAGATGAATTAGATATGCTCCCAACACCCAAGACAGATGGGAGAAAGTGACATTTGAATTAACCTTTATTCAAGCAGAATGAAATGTGCAAAGAGTGGTGTATGCAAATGCACTGTGAGAACAGAGTAATCGGTGATGAGCTCTGATTGGGGAAGAAGCTGGAGGGCTTCAAACAGGTATTTGCCAAATAGATTTGCAATGGGAAAAGACGGGTACTAGAAAGACAAAGGCCGAGAAAGGGGCCTATGTGAAGGAAGTAGGGAATTCTTAGGAATACTCTGGCCAGTCAGGATAAAGGATGTGGGGTGGCTGGGTACAGCCGGAAGCAGGAAACATGCCTGGTGCCTGTCTAGCTATATTCTGTGGACTTCTAGTCCTTCCCATAATCCACAGCAAGAAGTGCCCATTACATTTCTGTCAGCAATGCACAAATGGAAACCTGAGGATCTTATGGCTACAGAGGTGTAGCGAGGCCATGCCTCCTCATAATAGGGGAAGTGGAGGGGGTGAGGGGGCTACACCTCCACATAATGGGGGTGGGGGTTGGGGGTGAGGGTTGGGGGTACATGCTCTGCTGTTTGCTTTGTTCTTTTCTATTTCGGAATTTTAACTTCTCCCTTCCACAGTTTTTACTACTGCATCCATTACTGTCAAACATTAGAGCACCACCCAGGGAACAGGAAGTGCTGACAGGCTCCTAAAGAGGTGGTAAGCATGGCTTCCTGCCTGGTCTTGGAGTAATGTGGAATAAAAACTGGTTGGAAGGTAGTGGAAGCCAGTGTGAGTCTGAGGAACAAGCCCTGGGGAATAATCAAGTAATGCCTTCTGGGGCTGATCAAAGAAGCCAGGGCTGGGAGAGGTTTTAAGGTGTAGTTGTCCCCAGGGCTTCTGGAGTTCTAAAGCATCTGGGGCCTTGTCAGAGTCAAATGCATCTTGGAACAGGGCAGGATTTCCCCCTTGAAACAAATCTGACTTTGGTTCTCTCGTGTCTGGTAACACCAGGACAACCTCCCCAGTCAAGGCCAAACCTCCTTTTGCAGGCGATTCCTTTAGATGGGGTGGGGGAAGAGTTGGGGGTAGGGGAGAATCTGGCTGGTTCAGAATGAAATCATTGGCACCATGGTCCTTATTTATACTCGGTCATCAAAGCACCTCTGTGGCCAAGGAGCCTCATCTTCATACACAGAACACAGCACAGAGTTAGTCAGACCCAGACCCAGTTCACAAAACCACCTGCTTGACTACCATGCTCAGTCACAGGTTAGGCCTGACGGATGAAAGGGACTTCAAACTAATATTGCCTCATGACCAGATGGTTTTGAGCTCCCACCTCAGCTTTTCTCAGTAGGTGTGATATCTTGAGGAAGTCACTTCCTGTCTCTAAGCCCCAGTCTTCTCACAGGTGACATAAGGAAAATACGGGGATAGCAATATCTTGCACCTGATGGTAAGATTAACGGCCTCAAGTTCTCTTCCCCTGTCATTGAATAAATCTCTTAAGAATATTTACTTAAAGTATAACATACTACCGGGAAAGTTCACACGTTTTCATGTGCGGCTCTGTGAGCTTTAACAAGTACATCTAGCCTTGTAACCACGCCCACCAAGGTGCTGGACAGCCCCAACACTTCTCTGTAGTGACAATTCTGGAATTTTGGTTTCCTTAAAAAACACTGAAATGCCATAAGAGGTGTGGGGTGTGGGGCCGCTTTGGACTATCTGCAGCAGCTGACTGTGATTTGCCTCATGCTCTGGCAAAGGCATGGTTTTGCCAGCTGCAGGTAGTTTCTGTGATTGTGTGACATTTGGGATTCTGGGAACTTTTCAGAGTTTCCTTTATGTATATAAATGCTACTAGGGCCCTGGGATGTGGAGCTGGTGGTTGTTGATCATTCAGTAGGATTGGTTGTGGTTTGTTAATAGTCATCCTCAAAGAAGAAACAAAAGGATAGAAATTAGATTCAGGGATCTCTCTGTCTGTCTCTGTCTCTGTCTCTCTGTCTCTCTGTCTCTCTGTCTCTCTCTCTCTCTCTCTCTCTCTCTCTCTCTCTGTGTGTGTGTGTGTGTGTGTGTGTGTGTGTGTGTGTGTGTGTGTCCCTCCCTCTCATCTATCCTTCTTTCTCTCCTATCTAGTGTTAGGAGTTGAGACTAGGGGGACTGTAAAGATAGGGGAGAGAAACCCACAAAGTAGAAAGACCAGCAGCTATACTTCTTAAAATTCAAACCAACCCAACCTTTTGCAATCACTTACCCCATCTCTGCCCCAGCATACTCTGACCTAATTTCTATCTCTGGATATTAATTTTGCCCATTCTAGAATGTGACCCAACTTTATGCACAATCAGAACAGCCCAGGCTTGGAGCATAAGAACTGGAGCCTGAAGGTAGAGGATGCTTTGAGACCAAAGGAACAGCAGACAGGTGGATGTGCACACCCAACATGGGAAGAAATTCCTATGGTAAGCTGGACCAAAATGGGCTTTAGCCTACAAGAAGTTACTCAAAACCATTAATTAGCATTCACAATAAGTTAAGAAATGGGCCACTGTCAATCACTGGCAAGCTACACTCAGGTGATGATCTTAACTTTATTTGTCCTACGAGGTTTGGATACATGTCAGGGTCACCCAGAGGGCAGAATGACAGTTATAGGCAAGATTGCTATAGTCATGATGCCAAAGTGATTCTCTGCAACCTGGTGTTTTCAGCCCACAAACACACAAATGGTGTTCCTGTTGCACGTACCAGTAGTTTGCTTCTTTTAATTAGAGAACAGCATTTTGCCACATGAACACACCAGAATTAGTTATTCTATCTGTAATTGAGGCACGTTCCAGTGTTTCTGTTTGGAAGTTATGATAAGGACACTTGCAGTGACTATCATGTCACGGGGCTCTTGTGGGATGAATGCTTTTGTTTTTCTTGGGTAGGTGTCTAAGAGTGAATTGCTGGGCTATGTGGCAAGGATGTTTAATTTCTGCAAAAACCTGTCTGCCTATATTCCAGAATGGTTGTACAACCTTCCCTGTCCATCGGGAACCATCCAGAGCTCTGGGAATCCTGCATGCTAACCAACACTTAGTGTCAGCCCCTTCAAATGCTATCCATTCTAGTGTGAAATGGAATCTCATGGTGGTTTTAATTTGCATTCCTCTACAGGCAAATGAAGTTGAGTACTTACATAGTTATTGGCCATTTCCATAATCTATTCTGTGAAGAGCCCATTTAATCCATTTGCATGGCTATAGTTTTTATTAGCAACTTTATTTCCTCTATCCAATCCTTGCTTCTGTGCTCTGGTCAGACACCCCATTGGCATTCTCACTACCTCCTTAGATGCCTCAAAGGAATCACAGCCGAGGAGAAAGGCAACATCATAGTCTTCCCTTAGTCTCAGTACTGTCATGAAAACTTAGCTTCCATTACTGACACACACGTAAAGCGGTGACCACTTTGTCCACACAGAGGCACAGACCAGACACTCAAGCTTGCCTTCTGATTCCCCAGTCTCCTCTTTTTATCCAGTCCACTTCTCTTCCTCTTTAATCCTATGTGACTCTCTATTCCTGCCATCACTGAAGATCATCAAACTTCAAATAGATTGCTTCAATCACCTCCATTCTGACTCATCTTGTTCCCGTCAGTCTGTTGTACATGGAACAGAGCCACTGCTCCTAAAATCGCAGGCTTGATCACGTTGCTCTTCTGTTTAAGATCTCAATGGTTTCCAGTAACTTTTAGGATAAAGATTAATTCCTTATGTTTATAAAACTGGTGCCTGGTCCAGCATACTGATTTCCTCCTTAACTGTAATTCCAGGCTTTCTCCTGCCCCAGTGCCTTTGCACATGTCGTACCCTCTGCTTGGAACATTCTTTCCCTCTTCTTCACCTTACTATCCCCATGTTATTCTTCACATATCAGTTGAGATGTCACTTCCTCAGGGAAGTCTTCCCTGGTTCTGAGAGTTGATTAGATTTTTACCATCAAGGGACCTCAGAGGTCTTGTATAATTCTTGTCATATTATATACATTGGGAATACTTGACTATATTTCTGTCACCTCCAGGAGGAAAGGGGCTGTCGTGTTTACTACGTGACCTAAATACCTAACACCACAAATGGATACCTAGTCTATGGGGACAGATGATGAAATGAGTGTGAAGATGAAGGAAAAGGAGCATCAATGAGTCTAAACTATTCAGCCTTTTCTTCTGCTCTATCTATCTATCTATCTATCTATCTATCTATCTATCTATCTCACTTGCTCTCTCCCACACATGCACACACATACACATATTCCTACTCCCTTCTTCCCTTCCCCCTCCCTCCATTCTTATGATAGTATCTTTATTTTCCTGCTCATTTTTTAATCATATGTATGACAAGTTGTTAGTAGAAACAGAAGCTTTTGGCTCACGTGGAACCACCTGAAACACAGAATTCACATTCCATAGCTAATATGTATGCATATGCATCTTGTTCTTCCAGAGCAGTGGAGACACTGCCCAAAGCTAACCCAGCTGTTTTTATTTCATTCCTGGGGCCCACACATTCCACCCACACCTCCATCTCTGGGTTACCAAGCAGGAAGGAAGGGCTAACAGGAAAGCATCCGGAGGCCTTCTCTTCATGCTCCACCTATTGTCTAGTTGTTTTAGCCAAGACACATCTGGAGACATTGCAGGTTCATTTCCAGACCACTGCAACAAAGCAAGTATAGCAATCCAGCATGACACATGAAATTTCTGGTTTCCTGCAGCATATGAAGGCTATGTTTATACTCTTTCATAGTCTAAGTGTGTGACTACGCTATGGGTATAAACCATCTCCCAAGGGCTCATGTGTGGAAGTCTTGATCTCCAGCTTGTGGTGCTATTTAGACTCAGGTATTATAACAACTAAGCCATCTCTCCTGCCCCCAGTCTAGATATTTTGACCCAGCAATAGGAAATTAACACAACTAAAATTATATTTTGGAATTTGTGTATCTTAATTTAGAATTGTTACTAAAATGCTAATGACCATCTGAACTACCAGGAAAGTACTGTCCATACACTTAATGCAAAGAAGCTACAGTAAAATACACTCTTAGTGAAGGATAAGAACCCAGGGCATACAAAAGCTTAGAATAGCGAAGACTCAACCCACAGACCACATGAAGTTCATGAAGAAGGAAGACCAAGAGGGGATGCCTCAGTTCTACTTAGAACCAGTAACAAAAATACTCAAGGGAGCAATTATGGAAACAAAACATGGGACAGAAACTGAAGGAGGGGCCATCAGGAAACCATTCCACCTGGGCATCCATCCCATGTACAGTCACCTAGACACTGATGTGGATGGCTGGAAGTGCATGCTGTCAAGAACATGATATAGCTGTCTCCTTAGAGGTCTGACAAAGACTAACACATTCAGAGGACTTTGCTCACAGTTAACCACTGATAGGATCTAGGGTTTCCCAATGGAGAACTTAAAGAGAAGACTGAAGGAGCAGAAAGGATTTGTGACCCCAGGAGGAAAGCAACAATACCAAACAACCAGAGCCCTCCCCCCCCAGGGTCTAAACTACCAGCCTGGGAGCACATAGGGAGGGACCTATGACTCCAGCGGTATACATAGGGGAGGACGGCCTTGTTGGGCATAGGTGGGAGAAGAGATTCTTGGTCCCATGAAAAATGAACACAGAATGGAGGGAAATGTGAGGATGGGGAGGGGGTAGTGGGGGTGGGAGGTAGATTGGGGAACAGCCTCATAAAAGCACAAAGAGGGGGGATGGGATAAGGGGTTCCTGGGTAGTGGGGGAAATGGGATAAGAGGATAAAACTTGAAATGTAAATATTATAACCAATTACAAAAAGGGGGAAAAAAGAAAAGTTGTTAGAACCAACATCTTTAAAAAAATGTCAGCCCTGTAGGAAAAAAATTTTTTTTTCTTGCTACTAAAACTTGTTCTGAGAATTGTATATTGCAGAATACACAGCCTTGGTGTATCTACTCATCAAGCAAAATGAGAAGACCTATTCAAACATCCGGTGTCCGGGAATTCCATCTGGATACCGTGAAGACACAGCGTCAGAGGCTTATCAATTTACTCTTCCCCCCACCCCTCTTCTAATGTTTCAATGCCAGTAATCAGCTTGAAGAAGTTAAAGAAGAGTCAGCGCCCCTATTCCCTGGACTTGGGGACTAAGGTGGTTAATATTGGGCTGTCTTTCTGGAGAAAAGTAGTGGTTTTGTTGGAACAGGGAGGATTAGCTAGGATTTATGGCATAGCCATAACCTATTGGTAGAAATCTGTATAATTAGTATCAAGATGAAGTTATAATTTCTTAAATGATACAAAATTCACTTGGACTTCAAATTTAAGGTTTTCATTGGTATGAGTTTCTTATTGATATAAAAGTGAAATGAATATTGATACTCTCATGGGCATTGTGCTTGTATAACACATTTAGGAATACAAGGCTTAGACCCAGTCCTTCTTTAACTTTTTTAACTGATTTGGGATGGTTAGCTTGTGAGTTAAGGGACTATAGCAAATTCATGACTTTGAGTTTATTGTTAGGGTGTTTTCTATATTTTATTTAGAACTAGCTGAGAGGAGTTAACAGACAACAGTCCAGGTTACCTTACATGGATAGCTGGATTTCAAAACATCAGAAATCCATAGAATTGACATCACAAATATTTCTACATTAATGTTCATTTTGATTAGAGGCTTGTCTGCTCCTGACAGCTTCCTGTCTTGGATTCTAAGAAGAAATTGAGCATCCTTGGAGTTGTTCCAGTTATGCGGAGACAGCCACTAGGCAAGAATTGCCTCTTTCCATCTACAGACAAATTACTGTCCAGAAAAGGACACACTTGCAGAATAATCGACTGATTATATCTGCCTAGACAGAGTAATCAGCCCTTAATAATTCTGCATCACTAAGGTCTGTCAGATGAGTCTGGGCCAGAAGGCTTAAGATTAGATGCTCCAAAGTTCAGTAGTATAGGGGCTGTCCAGGTGTTCAGTGGTCTCTATAAATTGGCTAAGTTTTAGAAGCTATGCTTAGTGCTTCCCATAACTTCAGTTAACTCAGTCATTCTGGATTTCTGACGGGGTTGAAGACCTATAGTCTCATAGCCAATCCTGGCTATTTACTTTGAGAGAAAAGATCTGAGTGGATGGTTTTCAGCTGACATTCATTCTAAAGCCAAGAAAAAAGCCAGGTTCAAAACTAAGTGTTTTAGTTAGAAGAGACAACAGAGGTTCTGGTTAGCCAACAAAATGATGGACTGGGTATTAAGACTATCTTGTACCTCACTGGTACAAATAGAAATAATTATGCTCTAATTGTATTTTGAGATAAAAGTTTTATTTTAACTGGAAGGGTAATATGTAGGAGGAGCTAAGAGGGAAGGAGCACCGAGCGGAAGAGATGGAGTAAGGAGAGGAGAAGATGAAGTAGAGGAGAAGCTAGGTGATGAGAGAGAGAGAGAGAAAGAGAGAGGGGGCATGGAGGCAGATGTTCACGTGTCTCCACCAGTCAAAGATAGTTTATTGTCGTGACTGCTCGACCAGAAAGAAAGACTTGACGACCGGGATCTTCTCAACATGATTTATTGCAGGAGCACCCCATCGTGAAGCCGGGACCTCGAGCAGCCAGAGAGTGCTGCTTATATAGAGGTGAGAGGGGCGTGGCTTTCTCTGATTGGTCGTCCTGCCCTACCCAATTTGCATATCCTCTGATTGGTCACCCTGCCTGGACCTAATTTGCATAGGCCCGCCCGGGGAGGGGTTGCCGTGTAAGGATTGGCTAAGGCACCAATACCTCATTTGCATATACCCACTCGGGAGGGGTTCGCGCCAGAATGGTGCTGACGCATGCGCAGTAGACTTGTTTACAGGTGGTGCAACAGGAAATCAGCGCCATCTTGTAATGCCAGATCAGGATCAGCGGGCTACAGTTTATATATCTAGGTTGGGTACTGGGTTACAACTCTGATTGAGCATTACCATACTTATAAAGCTTTTGATTAGCATTTTAAAAAATTGTATAAAAATATCTAATGATATACAAATAGTTTATATATCTAGGTTGGGTACTGGGTTACACTTCTGATTGAGCATTACCATACTTATAAAGCTTTTGATTAGCATTTTAAAGAATTGTATAAAAACAAAAAGGAAAAGGGGGCGTGGGATAGGTGTTTTCTAGGGAGGGGAAATGGGGAAAGGGGATGGCATCTGAAATGTAAATAAAATATCCAATAAAAAAAAAAGAAAAAGAAACCAGGGCATAGCTGGGTGTGGTGGCACACCCCTGCCAATCACAGTGCTTAGGAAGTGAAAGCAAGATTGTAAGTTCAAAGCCAGCCTGCACTATGCTGGAAGTTCCAGGCTAGCCTGAGCTACAAAACAAACAAGGTAGAGGCTAATTGCTGCTACATGGCAAGAGATGTTCCTGTGAAGACGTTGGTTAATGAAGGAAGAAAGGACAGTAACTCTGGCAAGAAGCATTTTCTCCTGTCCTATTTCAAGAAAAATGGTTTGTTAATACCAAAGTGTCTCAAGTTAAAAATAAGAATATTTCTTCAAAGGTTACTGTCTTTTTTTTTTTTTTAGTGAAAAATCAAGTTTGTTTTGAGTGAACCATGTGACCTCACAGTTGTCCGGGTCATCACTCAATTAGTCATAGGCCTAGTGATCTTGCTTTGCACTTGAAATGAGTCTTCTTCAATCCCTTCCTTTGTGGGCACCCTGGAACTCTGTCCTCGTGGCTCATTGAGAAGGTTATGGGTGAGTGGTAATGAATGGCAGTCACCCACACTCTCCGTGCCTCCTCAGTCTGGGTACACACTCCATTGTCCCACCACAATTCACTTATGAAATACCAATGGACAGCTACTAGTATTAATCACTTCAAGGTGGTAACAGCATAGTATGCACCGAGGTCAGGGCACTTGAGTGTAGGACTCTGTGGAACCACACGAACTACCCTGTTGATGATAGCTGTGATGTGTGGTAGATGATTCATGAATGAAAGGTTGTCATGCAGTGTAAGACAAGCAGTCATTTTGGGGTCTCATTTTTGGCTTTGTTCTGTCTGTTTATTCTTTGAGATCTGGTCTCACTTTGTAGCCCAGACTGGTCTCAAACTCATTCTTCTCTTGAGTTCTAGGACCACAAGTGTATGCCACTACAGCTCAACAAGCTCACTTGGTTTTGACACATTCTAAAGCTTCCTGCTCAATCACTTGGAAGATCCACGTATGCTTTGCAGGGGTACCCTTGCCTGGATTGTCTATCCTGGGGTGAGACACTTCCTTAAATATTTCAGGTAGGAGTGTGAGGAGGGTGGAGAAGCTAATGAATCAATCTATCACACTTTGCATAATCTTTGTAGGTAGCCTGAATTTTAAAAAATATTTTTTATCAATTCTTTGATAATTTCATACTGTTTTGATTATACTCATCCCTACACCTCCCCATAACTCCTCCCAGATCCGCTCATCACCTCCTCACCACCTCCCAACTCTGTGTTCTCTTTGTTAAAAGAAAACTCAATGAGTTCAATTTGTGTTATCTGCATTCTCCTACTATCATCACTGGGATGTGGCAGACCTACCAGGGGGCACACTCTTAGAGAAAATTGACTCTTTTCCCTCAAAAGCCATTAGCTATCAACAGCTCCTTGGAGGTAGAGGGTATGAACTCCTGCCTCTTCTAGTTAGAATGTTTTCTGACATTGAGTTTTTTATTTAGCAATCTGAGAAGAGCACTGTCCCCTATGTATAGCAACTCCAATTAAACTCTCTTATATAAACATAGGTAGATAGGTATGTAGCTACATAGGTAGGTAGGTAGGTAGGTAAGTAGGTAGGTGGATGGATAGATAGATAGATAGATAGATAGATAGATAGATAGATAGATAGGCAGAGATGATAGATATAGAAAGAAATAGACAAGTGATAGAAACAGATATATAGATAGATGATAGATGGATAGATGATGGATAGATGGATGGATGATGAATAGATGGATGAATGGATAGATAGATGGATAGATAGAGATGAGAGACAAAATTTATAAAATAGTAGGTTTCCATGCAGCTTTCTCAAACATCCTTGGTGTTACCTATCCTACCTCCTGCCCTCCTCTGCCCTCCTCTCCCATCCCTCTCCCCACTTACGCCTCACCTCTCATTATTCCCCTCGTCCCCTTCATATCTCGACTTAAGTGTGAATCAAGTGTCTCAGATCACTGCTTTGGTCTACTTTCACCCTTCTCCTAAAGAGACCTGGCATCCTGCTTCATCAGCATGCAACTTTTGAGATGCATTCTGGTGGAGACAGAGAACATCAACTCAGTCAAGGTCAGTTCTGCAGGCTACTGGGCATGCTCCAAATCCTTCTACCTGGCCTTGATGCCCAGTCCACAGCTCAGCAGGTGCAGAAAGTCTTCTCTAAGCTACAAAGGTCATGAATCAGAAGGCCTCTCCTCTCAAGGTAGTCTTTACAATGCTATGCCTCTCTCTGGCTTTAGTCAAGCAATACCCAGGCTCCTGCTCTCATAGTCTGGTTTGTCAAATGAAAAAAAAAATGGATGAGGAAAGTGTCCTCATTCTAAAGTTAAGTTTCTCAAAAGTGTCAGCATCTCAGGACCTGAATGAGTTGGAGCATGGAAGAATCTCTCCAACTGCAGTCATCAGTAGAAAGAACTTAGTAACAGAGTAGCTTTATAGGGCACACATACAGAGCACACAGGCTGTGGGGGTAACCTTCACCCTTCATGTGTATCAGCTCAAGCAGCAGTTACAATATTCCTACAGGATGACCTTAAACTACCTATTTTCAGATGAGGAAACAGGTTATATGACTTATTCTTGGTAATATACCTAGTAAATGGTCTAGGAGAAGTTTGAACCCGTGAAGTCTGTGCACTTCCTTAACTATGCTACCATTTAATTCTCTTATCCAGTAACTTACCCATCCATCCTTTCAGCGGAGTTCCATGTAAGTTTACCTAGCAATGACTAAAACATAAAAGAAGGTAGACAGCCACTAGATTTTACTACTGAAAGTGGAGCAACCCCTGAGGCGGGGCTGCTTCCAGCTTCCTGGGTCACCCTTAGGGTAGTCTCTGTGTGTACAGGTGAGGAAGTGTAGGCAGCACTCAGAACAAGAGAATATTTTAGAAGTGCTTGTCAAACACAGCAGCCCACAGATTCTGTGTGCAGACAGACGAGACATGAGACGCTCAGGCAGCTGGATCGGGCTTCCTCCTCTCTTCCCTAACTCATCATAAATCTTTTCATCTCAGAAGGCAGAGATAGAGAGGAGGCTTGATGAGACCTCACAGAACTGAACTGGGTACAGCAGAGAGCAGAAGTTAAAAGGTGATTACACCTCAAAAAAAAAAAACAAACAAACAAACAAAAAAAAAAGTCAGCTTGCCATGTTTTACCCTCAAATTTGATAGTCACACGTAAGGCAAACTTTCATTTGCCCTGAGAGGTTATGAGCAGTGTCTGCTAACCAGGGTTAGCAGCACTGAGTGGTTGCCCAAAACTGGGAGAGTACACAAGAGGAGGTAGTTTCTTAGTACTCAGCATAGCAGAATGAAGCTGCTCCCAGAAGACATAGTTGCTTTGTTCGGTTTAGTTTTTTAAATCTCAGTGCCAGGTGGGGGATAGCTTCCTTTCAGTTGTGGGCCTGAGTAGTTTTCAAAAACAATGCATGCTATTGCCATTGCTCTTGATTGCCAATGGTCAGCTGAGCTAAGAGCTACTGCTAAAGATATCACCCACTTTAGTTATAGGACACAGAAATCAACCTGGAACTAAGCTGGAAGTTCCCTCCATGATGTTAACATCCTCAGTGCAGAAAGGTACTGTGCTGGGGATGAAAGACTCAACGGTGTTGCCCAGCAACGGACCCAAAATTCTGTAATACTGCCCTGCCAGTATTACACAATAGTGGCACAATAGTAGTCTGACTGCTTGAGGGATAACCAACCACTTTCTTAGGGGGATGGGGAAAGGGGAGGGAAGGAGGATCGAGTAAAAAGAGGAGGAAGAGGAGGAAGAGGAGGAGGAGGAAGAGGAGGACAAAGAGGAGGTAGGGGAGGAGGAGGAGGAGAAAAACTGTTGAATACTCAGTCCCTGTCCCAGCCCAGGAAACATCACATAAGAGGGAGAACTAAGATACGTAACAACCAGAGGATGGAAAAAGGTGTGATGAAATACAGCCCACTAGTTATGACAAGACCATCGCAATCAAGAACGCACTGTAGCTGAGGGTACCCACACAAGACCTGCACAAGACTGTGCCCTTCAATATCTCCATGGAGCTCCATCCCATCCTGGGAGGTATTGGCAGGGTGGAGATGCCATTTTCTTCAGTAGTGTAGCCACTGGTAAGTTGCCCATGCTCCAGCTTCTCGCCCAAACTCATATAAACAGCCCTAATGAAAGACAGTCAGAAAAAAAAAATGACATGAAAATAGGAAGAAAGCTATTTGGGAAGAGGAGAGGAAGGGATTTAGGGAGAGGGGCAGGAGGATAAGAAGGGGCAATGGGAGTGGCTAATCACAATATGTTGTATTTATAAAATTGTCGGAAATAAATGAAGAAACAGCATCTTTTGTTTTTTCCTCCTAGGTTCTCTGATACACCCATACTGGACTCCACAGTAGAATTCCTTAGGCCAAGAGGAGGCCTATCTTGATTCCATCACACATAGCTATGGGGTCAGAGGTCAAGTCAATTAACTTGGGTTCTCTGTCCAACCTGGGGCTCCAGCTAAAGGCTTCCCCAAACATACTTAACACCACTCCACAGATGCCCTTCCAAGCTCAGCATTAGAGAGGGTGGAGAAGTCTTCCCATGCAGTTCCTGAATAACTTGCTGAGTTTTCAGTGTGTCCTTTTCAAAAGTTTCCCGTGTTCTGCAAAGTCAATATAGGCTACCTGCTAGGGAGGAAGGTGTGGGTACAGTGGGCGATGGATGTTCCTACCTCTCCCTGATCTGAAGGTTCTGTTTGGATCTGAGTGTACTTCCCAACACAGATGGGAGCCAAAGGGATTCCAAGATATTTCCTCATGTGTTCAGAGGCTAGGATGGGTGAACTCCAGGTTCTACACTGCAGGGCATACTTGGCCTTCCTATCACAGTAAATCTTCCAACTCTTGTAAAGCTGAGTCCAGTACATAACCTGTTGTATGCTCCCAGCAACCCTGTGACACCATTGTCCAGGCGAGGACCCTGAAAGAAGTTGCGTTGCTGGGAAGGAAGAAAGTGAGAACTGAAAGCCATCTGCCTTTCACAGAACCCGTATTATTTTCCATGATTTTATTCTACCCTCAAATTCAGAAAAACCCCAAAGAAATGACAACTGGCAAGGTAGATGAGTGTAATAGCCAGAGGAGCCTGGCTGCTTCAAGATGGGGAGAGGACCTGGACCAGGCAAGCTGTGCGCTGATCCATCATCCATCAGGCAATCAGGGATGAGCAGGGCTTCCCAGCGAGATGCACTGATATGGTGTAGCCTAGAGCCCTCCTCCAAGGTCCATACTGTGAAATGCATCCTCCAACTGGAACAGGCTGCATGAGATGTAGAGGAAAGCTCCCTGCCTAGACTGTGCCTGACAGGAAAAAGGGCAGAGTGGGCTTTCTGGCTATGCTATTCTCAAGCTTCAGATGAGTCACTATTTCCCCCTCTACCTATGTTCCCTTTTCTGTAAAATGAGATTGATGATAAGACTCCATGGACTTTGGATGAAGAATGAAAGAGGTGAATGTCAGAGGGAGCACGTTGCTGGGAAAGAAGAGAGCGAGAATCCAAACCCATCTATCTGCCTTCACAGAACCTGTATCATTTTCCATCGGGACATCATTACCCCCTCAACAGTGAAACTGCTCTCTACCTGTTCCACGCTCCATTAGATGTTTCTCCAAGTGCTTCACACTCGTGATCACACACATGATTTTAGAGGAATTGCTATCCTTTCCCAGATTCTCTGTGTTAGATTCCACTGTTATAATAAATACCAGAGGTAATCAGGTCATAAAGAAGAGAGGTTTGTTTGCTTTTCTTGCTTGCTTCTCTCTCTCTCTCTCTCTCTCTCTCTCTCTCTCTCTCTCTCTCTCT
>JANHMN010000008.1:61798292-61818094 GCA_030674055.1 Rhabdomys pumilio | reverse complement strand
TCTCTCTCTCTCTCTCTCTCTCTCTCTCTCTCTCTCTCTCTCTCTGTGTGTGTGTGTGTGTGTGTGTGTGTGTGTGTTAGGACCTTCTTACCTCAGCTTCCTGAGTGCAGGGATGACAAGTGTGAGGTACACCCTGTTCTATATTCTGTAAAGTTCAGAAGTTCCTATCCATGATTGATTGACTCTTGCTGTCTCTGGTTGTGTCTGGGACATGACGGTGGGAACACATGGTCAAAAAAGCTTCACCCTGATATAAGAGAAAGGAAGAGGAGGGGCCAACGTTCTAACACCTCTTTCATAGGCACGCCCTCAGCAACCTAATTTCTTTCCCCCCAAGCCCCTTTTCTAAAATGTTCCACTACCTCACAATGGTGCCATAGGCTGAGGACCAAGCTTTAAGCAACACTGGGGACTTGGGATAGCTTTGAGCTCCAAGCTGTTATCCTGTCCATATGTATGTTATACTATGTGGCGTGGAGCAAGAGGAGCAATGGCTAAGACTGGGGTTATGGTGTTTTCTTTTTTGTGGGTTGGGGTTTTTTTTGCCTTTTGTTTTTTGTTTTGTTTTTATTTTGATTTTGTTTAAATTTTAAATTTGATTTATTGCTTTTTTTTTTTTTTTTGCTATGAAACTTAAAGAAAGCCATTAATTGCTTCTGAGCCTCATCTAACACTTCTGAAAAACAGAAGTGGGAACAGAACACAGCTTGCTTAGGGCCCACCAAGAAGCAAATGAATATGACAGCATCTGACACCCATGGTTCCTTTACTCTCATGAGTTAATGTAAACGCAAGTCATCATGCCCAGCTTACAGTCAAGGAAACCAGAACTGATTGAGCCTTGAGATGAAATAAAAATGCTGACTGGGACCAATGGCCTTATTATTATCTTATTATTATCTTTCAGGGAAGCAAACACCCACAGAGAGCAGACCCAGCCACTCCCAGGAAAGGCTGCCTGGTTTATTTCCCCAAAGCTGACAGCCTCATTAATTTCATCTCAGCCAACAGAATCCTTATGAAGCCCTGTGATTCAGAAGTTCTGGTTGTGTTTCAGGGGGAGAGGGATTAGTTGATGTTTTCCCAGAGGCCAGAGACTAAAAGAAATAACTCCTGGTCACCCATTCTAGCTGTCTGGCATCCATAGGATCTGCCAATGTCTCCTCAACAGCTGCACCTGCTTGCCTACAGCTGAACGGATCCAGGTGAGAATCCCAGGGCCTTCTGTGATGCATCAAGAAACTTTATCTTTAGATGGTGGCCTGTGGGTGGGCTGTCCGCAGGGACAGGAAGGAACACATGGTTGGTACTCAGTTAGTACAATGGACTAGGAGGACCAAAGGGGATGGGTCTTTACCCATCTAAGTTGTTACAATAGCCCTGTTGCTCTATCAACTTACTGCAGAATTATTAGTTTTAATATGCATATTTGTTACTTTTCCGGCTGTTTGGATAAAATACCCTGACAAAAGCAACTTAAGGAAGAAGGGTTTATATTGTCTCTGTTCAAAGATATAGGTCATCTTGGCAGGGAAATCATGGCGGCAGAATCTAAGGCATGGACCCTGGTCCATGTGCAGGAACAGGAAGTGTTAGGTTTGCTTTCTCCTTTTTTTTTTATTTTATTGGATATTATATTTACATTTCAGATTTTATCCCCTTACCCCATTACCCCCACCACCCAGGAACCCCCTATCCCATCCCCCCTCCTCCTGTTTCTATGAGGATGTGGCCCCAACTACCCCCCTCTCCCACCTCCCCACCCTCGAATTCCCACCCCCACTTGGTGTTCAGCCTTCATTGCTTTCTCCTTATATTCAGCCCAGGACCCCAGTCTGGGCAGTGGTGTTGCTGACATTCATTTTGATCTTCCCACCTTAACCAACCTAATGGAGATAATCCCTCTCAGGCAGCGTTTGAAACATTTTATTACTAGTCATGCATGCACATCTCTTAGCTGATTCTAAATCCGATCAAGTTCACAGTTAACATTAACCAATACAGCATGTATGTATCACAGCTAAGAGGGAGCCTGGAAATTACCTGTTTTACAATCTCATTTTTTTAAATTTAGGTCTCTTAGCATCTCAGACACTGTTTATACCATATTCACCCCTACCCCAACCCCTTTCAAGTCCACCCCTCCCCTACCTATCCAACGTTTTGTATCCTCTCACCTCCCCCTCTTATACCTATCAGATTCAATTCGCACTGCTTGGATGTGTGGCCTTCCACCACAGCATGGTCAACTTAGAAGGAGATATTCTCAGAGAAAATTGTTTCTTCATCCCCCAACCTTTATCAATTGCCTCTCAGTTAGGGGTGGGACTTCATGCCAGTCTCCTCTCTCCATGCCGGGATTTTCTCTGGCTGGAGCTCTCATGGGTCCTGTGCCTTCAGTCACACTGTAAGGTCATGTGTGCAGCTGCTCTCTGTGTCCACAAGACTGTTTCTCTGGAGTCATCTGCCACACTGTCTCACTCTATTTCTGCTCTTCCTCTGCAGAAATTCCTGAGCCTTGGGAGGAGGGAGTGTGATGTAGGTGTCCCATTTAGGGCTGGGAATTCCACAGTGGAGACATAGAAAATCAGAGCTTGTCTGCGAATTAACCAGTTGTGGAGTCTCTGAGTTAATCACCATTTACTGCAAACAGAAGCTTCCCTAATAAGAGGAGAAGCAATAATCTATAGATATAACAATAACTCATTAGAAGCTGGTTAAATACTATGTCCATTAAGCAGAATAGTAGTGGGTTCTTTCCTAGGGCCTGTGACCTATCTAGTCAAATAGTTCTTGATTTTGAAATATTTTATTGTCAGTTTTGTGTGTGTGTGTGTGTGTGTGTGTGTGTGTGTGTGTGTGTGTAGAAAATATAAAGTATATATTTTCTGTGAATGTAATATATGTGTTACCTATACACACACCTGTGATGTGTGTGTGTGTGTTTGCACACACAACTTATCCAAATACAATGATAATGTTATTTTTCTTATTTTCTTATTTATTCATTTTGCCATCCTGGAGATGGAGTCCAGGGACTCTTGCATCATATGCAAGGTGACCAGCATTTAAATACACTTCCTGTCCCTATAATGCTACTTCAGTGAATGAGACATCCAGCTCACAGCCTGGAGTGCCATTTCATATGGCTGCTTATTACTCACAACTAAAAGCAATTGTTTATTATCTTTTGTCTTTTAATCTCAGCAACTTACTACCTCATGATTTTATTTGAACATATCATTTGAACATCTATTGTGCCCAAAGCCTTGGACTTGGGCAGGATAGAATAATAAGTAGGTACTCAGATTCATGAGACAGTCATAAAGAGTTTACAGTCTTACAGGGAAAGACAGCTCCACAGTTAACTATGCAACGGAGAGAACAGTAACAGCCAGGAAGAGCTAAAGCCAGCTGACATGGGAATCCCCAGGAAGACGAGACACTGGAAGCTACCCATGGATGGCATAGGGGTTGTGGTACAGAGCCTTGATCTGACAGAATTTGAACATGTAGTAATTTGAGATAAGAACTAACACTAGACAGAGTAGAAAACACTGGAAAGATAGATGTGGTTGACTTTGGGAAAGAGTAAGTGGTCCAGTTTTGTTTGGACCATTTGGTTGGAATCATTAGGAGAAAGGCTAGACTTGTACAGTGCTGAAAGAGAAATTTGAAGTAAGGCAAAGAACAACAGAAAGCAGCGGAACATCCAGGAACGACCGTTCACAGAATGGCCTAGGATGGGAATCCAAAGTTCATAACAAAGCTGTTTTTCCAAGGTTTCCCACTCCTCACAATTATCCAGGAAAGAGCCTGAACATTAGATTCTAAAGCCTTGAGATCCAGTTCCCACAGTGCCTTGCCTGTAAAAGTCAACACTACCTTGAGACTCAAATGTTATGTCCAGAATGAACATGTGGCTCCGTGAGAGAGCACTTAACAAGTGTGCATCAGGCACTGGGTTCTACTCATGGTATAGATAGATAGATAGATAGATAGATAGATAGATAGATAGATAGATAATGAATAGATAGATGATAGATAATAGATGGATGGATGAATAGATAGATAGATAGATAGATAGATAGATAGATAGATAGATAGATAGATAGATAGAGTATCCTAAGAAGTATCCCTCACCTGCCCCACTCATGGCATGAAAGTGGGGGTTGCTTTACATCCTTGAAATGACTCACTGCCCACTAGCCTGGGTGTGCACACTTAGGGAGCATCCAAATCAGCAGGGAATATAACTAACATATAGGTTTGTGCACTGAGCACTAATACACTGCCCACAAGCCAAGACCCAAGGCTGCACTTGTCCTCCATCTGTTGATCATTATAAAAACATATCTAGTATGCACGTATGTTTAAAAACCAGTTTTTAGGCCAGCAGCTCAGAGCTATGTACGGTTTCTAAAAAAGCCAAATTGGTGGTTCTCTTGTCACCTTGACCGTCTGATCAGAGAACCATTAAGACTGTAATGATGGAGCAAGCTGAAGCAGAACACATGAGTTTCTCTGGGCTAAGAACACACAGCATGGCATGGGGTAGGTGCGGGGTAGTGAGGCAATATGTTGAACTCACTGACATGTACCATCAAGCATGAGAGAAGAGAGAACTAGGTGTGCTGTTTAGTATTTAGTCAACTTGAAAACACTAGTTATCTGTGAAGAAGAGAGCTCAGTTGAGAAAATTCATCCATTAGACTGGCCTGCAAGCAGGTTTGTGAGACATTTTCTTGATAAATCATTGCTGTGAAAAGAACCAACCCAATGTGGGTAGTGCTGCCCCTGGCCAGGTGGCCCTAGCTTATAGAAGAAAACGGGTAGAGCAGGCTACAGAGAGTAAACCAGCAAACAGTATTGCTCTGTGACCGTTGCTTCTTTCTTGCCTCCAGGTTCCTGCCTTGAGTCCCTGTCCTCATTCTCTTTCATAATATACTATAACTGTAAAATGAACTAAACCCTTTCCTCCACAAGCTGCATGTGGTCCTGATGTTGATCTCATCAGTAAAAAGCAAACTAGGATAGTAGTAAAGAAAGACTGTCACTCACAGCAGCCAGAGGAGGTCATTAACTGTCTTAGGGAACTCAACTGATTCTTGCTTAGATGCAGAAAAGAATTTCAGGACAAATTAGTATGAGCCGGAGTTGGAGTTTATTATTTAAAAAGGGGGGGATAGAATACACCCGAGAGTGTGTGTGTGTGGTGAGAGAGCGTGGATGTGGACTTCTTAGGGGAAGGTCACAGTTTACTAGAGGACATTTTTTGCCATAGATTCTAAGCACAATGGCTAAGAGAGAGAGAGATTCTGGGGTGGGGGGAGAAGAAGACATACTCAAGTGTGAGCATGGCTTCAAAAGAGAAGCCTGTAGTAGAAAACAACTGTTTTCCTCTGATGTTCACCCCAGATACCATGACTCTACTATAATACCTAGGGTAAACATTAGAATTAAATAGTTGCTTTCCACTATAGAAGTCATAATTGTCTTAAAATTAGCTATATATTCTATGTTGGCAATTATTAAACTATATCTTAAAGGGCTACTGTTTTTGGTAAGTGAAATTATGGAGTGGTTCTGGAGGTATCTTGATTTGTTTATAATCTGGTAAGGGTGAACCAGGAGTCACTGGGATTGCACCAGGGAGTTAGAAGGCACCATTTAATTATAGAGGGGATTTCTGACAAGATTTCTACAAATTTTCAAACTTTTATCTGGAAAGAGAGAAAGGCCTTTATGAAATGCTTCAACAAGGTTCCTAGGGGAGGAGCTCCTTTCACCCCTTAGGTTCTACCTTTCTATCCTGCCTCATGGTTACTACTCTGCAATGCATACAGTGGGACTTCATAACACAGAGCACAGTGGAATCACCCTGAGCACTGCTGGGCTGTGACCCAAACACTTTAAACTCATATATACTGGAAGAGATGGCACAGAGATCAGCCCTCAGTAGGGAAGATGAATCAGCTCTAGAGTGGTCATCATCCTAGACTTGACTTACCAAAGCTCCAAACCAAGCCGGCACCTAAGAAAAGTATCTACCTGCTAGGACAACAGACAGTGTGCTCTTAAAGGAAAAATAACAAAATGTGGACTTAGTGAAATCACAAACAACATGCAATAAAAATTACTACATATGTAAAGGGGCAGGAAAAGGAAAAACCCAAAAGAAGAGAAAACAAGCAGAGCAGAGAAAGAATTGGAAGAATATTAAAAAAAAAGAAAGAAAGAAATAGATGAAATTTATACAGCTGAATCTTCAAACCGTAACACAGAAAATTAAAAAACTGAGAAAATGACACCAGAGACTCAATGACCTATAGAGAAACATTAGACAATCTAGACAGTTTATGTTTGATCTCACTGATGCTTAAAACCTCTGCAATATATATCTGCTGGGAATCCCATCCAGTACAAATTTCATTTCAGATATTACATTCCTAAGGGGTGAAACACTGCTTAGAAATTCCATTTAGTTATTTTTTAAAATCACATTTCTTGCCCCATTGTGTTCATATATATCTTTAAACCCTTAAACATATTTAGAACAGCTGTCTCCAGACCGCGCCTGTGGATTCCACTCCCTGTCACTCAGTGTTTCTGTTTTTCTCCTTATTTTGAGGCATGATGGGAGTAAGAATGGGCATAGACTTCTTGTCAGAAAATGCAAGCGAAGGACACAGGAACTGTGCTTGCAAATACTAAAAGAAACTAAAAGTTGGCCCAGAACTAAACCCAGAGAAAAGAAGCTCCAGCAAGGATTGGGAAGTTTATTTCTTAAATTCTCCTGTGATTTGGAGGTTTATTTCTTTCTGAGAGTTAAAAGTTAATGTATAACTTGTTTTTGCAGATGCTGAACTGTGACTTTGTGTGTGCATCGTGCTTTCTGGTGAAATAGTTGTATGGAGGTTTTCAGGAAAAATTAAGGGTCTGAGGAAAATAAAGAAAAGCCTTTTGATTATGTATTATTGTATGACAAGGAAGTGTGTAACCAATAAAAGACTGAAGTGAACTCAGAGAGAGAGAGAGAGAGAGAGAGAGAGAGAGAGAGAGAGAGAGAGAACGAGAACCTAAAGCTGTCTTCGAGCTCAGCTTCAGAACAACATTGAGTCACTTGTCATCTTGCACCTGCAAAAAAAAAAAAAATGTGCAGAACAAAAAATGTCCACCATCAGGAAGTAGATGAAAAAAAAATCTATGCTATGTCTGTTGTTGATACTACTCTGAAATAAAAAGAAATTAATGGTACTTGTAACAGAATGGATGAACCACAGACACAAGCAAGTATACATTATGTGACTTTGTTAATATTAAATTCCACAACAGGCAAAACTAACGTGTTTTAGAGGAAGCAGATGAGTGCTTAGTTGGGGCTGGGGACAAGAAATTGAACAGAGCTGAGAGGTGCTTATTACATATAACAGCTTTACTTGTGGTGATGAATGATTGGGTGTATGCTGTCAAAATCCACGGAGCTGTGTAGTCAGAATGAACACAGATTGTTGCATATGAATTATTACTCCAAATGCCCTGAGACCTCATTTCTAGAGAAAACCCAGCACTAGCATCTTCCTGCTTTAATTTTCCTCCTGGCCGACCTAATATAATACTGCTTTCAGTGGATGTTATATGCAAAGACTGTAGAAATGAACAGATAATTCCATGTTGACTCATGTCTCTGATCTTCCAGGAAAACCCTTCCCTCCTCAAATGTTAATTCTTCCAAGAAGCATTCCCAGATCCCCAGACTAGTGGCTCCTACAAAGCTCTGGTCACAACTCTGTCATACTCCCACCTTTCAAAATTAATTATTAAGTCTTTTGTCCACTGCTTATAAGCTATAATAAGCCAACAAATCCATCCTGATAGTTTTTATTATGCTACTTCTTAGTCCAGCGTTTACTAATTGCATGCACTTCGTAGATGTCAGAATGGTTGCTTCAGAAGGTTGTGGAAGTGGGAACCTCAGAGGCCCTGTTCTATTTAGTTTCTGTTCCTGTTAGAGTGGTCCAAAGAGCCACGAGATCTCATTTCCAGAGAAAATCCCTGCATGAGCAGCCTTCCTGCCTTAACTTACCCCTGCCAGAACTAAGCAACAGACACGTTTTGTTTTCTAGGGTCTCTTAACTGTTCATGAACATCCCACAAAGCAAATTGTTGAGCATCAAAAAGACAGATGTGTCTCCTCCTTAGAAGGTCTTAAAAATGGGCCCTGCCTCTAAGATGGCTAAATACAGGAAAACGTGACTGTGACCTTTTCGAGCTGGGTGCTTATGTTTCTCTGTGCCAGTCTCCCTTTATTCTTCCTTTCTCTGGCGGCTTCCTTTTTGTCTTAGTTCCATAGCACTTTCTCAGCGCTTCTGCTTGGGTTGGCTCTTCCTCCCCCCACTGCCCGGTAAGACTGATCTCCATTCTGGGTTCTCATAGAGTATGGTGCTTGCTCGATTCAGCCTCTTCCCCTCTGCTCCCCCCACCCGCCACCCGCCTCCCCTACGCCCCGGGGGGAAGCAGAGTTCCTCACGAAGCCCAGAGGTGGGAGGTGGGCCCTGGCGCCGGTCCGCCCCTCAGTGCGTGTGCCTGTGTGGCGGTGACGCGCAGGCGACGGCGGGAAGGGGAGGGAGAGAGAGGGAGGAAGGCCACCGACCGCCAGAGCTGCTGGGCTGCTGGGCTCCTGCGCGCTCACGCTCCCCGCCGCCCGCCTAGGCGCAGGCAGGGCGCAGGCGGCGGCGGGCGGCATGGAGAGCCTGCTGGAGAACCCGGTGCGCGCCGTGCTCTACCTCAAGGAGCTCACGGCCATCGTGCAGAACCAGCAAAGCCTCATCCATACCCAGCGCCAGCGTATCGATGAGCTGGAGCGGCGTCTAGACGAGCTGAGCGCGGAGAACCGCAGCCTGTGGGAACACCAGCAGCTGCTGCAAGCCCAGCCTCCGCCAGGGCTGGTTCCCCCGCCGTCTGCCCCACTGCCTGCTCCTGCAGCCACTGCTTCTCCGGCCGCCGCTGCGGCCCAGGAACCGCTTCAGGACCACGGACAGCTCATACCCGCCACGCCAGAGCCGCCGCTTCAGCACCACGGACAGCTCCTGGCACAGCCCCAGCCGGCCCCCAGCAGCAGGGTTCAGACTCCCCAGTCGCCCCACCAGCAGTCGGTGGTACCCGGGGCCGTAGCTGACAAGGAGAAGGAGCGTCCCTCGAGTTGTTGTGCTGCCGCGGGAGCCCTGCTTCAGCACGCATCCCCCGCTGCCCTCGGCAAGGGCGTCCTGAGCAGGAGACCCGAGTGAGTGGGGACGAGGAGGTGGGAGAAGCACGTGGGTGTGAGGAAATCGGGGAAATCTGCCTGTAAGAGTGACGGACTTGAGTACTGTGGAGTGAGGCGGGTGAAAATGCCTTGGGTAAAAATGTGTCAAGGAGAGTCCCGCAAAGGAGGGCTTGAGATCCACTTTGGTAGATTTGTGGTGGTTAGAGCAAAAGGAAGTATCTGGACCATTTGTGGGGCAAAGAATGAGAGGAATAGGCTTTAGCTGGTTGGGAATATTGATAACTTCCAGGAATTAAAGGAGATAAAATTGGGAGGAAGTTGGGGGCACAAATGAAGCCAAAGCAGGAGACCATTGAAGGATTTAAGCCAGGAAGTATTCAGAAGGGAGTTTGCATAGTATAACTGTTTAAATAAAGAGTTAGATGCCGAGACAGGCTTGATCAGGTTTAAGAGCTTCATAGGGGCCAAGGGCCAGCAGCAAGGATTAGAGCTGCGTAGGATAAAGCAAAGGACAGAGTGATGTGAACAGGCAGGGGAGCTGGATACAGGAAGATGAATGGTGGGAGACAGCGCTGCCCAGGGGAAGGAGCTGGTGCTTTATCTGATGCAGTGGGAGTCAGAGCCAGGAGTGGCTCACTTAGGGAAGCTTTCTCTCTTCTGACCCAAGAGAACATGTTTGTGCGAGTCCCTACAGTGCCAAAGGGTATGCAGAAACGACCCTCCAGACTCCTGGATGTCTCTCTTACAGCTTGAGGACTCACCTGGCTGGAGCTCTCCACTGACTCAGAGGCTTATCTGGGTTCAGATCATGGGAAGAGAACAATGAGATCAGAGACGGCTGGAAAACAGTTTCTTGAATGTAATGCCTCTATGAATTTCTGTGGTGGCCTCTTATGGCAAGCCCTGTATCCCTTTGGTTATTAGGAAACCTCATCTTAGATTCCAGGAGAAATGTTAATTGTCCCCACGCAGACTCTGGGGCCTTGAGAGTTCTTTTCACTTGTGAGGTCCATGGTATAGAAACGTGGGAGGACGAGATAAAGGGGGCTGGAATGTTTTCTCCTCTGTATTGGAAGAGCTTGGCGATCCTGTCAGTATTGCTTCTTTTTAGACAGGCGAGGGAAGAACAGCCCTGTAGCAATCAGCACCTGGTCAGCACTGGCCTTGATGATGTGATGCTACAGGAGAGGGAGGGGCAAGTGAGGAGAGCCGAGTGCTTCATCTCTACTCACATGTGCTTTACGTCTGGAAGACACTTGTGAAGACTGGCTACATTACTTAAAAGCTCACCTTTTCTCTGCCTCCTACTTAACTCTCCTCTCCATATAGGTGGAGATAAAAAGGTGGATCAGGCATGCTTGAACACAGGGTAGGTTTGGCCAGAAGCACAGGAGCTCAGGGCTGGAGATCTAGAATGACCTGGCTTGATAGACCTGAAGCATCTGATTCAAGACCCAAGAAAATCCTCCATGGCCTATTTGTCTTTCAGTTTTTTGACTGTCTTTTTTTTTTTTTTTTTTTTCTGGCCTGAAAACCAGAGAGTTGGGTTTTCCTCATTGCCCATATCTCAGCTAAAGGCAACATTTTTTCCAAGATATTATATGGTCTTTCCCCTCAATATAGGGGACAATTCCACCCCACTTCCCTGGGGGCAGCCATAGAGGCCTGGCACTTATAATTCTTCACTTGAATTCTCTCCTCGTGATATCTGGTGTCCTCTTTCTCTCCTATTACAGCCTCAGTATCTTTGCAACTTGTTGGGAAGCTGTGATTCATAAGAATTGATGACTGATCTTGTTCTTGGAGAAAGACTTCTCTGTGACCCCCAAAGGGTCCTAGAGAGCCAATGCCTTCTATACAGATGCTCCTGCTAGGAGTCCAGAAATTGAGGAATCACCTGGATTCCTCTCCGGCCTCACATGTCAATACCATGTGACATCCTTGTTGCTCTGTCATCCCTACCCTGCTTCTGCTTTTCCTGGAGCAAAATTAAGACCCAACCATCATGGCGGACGGTAATGGAAGCTGCTGGGAACCTTTAACTAGGAAACCTGTGTCAGGCACTAAGGGGTTCATCCTACCATTAGCTTCTTCAGAGTCTCCAGCCTTTCCCTTCTTCCCAGGCCTAGATGCCCAGAAATGTCAAGAGTGAGAACACAGTTACCTAACTTACCTGCAACTTTATTCTCTTTTTGTGAAAAAAAAAAGAGAGAGAGAGAGAATGGATAGCTGGAGGTCCCTGGAATACTATTTCTCTCCCATGTTTTTGCCTGACATTTCCCCCCTAGAACTCAGGAATGAATCACTATGGCTCATTAAGTATTTAGCTCACTCTATCCTCCACCCATGGCCTCATGGATGTTTATCTTTTGTGCATCCCTTATTCTAAGGGGCAGGACTAAATGGAGGCAGCAGGTAGACAGAGACCTCCATGTATAGGGTGAGATGGGGGAGGGGATTAGAACCAGAAGTTGTGCCCCTGAGCCCCACCTGGTCTCTATATTATGCTTCTGCTAAGTCAATTCTCCGCTGTGCAGAGGGGAAAGAGATGGAAGAGGAAGAGATTCAGATCACAAGTTTTCTGCAAAGCTTTGCTGATTCCTTTCTATCCTCATGACAGAAGGAGAATGTGGGTCTATGTAGGTGACTACAAATGGGTAAAAGGTTCAAAGTGTCAGACACTGTTAGATACCATCTACACACACACACACACACACACACACACACACACACACATATTACCAGCCACAAAGTCTGTTCTCTCCTGAAGTCATCTTCTTGTCCAACACTGGGAAGGAGTTCAAGAGCTCAGGAACTGGGAAATGATGGATCATTTAGTGGCCATCTGATGGGGATTAGTGTGCAGCCTGGCCTTTCTCCCTCCTTCAGCTGGGAGACACACAAAGGGCTGGCCTTGGGATCCAGGCTAAGAAAGCAGCAGTGTGGAGGCGGGTGAGTACAGCCATATTACAGAAGCCCTAGGGGTTAGCATCCTTTCTCTGCTGGCCTCCCGCTCCTGCTAGCACAAGCCCTCACTGTTTATGCTATTTAATGGAAGCAGCAAACATAGCTTCTTCCTCTTTTTTTTTTTCAATCAAGGCTCACAGTGTCTATGGAATTGATTGTTATCTTTTTCCTGGCTGGAGCCAGGTCTCAGCCTGAGCTGGAAAAGACCCCTTGCCATGGAAGCACATGTCCCCTGTGCTGCCTGTGCGACCATGGCTTCTATTACAGCATACTTAACCACCTACTCAATTACATGCTCAGTTGGGCTCCCGGGGCTTACCTGGGTCTCCAGTCCCAGAGGCAGGTGATTGTTCACATCGAGGTAAGGTTTGAGTATTGTGCTTCAAATTCAGCTTTTTCCCCAAGCTCCCTGACTCAGTGTGAAAGTCCAAGTGCCCTTAATGCTTACTGTGGCTTTGTCTCTTGCTCCCTCACCCTCCTGGACATCCCTTCCCTTCTTCATTACTTGCTTCCTTTAACTTTTCTTCCCCCTCTTTTCTTGAATGTTCTCTCTCTCCCTCCTTTCTTCCTTTCTTCCCCCTTGTTTTCTCCTAATGGAGACTGTGCCCATGGCTTTGTACATGCTAAGTACATGTTCTAGCACTGAGCTTTCCACCCACCAACAGCACATGAAACACATCTTCAGTCATCTCTAGAGCTCCTTAGCATCATGCTGCCTACAGTCAGCAGACAGCTCAGTGATTTATGAATATGCTCTTTAGCCAGAGTTGTCTAGGATGCTGATCGGAACAGGGATCTCTACTGTTGGGTGAGGGTGGTCTTCCTGAAGATGTCAAGTGTCTGGCTGGCTCACCCTGAAAGCTCTCCCAAGTGTAGAGCTCTATCTGTGAGCTAAATGTATCAGGTGTTCAGTCTGTTTCAAAGCCTGGATTCTGTACTGTGGAAAGACAGGAAGGAAGGAAGTGGTCCTTACATGACTTCTAACAAGACACATCTAGAAATGTTTAAGCAAGTGTAAGCATACTGCAGCTGCCTAGAGCCATCTTCTCTCTGGATACTACAGAGTAAAAAGAATGGGCATACACAGAAATTTGGAACCAGATGGAAGGATTTCTTGGCTAGAGGTGAGGGTTTGTGTCAAAAAATAGTAAGAGCCAAAGATAGCCAGATAGGAAACTATCAGATTCAGTCCTGGGAAACATCTGTGTTACATACAGACATCACTCCTTTCTCTGACAAAGCATCCCTGTCTGAGCCATGTCAGTGGGTAGGGGCAGTCTCAGCATGTCTTGAGCCTAGACTTGCCTCGTTGCCATAGCTCACTCCTTTGTCTAACCACACCCTGTCCATTTGCTGCCTTCAACAGGCAGAGAATTCCAAACAAACCTGTCAGAAAGTGGGGTCTGAGTAAACTTCACTTGAGGATGGAGTGAAGCCTTTTATTCACTCCTGGAAGCTGGTACAGAGCAGATCTTTATAAAATTTGCATGACATTACTTTGCAAAGGTCCAGACCAATCCTCCTTCTGCCCTTTAATCCAGAAACAAACAAACAAACACAACAATATAACCCCACAGTTTTCAAGACTCAAGCCATCCCCCACCCCATGCATCACGTCTTCCTTTCCTCCCCCCATCTCTTCCCACATTGTGTGGGCAACAACACAGGGCCCCACGGAGCCATCCTGGCACAGGTCCCTCTTGGCCCCAACCCAGGCAAGAGGCATAGCAGTTGGTACTGCTGATTCAGCAAGTATCTGTGCAGCCTGAATTCTAAAGGTTGATTCCTGGGGAGGAGAGGGAGAGAGATTGGATTAGGAATGGGTGGGGAGGGAAGGAGAGGGGTTATGAAATGAAAAAGAAGAGTAAGCTAGAACCCATAGCTGAGGCCAGGGTCTAAAAGGAAATACACCTCTTGAATTAAATCCCATGTAAAGATTTTTACACTAACTTCCCTTATTGAGAAATCAGAACATTTCTCCCACAACAGGGGTCCAAACATAAATTCCATGGTCCAGAACCCAGTATGGCAGCAGCTTCATAAGAGGTTCTGAGGACACTCGTTACACTGGCAGGTTCTCGACCGACCGGGAGAATTCTGGCAGGCTTCCAAGCTCAGGACACTGCAGCAACTTTCTGCTTCACTCTGGAAAAGCACCAAGTACTGGTCTCTACAGAAGCTGCAGGGCTTCTCATTTCTGTGCAGGAAGCGGGTAGCTGGGCATCATTTCTGGTTCTGAAAGCCTTCGGGAAAGAAAGATAGGAGTGAGGTGAGGAGACAAGCTGGAGCTCTCGACTGGAAACCTGGGGAATGACTGAAGCCCAGCACACTTAGGATCTAAGCATCTGAGAACCGGGGATCTCAGAGGCACACACAGGCAGGAGTTTAGTCTTATCGCTGGGGTACCTCACCTTCATCCCACTTTCTTCTTTCAACTCTTAAGAACTCTGAACTATTACTTACTTTGCACTATTCTGGGCTTTTATTAAGCACTTACAGCACAGTATTTCAACGTATACCAAGGAAGGATGAATGCATCATCTACTCTCAGATAACATCACTAGACCAGAATCCACACTCAGGTTCCATCTGATCTATTAGGTCATCGTTGGACATGTGTCCCTTGTTCTTTTATTCCTCTACCACCAGACAACACGCACCCAAAGTATTTCAGAGCTGTGACTATCAGCTCGACCTTGTCAAGCAGCCAGGCAGGACAAAGCCACCGTGGCCTGTGATCTCTATGAGATGTGACAACTTCGCAGCTTGAAAATGCATCTTATGCCAGCTGCAAGCTCTCCTGCAGCACTTTAAGATTGTCTGCCCTTCTCTTAAGATATCAAAGACACGTGGGTTGTCACCATGCCCTCTGGTGAGAAGGAACTCTGTCACTTTTCCTAAAACAGGAAGTCACAGTCTCCTCAAGGAAAAGGCAAAGTGACTTACCAGGGAGGACAGTGACCTGAGAGGATAAAACCTGAGAAATGTCTTCCACTGTCAGAAAAAAAAAAAGCAGGTCTAGTGAGTCCCTTCTGTAGACTGCTCCTACTGGGGATGGAGGGTAGACCTTCACTATGGAGCCCCCACAGAGGTGGAGAGAAAGCAGGAAGAGACCAAAAGGACAAGAGGCTCTTATTATGCTAAATGATGTGAGGGGACTCTGAGGGCTCTACTATCTCTAGTCAGACCTAAAGGATATAAGACTTCTCTCAGATATTTTTCTTAAATGAGAAACTTCTAGAAAAAAGAAAACACATGCAAGATTCTCAGATCCTTTCACAGGTGCCTGTAGCTACAAAGCCCCTAATGCTCTCTCTCTGTGTGTGTGTGTGTGTGTGTGTGTGTGTGTGTGTGTGTGTGTGTGTGTGTTGGGATTCTGAGTGCTCTGGGAACAGGCTGTTTTGTTGTTGTTCTTTGCTGGGATCAGGAGGGTTATGTAACTAAGGCCAATGCTGTGCTGCTGCGTGGTACCTGTCCCTCCCCCCGTGGTAGGCTGCTATGGACAGAGGGTATGCAGAGTCCCTTCCCTGAGAAGGCCCCGTGCTCTGTGCTGCCATCAGGTTATTTCATCTTATCCAGAGCTACAAGGACTAAAGGACTCATGGTGCCCTCTGGGGACTCAAGCAAATGTCAGCACTAAAAGGATGCTTTAAGGCCACCTGGTCCAGGCTTCTTCCACAAAGGAGAAAATGAAAGTCAGAGGGGAAGTGTCTGGTGCGTCCAAACTAGTTAGTCGCAGGACTGGGTTTAGAACTTACTCTTTTTTCACTAATTTATTTATTAATTAACCTTACATCCCAATTGCAGCCCTCCACTCTGCAAGTCCCACCCTTACAAGTCCCATCCCCCACTACCCCCTCCCTTAACTCTTCATCCCATTCCTCGGGCTTTTCGTGGTGATAGGTTGGAAGAATCCATCTGGATGGTCCCATGGCGCTCAGAAACAAACTTGTAGCTACTTCCTGGGGTTTGGAGGGCTGTAGGAGGTCCGAGACTGTTCTCCAGAATCTCTTCCCCGTGCTACCACAGTTACAAAGAGATCATTTTTGAGCACTTCCAGGTTATCTCTTTGGTTAAGATGCCCCTTCTAGGGCAGGATACAGACCATCTACGCAGCTTTATCAGTCTTTTCTGCTTCTATGTTGAAGTGTGTTTGAGGACAACTCCCAGGGTGGTGCTAGCCAGAGAGGAGGCTACGAGAAGGCACTGGTTGCCTGAAGGCCAGGGCAGGAGGCTCGGAGACATAAAGAGGCATAAAGAAGTAGCTGAGGACCTAAGAGTATCCTTATCTCCACTAATGTGTTATAAGAGTTGAAACCCCTTGAAGGGAAGGGGAGGGCACAAAGCTCACTCACGGGGGGTGGGGGGTCTGTTATATTTGGGTTATAGAGAACAGCCTCTCCTGTGAGGTCATCCTTGCCACAAAGGCCACAAAGGAAGGACTGAAGAAGCATCTGGGTGCTGGGAAATCTCATGCTCTTTTCAAGGATCTTGAGATGATGTTTGGGACAGAAAAGTGTCCCATGACAGTGTTAGGCATTGGTACAGAGCAGGAAGTACGGACTAGCAGCAATCAGGGGTTGATGGTTTATGAAACCAAAGATGTGGGACAAGAGCAGAGGTCAGCAGTGAGCCAGGACCCGACTAAAGGATGCTGGTTTAAAAAAAAAAAAGAAAAGAAAGCCAGTGTCTGTAGAGCCAAGACAGACAGTTCTTGGCTTCTGGGGTGGACTGAGAGAAGGGGGATGGTGTCAGGGCTGAGGAAGAGCTGACCAGAAGACAACCCCTCTCCCTGGAGTTCACAATTAGCCCAACAGCACTGAGCTTACTAGCCCTCATCTGAGCTTATGCGAAGAGCACATCTGGGGACTCAGCACTCCAGGCTGCTACAGAAATGAAATATAGGGTAGGCAGCACCTGTCCATCTGTAATGGATCCCACTGTTCCTGTCTGTGAGCAAGGAGAGTTCACCTCTCCCTTCATTCCCAGCCTCTGACTAGCCTCCTAGCCTAGGAAACGCACCAATAACCAAGCATGAGAAAAGATTCTAATGAATGTCTTAGGCACACACATACCCTAGGAGGGTAAAGGAGCAATAAATAGAAAATGTCTCTACCAGGTGGAGTCCTGAAGCATGGCCTTATCTCTAAGAAGAGAAAGACTGGGGTATGGCTTGTGGTACATAGGAAGCTCTAGGTTCCATCCTTCTTCACCCCAGGAAGAAGAAGGAGGAAGGCAGAAGAGAAACAGAGATGGAAGATGAGGTGGGAAATCACCATTCTGCCTGGGACACAACAGAAACCCCCTAGTCCTGCCCCTCAGCTAAGCATTCCTTGAAACATTTCCTAGGTGATGCTAAGATCCCCATGGAGGGTGGTGGGGGTGTGTCTGTGAGGCCAGGACAGTGTGTTACTGAAATGGGCTTGAAGGTGCACCCAGGGCTGTGCAGGCCTAGCAATGAGGCAGCTGTCACTTCCATATTCACCCCTTGTCCCCAAGTGAGGCCTGTCTAACTCAGTACTATCAGAAACCCAGGTGGTGGTGGTGGTGGTTGTTTCTGTTTCCCTATCTTCATGGCAAGTTTCATCTCTCCCTCCTCTTCCCCTCCCCCTCTTTCTCCCAGCTAGCTGTTTCTTTCCCACCTAGCCTCTTTAATCCTCTGCACAACTGGACCTCCACATCCATCCCCCCTTCACTGGTATTCTATCTGGGAAAGGCAGGATTCCTAGACCACCCCACCACCGGAAAAGTAAAGCTCTGGGAGGAAAGACCCCTAGAAAGTGGTCCGTGCTGCAGCCGAGCCGCTCCCAGGGATTGTTACAGGGCTTCAATTTTACAGTACAGCGAAATACAATAGAGAGAAACCCGTATGCTTTTCTCTGCAGACTCTCCCCCACTTGCTGTCCTGTGGCCAGGGACTGGCACTAACTAGCTGCCTCTCTTTTAACTTGCCAGGTCAAACCAGCCTCCTGCTTCCAGCCAGGAATGAGCTCCCATGCCTGGCACAGGCAGGGAACTCCACAATTTCTTCCTTGATGAATGGTTCCAATCTACCACAATTTTCAATCAGTCCTAAAATTTGACACAATGATTATTTAAAAACAACAGAAACAAAAACTCTGCGAAGCATTTGGGAATTGTTTGATTGGGTCTAGCATCAGGATTCCCCGGCAGATCTACTGCACACAAGAGGCCCTGCCCAGCAGCTTTGACTATTTCATACACACACACACACACACACACACACACACACACACACACACACACCAACTCTGAACTCCGATCCCCAGGACTTGCAGAGTCAGGTACAGGCAGTGGGTTGACAGTGCTATCTTTTGACACAACTGGATTCTTCTCCTTCAGCCAAGACACAATTGATGCCAGTCCTCCCTCACAGACCCAGTTACAGCCTTACAGCAAACCTTCCCCTTGCCTGGGAAGAGAGAGAGAGAGAGAGAGAGAGAGAGAGAGAGAGAGAGAGAGAGAAGGGGGAGAGGGGAAGAGGGGGATGGGGGAGAGAAGGGGGAGACTAAATGTTCTCTTTCTGGGAGTAGGGGAACTGTGGCCCCGTGAGCCTCCGGAGGGTGGAATGAAGGGGAATCCCGAAGAGGCTTCCAGAGCTAAGAATCCTGGAAATTTCTATTGGGTTCCCTGTAGTCATCAAGGCTTAAACCTAAAGAGCAGCAGGAGAGGGCTCTGCAGCAGCCAGCCGGCCTCCCTCCCAAGCTTATGGACCCCCCTCCGCCCCCACCCCTACTCGCCAGACCCCATAGGCTGCCTAGTCCCCAAGCCACAGACAAACCCAGGAAAGTCCTTCCTCTTCCACCCACTCCTGGGACTACCGGCTAGGGGCGAAAGCGGAGGCTGGGCCTGGGGGTGTGGGCGGCTGGCTTGCTGACGAACAGCACAGGATCTCCCGGCCCACGCGCCCCCTCTGAGCGCCGGCGTCATGCTCCCTCGCGGGGGCGGGCACCCCAGGCTCGGGGAAGCCGCTCGCCCCCGCCGCCCCGCTCGCTCCCGCAGCTGAGTCACGCGCGTGGGGGAAGAGCGGTCTTCACCTGTGTGCCGACCCCCGCCTCCTGCTAGGCTCTCAGCTGCCCCGGTGTCTCTCCATACTTTCCTGCCGCCCCTGGTTCGGCAGGCAGCATTCTCTCTCTCCCCCACCAACCTCCACACCCCACCCCTCCTCACACTCACTCTCCATCCCTTCATAATCCAGCCCCTCCACCACAGCGTGGTGGCCTGCACCTCTCCTCAGAATTGGCAATAGGGGTGGGGGCAGGGCTGGTCACCTGGTGCTGAGAATGCCCTTGTCTGGCCTGAGGTCTAGCCTAGGTCTGCCTGGGGACTCTTTTTGGAGGAGAAGTAAAGGCAGGTGTGACAGGGTCTTAGATGAGGATGGTTTTGCCAAAGTCGAGGTAACTGCTCAGCATTCTCTTCCCATCTCCCTCCCTCCCTCTCCCTCTCCCCTTCTCTCTCCCTTTCTCCCCTCCCCCACCTCTCTCTCTCTCTCTCTCACAGTGAGAGAGAGAGAGAGAGAGAGAGAGAGAGAGAGAGAGAGAGAGAGAGA
>JANHMN010000008.1:61725702-61798282 GCA_030674055.1 Rhabdomys pumilio | reverse complement strand
AGAGAGAGAGAGAGAGAGAGAGAGAGAGAGAGAGAGAGAGAGAGAGACCTTGTGCCCAACACTCCTGCAGAAGAATCCTGGCCTTCTTGCTATATGGTAGAATTGCAGTCCTAGAATCCTAAAGGGCCTCCTGGTTGGAGCTAAAATGTTAGGTGACTAGAGGCCAGGGCAGAGTTCAAATCTTGACTTGGTAATTGTGACCACTGACTGTGGGTACTGCCCTGGTATTTGGGTACTGCCCTGGTATTTCCCTCTGTTCACTCTGAGATAGGGAATGGTGATTAAAGTGGAAGGCCAGCCACGGACCTACTGAGAACTCCCACTGTGATTCTGGTTCTTCCTGTTAACTGGGGACCCTTCCAGTGGCAAGAACATAGGAAGTGCTTTTGAGGAAGCACTGATTTGTCTCACCGAATAATCTAGAAGGCTCAGAACAGGACTCCTCCCTCCCTCTCATACTTGAAGACAGCCCACCCCTCACTCCACACCATCTTGTGTTCTTTCAAACTGACTCCACCCTAGAGCCTCCTGCCACTCTTGCCTATGAGATGACTCTGACTTGCCTCAGTCTCTGAAGGCCAGAGGGCACATGGTCACATAGCTTAGGCACATGCAGGCACCTACTCAGACTCTGTTCCAATACCACAGAGTCTGGGAACTGCTGAGCTTGGGCTGTGGACCTGGGAATCAACGAACTTTCCCAGCCCTTGGCTGCCAGCAAGAACCATCCAGCCAGACTACCACATGCCAGGGTACTCTAGCTCTGGGCTTCTGGACACCTCTACTTGTGCAGGGAGCTTTGCCCCTGACCCCATTTCCAATGCTTGGACTTTTCATATAGCCCTGGTAAATTACATTTTATCAGTCTAATCATGACCTTGTATATACAATGTTTGATGAACCCACTCCCACACCAATTTATAATATAATTAATCACACACAGAGACACACACACACAACACACACACGCACATTTCACCTTAACCCCATCTTAGAGCAACCAGTATAAGCAATTTTCTCATCTCATACATATGTACATACATACATACATACATACATAGTTCCTTTTACACAGATTGTAGTAACTAGTTGCTATTCTTTACTCAGTTTTTCCCCCCACATTTGTGATCAAAAGAACTACCTCAATAGCTGCTGAGTTCACTGCATGGCCATGAATCTCGGCTCCTCAGAGCCCACTGGTAGTTTTGGAAGGCAAGCTCTGTACCGTTTGCCTCTGTGTAGTTACTTGGCATATGTTGTCCCGTTAGCAAGAGGGGTGAAAGAGAGGCAAACATTACTGTGGGCCTCCATTTGAAATACCGCCTCCCCTCCCCACCCACCATGAACACTGGTAGATTGCAGTTGAAGATCCACAGGGAGGATGTTTCTCGGGTGAAAAGAAAACTCTGGTTGAGCATGCTTGTGTTCTTTGGGGCTCTCTTTGCTCTCAGGGTTGGAGAAGTGCCCCCAATAAAATGATGAAAATTCACAGTGTATCTGTGAGTTAGCTGCTCTAGAGAAAGGGTAAGTAGAGAAGACTGGAAGTAAGACATGTGGGATATGAATAGATGTTGGGAAGTCCACACAGGCAAGGTAGTCTTTAAACAAAGACCTGGAGAAAGGAGGTAGCTTCTGGACTCCTGGGGTTCAGCTAAGACAAGCACCTAAGCATGCAAGGAGCACAGCCTGAGGCAAAATCAGAGAGCTTGGTGGCTGTCCTGGTTGCTGATGCTGTGATAAAAATACCCTGGCAAAAGCAACTTAGGAGAGAAAGGGTTTATTTTAGCTCACACTTCAGGCTATACTCCATCCTTGTGGGAAGTCCTCTTCACATTACATCCATAGTCAAGGAGCAGACAGGAATGGGTCAATACATTGTATCCGTGTGTTAAGCTCACCTTGTCCAGTCTTACAGAGTTCAAGATCCTTCTGCCTAGGGAATGGTACCAGCAACAGTAGTTCTTCCTCCCTCAATTAAGGAAATCATGATAATCCCTCACAGACCAATCTGTGACAGTCTCTCACTGAAACTACCTTCCCGTGTGAAGCTAGATTGCACCAAGTTGACAAAACCAATCTTCACAGAGAGGGTGAAGGGTGAAGCAGATCTGGTAAGAGATTCTCAACTGGGATTCCACTCTACCCCGGGCAGTTTTTGAAATGCATACGAACGTCCCAGAACTCTAAGTGGCTGATAGACTTGCCTTTAGTGGGTCAAGGCCCACTGTGGATGCATGCATCTCCCAGAGGATGCTGTGGATCGTCCTGCAGTATCCAGTGCAGCCCACATCATGAAGACCTCGGCCAACAATACCAATGCTTCTTGTCCAGGGAATCAAGGCCTATCGTGAAGTATTGAGGAAAATGGACCTATAGGATAATTTTGAGCAAATAATCCTTATAGAGAACTTTCAATATTGAGTTGAGAAGACATTGGAGAGGAGAAGAAGACAGAAGCAGGGAGTTCAGGTAGAAGGTTTTGCAAAAATCCAAGAACACGGTGGTAGCTAAGATGAAAGCAGTGGCAGTAAGGTGGTACTGGGCTGTCCAGTAAGTAAATTACTGTGATATAGATCAGAAGCTACTCTCTCAGAGACCAGGCTACACCCCTGCAGCCAGCCAGTCTCCAGACACTGTTGAGCAGTTGACAGACCACCTGCTTTGGTCTGTGGTCGGTCACAATGGATGGCCTGAAGAGGAAAAGGAATCACAGGCAACCAAAATTGTAGGCACTTAAGTCAGTTGGATACCTATGATGTGTCCTTGAATCCTCAGAAACCTTAAGAAAGAAACCTCACTTGGTCTGAAGGGATTGAAAGTTCTTCAGAACCCCACAAGAGTTGCCTGTCTATGGCATTAGTAATTCCCTACTCTCTTGCCACAAATGACAGTGCAGCTCTGAGCCCTTCTTAAACCTAACCTTACAGCATGCACCTGAGAGAGATGGTGGTTGGGGATGAGTTCAAGGGTGGAGCCAAAGTCATCAAAAGGGCAGATGTTGGAATTCAGACAGGTGAAGATTGAGAGGTCCAGAAGACCCTTGCCAGGGGTGACAGGGTGGGGATGGGGTTGGGCAGATATTGAGTGGGCCTCTGGGTGGTCTAGAAACAGAAACTTGAGTCAGCTTTTAAGTCTTTGAGAACTAACAATACAGGTGACTAAATGAGAAGGAAGGCTAGAGGACCAGGGGCAGACCCTGCTGGGAAATGGGGAGGAGCTGAGATACAGTGGCCACATGTAGGTAAGAAAAGCTTGACAAACCCCAGCAATTGCAGCAGAGGCTGTCTCTGCTGGCATGACCATGCCCAGCAGGACAAGGAAGAACTGACCACTGCCTTCAGCAATATTTAAGCAATTGTGACCTTGATAACAAGCATAATTGGGGTGAGCCTCAGGGAGAAGGGAAAGGGGCTTAAGAGAAAAGGCAAACCCGATGCAAATGTGTGGGCCTGATTTCATCCTAATTTAAATGAAGCAACTGGAAAGAGAAATTTTTAAAGGCAACCAGGGAAATTTACATGCAGACAAGGTATTAGCAGAGATTAGAGAATTACCATTAATTCAAGTAGGTGTGATAATGATACTGTTATTATAGCTTTTAAAAGTTCTCACCTGTTAGAAATGCATGCTGAATAAAATGATGTTATTTCTGGGGTTTGTTTTAAGGGAAAAAAAAAAAACTACTCCACCAAAATACAGGGATGAAGATTAGCCAGCAGTGTTTGAAGTTTCCCGGGAAAGGAGTGTAAGAGAAAGATAGGATGTAGAGGGTTGCATAGAGTGTGTGAAGCGATCTCTTTGATGGATTTTGCAGTGAAGAGTTGGATAAACTGGGGTAAACTGGGGTGATGGAGGCACTGTTTCTTTCAGTGGAGGAAAGCATGCTCCGTTCAGCAGCATGCTAGCCAGCTCCATGTACTGGCCACCCACTGCAGGAAAACTCCTAAGCACTGCGAAGCAATCAGCAAAGACTCCTGGAGGAAAATAATTGTTTAATCACTGTAAGTGCACAGGAAATGTGAGCGTGCACTTACCACGGGGTGGGCGCTGTATAAATGCCCTACAGACTCTCTCTCAGTATGTCCTAGTAAAACGTAATGAGTCTGCTCCATTCCACAACCCAAGCCACATGGGGTTGCTCTTCAGATTGAAACCCAGGCAGCAGCTCTGGTGTTGAGAGCCTCTTTCCTCTCCTGCCTCCTTCCTGTGGATGACTACAGCCCTACAGTCTTGAGCATCTAAGCTTCTCAGAGAATTTTTACAAATGCACCTGTCTGAGTATCTCCCTTGGACTTGGTCCCAAGGGAGTGCTTTTAGAAGGGGTTCAAATTAAGCCCTGAGATTCTGATGCCTCTCCCTGCTTACAAACCATTAGGCTCGTTCAGCCCAATACATTCATTGGCCAGCACACACTCCCTAATTTCATGCATGGAACAAGGCTAGAAACCCAGTGCATTGCTGAATAGGAAAAGAAAGTGGAGAGAAGGAAATGAGGGCATGTCTGCTAGGAATGGACAATTTTATTTATGTTCCTCGGGGAGGAGTCAGGTATCTTTTGAGGTTGAGTGTATTTGTTGGGCACATCCTCCGTGCCAGGCTCTGCTGTCGTCATTGGCATGGGGGACTCACCGGCAGATCAAAGGGACTGCCATTGTGCATGTATGCATCTCCTCACGGTGAGGAGATGAACAATAAATACAACAAAGAAACCTGTGAAGGTGTCGTCTAAGCTCATAAGAGTGGAAAGAGAGTTAAAGGATGTCTGGGAGGAGAGCTGAGCTGTTAGGCAAGACCCCCTAGGGAGGTGACATTTGAGTGGAGAAAAATTAAAACCTACAGTAGAAAACAGGTGCCGAGCGAGCTTGGCTGCCAGCATTGGAACAGCCGGGCTTGAATCTGCACAAACACCTTTCTATAGGGAAAGAAGTCCATGCAAAGACCCTGGGCTATAAGACAATCGTATGCTCTAAGTAAACAATAAGGGAAGGAGAGTATATAGACACCTGGATAGGTTACAGCATGGAAGATGAATGGAGTGGGGTTGGAAAGGGCTTTCCAGAGGAGCTTGTGGGTACAAGACTCATGGGAAGTCAAGGGGTCGCTGAGCAGAGGAGTGATGTCATCCAGTATCATATTAAACAGATGAAGGGCTAAGAGCCAAAAAAAAAAAAAAAGAGGTCACTCATTGCTATTCCATATTCAGTCCTGAAGTATTTAATTTCTGTTGTGCATGGCATTTATGGGCATTTATTACCTCATTTATCCACATGGCCCTGGTGGTTATGTATCACTATCCTTATTCCACAGAAGTAAAGTGAC
This sequence comes from Rhabdomys pumilio, assembly GCA_030674055.1. Lineage (NCBI taxonomy): Eukaryota > Metazoa > Chordata > Mammalia > Rodentia > Muridae > Rhabdomys > Rhabdomys pumilio. Next base: position 61,792,963 of record JANHMN010000008.1, on the reverse strand, counting down.
CTCCCTAAGGCAGTAGAGAAAAAAAGAAGAGCCATCTTTTGGCCCTGCACACAAGCTCTGTAGTCTGTTAAATCCTGACATGGCCATCTCAGTCTTAGGGAAGAGTCCCTCTTCCCCCAAGCAAAGCCTAGTCTCCGACATAAACCAAGGTTTAGGGACAAAAAGGCTGGTGGGCTCCATGCCTGTATGATAGTTGTTCATGTTGTCATAGCTGTGAACTTGGCCATTGGCTCGCTTATCTCTGTCATGCCAGGAAGGACCACACGGCAGGACTGGTGAATGTTACCCACATATAGTCACAGAGTGATGGCTTACGGGTCATCACAGAACTCTATGTCCGGGGTGTGTATGGTCAAGAGGGTTCATTTAAGTGATAAAACATCCTTGGTTTGACCTCAGTGTACATGCACACAGGTTAACATGTATGTACATACAATCCTGTATGTGAAAATGTGGACGTGTGAGGATATAGATCCAAGAGTGAGTGTGTGTATGTGTGTGTAGATGTGCTTCTGTGTGCAAGACTGTGCAAGAATAGGTTTGAGGGACTAGAAGTTTAGGTGAGAATGCTGCATTTTTATGAGTACGCTGGATGTGTGTGTGAAGTTAGGAATGTTGGTATGAACATGCTAGCACCAAGAGAGGTGTGTGTGTGTGTGTGTGTGTGTGTGTGTGTGTGTGTTGAGTGTTACATTTTGACTCATTTATCAGTAGACAGTAGATGTTCCATGAGCCTAGAAGTTAGATGCGTACTGTGAGCAGAGTTAGGTTCAGAGGTCAGTTAAAGCAATGAGACAGGCGATTGGCTGGGTGAGGTCCAATGTTCTTGTCTAATTCTAGAGCTTTCCCTATGGAAGACATAATCAAGCCTCTTCCATTCACAGCCCAGAAACCACCCACCCCCAACCCCCACCACCCACAGAGGCCTGGAGTAGAGGAGTGGAATATAAGGGACACCAGAGGCAGTGTGAGGTGATGCAAGAGGCACAGCTGAAGTCTTAGCCATGGGTCTTACGGAGGTCATCAGATCCCTCTTCACTCTGGTTTTCCATTGTCCAAATGACAGCAGTGCATAATTATGGTTATCAACATAATGTACTAACTAGGCTGTACTATTAAGAATGTATTAGGCACGGAGCTCTCCTTAGGACATGACTGTGAGGGAGGAACACTGCACAAACGCAGGGCTCATTATTGGCCAGACTACCATTCCTGAAGACATGCCCACAATTGGAGGAAGGTGAATTTTAGGTTCCTGCAGCTCTGGTGCTGAGCAGCAGGCCTCGGGTGAGTCAGCCTCTGGAGCTGCCACTGGCTTGACAGCCCTGATTCACTCTATGGAGTCATCTTTGCTCAGCAGCCAGGCTCGAGTCTGCCAAGTAATGAAGAGGTATCCTTTGAGGGAAGCTGGCAAGATGCAGTGAAGGCTCTGCTCTGTAACTCATGTGATGCTGCCAGCCTGGAACTGGGAGGCCACCTATCTCCTGGGGCTCAGATTAAACCAGACTTTGAGCAGGACAGTTAACTGCCCAGGCTTGCAAAGTAGAAGCAGAGAAGGCAGCATGAGCCCTGGCCTTCTGGGGCTAGGGTAGGTTGCTAGAGGGGAGAAGGGAAGGTAGATGAGACTTGATGGCTCACTCGACTTGCAAACTGGCTTTCTGTTCTGAGGGAATCTCCCCAGCCTTCCAGATGGGTGTGAAGGGATGGTTATACTGAGGTGATATATGGGAAGGGATTACATGCCTTGAGCCTGTGGTGGCAGTGATGAATAGGTCCATATGTCTATGGCCTGCACTGCTGCTTTCATGTGTGTGTGTGTGTGTGTGTGTGTGTGTGTGTGTGTGTGTGTACTCTCTTGATTCCCCCAGACCTCAGGAGCCAGGATTTATTTATGGATTCTGTGACAAGTAGCGGCTGTTCTATCATGTGCCTGGCCATGTCCTGCACTGGATGTGGAAATGAATTAGCCACAGGAGTGGCTCTGGAAAGCTCATTCTAGTATAGGGAGCTGTGCAATGCATATAAACCCCAGCCATGCACCAGGAGAAAACTGGATGTCGAAGCCTGTTAGTCATCAGGAGTGCCACTGAGAGCTCACAGGTGCCTGCTTCAGGGCGTTTCTTTAACAACTGAGCAGCCCGGGCTGAAAGAGGTCAGAGAAGCTGCCTGTGAACCCAAAGCCATCTCAGTAAAAAGACAACATCTGAAGTCAGGTCTCACAAATCTACAGCCTACTGCTGTTCTGGGACCCATGCCTTCTGCTATGATTTAAGAGGAGGCCTCTGTAAAATCTCTCTCCCCATGAATGAGTGGCTCCCTCCCAGCGTCACATGACTGCAGGCACACAGCCACACCATGCTGTGAGACTGGTGTCTTAAAAGCAAGCCCCAAACTCAGCATGCAATGAAATCTCTACTTTAAAGAAAACCGAAACCTGTCCAGGGCTTCATGGAGAAGATTCTCTTCTGTTCCACAGAGCCTGAACGAGGGAGATCCGGCTGGGGCAGCAAACCTTGTCTTTAGGGGAGTCATCAAATGGCTGGCAGCTAAGGGTGGTTGGTGGTTCCTTTCTTCGTGGGTCTCTCTGGAGCAGCTGTTTGGACTTTCGCCCAGTGCTGGTTACCTGTTATTACCATTTTTTAAAAAAGGATCAGGAAGCAAAATAGCTCACTCCTCTGCCAGGGAGAGAAACCATGAATGAACGCTGATTTTAGGAGGCTCTGAACACTGACTACTGCTAGAGCTGAGTCCACTGGGAATTGGAAAATTCCCTCATTTTGGCAATGAAATCATTGGGAATCCTCGTGGGAAGGTACTTCTGAGGGTCTGAGGAAGACATCAGATTCTAGCGGGTGGACAAGAGAGCAAAGGGAAGGGAGGCTCATTCAGCACTGACTCTTCTGGGAGCTAGTCGAGGAGGAAAGGAGAGCTGACTAACAAAGAAATCATGGGTTTATAACCGGAGATGTAAGCAAGTGTTTGTACCAAAACAAAACAGCCTATGAAACTGACAGTCTTGAAGGCCGGTAGGAGATGGAGAAAGGATGAGGGATAGAGAGGACCTGTTACTCAGAGCCACATGGAGAAGGGGAAAGATGGCTTACATTGAGCATGTTGCTAGCAGCTGCCATTGATGACGCTAACTCCTATTCAAATGCTAGGTGCTCGAACTCCTTGCCTCTCCGTGCCACTCTTAAATGAAGTTCGGTTTTTGCTACAGATTTGGGTGCAATTTGTCCCTGTCAAAGTTTGTGCTGAAGCTTGGTCCCCTGTATATTTCAATATATAAAGTCTGAAGGTGGTGTGACCTTTGGTAGGTGGAACTTAATGGGAAGTGATTGGGTCATGAGCTTTAAGGGATTAATGCCAGCCTCAGAGCAGTAGATTAATTCCCACAAGAGCAGATTAGATCCCACAGGGGTGGCCTGCCATAACTTAGCTCGGCCTCTCTCAGCTCTCTTGTCCTCATACTGTATGATCACACACACACACACACACACACACACACACACACACACACACACACCTGCCATCTTGTGTCTGCTGCTATGTTTTGCTATACCTAGGGGGAGCTTTCGCGTAGCCATACTGTTTGGACTTTCCAACCTCTAAAATCCCAAGCTAAGAAATTTTTTGTTTTTGATGCATGCAGCATCAGGAATTTGGTGACAGCAACAAAAGACAGACAGAGGTAATTACACATTCCTTACTAGTTCCTTCCTGCCATGAAGAAATGGCTGTAAAGTCCACAGAATTAATAAGTACTTCATACACATCAAGGCTCCCTGTACGCAGTGAGGTAGGGTGGGGCTGCCAAGGGACACTGCAGGCAGCTCCTCTCTACAAGAGCAGGGCTGAGTGAGGTAGGGCTAGGTTTCTCAGTGACGATCAAGAACTTTAGATTAGAATGTTTGGCTTCTGACATGGAGTCTTGCTCTGCAGCAAGTCTGGCCAGGAAGTCACTACTTACTCCAGGGTGACCATGAGCCCACAAGGTTCTCTTACCTCATCTTCTGTAAGCAGTAGTTTTCTACCTGGGGGTCACAACCCCTTTGGGGGTTGCATATAAGATATCCTGCATATCAGATATTTACATTACGATTCACAACAGTTGCAAGCTTCGGTTATGGAGAGACAATGAAGTAATTTTACAGTTGGGGTCACCACAACACGAGGAACTATATTAAGGGGCGCAGCATTAGGAAGGTTGAGAAGCACTGGTCTGGGGTGTTCAGATGGCAGGTATAAGCCTCCCAGGTTACTTTTGGTTTTGACCCAGTGAAGGAAACTCCTCCCCCGAGAATTAAAGCTAGCAAGTAGTTCTAATGCACAAACAGACCACATCCTACTTCCATGAAAGAGAAGGCTTATGGTCTTCCTTCTCTATTGTCCTCTTTGGTGTTCCTGGAGCCACTGGTGGTTCACCACAAGACCAGCCTTCTCTTCATGAGGACACCTGATAAGCTACACCATACTCTCAAGAAAGATCTGGCTGAAGGGCAGGCAGATGCCCACTACCCAGGGCTCTGTCACCCATCTTTCCACCTGGTGGCAGGGGTGGGAGGATCTGAGGAGGTTACCCCAAAGGAAAGTGAGAAAGCAGCGGAGCTCCAGGTAGAGATGTCAGCCCCGGTCAGGCTCTGGCAGGGCCCTGAAGCTGACTGGGCGGTCACCATGTCCCAAAACTAATACAACATTGCTTTCTGTGCTGTGAATATCAGCTCTGGGAAGAGGTGTCATCACTCTACATACTGAGATCTTCCACACTCTTCTATGTCGCTGTCAGAGTGTGCCACTAAGCAGAGGACATCTACACTGATATCTACAGCAGCGAGCTATGGCTGCCAGTCCCTGGAGCAGCGACTAATAGTATTAGCAGTAGTCATTAAAAGAGTCTAGCCCTACATGGGGCTTAACTTTCTCTCATGGTGACTTTCCATCCAGAATCAAATACCCACCACTCAGTGAAACAAACAGTTTGGGGACAGGAGCCTCATTTGCAATGACCATCATTGCATTCCAGACAATGCATCCCAGAGTGGGCTATGGTGCAAGCAGGTGTCCGTCTTCAGCTCAGGTAATTTCTGCCACGCATCCCAGGGACTCTCAGGCCTTGGTCCCAGCTCCCTAATTTCTCCCATCCACCTATCCCACCCCTAGGTTTCTCTTTGTCCCATTTCCTGGTCCCTGCACTCCTCCGTCTCAGTGATGAGCCATCTGGTCTTGGCAAAAGCAATCTAGCAGGAGGAAGCAGGAAATACAGCATCTCCTCCTGCAGCTGGGAAGGAGGTTAATACTCAAGTGACCTGGGGTTATGGGTAGAGGGAGGATTTAAAGATGAAATGGCTTAATAGCCTCTGGAAAAAGTAAGAAGGGAGAAAGGGGGAAACACAGATTTGGTCTTTTTCTCTTTTAAAATCAGTTCTATTCGGGTGTGATTATATACAATGAAATCCACTCACTCTAAGGGCATGGGCTGATATGCTCCGACAGACGTCTGCCGTTGTGTAACTGCTGTCATTATCAAGACATAGAGCATTTCCATAGCCCCAGATGACCCGTGCTCCTTCTGCATCAGGCCTTTCCTGTGTGGCGGAAACAGACCCTCTGCCTTTTCTAGACTGGCCTTGGTTTACTGGAACACATTGGAAATCCATCTATATTGGGGCATGTGGGCTGGTTCCCCTTTACACGCCATGTATTGCACCCTACAGATATGTTACAATTTGTTTGTCCCTTTAGGAGATAAATGGGCATTTAAACTGTTCCCTTTTTCCTCCTACTATGTGTCTCTGCTGCTATGAATAGTTTTGTGTCCCTATGTGTTTTTATCTTGAGTAAATACAGGGGCATATGGCAAGAGCGTATTTAACTTTATAGGAGACTGCCAGACTGCCTTTTTGCCTTCCCACTGGAAGTGTGGAACTTCCAGGGTCTGTACAACCATGGTGACAGTTGGCACTGTGGTCAGGAATGAAAGGTCACCTACATGGCCTTGCCCTCTCACGATGTGCCTTTGTATTTACTGCCGTACTTGTTCCTCTTAAAAGCCTTGCAAGGCCAGATGTTGCCGTTGGTTGAGAACAGTGGTGTCCTGAAAGATAAGTGACTCATGAACATATAGGGACTGGGATCCATGTCTGGGGACTTACGATGCCTTGCAACTGTCCCACAAGCCAGCCTGGGATAGGATGACGGCAAGACCTCAGGTCAGGAAGAAATGCTTCACATGGACTCTGTGGACTTATGGACTATACTCAGGAACGCTCACCCTTCACATGGGCAGGCTGTAGTGGTCTGCCCTAAAACAGCCTTGGGCTAGTCCCACCCTAGAAACCCCAGGAGCAAACCTACTATTCCTTTCTCCTGTCTCTTGGGTTTCCTCACAGCTTCTGGAACACAGTTCCTTCAGGTGGGGATGGTTCTTCAAAAGGTTGGGAAGAGAAGAATGAAGAGAGAAAGAGAAGCGAGAAGCTGTGTCCTGTTGTGTAAAAACATTTAGGAAACAGCATAAAGTGATCAAACACGGTTACTGGTATTTTCTTCCATATTTAACCATTATTTATCTGTCATCTGTCACTTACCAATCATCTATCATCCTTCCTGTCCACCCAGACCTGAGACTGTACCTGTGCTCTCCCGGTTTTTCCACTGGTGTCCCTTTTGTGGTCCAGGACCTGTACTCCTGGTACATCACATGTAGTTCCTATGTCTCCTCGATGTCCTCTGTGTCCAAATCCCATCTCTTGTGGTTTTTATATTCTCAGAAGTTTGGGGAGCAGTATTATGGAGTATCCCTATTTTAGAACCTAAACTGTCTGTGTGTTTCTCATGCTTACACCAGCCTATGAGTTCCAGAGAAGGAAGATCACAGGGGAAGCCCATTTCCCATGGCAGATCTCATGTCTTCTTTACTGAGAATGAGTTGGTTCTTTGGCTCCCTCCTTAAGGTTCCCCTTCAGGGTAGAGGGAAGGGCAGTCTGCAAAGGCTGTAGGTAACATTCAGCCCATGGAAGCTAAGGCCTGCTCAGGTCAGGGGACTTGGAACATGACCTTGGGCAGCAGAAGGGATCCGAACCTCCAACTCAGTGTGGGCTGAAACCTCAGTGGAAGAAGCTTTGGGAGCAGTTTGGGAGGCTCTAGGGAAGTGGATGAAGGGACAGTGGGAAGGGGATGGAAACCTCTCAGCCTCCAAGCATTAGGTTCAACAAAGACTGGACCCCAGCAGCATTGCCAACTAGCCACACCTAGAGAGCAGAGGGCTTCCTGGACATTAGGCTTGTATCAGCCATGGTATGTCTGAGTGAAGTTAGAAAGCTGAGGGTCTGTGGACCCTCGGGGCCTGCCTTCCATGACTGGACAGCAGAGCAGCTCACAGCCTGCCTTAGAAACAGACAGTTTCCTCAGGCACTCTGTGTCAGTGGGCAACTGCAGCTTGCTAGGTTCTCATTCCTGAAATACCACTGCCTGGCTGGGCAACAGGCTGCTTGACGGCTCTGCCAGGAACTCTAAGCCTCCTGTGGAAATAGGCGAGGCTGATGGACTGGGACTGGATGTGTGGGCGAGGCTTTACCTGCACACTTGGTTTACGTGCCCCACCCCCCATTGCTGAGGCTCTGAGCCCGACTGCTTCTTACAAGAGTCCTGCCTTCAACTCCCCTTTCAAGCCAGGAAGTTCTGGCTATTATTACAATGGCTTTGGGTTCCAGACAGTTCTCTATAAAGTTTCCGATTTGTTCCGGGAAGCCAAAGCTGGAGCAGGTAGTGGAGGAAGCTAAAGAGGGATCAATTCTAGATGCATTGTCTCAGTTCTCATCTGTAGCATGAGTGGTTAGAGCTAGACATTTAGTCTTCCTCCCCCTTCTTCCTTCTCTTCCTCCTCCCCTTCCCCCCCACCCCCCGTCCTCACTATTATTATTTGCTCTCCCCATCCCTCTCTCTGTAGGGGGTATATGTTCATATGTGCATGCTCTGTGTATGTGAAAGTCAGAGGTTGACACTAGGTGTCTTCCATCATGGATTTCCTTTTGGTTTTTTTGTGGGGTCGTTGGAAGCAGATTTGGGGGGAGGCATTGAAAGAAGATTCTGATTGAACATTGACTGACTGAAAGTTTCTGGGGATCCTCCTATCTCTGTGCCCTGACAGCTGGAGTGCTGGCTGGGTATCTGAACTCAGATCCTCATGTTTGGGTGACAAGCACCTAACTCCTGAGCCACCATCTCAACCCCAATTATTTTCTTCGTTGCCCTTTTATTTATTCTTTGACCATATTAGATGTTGAATTCATGCTCTTAGACATGCCGAGCCTTCATTCTCTCATTGAGCCATACCCTCAGCCCTTGCCCTTTTATAATGCCGTATTAGTGGGATAACAAATTAACAAATCTATAATCATAGGCTATATCTTAACCTATAATTGACGATCCTTTAAATTACAAAATTCAAAATGAAATCCATATGTGATTCCTGAAGTGACGTCAGTATTTGTGTTGGTTTCTGACACTCTCTGTTTCCATCCAAGTATATATTTTTAACGTATTTACAGTAATAGCACAAACAAGAATTTAGTTGACTCTTTGGTCACTGTCACACCAAGCATTGCCTTTTCTCTTGTACTTCTGACCTCTTCTCTTTTTGTCTCAGCATCCTCTGCTGCGGGAGTCTAAGTTAACAGCTTAGTCTGTGCATAATACATGGAGCGCACACATGTAGAATTCACCTTCGGGGATGTCCTAGTTTGCGTTCTATTGCTGTGATAATCACCATGACCAAAGGCGACTTGAGAAAGAAAGGGTTTATTTGGCTTGCACTTCAATTTAACAGCCCATCATAGAGGGAAGTCAGAACAGGAACTCACAAAGGAAGGCACCTCAGTGCTAGCTTAATTTTCATTCTGGAGGCAAGAGCTGACACAGAGACCATCAAGGAGCAATGGAGCACTGTCCGATGGCTTGCATCTTGTAGTTTGTTCAGCTTGCTTTTTTATACAATCCTGGATCACCTGCCCAGAAGCGGCACTTCCCACAGTAGCCAGGGCCCTCCCACATCAATGATTAATCAAGAAAATGCCTCCCACAGACTTCCCTAGAGGTCAATCAAATGCAAGCATTTTCTTAATTGAGGTTCCCAGATTTTCCCAGATTTTCCAATTTAGCCCTCAGTGTGGACATCTATTCACAGACCAAGAGATAAAGTGCTGGTTCTTTTGGACAGGCACATAATTACAAGGTGTGGATGAAGGTTTATCACACAGGTTTATCACCCATTCCTTGCTGCCTGGGGTGTTATTTCTAGCTGTTCTTTCTTCCCACAAAGCAATGCTCCCTCAAACATTTGGAATAAATACCTTTCTGAGAAATATTTAAGTCCTTGCAAGTATAAAATTTCAGAAGTGGTATTTCTGGATGGGAAGACATGTCCTTTCTAATTCCCCCAAGCAGCTATAAGAATTCATACGTACTCAGGCAGAGCTGAGAGCCCATATCTTCCTCAGCCTATAACGCTGGGAGTTAGCAATCTTGTTAATGTTTGCCCATCTGATGGAGAGGCTATGCTTAATTTGTATTTTGACGGTTACAAGCTATGTATTGACTCTTTAGCTTTCCTCTTCTTCCAAGAACTATTTCCACATTTTTCTCTCGGCTTTGTCTTTTCCTTGTGGCTATATTAGAGTTCAATGTAAGAAGACTGTTAACTTGACAGAATAGCAGAGAGGAGCAACTTGAGGGCAAGAGGTTTATCTTAGTTTTAGAAGTCACAGTTCAGCATGGCAGGGGAGACATGGGGACTGGAGCAGCTTAGGCCATGGTGGTTGAAACCGTGATTCTCAGTGTGGCTTTATTGATATGCTAGAAGCTCGGGAAGCAAGAGACAGAACCAGAAAGGGTTCCCAGGTACCCACCTCTATCAGTCATGCCTCTCATCCTGAAGGCTCAACAGCTTCCCAAATAGCATCACCAATTAGGCCAAGTGTTCAAACACGGGAGCCCAGGAGCCCACGGGAACATCAACTCAAGTCTTAACACCTTCTGTACATGGTGCAAAACACCTTCCCAGTCTATTGCTTTGACGTGTAATAGTATTGTTGTGTAACAATAGGCTTCCACTGCATAGCACTTGCAAGCTTTGAACATGTTATATGGCTCAAGCTGGCCTCAAGCTGATCCATCCGCCTCAGCTTCTGATACACCACAATGCCAGTATACTTTTTTGTTTGCCTCTTTGTCCTCTGTTTTGTACAAAAACATCTCCCCAGCTCATAAGCTATAGTTCTGTTTCCTTCTGATAATTTTTTTTTGGCTTAAACATATACTCTCTGTGTTATTATGTTCATCTATTTAAGGTAGGCTCCATTGTTACTTTCTTCCACGGATATAGCTGAATGTTGTGACCTATATAGATCTCTGATCTCAGAACTTAGGGACTCTTAAGAGATGCCTGGGTAGCAGATTCCAAAATTGGGCTGGGGGAGGGAGGTCTGGGAAGTGGCACGAAGTCTCTGCTTCCCAGAGACATACCTGTTCCCCTTTGTTGTTCTACAAAATGTGCTTTAAGTAAAGCGTTGGTTTGGACAAGATACTCTGAACCTAAAGGAGGTCTGGACCTAAAGGAAGTCTGAAACCCTCTTTCAGATGACCCAGGATCCATCTAGACTGACCGGTCTAGACTTAAGAAAGGGGAGTTGACCTCAGGACAATGTAACTTCACCCAACAAGTATAGTATTAGCTCCAAGTTGGCTCAAGCCAGGTACCAGAATCACAGTATGCTAGGGAGGGGACCTTGGCAGCCTGCAGTTTATCAAGGGAACTGGTTCTTGGACCCCTGTCAGACCACATGACTCAGAGTCCCTGGGGTGCAGAACCTAGGCGCTGTTGTATTTTAAAGTCTGGTGGCTTTAATGGGCAGCTAGGGTTGAGAACCACTTCTCCAGTTCAACTTCCTGATCTCAGTAAAAGTGCAAGTTGTCTCAGTCGAGCAGACAGATGGAGGCCCACAGAGGTGAAACATGAAGACGGCCCAGCATCCAGAGTTCCAATGAGAACCCACACTTCCACTCTCTCGTCCCTATCAGGCATCTTGCTCACACCTCTCACCAAGCAACACACCCTGAACTTCCAGGAGGCAACGCGAAGTCCAGCTGCATGCTTGGAGGCTTTGCGTGTGGTGGGCTTTACAGCGGTTGACAGATGCCAAGTCCTCGTGTTTAGACCTTGTTCTGCCTTACAGAACTTCTAAGGATCGTAAAGAACTAGAATAAAAGATGGCTACATGATGAGAGAATCGCAGGTGGGAGCCTCCTGCAGAGATGCACACTGCAGCGCAAGAGCGCGGGAGACCAGGGAGACTGTGCTAAGGGTCCGCGTTTGAATTGGCCCAGCAATGGTTGGGAAAACCTGGATGAACAATGTGTTCCTGTTCTGTAGACTCTCTAGAGCAGTGTTTGGTCAGGGGGTGGGGGTGGAGGGTGGTTTCAGGTAGAGAAAGGGAAGCCAGGTTTTGGGGTGGGAGAGTTGCTGAGGGGTCTTTAGAGCTGGGTTCAACCGGCCTTACACTCTGATCTTCTCCCCCTCTCTGCCTACAGGAATGAGACCGTGCTGCACCAATTCTGCTGCCCCGCCGCTGACACCGAGCAGAAGCCTGCCTGCTCTGACTTGGCTTCCCAAAGGTGCGAACTGGATCTCCCTCCGCTCCCTGCCACCCTCCTTCCTCTCTGAGCCCAGCATCCGACACTAGCTGCTTTGACCTGTTAGTCTTGTGTGTTCTGTTTGCTTTCCTCTGCCTTCCCATCCTCCCAATCCTCTTTCCTTCCTCTGGACCTACGTGCCGATTTCTACTCTTCAAGGTCTTTATACCCCATTGCTCTGTACCCAGCCATGCTCTTTCCTTCTGATCAGTTTATGTAAATTATGGATTTGGCAAATAAGAGAAATGACTTTGATTTTACACATATGGGTATTCCTTGTGACCGGGCGGGTGGCTGGACTCAGCATATGCTCCACCCATGCACTCTGCCTGACCTTCCTGTGGCAGATTCAGTTTTTCTACCGATCTTTCTCCTTCCAAAAAGGGTCCAAGGAAACTGACTTTAACTGTAGGGATATCTCAACCCTCACTGGGCTGGCTGACAACCTGGAGAGGAAGGGCAGTGGAGACAAGGCGGGCTTGGTGTCACTACCCTGTGCTGTCCTCATTCTGTCTAAGCCAATCACATTCCCTCTTGCCTCAGTCACCTTTGCTGTGGTCCTGTCACTGGGTTTTCACCACACCCCCTCTGTGCGTCTCTCCCTCCCTGCCTTGTGCTTTCAGTGGCCCTCCCCCTCCTCACCCACATCACTGTCACTGTCTGTCCTCTTCTCTCAGTCTCTGCTGATCTCTCACGTTTCTCTTTCCTTCACATCACCTGTATTCTGGCCCCATCTCGAACCTCTAAACATGGAAATTACGTTAATTCTTTAACATTCTCTGCCCTCAGTTTTCTCATCTGTAGAATGAACGGCTGGGTCTGTCTAGAAAGTAGCGTTTACATGTAATGTCACTGATCTCTGAGTAGCTCAGTGAGGCAGAGCACCCTGCTGTGCATGACTGGAGAGGGAGGTTGATTCACAGACAGTCCACAGTCATAAGTAGTCAATACCAACGTCTGGACTTGAACTTGGGGACTTGAACTCTCAATGCTTAACATGTTCATATTTGAGATTCTATAATTGTGCCTCCTTTTACTCCTTGGGAAACAATAAGGAATATAAAAAAGCACACACACTCACACGACACACATACACCACACACACACACACACACACACACACACACACACACACACACACCACATACACCAAAAGGCATTGCTACTCAGATATCCTTAGAAGGAGTAATAGAAAAAGACAAGACTCTGAGGCAGATACTAGGGGCCAACAGAGGGACACATAGTCTGGGTTCTTAAATCCAAGGCTTAGGGAGAGGTGGGAGTTCCCTGAAGCTGGCAAGGATAGAGAAGAGGAGACAAAATGGAAGGGGTAGGTGTGCTCCATTTTGTGTAGTCTCTTCCAAGTTTGGCGCATAAGACAGACAAGTCTCACTTGGCCCCTTGAGAAGCCCTCTGCTCCCATCTAGTAGGGCCCAGGATAGCAAAGTGAAAACAGCTCTTTAGGAAGTTGGAAAGAACAATGGAAGACACAGAGGAGGGAAGGAGAGATAAAAGGAGAGGGGTTCTGTGGGGGGGGGAACATGATACCACAGGACAAGACAGAGGGCACTGGCTCCTTCCTTTGGATGGTCACTGTTCAGATGGCAGAGGAGGAGAAGTGGCCTCCTGCCCAAGCAGTCAACACCACCTTTGGTGAACATTGTGCTGATACTGCATAAGTACAAGACTCCTTTGGGAAGGATGAACAGGGAGGCTAAAGCCTGGGTGGGGCAGACTCTTTCCTTGCCTCTCTTCCACTCTCACAGTCTTCCGTGTCCTGCTGCATGGCTCCCCTGGACCCACCATATCCAGTGGCACCAGGAGGGAGTGCAGCACCCTGTAAGGGTGAAGGTTTTCAAGACTTGGAGTGAATGATAGGAAAACCCTTCTCTTATTTCCCAAAGGTTTGCTGTGTCTCTGCTAGAAGTTCAGGCAATAGGCTAGAATTACTGGAGAAGGAAGAACAAGAGGTGGGAGTCTCTCAGGAATGTTCCAGGAGAGCCTCTCAGGCTCCTACGTGGAACAGAGTCATTTCTGCATGAGACAGGCAGACATCCCAGCTCAGTGGCCTGTCTCCAGATTTCAGCTCTAGTACTGTCTGTCTGGTTTATAGTTTCCTATAATCTGTTTTATCTATCAGTCTGATAGAATTCTCTGGGAGGACTACTCAACAATTTATATGTCTCTTGGTTTCTGGGAAAACTCAAAATTAAGACACATTTTCTCCCATTAGAATCCCAACATTTGCTCCTAAGCCTTACACAGCCCATTGTCCCCTTCCTTGGATGAGGCATCCCACCTCCAGAGACAACAGACTAAACTTCCCGACAGCTTATCAAGAAGATGGTGTCAAGGCCAAAGACCAAACTATAGGCTAGCACAGGCATGCCAGAGTCTCTGGACTATCCTTAAACTCCTTGCCATGGCCAGACCAGTTTCCCACCATCTCTGTCAGTCTCCAGGCAAAGGATTTCTAGAGATAAACTTAATTGGTCTCAACAGAAAACTCTGAGTGACAAAGAATCCAAAACCAGTCAGTAAGATCTTTTATTCAATTCTGAAAGCTTCTCTTTTTCCTCTGCTTTCCCGCTGAGGTCAAGGTCAACACAAGTTATAGCATATCATTCTCGTACTGCAGGGCTGAGTCAGGGACTTACCTGTTTCTTAATCCTTGGGCTCTTAGGGGATGCAAGAGTTTACCTATCTATTCAATTATGTTATCTTAAGGCCAACACTGTAGACAGAAAGTCACAGGAGTCTAGACGGACCCCAACTGACTCCCAAAGAAGCAGAGAAGCCCAGTCATAGGGAAAAGAAGACAGCCTCCCCGGGTCCCCAGCTGGTAGCTGTGTCAGGAATGACTCTCTCTGGACCTGGAGCCTGCCAATGAGTGCTGATTGGTAGAGATGGAAGAGCTGAAAATGAGTAAATCTGAAAGCTTGTCTGTGAAGGGGAGGCAGGGACTGGCATCAGGGAGCCAGGTGCAAAGGGGCCACTGTGGACTGGCAGAGGGTGCTGAAGCAGGATGAAGAGACTGACTCCCACACAGCTAGGACAAACGGCCTATGCCTGCTAGCCAGGGAAGTGAACTCTAAAGTGGGACCTTGGGGAGCTAGAGGAGCCCCACTCCTGCAGCAGCATCACATTGCATCCCTGTGAGTAGGCAGGAAACAGCAGCTATGTACTAGCTTCTCCCTCTCTTCTCACTGCTGGCTGGGGACCTGGTACTGGCCCCCCTCCCTCCCTCCTCCTCACTACTGTGAAAACAGGGTTGTGTTCTGGGAGCTGAATAAGGTTGTAATTGCAGCTACCAGTGACATTCAGAACAATGGATGACCCAAGAGCTGGCCAGCCCCCTCCCAACAGCTCTCAGAATTGCAGCCCACTTCTCTCCCACTTCTCTCCGTGGGTGGTGATAGGCCTGAGGTGAGGACAGTTGGCTTCCATTAGAGTAATGGGAGGTGGGTGGCAGGATTGGCGTGTGGCAGAGAAAACCCAGCAGGAAGAAGAGGAACCCACAGCTGGGAAGCCTGGGGCCCCCAGCATCCAGAAGAGAGCTCTCCCTTGGTGCCTGCTCCATCTCCATTGCCTCAAACCTTTTTCCAGGCAGTTATCCCAGTATACCCACATCTGTGAGACAGATGTGATGTCCAAGTGCACACAAGGACTCATGGCAACAGGACCATGGCCAGTGAAATCTGGTAGCAGAGCCAGGTCCAACTCCAAGGCCTAACCTCCCTGGATGCTGACACTGGGATTTTTTTTCCTTTCTAGAGCTCAAGAAAAATCCATCTAGCCATTTGATTTGATCTTAAGTCACATATATTTCCTTTAGAAAGTCTAGTAGATGCAGAAATAAAAAGAAAAATGGAAAGGTTCTCCAATCATACAGCATTAACTACTGATAATGTTTGAGTGGACAGCTTTCTACTATTGTGTTTCTGTTTGCCTTGGGTTTTACATTTTCCCACCATTAAAAGAAGAGGAGGAGGGCCGGGCAGTGGTGGCGCACGCCTTTAATCCCAGAACTTGGGAGGCAGAGGCAGGCGGATTTCTGAGTTCGAGGCCAGCCTGGTCTACAGAGTGAGTTCCAGGACAGCCAGGGCTACACAGAGAAACCCTGTCTCAAAAAAAAGGAGGAAGAGAAGGAGGAGGAAGAAGAGGAATTTGTAGTCTGCATCCTCCTCTGGTGTGCAGCACTGTAGTTTCTCCAGGGTCTCCAATCCTAACCAGGCTTCCCTGGTCCTACAAGGCCTGCCTTGGGTAGTGACTTACATGCCTTACCTGGTAACTGTCTACAGCAGGTCCTAGGATGCTGAACCAACGTAGTGCTCTCAAGGCAGGATCAGTCTGGGAGGACTGTCAGGCAGATTCTGCACTGGCCTGGGAAAACCCCTAATTCATCGCCTCCATCCTTCACCCAGCTGGCTGTAACCGGCCTGAAGCAGATCAAATGACCAGCTTGTGTTTACTAGGCAATTACAGTTTTCACATGCCTGCTCCTGTAGTCACTGAGGCCCTAAGGCCTCCTGAAACCTATCTCACCCACTGATTTAGATCAGCCAAGGGGGTCATCCAGGCCACACTGCTGGGACATCTTCCCACGATATCCTTCAAGATACCTGGGGCAGCCCTCTAGCCTGCCAGGACCCTGGCCCCAGGGCCTCAGTGTCCTCACACCAGGGAGGCAATTCATGACAGAGGAGGCAAAAAAGAAAATAGAGGACCCCTCCTTCAAAGGTCCCTTCCTCCTGCTCTGACTTGGCACAGATGACCCAATAGTCCTCAGGTGGGAGCTTAAGCCATATATATGGGAGAGAGTGGCCCCTGCAGAAAAGGGGGATTAAACATGAAAGTCTAGCCTTGCTCCTCACTGGGACTTCTGAATACCCTAGAGACAGCACCCATCTGGGTCTGGGAGCCATGTAAAGGAGTGAGGAGCTGAGGAGCACCAGGTCTTGGAGGGGAAGAAATCTGACCCTGAGAAGCTATGTGGCCTCTCCCTTTTTGGTTCCATCAAAAGCTCGTTCATGGACTTCTAGAGCAGAATGAGCTGCACCCCAGGAGTACCTTGGGGTTCCCACAGTGCTCGTCATCCGCACAGACGGCCCACTCTTCTAGTAAAACTGTTTTAATTTTATTTACTGAAACTGTCTTATGTGGATCCTTGTGGTGTTCTTTTCTGGTTCTCGTGAGCACCATCCTCTCCTTGAAGCCTGAAGACTTTCTAACCCACACCTTACTAAGCTTTGTCTTATTTCCCTTCCGAAAGGCACTTTTACTAGTGCAGTATCATTTAACCTATCACCCATCCATAAAAATAATTTATAATTTCCACAATGGGACCCAACGTTAGACCAAAAATAAATAAATAAATAAATAAATAAATAAATAAATAAATAAATATTTTTTAAAAAATATCAAACCAAGAGTTGGAGAAAAGAAATAGTCTATAGCAAGACTGGTTTAATTGTATCAGGCATTCTGAAAGACATTACTTCATTATTCAGCTTTTTTAGAGGCTGAAGATGCTTTAAGATAGGGGGCACCTAAGATTTCTTTTAAGATCTCTTAATAGGAAAAACAGTAGATGTGGTGACAATATGCCTGTAATTCCAACATACCAGAGGCTGTAGCAGGTTCAAGGCCAACCTGAGCTACATAGGAAGATCACATCAAAAGAAAAATTAATAAGACAAAGACTGTTGGTGAGGAGATGGAAAAGGTCATGTGTGCGGCTGTCCCTGGCAGGAGGAAGAGCCAGAGGAGTGAAGAGAATGTGTCCAGTGTTGTAAAAGCATGAGGCAAGAAGGGCTGGGGACTCAGTGGAAGAGGTTTGTCATCTCTGTTCCAGCTGGAGTTGATGCACAGGTGGGGCCTCCAGAAGCTTTTCCCAGCACAGTAAGAAAGGAGACCCTCT
Organism: Rhabdomys pumilio; assembly: GCA_030674055.1. Lineage (NCBI taxonomy): Eukaryota > Metazoa > Chordata > Mammalia > Rodentia > Muridae > Rhabdomys > Rhabdomys pumilio. Next base: position 61,775,358 of record JANHMN010000008.1, on the reverse strand, counting down.
CTGTGCCTCAGTTTCTTCAATATGGTCTGAGGGATTCACTACCAAATCCCAGCCTTTGTCCTGGACTTAGACACTCTTTTCCAAGGACACATGTGATTCAAAGAGGACTGAGGAGGTTGGCCTTCATCTTTGTCTTCACAAAAAGTGTCTCAACATATCAACTACGTGCTTTTCAGTATGGAACTGGTAGCCTAGGTATCTTTCTGACTGACCTTGAGAAAGATTTTTGTGTCCCCTTGGAGAAGATGGACCAGGAGGGTAGAGGCTGGCAGAACTGAAGACCAGAAGTCATTCAAAGACAGCAGCAGCCAGTGGTGACTGTGACCTCTGCTTCTTTTACTCATGTTTGAATATCTCACCTTGGTAGGACCACAGGTACCAGTACCCACACAGACTGGTGAGCTCTCAGTGTGGTCATCACCTTCTACATCTACGCCAAAGCTTGGAATGTCTATGGAGTCAGTCCGAACTCCTTGCGTCCCTGGGACAAGCTATCTTACCAAATATATTCATAAGAGATTGATGTATCTTAACAGCATGAGTTGGCTAATTCATGATGGAAAATCATCTTAGTGAGCAAGATTCTGTTTGTATATTACTAAAAACATGAGTCCCCCTTCCCTTCCAGGGATCAAAAGATGGTCCCCAAAGGATTTTGGTGCCCTCCAAAGGCAAGGCAGTTGTGAAGTGTTCAGCAGTAGAAGATGGATGCAGGGAGACTTCATGACAGTCCGATGTGGAGCAGGTGACAGTGACGCCCAGAGTAATCCAGATTCAAGTTCAAATCAAGGCATGGTGCTTACAAACTTAACCTTGGTTAAGTGACTTAATGGCTCTCACCTTCACCAGTGTGAGGCAGGGTCAGCAACAGCTCTCACCTTTGGGATGTTTGGAGGGCATTAAATATGATGATGAGTTGGGAAGATGCCTGACATGTCCTAAGAACGCAGTGAATGCTAGCTTCTTGAACGCTGGACTTTCTAGAAATACCTTGATGGTAGAGTATTTACATACAACACATGAGACCATGTGTTCTACTCCAGCACACACACACACACACACACACACACACACACACACTCAAGAGATGGGGGAGCAAGATTTTCAATACAACTGAGAAGTGTTTAGATCAACAGCCAGGGGTGGACCAGTGGAAGACAACTTAAAGTATGCAGGTGTATTGGGGCTCACAGTTTCAAAGGCTGTAATCAATGGTCATGTGGTTCCATTGTTTCTGGGCCCCTGGGAGTTCCACATATCATGGAGGGAACACGTGATAGTGGAAGTTACTTCCTTCATGGCAGACAGGAAGGAGTGAGATGGAAGGAGAGATGGGCTCACACAAGGAAGAAAGAGAACAGAAAAGAGGAGAAAGGCTTAGGGTATCACTCTCCCTCTAAAGAGCACACTCCAGTGCCCTGACTTCCTCCCACCAGACCTCATTCCTAAATGTTCCTTTGCTTCCTAGTAGAGCCATGGATTAGCAACTAACACATGGTTAGAGAGAGGTCCTTTTTTTTAGGTGGTGGGCTCACTGGGAGGGATCCTCATCCAAAGAGACCTGTAGCAAACACAGTACTGACTGAAAAGAACTTGACATTTCAAGACAGACTCTTAATGGACGGTCTTACTTAAGTCAGAAATCATAAAAGGATTGTCTCAGATAAATGCCATGCAACGAGAGCATCAGATTTGGGGGATTTTCTAGACATCGGGCAGGAGATTGAGAGGTTAAACCAGACTTGGGATGTCACCATGGAGGCTGTGATGAGAGCTGGGCGTTGTATCAGAAAAGTCTCCTTGCCAGCCCAGAGCCTGTCTGTCTGCTCCTTGGAGAGGAGAAATTAATTTAATCTCAAGAGTGAAGGGTTTATGGCTCAGTCCTGCCCCACAGCTGCTGAGCAAGCTGGGTTCTCCTAGGCTTCCTCCCAAAATCAGTATGCAGTGGAGAGGCTCTGGACAGTGCTTGTCATCTCTGATGCTGCTGCAGGTCAGCATTCCTTCCTACTAGGACTGCAGGAAATAGTGGTGCCAGTCTGATATCATAGCTTGTTTTCTACTAGAGCAAGAAAAGCCAGCAGGACTCTAGAAAAGCCTCGTAGGAGGAAAACTGAGAGGGGTTCCAGGGATGCTGTAAGAGTCTTGCCTCCATAGTTACTGAGAGTGTTTGAAGCGACGTTTACCCTACCGGTGATGCTGCTATATCCAACCCTGCATCCTGCAGTAATTGCCTTTCATAATGATCACGGTCCCCGATGGAAACACTTCAGGTTTCCAAAGGTTTCAGTCCATCATGGAAGGGACGGCATAGCAGGGCAACAGAACAACTTCACGGTGGTGGAAGCTTGTGGTAGGAGTTGTCCAAATTATGAAGGGCTAGGAAGTGGAGAAAGAGGCAGGAAGCAGGGGCTGGGTATAACCCTGCTCATAGCAACTTTCTCCTGCAGGCTGAGCCCTGGCTATTCCAGTACCCAGAGCCTCCTGTCTTGGTTACTTTGACTGCTCTTCTGACAAAGCACCCTGACAAAAGCAACTTAAGGAGGAAGTTTGGCTCATAATTTGAGGTTCAGGTCTGCCATGTCAGGGAAGTCACAGCGGGGGGGAGGGGGTGGAGGTTGAGGCAGCAGCCATGTCATAGCCACAGTTGAGGAACAGGGAAACTCGAATGTGCATTCGGCTCATGTTCTCCATTTCATGCAGTCCAGAACTCCAGCCCAGAGAACAATGAGCGGGTCTTCCCACCTAAGTTGCTCTAAAAAAATAATCCCCAACAGTCCTGCCCGGAAGTCCCACCTCTCAGATGATTCTACAGCTCTCCACATTGACGACTGAGATTAACCGACCACCACTGCTCCAAAATCAGTACTACCAGCTGAGGGCTAAAACTTTAAACCATGAGTCTAGGGTGTCATTGATAAATCAAATGAAAGCAGATACCAGGCCACGGTTTTAGGCAAGTCCCTCGTCCATGTCTTCCTGGGGAAAGATCTTCCTGTGGCACGTGGCCATACGGAGCCTGTGAGCGGCTCCCTTCTTTGGAACTAACTCAGGGACAAAGATGAAGAAGCAAGGTTTGTGGCCAGGGTTGGAACAGGAGGGAGTCACAATGATGGGAATCTACAGGTGGGAAGACACAACCCTGCTCGGTCTCATGGATGAGTCACGTGGACAAGTGGACAGTCACTCTAACAAGCTGTATGAGGGTTCCTTGTGGATTGACAATTAAGTCCTCAGCCTCAAAGTGCTGGGGTCACACACAGTGCATGTGCAGCTGGAAATCTTAAGTGCTGCCTGGACCAGCTGTGACATTACATTGGGGTATATGTATGTTCAGGGAAGCTTCTGGAGGCACATCATAAGGCTGAGGGAGACAGGAGTGTCAGAAGACAGGAACTTCCTAGAGGAGTGGCTAACAGATGAAGCAAGGCAATGCCAGCTGTTTACAGTACTCCTCCGATGTCTACCAGGATCTGAGAAACTGAGTTGTGTGGTGGCAAAGGGCAGAGAAGGGTCTCAGAATGCAATTCTAATACCAGAACTCCATCATGCTTGTGGGAAGATGACATGCTTAGCAACATGAAGACATCAACACGAGACGATTAGGTTCAGGTTGGGGTCTAGAGAGACACTGTCCATAGGAGACTGAGACAAGCCATCTGGAGTGTCTTGGGACCTGGCAGATGAGTGATGGCTCTCATTGCATGGATAAAACAGGAACTGCCAGCTCACCACCTCTACGGCCTTGGCATGATAGGGTGAGGGCTGGCACTCAAACAAGAAGCTACTCTCACTTTGACAGGAAGCCCTGGAGACAAAATAAACTCAACAGCCCCTTGTAAGGCAGCTGTGAGACCAAAGCTTTGGTGAGGCCAACAGGAAAAGAAAATAACACCTCTACTAGGGCCCTAGGGAGTTGTTGGAGCAGGACTGTCACCACCAGAGCTATGGCTTCAAATCTAAGACCCCTCCCAGGGCTTCTATGGCAGACCTAGCTTCCAGATTGGGTCATGGTGGCCAAGGAGCTGTGGACCAGGGAAGCTTATGTTAAATGCTCTCAGGAAGACACGTGAGGCTTCTGTATAGGATCTGGGGTGAGCCAAGGGTTGCGAGCAAGAGTCGGGGTGGGACGGTATGGCCTTTGATGGTGCACAAAGCTCAAGAACTGGAAAGCCAGCTTCTCTCTCCTTCCAGATATTGAAGCATCTTGTCTAAAATGCTGCTGCATGATGAGGAAGCAAAGTCCACTGAGGGGAGGTGATGCCCCAGTGCCAGAGAACACAGAAGGAAGAGAGACCAGCCCTGGCCTTGTTCTGCCCATCTTCTATAGGATTATTCAGCCTTCTCCCCGGTGTGATTCTTGTCTGTCACTCACACTGGCCTTCTCTAATCTCAGTCCTTCCCTGGTCTCATCTGGAGACTGAAAAGACACTTGGCTTTCTACACTCCTTCAGACCATCTAAAACCACTCCACTGATTCAAAGAAAGGAGAAAAATGAAATGTGTTTTAGTAAAAGATGAAAAGTCTTGAAGGGATGTGAAGTGTGCTGTTAGCTTTTGTCTAGAAAATGCTTTTTTTGTCCCAGAAGAGCTTTGAGAATGAGTGGCAGAGGCAGGAGTAATCTAGTATGGGTGCCCAGGTCATTGGGAGGGGCCTCAACATCAGAGAGGAGTCCTTCAGCTTTCAAAACCCTTCCAGCAAAGTCCCTGGTAATTATTGTTATAGCTATGGCAGTGGTACAAAAATATACACATCTGGCCCTTACAGAGGCCAACATCTACCAACCCCTGGGGTCTGCGGGCTTCCTCACCTTATCCCAGCAGTGTGCAGAGCCACCAGGCAAGCTAGCCTCTGCCTGAGGAAAGGTGGTCCCCTCTCCAAACAAATCCCCTATCCCCTCTCCTGTTTTCAAGTTGCCCTGTCCCCTACAGCTCCCAAAACTGCAAACTATGACCTACTAGGGATACCTAAGGAGCCTAAAGGGGACAGTCCTTTCCCTAGTCAGCTCCCTGGTAGAGCTTTATAGACACAGACAGTTTACTTGTGAGGTCACTCCATCTTCAGCTGAGCTGGAAGGGAGGTATTCACATCCCCATGTTTTTTCAGACAAGAGAGCAATGCATTGGGAATCTGGCTGCTCAGGTGCAGAAGCAGGGGCCTTATGCCTCTCAGGCTTTCTGGCCTTTGATTAAGCATTCTATCAGCACTGAAGATAATGACAAATCTCAGCAAAGCTGTATGGAGCTCCTTCTCTAAGCATCTTTCCTGTGTCCCCAGAGATACCTGCAGCCCTTGGCACAGAAACTTCTCCATGACCATTGCTCCGAATGAGTGTTCTTACTCGGATATGTGCATGAAGTTCTACCTCACAACATGCTAGATGTGAGAATGTAGGCATTTCCCTGGGAGAGAACCCAGAGACTTTAGCAAAGGCACTTGGGTCTTGGAAATGATTATAGGTCTGAGAACGAGAGACAAAGATAATCCTAGCCATTCAGAAAAGAGGAGGAACAGCAAGCTGGGCCTCCACTGCGAGTTTGGTCAGCATACTGTGATCTCAGTGTGTTGACTTTTTACTTGCATTGCAATTGGATGACCTCTATAGGGACATGAGGGACACAGCAGAGGCAAAGTCCAGGTGCAAAAAGTCCACCAATATTAGACAAACTGTTATAAGCATTGGGTGGGGGGAGACCCAATGGGTCTCAGTGGACTTTTAATAACTCTGTTTTAGTTGGTCATGGGGGCATTCCTGAGGAGGATGACTTGGGGATAGAAAGCGTTCTATTGCTGATGTAGTTTGTGGTAGGGGAAATGGCACCCATAGCCAAAGAGAATCTCCCATAGCACTCTCAGTAGATGGACAATAAACCAATCCTTAGGCAACAATTAAAATAGCGCATACTGAAGCATACTCCAATGTCTCTGCCCTTGGGAAAGTAGTAAAGATTAAGCAATATATATCTACACACCTATCCATTCATCCATCCATTAACATTTATTATACACATTTTATGAGCCAGCCTGATGTAATAGTACCTATGATTTAAAGGCAGGGGTGCACATGGAAGTCTAGTGGAGAATAGAGGCACACTGATAAATAATTAGAATGTCACTGCTGAAAGAGAATCAAGTGTCAAAACTTAGTCATCCAAGGTAAGAAGGGGGACGTAGAAGGAGGATCTTCTCTTCCCACAGGCACTAAATGAGTCCTGAAAGAGTTCACAAGGAGAAAAGTGTGGGTGGAAGGGTCGTGCAGGAAGAGAAGCATCCTGTGAGATGCGCAGTGATCTGAGAGGACTCGGCAGACTTGGTCGTGGTGAGGATGAGTAGAGAGGTCATTCAATGGGCTAGTTACAAATGGACTTCTTCCCCAGCCCTGGAATCACTGAGGGATTCTGGGCAAAAAATTGCATTTCAAGAAGGTGGCTTTGACAATGGACACAGTGGACAGCATGGAGAAGTCACAAGAAACCCAAGGAAAGATGTTATCTATGCCAACATAAGCCAAGATGGGGCTTACACAACAGGCGTCTAGTGACCCTCAAACCACAGGCCAATTCCCAACCAAGTGGCCTTCTCCACGTGTGATGTTTAATTCCGACACATGGGTCACCTGCTGCTGGGCACATGTGACGGTCCTTTGAGCAACTGATGGTCCCAAAGACCTTCACTCCCCATATGTAAATTACTGTACTCTCAAGTACAGACTAGCCTTTATTGGTGCCCTGGGCCCAAGGGAGCTGAGCTCACCCAGACACCCTCTAGACTCTCAGAGGCAAAAATTGTAAGGAAGCTATTTTGTTTGCAGAATGAGTGAATGACTCCATTTACAGAACCTCTACTAAGGCTAGGCTGTCTAGAACGTGACCCATTAAGGAGCTTCAGAGACACAGCCTGTATCTTAGAAGAAGCATTGTTCTGGGTTCAAATACAAGGGGACGTGCAACTAAGATCATCACTTCTAGGTTGGAGTAGTTAGTCCTCCATGTGCGATAGCTTAACAGGATGGCTCCAAATGAAACTCCCAGAATTTCTTTAAATAAATATCTGCCTAAACAGGTCATAGGGTTTATTCTGCTGGTTCTTAGACACAAAATAAAGGTTCTGAGCATGGGGAACTCTTCTGCTTCCTGGCCAAGGCTTCAACTCAAAGGATTACACAATGGACTCAACAATGTCTCTATCCAGGGAAGGTCATGTTGTGACCACCAAGGGGTCTGTATGGAGGCTGTGAGCAGAGCGGAGCCAACAATCCCACAGGTGATAGTTCTCAGAACCAGAAGTTCTTCTCCATGCACAGAATAGGGGTCAAGTAAGTCAGTCCGTCTGGAGGGCTGACAACGGCCATATGGTATAGTTCAGAATAGTTCATGCTGTGTGATTCTGGCCCAGAAGCAATCTATCCCCTCTATTAAGTCCCAAGTGTGTGCTAGGCATAGGATATGTATTTATCTGTTTCTTATGCCAAAGCCTTGCAAGGTACTTATCCAGTCTGTAGATGAACAGATAAAGTTGCAAAGAGGGTGGCTAATGGACCAAGGTCACATAGATAGAAACAGAGCAGAATTATAATCCATGCTTCCTGATAGTGAGGCTATGACCATCTCCCTCCACTATCTAATCTTGACCACCACGTTGGTGAGAGCAGTTCTGGGGCTCATGGCCACTTCCCATCATGTTGCTTATAGGGAGCCCAGGGAAGGAAGGCCAAGCCAAGATTTATCCACCAACCTACAGTGTCATTGGCACAACACACAGGATAACAGCTCCATGAAGACTCTTGACAGGCCCATGTCAACAACGAAAGGAAACAAATGTCTATGTAGCCCTGAGAATTGCCCAGATCCCTAGAGCATCAAGTAGCTCTAGGTGTTAGGGCCAAGACCGAGGCAAGGACAGGCTGAAGAACAGAGGGTAAGAGTATGCTTCTGCCCAGCCCTGGAGGCAAGGTGACCTATTTGTGGGTGAGGGTCATTTCCATGCACTTAGGAGGAAGAAGAGACATATGTTATATAGCAAGAGGTGTTGAAGTAGGATGGCAAAAAGAACTTTCTGGTAACTGTAGTGGGAAAATACGGAAGATGTCTAGGGTGCCACATCTCACCATGGGGCTTTTCCGTTAGCCACACAAGAAATGATAGACTGCAGTGCTGTGTTGTGGAGTGACACTCCTTGTGGCTGAGGCACACCCATGAGCTCTTCTTCATCTGTGTCAAGTAAGGAAGGCTAGGACAGCTGGTAGAGATGGGGACAAGAGGGTTCTTCACCCCACCTCTGGGAGTTGGGACTCTATAAGGATTATCTCTGTTCCCCAAGGTCAGGGAAAGCAGGGGAAAGGATCTTCTAGCAGAGTTTAGAGGACCTTTGTGGGAACAGTCTTGGAAGAACTAACTCCTGAGGTTTTACAGCTTCCCAGTGCCAGCGCCACCTCTCTCACTGACCCCCTGCTCCTCCTCCATCACAGCTGAACAGGCGTCACTGTATGACCCCAACCTTCTATTGCTGTCTGCTGTAGGAACATTCTCCAGACCCTTGGTTCACTTCATGTCATTCATCAGTAACTGTGTGCATTTATCATCTGCTCAGCTCTCAGCGGGGGAACTAAGAATCAAATAGAATTCAGGTCTTGGCCTCTAGGAAGAGACAGTGTAGAAAGAAGAGTTCTCTCAGCATGTAGCCTGTGCTAACCCCCTTATACACTATAGACCCCTGTGATCCTCACTGTAACTCACTGAGGTCAGAATTGACCTTAGATCCATAGACTCCTGTGTTCCTTACTGTAACTCACTAAAGTCAATATTAACCCTGGTTATGCAGATAAGGAACCCCAGGCTCAGAGGCAAAGCAACATGGCCAGAGCCACACAGCCAGGGCTGGACTGGAGCTGGCTGTTAACTACACCACTTTTCTCTATTGTGCAGTGTACCACAACTCTCTGAGGATGGCCCTCAGTGTTCTAAGACAGATCAGGGAAAGCCACAGTCATCCCGAGGAGCTTCTTAGAGAAGGGCTTAGCTCTGAGCCTTGAAGTAAGGCACAAATCACTAACTCCGTATCTTCTTAGGGTAGGCAAGAGGAAGGCAGTAATAGCTCACCTAGCTGGGAGCCCCAAGGGAGGAAAGGGGAGCCAGCAAAGAACAGAGGCCTCTCTAAACCCAACAGTGCAAGCTCCCTCTTCTCTACAGGCCCAGTCTCAAGCTTGGTCTCTAATATCACTCCCTAAAAGCCACCTAAAGGTATAGCAAGTCCCAGTGAACCTTCTGAGAGATGCCCATGGAGCCAGACCAGTGACAACCACAATGGTTAGCACTGTGTTCACAAGCCAGGCAGTTGGAAGATACGCAGTACCTATAACTTTCCACTTCCCATGAAGCCTGCACAGTTAACATGGCCATGTCCAGACTGGGAACAGGTCCCAGGTCATTAAGTTACCTGCCAGGATAGCCGAGATGTTAAGACGAAGATCCCAGATGTGAGCCCGGTCACCTTTCACCATTTTACTCCTGTTCTGACTCCTAACTCAAGGTGCTCTCTGTACCTGGAGTGCTCTGCACTCCCCACCCACACCCCCAAATCTCAGGTTTACCTCTGCCTGCGGCTCTTTCCAGCCATAAGAGCCCCTCCCTAGAGGGGCAGCAGGAGATACCCCATCAGCCCCTCTCATTGGAAAGGACTAGCAGCACCAGGCAGGTCAGGCCACATGCACCATCCCCCTCTTCCCCAACCGAGCACCGTTGCCTTCTGTTCACAGTGATGGCTCCTGTGCCCAGGCCGGTGGGGGCATGGAGGACTCCGTGGTGGCAGCGGTGGCAGCCGGCAGACCCAGTGCCCATGCCCCGAAGGCTCAAGCCCCAGAGCTACAGCAGGAGGAGGAGCGGCCAGGGGCAGTGGGCTCCCCACGGGCTGGCCCACTCCACGCGGCCTCCCCTGGCCAGCAGCAGCCTGCCCTGGCGACGGCGCCCTGCTCCCACACTCCTGCTGCCTCCGAGTACGAACTCTCCCTTGACCTAAAGAATAAACAGGTACCCAGGGCCTCCCAGGGGGGTGGGGAGGGTGGTTAAAGGGCCCTGCCTTTGGGGACTGTCCAGGGTGCCAGGGACCGGCAGGTACACTTTCTTTCTATGTTTCTCCCCAGCTAAGCTACCTAACTGCCCTTCCCTCAGTAGTCCACTATTAACTCCCATCCTGGCCTTTGTGGGGCAAGGTTCACACCCTGCGCCACAAAGCCTGTAACTAGTATATCCAGGGGCTCTGCCCTTTACAAGATGCAAACCTCTAAACAAGTAGCTGTCACCGGGGGAGTTCTCACTTCCACTTTACCCAGAAGGAATAGCTTTATTTCCACACCTTCCAGGGGAAAACCCAGTTCTTAGGCATACACTAGCAAAATAAGGCAAAATAATGTGCAAAATCGGTGGCTGCATCTAGGTTGAGATGATTTCCAAGGCCAATCCAGTTGCAGGCATTCAGATCCTCCCTACTGGGAAAGGGACACGTGCTTAGAGGGAGATGCGACTATCAGAGTCTATCGGAAAACAGATTTGAACTTGGAGAGGTAGATCTGGGGTCCAGTCTTCATGGTTCCTTCAGGAATGTCCTGTAAACCCTCTGGGTATTGCTTTTCTCCTCTGCAAGATTGGAACTAGGTCTTCAGTTCCTGCCAATAGTGCAGCTAGTTCTGATAGCGCGGCTAGTTCTGTAGTGTGTAGGCCCTGAAGAACACAGTCTTGGCCAGAGAACAAGGCAAATCACTGTAAGCCAGGAGGACTGAGTAAAGCCAAACTAACTTCATTCCTTTTGGGGGATGTTGATGCCAAGCTATCATCTGGGTTGGGACCAGCAATGGGCAATACGCCTGCCGTTTAGTAAAGCATTTTGGCAAAATCCTTCATGTTATCTATGTGACAAGACAGGATTATAGGGATCAGATGACAACACAGACAGGTGTGTTTTTCAAAAGTAGAACTTGTGAGGCTGAAACAAAACCCCAAATCCTCAGCATTTTCTGTCTGGTTGACATACAGAGAACGTGACCACTGTCCTTGGTTCTGCCTAGTCCCCATTTTGAGAAGGCACTGGACAAACATATGAAAGTTATAGTTTATCAAGTGTTCTGATAAGATAAGGCTGAAGGGCAGCAGCAAGAACATTAATAACTGAGATTTGTTTTCTTTTTTTAATGGATGAAAAGATGCTTTAATTAAAAATATGTCAGAGAAAATAGGAAGAATTCTAAACTCCAGCTTATAGTCTTGCATTGCCCAAGGCATTGGTATTCTGTGTGTTAGGTGACCTTGGACCAGGAGCCCAGGGCTTTGGTTGAGCTTAAGCCCACAGACTTCTGTTGTTAGTGAGCTTGGGGTACACAGAACTCACAGCCTTGCGGAGAGGGAGGGGACCTCAGAGCAGATCCCTTAAAACCACAGGACAATGGGATGGCCAGCCAGCAGTCCTATACCTCAGCAGTCCTTTGGTTCTTATGCATTCTGGATGCAAAATGGGGACTCTGGAAGTCCTGAAGAAGGAGAACGGAACAGGTTATGATCACACAAAGAAATCATAGACTAGAAGACAAGTTTGAAATGTGGAAGGGCTGAGGTATGGAAAGCAATGAAGTGGGTTTCCTATCCTTCCAGTAACATTCAGGGGCACTGACATGAATATCCTGAGGATGGAGAATGTTTTAGTCTAAGGATTAGGTACAGATGCCTGGCCTATGAGGTCCTGGGCTCTTTCTGGCAGGATGAAGCTCTATGAGAATCAGGACAGTGTGGCCTGGGGCCTGGGCTAGTTGTGAGCACATTTCATCATTCTCTCTGCTCCTCTGGGACAGGAGCCATCTTTTGTACCCTCCCCTCACCTACCCCCCAGCATCCAACAAAGTGTCTTGGATATAGAAAGTACTGGTAGGAGTGGGTATCATTTTACTAACTATGATACACAAAGCAACAAGCATTCAGACACCAAGGAGAAAAGGCAAGCATCTTTCCCACCCTGGAGGGATCGCAACCACATTTAGAGTTTCATCAACCAAACCAAAAAGGCCCGGCTTGAGCAGGAGAAATTAGTCCAAGTGCTGGCTGATGTGCTGGGAGATGGAGAATTGTAGCACGTTCAGTTCTGACTGGTGACTTGTTAGTGATGAGCCTGATCCTAACACATGGGGCTGCATTTTGGGCCACTAGGACTGGGTAGTATGTCACATGAATTCAGCCTGAGGAGCAGCTGGCCTCCCCTGAATTTTGTATCTTTCTAGACCAGCCATAGGTAGGGCAGGTGGAAGGAGAGTGGGCAAAGGGGCATTGAAGAGACCAGAGCAAGCTAGTTGAAGCATGGAAACACATTTACAGTAGACTGAATTCCCTCATTCTCTACTAAAGAGCTGTGTGGCCTTGGACAAGCTGTTTGCCTTCTCTGGGCCTCAGCTATTGCATGTGTGTCTCTGAGGCTTTGTGTGCCACCCCCTATGCCTCTGTCTTTGAGGTTCTTCCTCTTCCCAGGGCTCTTGCCCTTGGCCTCCTAATTTCTGGCTTGTTGCAGGTGTTTCCTCACCTCTCTGGAAGCTTGTCTGGCCTCTCAGCATTGTCCCCTGAGTGCCCAGCTCAGCACCTGGTATTGGAAAGATGCTCTGTGTTAGAACACTCTTGAAGCTTATGGGGCTTTATCCTCAGCACCACAGGGAGGTGAAGTTAAACCATGGGGAGGGGCCTCTTAAAATGAATAAAACCCTAGTCATTATAAAAAGAAAACAAAGTATGGAATGCCACAGTAAATATCATTGTTAGGCCAACTTTAAAGTCAATTTAAAGTGTATGAAAATATCAGAGATGGGGGGGGGAATCCAAAGAAAAAGATGTTCCAAGACTGAAAAGGTGAGAGAATGACTATGACAAAGAGGGATGAGGATGGGCCTGAAGCCCAAGCCGAGTCCTAACTGCTTATAATTCTTTAAGAAAGAGGGATTAGTATTCTGACCCTGTGGTTATACACAATCACACAGAATCCAGCAGTTCTCAGGCTTGGGGTTGTGAGTAACCATGGCCTCCTGGTCTTCCCCCACCCAGGTTTCCCTGTCAGCCAGTTGAAACCTAGAAGCATTTCTCTGACTTCTAGTTACTTTATATCATCTCCATCCTTAACCCTTACTGAGATCACCTCTGACTTCTCTCCAAACCCCACCCTTTCTACCACCCCACTTAAGGCCAGGCCAGCCTGCCTCTTGCCTGCACCCCTGGGTTACCTCCTGCCAGCTCCAGCTTCAGCTGCACCTCACCACCCTGGCCTCCACAGCACCACTGAGTCATCTCCGCAAAGCAAAAGCGCACTTGTGATCACAGCGCTCTCTGCTTGAAACCCTTGATGGCTGCCTTTATGTGCAGTACAAAAGCTTTTCTGCACCCCCCCCTGCCACAGACCCAAGCCCACTCCAGGGTCCCTACTGTTCCTTTCCACAGTTCATGAATCCCCTTGGCTACCCTTTGCCTCTGATTCTTCACACAGGCTGCTTCCTCCACTGGAGGTGCTGAACCTAAGCTGGCTCCATTGTGCTTCTCAGATGCTATCAGTTTACACTCAGGTCCATCCAGAAGCTCCAAGCTGGGTGAGCACATGTAAAGAGTGCCCATGACTTACACGGCTGTCTGGGAGTAGCCCCACTCACAAAGACAAGGCCCATGTGGTTCGCTGGCTCTTGCAGAGCTGAGTGGATTGTCCTTTGAACACTCACAGTGTAGAGGGATGAGGCTGGGAGTGGAGTGGGAGTGGGGCAGAGGTTGTACTTCATAGTACAATCTACACAGACAGCTATGGAGTGGCACACTAGCTGCGGCTCTGCTCTCAGCCACAGTTCTCCAGCACTCAGCATAGTCCCTGGATTCTAGGAAACGGTCAGCCTGGTATGAGCAAGTGGAAGACATCTGTCCCAAGCTTCCCTGCACCTCATTGACCTTTCCCCCAAGACCCTGCCTCAGGAAGAGGATCCCTTACCCTACTCCAACACCTTTTACCCCGTCTGCCCTGGTCTGCTCACTTCCTCTTGCAGTGATCCTTGGGGTTCAGTCTCGAGGGGGATGCTTAGTCTTTCTGAGTAAGAGTGTATGTTCCTCATACCCTTTAGGAAAGCAGTTATATCCTCTGTACTATAGAGGGCCTGATGTGATCCCCAAATCCTGAAGCTTTCCAAGGATTTTCCATCCTGCTTTCTATTGTGGCTGCTGAAAAAGCCATCTTGTCTGGCTGTCCAGATTGTAGAGCTCCCTGATCTTACCAAACCTCAGGGCCATAGAGCTGTGGTCAGCAGCATCCAGGCATTGTTCCCCAATCCAGGATCCATACATGTGACAGTTGGTCCCCTCCTTTGGCGTATCTTCTAGACCCCAAGCTTCAAAGTCCAGCCTTACCCTAAGGCACTTGCCAAGAAGTGGTTGGCTATGCTTCCAAATCGTCTCTCCTCTCAGAGCCTATTTCCTCATTTGTGAACTCTGGTGCTGTGCTGAAGCATCCTTAAGCTCTTTTTATTCTTGAGGAAGGTGAGATTTTTACCATGAGTAAGAAGGGAGTCAGAGGACCAGACAGGCTCTAGAGGGTAGGATGAAGACAAGACTATTCAGAAGGGTTACCCCACTAGGCTTCGTTTACAGAGAGAGTGTTACCCACCCCTCTTGGCTCACTGTAAGACCTGGTGACACCATAATGCAAAACACACAATCTCTTTTGCCACAGGATTAGTCTTCCTGTAGTAGACAATGACATGTAGGTACCATCTAGGGCTACCTGAGAACCGGCTATCTGTTAGGTGAAGTGCAAAGCCTTCCACTACGCCCTTACAAAAGCCCTACATCGTGTCTCAGATATGGATCTTGTTACTCTAGCATAGCATGGATGGGAAGATGAAGTAAGACACAGTCCATGGTGTTTACCTGGCTCCTTCCCATCTCTGGTCACCACAGTGAACTACTTGTATGGTTCCACAGGTCAGTACACTCCGCCTGACCTGCTGTTCAAAGTGAAGCAGCTCTGCACACAGGGTCTCTGCCCTCGGCCTGATGCTCTGAGAAACTCAGAACACTGCTTTAATGTTCTCCATCGAGAAATTCAGCCAGAAGAAACCCTCCCTGATTTTGAAAGAAGACCCCACCCAGCCCAGACTCCCCCAGACAGCAACTCTTTCTCCACTTTCACTGGCTGCCATCTCTCATGGCCCTCATCAGGTTCAGCTAGTCTGACTTCTGAAAAGAGGGAGCATGTTCTAAGGCCACTGAGAGCCCCTCACTGCTGCTCCTGGCAGAAGGTGAGAGATCGTTCTCTTGGAAGCAGATAGGGTCGTAACTTATTACCTATGAATCATGGGCTCAGGGAGAAGTAAACAGACATGTTCCTTGGCCAGTGGGTCTAGTCACCTCCTTTCCCTTCCTGGACACTCCAGGCTGCCACATCACCCCTTAGCTCTCCACATGACCCTGTTAAGAACAGACTGAAGTGACTGGGTAGGCCTGACCGTGGGCACTGCAGAGCTCTTCAGTCCTATGAGAATCTGTCTGGAAATACAGAGGAGGAGGAAGGATAGAGAATTTGGCTCCCAGCCTAGACCAGAGAGAAAAATCTAGGTTTTTATTTCCCCCAAGCATAGGAAAAAGTTCATTTAGCTCGTGGCCACACTCATTTACTAAACCCCAGCCATGGGTCTGGCCCAGCATCAGGCACAAGGGATGGCTTTGAGGAGCAGCTTGGGAGTGCTGAGGGTTCAGAGCCAGCAGAGGTGCAATCACTATAGGTGGCTGTAAAGAACGGGAAGACAGTAGTGGAAACAGCTGGAACCAGCAGGGGATGGCTGTGCAAAATGCCTGGAGCAGAGGGCGATGAAGTAATAATGAATGTCTGTGCTTGCCATGAGCAGCTTCTCTGTGCTAGGCACTGCTTGAGTATCCAAGGCAACAGAAGTATAGCAAATGTCTCCAAGAACTGATGCTCCTGTTGAGTCTGGGGTAAAAAGAATAGATGAAGAGAGGAGTGGGTAGTCTAAATACACCCCCAAATTCATGGAAAAACAGAGTCTCAAAGACCAGTTTGAACAACATTCCATACTAGCTGGTTAGCTCATTAAGACAACCTTCTGGAAGACAGAGGCACATTTGGGACAGGTCTTAGAGAAAGGGAACCATATGTACCTGGAGAAGAGAGGCTCAGCCGGGGCCCAGCGTAGAAGTTCATGTGGCTAGGAAGAGTTAGCAGTGGGGCTGGCTGCCACATAAGCTGCACAGAAAGAACAAGAGGTGACTTGGCCAGATGCATTGGGTTGGAAAACAAGGGAGAAGAGTTTCCATTTGCTGTGGGTGATGGTTCTAAAACAACAGATAACCCATGCTGCCATCTCGTTTTTAAAAGGTAGATTAGGTTCATAAAGTGTCAGAATGAAGAAGGATCAGAAGCAGAAATGATCCTGCCTGGAGGCTCTTAGGGTGACCCAAGTAAGTAGTCACAGGCAGTTCCTTGTGGTGACATTGTCGCAGAAAGATCAGGCGTGATTGCAAAAAGGTGAAGTGAGGGCTTCAGTCTGACAACTCAGAGGGAGGGCAGGGCAAAATAGGACACAGGGATAAACACATCATGCCTAGACTGGATAGTGTAAGAATCAAAATTCTAAGAGGCAAAGAAGGCAGAGCTGGTTGGGGTGACATGAGTCAGGTCAGTGGCTTTGTAGTATCAGACAGAAATACTTGTAAGACTGTTGAGCATGTCGCTCTAGGAGCATGGGTCAAAATAGAGATGGATCTGAGACTTACACATGTGTCCATTATTGTCATGTTCAGATAATTACCATTCACGAAGCACACACCACATGTTGGGAGCCTCACAGTCTCATTTAAGCTTCACAAACCTCAAGGTCAGAAAAACTGGCCTCATTTAATGCATAAGAGATGTTAAAAAACATGCCCAAGGTCCACCAGTACAGAAGAGGCAAATCTGAAAGGTGCTATTTTCTCTCGTAATGTTTTCTTCTCGAGTTACTAAGGTAGTATTCTGATAGTGGCCAAGTCATGAAGACAGTCACTGGGGGATATATTTGGAGTCCTGAGAAAGGCTCTCCCTGAGATGCTTTCCCGTCTTAATTAGTTGCTAATTATCAGCCATCAAATGCTGCTCCCTTAGATTACCAACATGGGAAACATGGACGATGCTCTGAAATGGATAGGGGAAAAAAGGAAAATGTATGTAGAGAATTGAAAATGGTCACAAAATTGCATTTGTGATTGGCATGCTTGGGATTCTATAATTAAAGTCTAGGATTGATAGTCTGGCTGGGACAAGGGTTCTGAGTGTCAAGGAGTTTCACGGAAAGAGCATCAAGAATTGCAGAAAGGAGGGGGAGGAGGGATGAGAGAGGACCTGTACTCATGAACCTACATAGCTGGTCTTCTTGGGCATCACTTCCGAGGACCTCACAAGGAGGTGGGGCAGGAGGTAACTCCTCAGGAGTCTGGTTGTTTGGAAAGGAGGCAGAGAGTGTACACTAGTTTTCCAAGAGGTTCAGTGGAAAACAGAAAGAAAGTACGCTGCTGCCTTGTGCACAGGAGAGTCAAGTGGAGCCATATTTTAGTCTTCTGAGAACAGAGACTCAGAAAGCAGGAGACAAGTAACAGATAGAAGGGTAGAAGCTGAAAGTGCTGGTAAGAAACAGAAGGATGAAGGAACATCCAGAAGAGACAGATGCTGTTGGATTGTTTGCTCTGGGTCTGATGGATAACCCAAGGGAGAGGCATTTGTTCTCTCATTTATTCACTATATAGGATGCTGACTGGGTGGTGGGTACTGTCCAAAGACTGCAGATCAGACAGTGAAAATGGCAAGAAAAGTCCTTGCCTTCACAGGGCTTTGTTTCCGTTTGCATCACTGGGACCACCCAGCTCTCAGAGACGGCTCAAGGGAAAAAAAGAAGTTTCACAGTTTCAGTTCTATCACAGCAGGAAAGGTGTGGAGCAACAGCTCAGTCCACAGTGATGGGGGCATGTGGTAGGGATCTTTGCAACACTATAGACAGGAACCAGAGACTGTGACAAAGAAAAAAAAAAAAAGACCCTGGGTCTAACCTTCAAAGATCCACCCCAAGTAGCCAGCTAGGCTCCACCTCTAAAAAGTTCCACAGTGATACCAAAATGTCCCCACATGATGCCATCAGCTCGGAAATGAGCATTTAAAATATGAGCCAGTGGGAGCATCTTACATTCAAGTCAAAACACTCCATCTGTGGTTCTCATAATACAAAATGCATTTAGTCCAAATCTAAGCATATCTAAGTCTTAACCATTCCAACACCATTTGTAAACCCAAGTCTCAGAGGAGTGGGAACAAAAGAGAGGAAAGAGTAGAAGCAAATATGTCAGAGTACATGAAAACAACTGTCTTTATTAAACTAAATGCTATGAATAATGAATATATCTCCCCCCAAAGTTGGAGGGATTTAAACTGCAGGGTCTTATAAAGACTCAGCAATCTCTTAATTGCGAGCTTCTGTTTAAAAAATAATGAGTTACATATTTCTACTATGCAATACTTCAAAGTAAGTATTCTCATTCCAAAAAAGGTCAAAATGAAAACATAGAAACAAGAACTACTGCAAAACCAAAACTCAGCAGGGAACTGTCAAGCTTTCTAGCTCCATCCCTGAGAACTGGTGGCTGTGACACCATTGGAACCCCACCAAGCTTGGGCACTCCTGCCATTTGTGATCCACACGATCTCTTTCTTGAGCTGATTCCACCAATCCCCAAAGGTTCCCTTGGCAGACAGTCTATATTCCCAACATCTCAAGCATCCTGAGGTCTTATTGTATCTTATGCTTTTACCCTCAAAGTTTCACGCATCTCTCTGTCAGGGAATCCCTGAAGTGGGGATATGACCCCATTGACCTTCCAGCCCTTCCTTAAAAATATGGGTCCAAGCCTCTGTGACCTCTTACTCTTGTACTCTGGATGCCTACAAAACCAGCGCCATGTAGATGATGCCACGTTCTGTCCAGAACTTCAGCAGTAGCCAGACTTTTTAGAGCACAGCTACTACAGCCTCTGAGTGCCTGTGTGGTTAAACCTGAGAAAGTACTTCTCCAGGATCCCTTTACAAATGGAATGCCCCAGTGTCACTCTTTTTTCAAAGGTAAGTCTTTTGAATGAGTTTGCAGTTTTACACCCCTGAGTCTCCAGCAGACGGTCTTGCCACTTTAAATGTGCTACTGTCTTAGTTAGGGTTCCTATTACTGTGATGAAGCACCATGACCAAAAGCAACTTGAGGAGGAAAGGGTTTATTTCACTCACAGTTCCACATCACAGTTCATCATCAAAAGCAGTGAGGGCAGGAACTCACACAGGGCAGGAACCCTGAAGTCAGAGCTGATGCAGAGGTCATGGAGGAGTGCTGTTTACTGGCTTGGTTGTCACAGGTTGCTCAGCCTGATTTCTCTTAGAACTCAGGACCACCAGCCCAGGCATGGCACCACCCACAATGGGCTGGGCCCTCCCCCATCAATTGCAAATTACAAAAATGCCATATAGGCTTGCCTACTGCCTGGTCTTATGGAGGCATTTTCACAATTGAGGTTCCCTTCTCTCAGATGACTCTAGCTTATGGCATTGACATAAAACTATCCAGCATAGCTGCTATTGTGTTCAAACAACATTCTCCACATCTTTCTGTGTGGCTTTTTGTTCCAAATTGTGACTACAAACCTAACTGAAAGCATGCAACAAAAAACCATATCACAACTTGAATGCTATGCTGTCTCAAAGTTACTTTTTAATTCTGTCTTGCTTAAAATTTCAGGGTACAGGCAGAATGCAAACAAACTGTTTCCAGGCTGTATCCAAATGACTGTAGCTCAGTTCCCAATAGAGTCTTTGTTCCCATCTGAAGTCTCATGAGCACAGTCTTTACTGTCCATGTTTTAATCACCATTCTAGTCTCCCAAGCTTCAACTGATGAACCTCTGCTTACAGCATCCTGGAATTTCTGAAACTCCTATCTCCAAACTCTTCCAACTTCTTTCTACAAAACTAGTTCCAAAGGCTTCAGAACCACATAGGCAGAGTTGGTTACAGTAACAACATCTTCTAAGACACTGGTTTTCTGAAATGGTTAGCGTTGTTGTGACCAAAACACCTAAGGGAAACAATTTAAAGGAAAAAAAGATGCATTTGGCTCACAGTTTGAGGATGTTTGGTCCACCATTGCAGAGAAAGCATAGTGCGGGATCTCAGCTCATATTGGTAGGGGTTGTTCATGTCATCAGAAAACAGAAACTGATAGAAAAGGCTGGCTATAACCTGTCTTTTCTTACCTATTTCTACCAGATAGACCCTCGCCTCTTTAAAGAGCTCAACACTTCCCAAAACAAAAGCAAAAACACAAAACAACAACAACAAAAAAAAACAGTACTACCAACTGGGGAACAAGCATTCAAAGTATGGTGTTGGGGTCCAGGAATGGCTGCAAAACCTCTCAGATAGTGATCTCAGCCAAATAGGGACGGTTTATTGAATGCCACACCCCAAGACTGATTAATCGGGGACATGATCCAGATTCTGGAACTGAACCATGACCCCAAGTTAAGATCCTACAGGGCTTTTTAAGCCTGACATCTACAAACATCTGTGTCAAGTTATTCCTTCAGTCAGGACTTAGGGAGAGGGGAATTCCTTAGGAACATGTCCTTGGTTCACGTTTATCCTGCTCCCACTGGTCAGGATATTCAACTGTAGCAAAGAACTTGTCTTGTCTAATATTCACGTTTTAACTTGCCAACCAGAGTGCCACTTGCCCACATATATGTCTCTTTGTGCCCAGAAGGATGTCAGTTCCCAGAAAGGTCTTAGGAACTTAAACTTTACTCAACCCCCCACTCAAAATGGAAGTCTTATTTTAAATAGTTTCTTCTATCTCTTATGCTACGGTCTATCTCAGGGGCAGCTCATAAAGGCAAAAACCATAAATGCTTATACACAGGAGCAAGAAGTGCTGCTGAGTAGTTGGTTGAGATCCAAGCTTATTGTGGCTAACTAACTATACAAAGAAGTTCTATTGACTTCTATTGTGATTGGTTTCCAAGAGCACAGAACATAACAGTATATGTAATCAACTTGGCATTGAAAGTTTCCTAGAAACAGCAGAAACATATGATAAAGTTTTCTTATAACAGCTGGCTAGCCAGGTAACAGTTACCTAGGCCTTAATATTTTACCTTGGCTTTAACATGGGCCACTAGGAGACACTTCAGATTTGAACCATAGAGGATTACAATATTGGAATGATTTGGTAGGACGTGGACAGGAATCTAAAGCTTGGCTTTTACAAACAGCATAGACATTGAGCTTGTAGATGGGCCTCTTAGAGTCACCTTGTCCAGTCTTCTGCCTTTGAGTGTGACGGCAACCATCCTAGTTTGATTTCAATTGCTATAAGCATCTTGACCAAAGGCAAGTTGGGAAAGAAAGATTTTATTCAGCTTAGAGATCACAGTCCATCATTGAGAGAAGTCAAGGCAGGAACTCAAGGCAGGAACCTAGAGGCAGAAACTGAAACAGAGGCCATGAAAGAATACTGCTTACTAGCTTTCCTTTTCAGTTTTCTCAGACTGCTTTCTTACAAACCTCAGGACCATCTTCCCAGGGGTGTGGCACTATTAGAATGAGCTAGACTCTCCCAAATCAATCAAGCATTAATCAAAAACATACCCTAAAGGCTTGCCTATGGACCAATCTGAAGAAGACATCTTCTAAATTAAGGTTTAAGTATGACCTTCTCAGATGACCCTAGACTGTGTCAAGTTGAAAACAAAACAACAACAACAACAACAACAAAATCATCTAACCAGTACAGTACCATACCAAACACATAGATTCTATACCATATTAGAGCTATGTTAGGTAGTGGGCTTCTACAACTTCTTTCAGTTGCTTATGGAATCCTACCACCTGTCAAGATTCTCTTGAGTCTTGGTTTCTCCAGGAATTAGAAATGGGGAAGAAACGTGAAATCCGAGTCTTGAGTGAGTCCTCATGGTCCTCGAAAAAGGATAAACAATGGCAGAAAAGGGGGTGTTATTTGTCTTACTCTCCACAGCATGGCAGTTTGGGACATGCAGGGAACATCCACCTTAAGTTTTATCTTATTTTAGGTTTGCCCAACTGCATCAGACCCACCAGGACGATTTTCCCTTTGGTTCACTGAAAGTCAGTTGATTGAAACATGTTTCTAATATACTGGAAATTCACAGGAATAATGTCATCACATTAATTAGGCCAGCTCAAACTCAAAGGGAGGGAAACATATAGGATAAATGCAACAGGGTGAGACTCATTGGGACCATCATGGAATTCTATCTACCACTCAGCTGGAGAGCAGCCTACTTGGTTTCTCTATGTAATTCTTTGTGTACCTCTAAGAAACCTGGCTTTTTGCCTCAAGACATCTGTTCCTGCCCCTGCAGACATTATTCTAGATCGAAAAGAATTATAACGATTGATTCTCAGTGCTGAACTCTTCGCATGTCCACTGAGGCTTAGAATGGAGATGCAGCCTTGACTCAGGTGAGAAAGTCCTCCAAAGATACTGCACTGGATGGAGAACCCAGTTGGACTGTGTCTAGACTACTGATGTAAAAAGAAACCTGAGAAAATAAATACATGTTATTTTAAGCTGCTAAGTGTTTAGTAATTTGACAGACAGCATACTTGGTATGATTATTTTTAAAGCAGTGTTGGAAATGAAACCTGTGGCCTTACACGTGTTAAGCAAGGCCTCTGTCACTGAGCTTTGTCTCCAAGCCCATCCCGGTATGCTTTTAATATCACCTTAAAGTCTTCCCCGCAACACACAGCTCTAACACCACTGTAGTGCTTCCTCACGACGCTTAGAGACTTGTACCAGGCATCCCAGACACAGCCTTTGGTGGGTTGAGAAGATCAAGAAGCAGGCGAGAGTGCCATATCTAGGGACGGGGCTTGCCTATCCATCTGCTCCATGGATAGCAAATCTACCTGTGCCCCTTCCCATCCTGACTCCTGGAGAATGTCAGAACAGCAATGCCATAGTGGCCCTCAGACCTTTAGTTGCAGAAGGACACTGTGTGTAAGGGGTGGGGCAGGATGAGTGAGGTGTAATTTCAGAGTCCAGGTTTACTTTCTCACTCACAAAGGATTCAAGGGACTTACTGGGGAATCTGCAGTACTAATTCAGCCTATTTCTTTTGTCTTAGCCTGATCCTTTATTTAAATGCAAAGCCCTCCAAGGGGCACAGTTAAATGGTCAGCTGCTTCTGGGGGTATGGTGCAGGGGGGGAATGTCTTCTTAGTCTTTTAAAAATATATTTATTCACTTTACATCCCAATTGCACCCTTCTGTTCCTCCTCTCCTCCCAGTCCCTTCCTTATAAATCCCAATGCCCTCCCCCCTCCTCAGAGAGGGCACATTCTTTCCCACTGAGGCCCAGCCAGCAGTCCAGTTAGGGGAACAGGATCCAATGTTGGCAACACAGTCAGAAAGACAGCGTCTGCTTCAATTCTTGGGGGACCCACAGAAAGACCAAGCTGTACATGTGCTACAAATGTGTAGAGGGGCCTAGGTCCACTTCTGCATGTTATTTAGTTGGTGGTTCAGTCTCTAAGAGCCCCCATGGACCCAGGTTAGTTGAGTCTGTAGGTCTTCTCGTGGTGTCCTTGACCCCCCCAGTTCATTCCCCCCCCCCCCCCCCCCCGACACACACACTTCCACAAGACTCCCCGAGCTCTGCCTGTTGTTTGGCTATGAGTCTCTGCATCTGCCTCCATCTGCTGCTGGATAAAGCCTCTCAGGAGACAGCTGTGCTAGGCTCCTGTCTGCAAGCATAGCAGAGTATCATTAATAGTGTCAGGGGTTGGCTCTTTTACAGGTGGCGTTCCTAGTCCTTTCTTGAGAAGTCTTGATAAAAGAGAGCAAGCAAGAACACAGCACAGAGAAACAAAAATTCAGAGATAGAGAGCAGAGCTGAAGGAAATGAGGCAGAACCCTGAACACACAGATGCCATGAGGGCTCTGCTGAGGTTAGATGCTCTAACCAAGCCTGGTCCTGGCTACACAGCTCCTGTTGATATAAACAAAGGAGATATGAATCATGATGCCCTGGAAGGGATCTTACTCTCAGGCCATGGTCCATCTCATTATGTCTACATTTACTGAGCACTTCCCATGTGCCAGAGTCTGGACCGGGGGCTGGAGATGCAAAGACAGTCAGACCCAGATGCCAAGCTGTTGGTGTCCCCAGGGAAACATATGCACCCCATGAAGTGAAGTGAGCACGCTGAAGGTGCCGTGGGGTGAGCAGGGATCACAGTAGGGGTTTTGTTTGCTTGATTGATTGATCTTGACATCACTGTTTAATTTTTCATTTTTAATTATTTTTAAGGCAGAAACAATAGCGTAATAAACTCCCATACAGCCATCACCAAGCTCCATCTTTATTAATGTTTTATTAATATTAATATCATGCTAGCTAGTACATTTTACTGTATTTTAATACAAATTCAAGATAAGTATTTTACTCATAAATACTGCATGCGTCTCTGATGTAAGCCTTCTTTAATAATCAGGAGATTAGCTAAATGGGACTTCCATCCTAACACCTCTGCCCACCGCCACAGGGGACATTACAAAATTCTTGCCCCCAGGGGTCTTGCCAAGGGCTTGGCATCTCAGGCGTGTCAGGATTGGGGGGCTCGTTGGATGTAAGCTCCCTGTAAAGCTGTGCACTTGTGCACTGGGGACCCAGAACCTGGGTTTCGTGGTGAGCTGTACTGGTTTAATCAACGCTACCTCCATCCTCCCTAACTGAGCCCTTCTCTCTTTCCCTGCTGCAGATTGAAATGCTAGAACACAAATACGGGGGCCACCTGGTATCCCGACGCGCTGCGTGCACCATCCAAACCGCTTTTCGCCAGTACCAGCTCAGCAAGAACTTTGAGAAGATCCGTAACTCACTCCTAGAGAGCCGTCTGCCTCGGAGGATTTCACTGCGCAAGGTGAGGGCGCCCACAGCGGAGAGCTTGGTGGCAGAGAAGGCGCTCCTGGAGGGCTGTGGGCTCCTGGGGCTCCCGCTGGGGCGCTCGCCCTCCCTGCCGCCCACCTTCGCTGGCTCGCTCACCGAGCTGGAGGACTCCTTTACCGAGCAGGTGCAGTCCCTGGCCAAGTCCATCGACGACGCCCTCAACACCTGGAGCCTCAAGACCATGTGCTCGCTGCAGGAGAGTGGCACGTACCAGCTCCACCAGGCGCTGCACCCGAGTGCGGGACAGCCAGGCCTGGAGACGGAGGCGGCGCGGGAACCGGAGAGCGGCCCAGGGTCTGGAGATGAGGCGGGTGGCCTACCGCAGGGTCACAGCGGTACCCTCATGATGGCTTTCCGGGACGTCACGGTGCAGATCGCTAACCAGAACATCTCTGTTTCCTCCTCCACCGCCCTGTCTGTGGCCAACTGTCTGGGCACACAGACCGCCCAGACCACAGCCGAACCTGTGGTTGCCCAAACCGAACAAGGGGACACTGCGGCTCAAGAGGTCTCGGAAGTCCCAGCCTCGGAACAGATGGACCCACCCAGTGAGAACTCAGAGGCAGCGGAGAGCCGCGCCCAGAGCGTACATGAACCCGTGGTGGCCGAGGCCACCATGGAGGAGGCAGTGTCTACGGAAGCAGAGGAGGAAGAGGAAGGGGCCAAGCAGGCAGGGAAAGGGGCGGAAGCCGAGGGGGGCGACAACGCTGAGCAGCTGAGCAGCAGCAGCGCTTCTACCAAGTCTGCCAAATCAGGCTCAGAGGTTTCTGCCGCTGCCTCCAAGGAGGCCCTGCAGGCAGTGATCCTGAGCTTGCCGCGCTACCACTGCGAGAACCCAGCCAGCTGCAGGTCCCCCACGCTCTCCACGGATACCCTGCGCAAGCGGCTGTACCGCATCGGCCTCAACCTCTTCAACATGTGAGTGAGCTCGGAGTCCAGGGAAGAACAAGAGGGAGGAATCGTGGAGGTCTTGAAGGGTACCAAGTCCTGACAGCATCTTCGCAGGGTCTCCCGAGGCAGTTTGTGCCTAGTTTGATACCCTCGCCTGAGCCCCTAGGCAGTGTTTAAGAAATACACAGTATATTTTTCCAGATGACCAAGACATTAAACACAGGTTTTTACAATTATTGCTTCCTAAGGTGAAATAGTGGGTTTGGAAAATGGGAAAATATAGAGTTGAGCGCAGGCGATATGAAGACTGAGCAGGAATCATTGAGGACGAAAATGATGTTAGGGAAACAGTGTTATTTCACTGAGGTCACAAAATGAGGAAATGACGGAGACAGAAGAGACAGTGGAAAAATAAGGTAGAGTCCCCGTGGAAAGCTCAGTCAGCAAGCCTAAGTTCTGTCCCCAGAACAGACATAAATGTGGAAGGAGAAAGATGATGCTACTGGGTTGTCATCTGACCTCCTGTGAAGGCAGTTCCTTCTCCCCACAATAATAATTTATTTGAAAATAGTTTTTGTAAAGTAGCAGAATAGGTAAGAGGAGAGAAAGACAGAAAAGAACTATAGAGAAAGCCATGTGAATAGAAAAGGGATTAGGAAATAGGAGAGAAATTAATGCCTGCCAGAACTCAGAGACTCAAACAAGACTGTATGCAAGAACACGAGCAGGGCCACACTGAGGAAGTAGACGCTTCTATCCCTGGGAGATACTCACTGATACTCATTAACCCTTCCTCCCTCATAGCTCCCAGCCCAGAGCAGGAATCCTTTCCTGTGCTCATTCATTCATATAACTGTCAGGCCTGTGCCACACAGATGAGTGAGACACAGCTTCTGGCCTTGCAATGCTCACTGTGGTTCACAGTGCAATCGGAAACATCCTCCTATTCCATAGATTAGCAAACAGGCTCACAGGAGGGTGGAAGGTTGCACACTGTTCAACTGTTAGCAAGAAGTGAACCTAGGTGAGGCCAGAGCCATTCATCCTTTTGTAGATCAGGCTGCCACCTGGTGAGCACAGCTAAACCCTAGCACACCACTGAGACCCCCAACCCCCCATCACTTCTGCGTGCATATGAAATCAGATACCCTTATCCTTCACGTCAGTGATTCCCAACCTATTCCTAGTGAAGAACCAGCTGTATCCCCCTCCCCCTATAGATGGGTAGACTATGCCTTTGCAAAACACAACACAAATGAATTGCTGGGAGAAGAAGTCACAGGCTTGGATGTCCTGAAAATGTCCAACATTTGAGGAAAGGTTCCTTACTTACTTCCTTGGACTCAGTGAATGCTGCAGAGGTGCAGACTGGAGGAGGAGCCTCCCCCAGCCATCGAGGGTATCCAGAGCAAGACGACAGGGACAGAGAAGGGAGGAGCTTCTTGACTTGTTCTGGGTTCTTGTTGAATCAGACTTCCTCTTCTCAATTCAAACCACATACCTGTCGCCAGCCCCTGTCTCATCCCCAACACCACTCCCCACACCTTCCCAGCACTCCCTCCTCACCCCTCTGTGATGTTCTGGTGACAGTTACTCCCATGGGGAGCCTCAGGGTGGGCCTGGGAAGTAGATCTCACTGGGTTTATGGGAGACAAGACAGCAGCCCCAAGCAACTTTGCCTTCCTCTCTCCTCCCAACTCCAACCCTTCTGCAGAAATCCGGACAAGGGCATCCAGTTCCTGATCTCACGTGGCTTCATCCCTGACACCCCAATCGGTGTGGCCCACTTCCTCCTCCAGCGCAAAGGCCTCAGCCGCCAGATGATAGGAGAGTTCCTGGGCAACAGCAAGAAGCAGTTCAACCGAGATGTGTTGGAGTGAGTGCCCATGATGGGGGCCCTGCCCTCCCTCCTTTCATTCATGCCCTGGACCCAAGAATTCTCCTTGTTTCCTGGGAGGTGGCACTCCTTGCTCTGGCTTCCTGTGTAACTATGGGTACAGTCGTTCATTTGATGGTAGGATGAGCCTGGAGCCTTCAGGCTCTCCAGGGACACCCTAAGGCATAAGAAACAGGAGTGGGAAGGGCACATAAAAACAGTTAATGAACTGAGCAGCTCAGACCATTTCTGCTCAGGACCACTTCTTAGCCTACCTCCTCTCAGCACCTGCCCCAGCAGCTGTGGGACACCCTTGCCAAGGCTCATTTTCATATTGGTAGACCCAAAACATGGAAAAAGGGGGGTAAACTGAGGGTTATTAAAACAGAAAAATACTAAGATTCCATAAAGATGAATCAACCGACAAAAATCACCCCCCAGAAGAGCCTATGCCTCAAACTCCAGGAAATGACTGGGGTGAGGGCTATGGGACTGCCTCAGCTATGCTGGTCTCTGAGCTGCTTAACAGCTTCATCTCCAGAGGGCAGGGTGGCACTTTCTCTGGCTGGAGAACAGCCTTGGAGCCTCCTCTCTCCTGGGAAAGGCGAGGAGGGCCCATAAGTTTTGCACTGGGCCCCTGGGAAAACCTGTTCTTGTTTGTACCAGAAGGACGAGGGGCAGGGAGCTTAGATGATCACTGTGAGTGTTTCTGGCCAGTGCTGAGCAGATAATCAAGGAGATAACTTCTCTTAATAGGGCAGTCACAGCACTCTTGCAAAGTAGACATGGCACAGGTCCTCTGTGTCCCAGCCTGTCAGGATGGGAGGATTTGGCCCTGTGGATGGACCAGTTGTTCTTTGAGAATGAGGTTGGATATCCTAGCACACCTTATGGTCTGAAAAACAAGAACCTTACAGGCCCAGACGGCAACTCTTTGCATGCTCTGGAGTCACTGATGGTGACAGGGCAGTACTGTCTCAATGCAGGTAGGACAGCAAGGGCTGAGCCTTGTCTGAAGGATCTCTGCCTGCCTGGATGGCATTGGCTAGACAGAACCAATGCTTTGCCCCTGCTGTCTGGGAACTGGGGCCTGGGCCTGCGGTTTCACACTAGAAGAGCAGTGAGAACTGATAAACTCTAGCAGTTCCCATTTGCTCTCTTTCCTTCTCCCTCCAGCCCCACTTTCCCTGTCCTGCCAACTCTGTTGGGTGTTGTATCCCAAAAGAATGCCCAAGAACTTGTGCAGGGACCCAGAACATGCCAAACAATTCAGGAGGAGGAAGACCACACTTCCATCCTCTCCCCACCCCATTCTGACCCCCCTGTTCCGTCTTTGGCCTTCTGTCCCTTTCCACTAACTTTTTCTGTTCAACTGTCCCACGCTCCCAGGGGACTTTGTCTCTCTCCTCTGGCAGACGAGAGTGACCCTGCTCTCCGCATGGCTTCCTCTTGTTTGTTTGTTTGCTTGCTTGCTTGCTTGCTTGTTTGTTTGTTTGTTTGTTTCTGCCATGCTCCATCACCATGCAACTTGGCCTGTATTCCAGGGCCAAGCCCACATTTGATCTGGAACATTCGGGACACAAATTTTGTGCTGAACAATGCGGTGAAAACCAATAGTCGCTTCCCCAGAGACAGAGCATGGCAGAGAATGGGTGAGTCAGTGGGGGATAAGAGCTTCAGACCTGGGCCTGTTGCTGTGCCCTGTGCTGGAAGAGACCAGGCTAGAGAGTAAGCTGGCAACCTCAGAGCCCAGGACTGAGCCACATCAGCTAGTATTTCTGGTGAGTAGATTTTAAGTAACGGTTGTCTCTGTTTCCAGGTGCTAGGTAGCACGGGGAAGGTGCTCGCTTAGATCCTGTTTCCTTATCTATAAGATGAGAAAGTTAGGCTGTGTGATCTCAGATGTCCCCCTGAGTTCTGTGGAATCTGTCATCTTTCCCGTTCCTTGAAGCATTTGCTGATGCATTAGGGCAGACGATTCTCTGCCCTAAATGTGGGGACTATGTTCGGTCACCCTGTCAGAGTCTCAGAGCTGCCCTTAGGCTTGAGGGCAGTGCTGGGGCTTCAGGGAAGAATGAAATGACCATTTATTAGTCATTTAACAAACATTGAGTGTCTGTTTTATGTTAAGAATAGACCTGGACTGGGCATTCCGTATGTGTATATGAGAATGAGCAAGGCTCATGGTCTCAGGAAATGTACAAACCTCAACATGGATGGGGAAGGATGAAGAAGAATATATTTTTAAGCCAATAAGAAGACGGGGGCTTTTCTACTGGCATCCTGGGGATGGGGAGAAGGGTGGAATACAGAGGAAAGACGTGATGCTGTGCCCACAAATACTCTATGTCCCCTGCTTTATTCCGCAGGTACAAATCCTGCCCCAGAATCTGAACTTCTGACACTTTCAGCCCCTGAACTGACTCAACCCCACAGAAAAGAGCCCTATATCCCAAGTTCAAAACTCCCTAGTTTGTGCCCAAGAAATAGTAGCATCTTCCTGGAAAAAAAAAAAGCCAGCAGGATGTGGGGAAACAGAGAGAGTCAGGTGTCAGCATTAAGAGGCAAGACACTGGGAGCACTGGTCTCTCCCTCCCACTCCAGCCTGCTACCTGGAAACATTAAATAATCAGCCCTTCCCTCCTTACTCCCACTGGACAGAGCACAGGAAGTCACAGCTGCCTGGTATGGCTTTGCCCAGACTGGAAAAGCTTCCCTGGGATACTCTACAGCCATGGCCTCCCCTGCCCCTGCATGAAGACATTCAGCAAGTCATATCTATTCCATACATAGCTGTTTGCCAAACAAAAGGTAATAAATCACTCTTGTCCTCCAAGACTGAGACATGGGGAACAGAGTTCCCCAGCAAGTGGCAGTGGAAGGGAAGATGGAGTTGGAATGACTCTCAGAGAGACAATTCGTATTTCAGAGGCAGCATTCACACCTGTGAGGGAAAAGAAAAGAAAAAGAAAAGAGCAGGAGCTAGCTCAGATGCTTTCCCAAACCTGAGCTTACCGCCATGGGCCCTGATCCCAGAGTGCAGCCCTTGGTATTCTTGGCCACTGATGGATCTGGGCTCTGGGCTCATTTTCCCAGAAGACACATTTCATTTGAATGGGAAGTGTCACAAACTCATATACCTTATCCCAAGCTGGTGTTATTGTCACAGGTGGTTATAGAATCTTTTGGTATCTGTCTGGTTTGCAGATACAGGATGAGGAAGATAGAAGATTATAAAGCCCAGTCCTGGTTCTGACCCTATCTCTCTACCTTCTGATCTGCTGAGATGTGAGCTAGTGTCCCAACACTTCATCTTTAAGCTTCCTGACCAAGCTTCTCCAGCCATGTTGAACTGTATCCCCTCAAACAATGAACCTGAACAAATCCATTCTCACTTAGGTTATTTCCTGTTGGGTGTTTGACCACAACAATGAGAAAACTAGTTAATCCAGAAAACTGGTTCTGAGCAGTGGGGCCATGGCTCTAATAAGGCTGACCATGTGGCTATTGGGCCTTAAGACCTGGTGACAGGAGGAGAACATGGAAGAGTTTGGAGCTTTAGGCTAGAGAAGTCTTAGAAGGCTATGGGTAGAGCAATCCAGTTATTGATTGGAAGAACAAGATGCTGATTGAAACACAGACGATGAAAGGTCCTGCTCCTGAGGCTGAAAAAGTAATCAAAACTCTACCAGGACCTGGACCAGAACCAGATACTACATCTGTTAAAGCATCTGGCTGGGTCCTACCCAGATTCTGAGCTTTTAGTGAGGCTGGATTTAAAAGTAATGGACCCTGGTTTTGAGGCAGCATAGCATTAAAGGGATCTGACATAATCTTGACTCACTGCAAATACAACAGACGCCCTTCTGAGGCCACTGTGAGCCCTGGATGCTGGATGTGAAGGTGCGAGGGTTGGCATTTGCTGTGTGAGCCTCAGTGTTGTCCTGCTCCCATCCTTCCTTGCCAGAAATGTGTAACTTGTCTTTGGATTTCATGGAGGTTCACAATTAAGAGACTGTCTTGAATCTCAGAAGGGATTTTGGAATTTGGAATTTTGAGCACTGCTGGAACCATAAGACTTTGGTGACTTTTGTGGCTGGTTGTACTGGATGCATTTGGCATTTGGAAAAAGTGCTTAATGGGGGCTAAAGGTCGGATATGATGGCCTGAGTATGAAATGTCTCCCACAGGCTCATGCGTTTAAACACTCGGTTCCCAGCTCACAGTGCCCTTTTGAAAGATTGTGGAACCTCTTGAACTTGGAGCCTACCTGAAAGACACAGGGCTTTAAGGGCAGAACTAGTTGGTTATAGGTCCTGGTTCCAACCCAAGCTCTCTGCTTCCTAATCCACTAAGATGCCTGAAGCTCCCAAGATCACCAAGCTGCCTGCTACCATCCCCTACTGTGGTGGACTGTGTTTCCCTGAACTGCAAGCCAAAATAAATCCTTCCTCCCTTAAGTTGTTTCTTGTCAGGTATTTGGTCACAGTGCGAGAAAAGCAACCAATGTAGAGTAAGTTCTAGTAGGCTTATAATCAAATAAGAACAAAGCTATCAAAGGGCCGTGCCCACTCTAAGACATTGGCTGTTTGGCTTTGACATCCATGTTTGTTACATAAAAGTCATAGTAATCTGCTGAATTATGCCTTTTTAAGTGCATGTGACGTGTTGAGCTGCCTGACAATTTCTATAAATGTTAGCTGTTTCCATTTTTATTTTTCCTACCTAAAACTAAGACACATTAGAACCTTTCCGATGCTTTTTCAGAGCAGAGATGCTTGAGTGTGCCAGTTTTGGTTTGATGTCAGATCCACTCATCAGATGACAACTTGCTAGATTTTTCCAGGGAGACACGGGAAAGAACAAGATGGGACTGGCTTATTCTGGGGACTGCCCTGTATCCTGAAGACATCCCTTCTAGATGTACAAAAGAGACACCTTGCAAGCTCAGGTATATATAGGAGCCAGGCAGGGCTGGGATCTTTTAGGGCTAGCTGTGCCCACCACTCTGCCCACTCACAGTTTTCCTGTAGCTGGGAATTTAGCTCTGCTCTATTTCCTTTCTGAAGTGTCCGCTTCAGTGGTCTTGAAGTCCAGCTGATGGGAGAATGTTCTGGGCCAGCTGTGAGCAGTATCTCTTCTAGCGTGGCTGATTCTTTCTGATGTGAATCACATGTATAAGGAGGATACCTCTGCCTATCATTTCAGTGAAAATGCTCTAAGGGCAGCTTTAGGGTAGCGCAGACAGCAGGAAGTTTTTGGCATGTTCTTTCCACTAGTCTTCTCCAGTCCTGTGTGAAGTTCCAGTACACACTAATTGGCATTTGATATTGGAGTCAGATTTTCATGACTTTATTTCCACCAGCATACGTCTGTTGGCCAGAATGTAACAGGCTTGTTCTTCTCGGGACATTTTTAAATGAAGACAGATTGTCTGTCAGTAACCAACAGTCTGGAAGGCTGTGGCCTTTCTGGCTAGCAAGAAATTCTTTGAGAACATCTTGCCCACTCGTTGCTGTAATTTCAAAGCAGAGTTTTTGCCTGAGGAATTCCCTTGTAGAGAGAAGGGTTAGGCTGTGGCTCAGGGAGACCCTTCTAGGGTCTAGAGGAGGGGAGGGAAAGAACCATGTAGGAAAAGGTCTTAGTGCTATTTCCAAGGCTTTGAAAGGTTCTCTTCTACCAACCAGAGGGACAAGAGGGGTGTCTTTTAAAAGTGCTCTCTTGGGGTACTATATATCATAATGGTAAGGCACTTAACTTACCTTGTACAAAGCATCGGGTTTGAGTCCTGGCACTGTCAAAAAAAAAAAAAGAAAGAAAGAAAGGAAGGAAGGAAAGAAGGAAGGAAGGAAGGAAGGAAGGAAGGAAGGAAGGAAGGAAGGAAGGGAGAAAGGAAGGAAAAGAAAAGAAAACCAGTGTTATCTTTCTAAATTTAATCTTTGACCTGCCACCTCTCTGGGCTGCCTGCTCTACCCCTGACATGGATAGATAAGAACTCTCTTGAACAGTAAATAGTCATGGAAGTTGACTCCCTTACTCTCTGAGTTGGAGACTTTGCGGACCCTGAAGATAGGGTAAACAAATCCAGACTTAAGGCATATGAATTGGGAGTTTACACAAATGGATGTCTCCAGCCTGGTTTCTCATAAACCAGCTTAGGAGGGGCCATTCCCACCCTCTGGGTAACATTGTATCGGAGGCTCCTACCAACCACTCAACATGAGACTTCTTGGAGGGACTTCCAGGGAGTCCGCTTGTCCTGATAATTTCTACAGGAATATCCTTGGAGCACAGTAAAGATCACACAGTTTCAAGCATTCAGGATGTGCAGAGGACAGGCACAGCTCCAGGAATCTCCCAATCAAGGCCTTATTCCATCGCAGTGGCAGCTGTAGGAGCACCCATTTCTAATAATCCAGAAATCAAAGAACAGAGAGGTTAGGGAGCTTCCCCTCCGCCACACAGC
Organism: Rhabdomys pumilio; assembly: GCA_030674055.1. NCBI lineage: Eukaryota > Metazoa > Chordata > Mammalia > Rodentia > Muridae > Rhabdomys > Rhabdomys pumilio. Next base: position 61,741,057 of record JANHMN010000008.1, on the reverse strand, counting down.
TTATAGATGGCTGAGATCTGCAGCCAGGCAGAATGAGCCCATAATCCCACAACACAACATTGTCTGTGCCCCACTCCACAAGAAGCATGATCTGCTGCGTTCACAGTTGTTGTGACTCTCTGCTTCTGAATCTCGGCACTGAAAAGCCCAGTGGGGGCTGAGCTGTAGCTTAGTCCTCTCATCTTGCCTGGGTAGAGCAGACCCAGAGAATAGAACTGACTTGCCCACTGACCAGTGGAAATTGAGCAGAATCAGGTATAACTCCAACCCTCTCCTCCACTTTACTTGCTGTGCTCTGATCCTATCATCTGGGAAAGAGCAGAGCAGAGAGTGTGATTCCCAAGTCTCATGAGGCCTGCACTAGATCCAGTTTCTCCTGCTTGGTGTGCATTTTAAAGCATCCTCAGATAGCTGGCTGATGCCATCATTTCAGGCAGTATTAGAAGGAGTATTCCCAGCACCTCAGCTGAAAGGGGCTTCAAACCATTCACTTGTCAACATGTCAACACAGACTTGATCTGAAGAAACACAATGAAAGCCATTACTAGGTCTGGCAATACCAGGACCTTTGTGTACTTCAGCGTCTTAAAACTCATACCAGCCCCTCCCTGAAGACATGACAGTCATTGTGTCCATTCTGTAAGTGAGAGAAGTGGGGCACATTGAAACTTAGTGGCTTGAGCCAGACTGCTGAACAACAGAAACAAGACTCAAATGGAAAGGCCTGACCTCTTCCGTGCCCCACGCTGTTACAGTCCACAGTCTTGTGTCTCAAAATGTAGCGCCCCAACTGGCAACATCAGTATCACCTGGAAGCCTGCTGGTGATGCAAACTCTGTCTCTGCTCCAGGCCCACTGAATGAGAAACTCTGGGGCCCAGTAATCCAGGTTTGGCATGAACACCAGGGGATTCTGAGACGTGTTTGGGATTCATGAGCCCTGCCCACCAGGATGCTGCCAATTTCAGCAAGAGAAAAATCTGTTCTGGCATCCACGATGACTGCCGGTGTGCCCGGTTAGTTACAGCAGAGTGCTATTGATTTCTGGGTCTCTACCTGGCAGCCATCCTTTTGGAGGCTCTTTGTGCCCCAGCGCCATGATGGGAACCCTGGTCGGTCCCTGAGTCAGCATCCTCTCGTTCTGTTTTCTTCCCCATTCACTTTTCTAAAAGGCCTTCACAGAGCATGTTATGAGTTCTGACCAGAAAAAAATAACCCTCCAGCGGATGAGGATATTTTTAATTAAATTGTGTAAGCAAGCACCGTAGAATAAAAGCAGGGTCTGTGTGTCTTATGGCCTTTCCCCTGAAGAGCAGCTACTTGCTTCCCTCCCGAGCCTCAGCTGGGCCTCACTGGCAATATCTTCACCATCTCTTCTGGCCAATTAAAAAATCCCTGCTGTTGCTATTACCTATTTTCAGCTCCCAACCAGTTCCTTTGTCTGGCAGACACTGTCTTGCTCTCCTTTAAAAAAAAAAAAAAAAAAAAAAAAAACCTGAGATGACGCAATTCGTTTTGATCACAGTTGTGTAGGATGCTTCATTTCCCCGCAACACGAATTGATTGCGTGAACAGATCGGTGTTAACAAGCAATTTGATGCAAGAGTGTACTGTTCATACAGATGCAGGAGCAGCTGGCTCTCTGCTCCCAAGCCCTCCTGAGCTGTTTGCTGCAGCCCCCACCCCATCCCCCAAAACATGCAGGCAAGAAGGAAGCCCAAGCAAACCCTCTCTCCCCACCCCCACCCCCACCCACATTCACTGGCTGATCCATCCACAACCCTCTTGAGCAGGTCCAGACTCTCTCAAAAGTGGTCCAATCAGTGCTTGTGCACACACTCCACTTCTCATTACACACTCGGTTGTTTCTGCAGCTGAAGGAGGCAAGAAGTGCATGTGACCCGTGCTGCTGCGTCACTGGCCCTGCGTCACTGGCCAGCATCAGCAGTCTTCCAGGACATTTCCCTGGCAGACATCTGGGGTCAATTCCAGATCATCTTGACAAAGAATACTAAGAGACCCTAGGCCCCTGGGTGGAGTTCCCAAGGGTCCTTGAGCTTCTTCTCCAGCTAACCTTCAACAGCACATGATCCTGCTTCTTCCAACTGATTTTCACTCACTCGTACGATCACGATCGTCCTACAAAGGTTACGACTTCATATATACTCTAGAAAAGCAAGGTGAGACCAGCTCGCTTATCCCAAAGCAGAGCTGAGAAGCAACATGTTCTAACCATACAAAGAATTTTTAAGGTAGACAGAAAACAAGTCCAGAAAACCATGGAAGCTGGGGAGACCACAGAATTTCAAGGTTGGGGTTAGGCAGCATGAAGGCAAGACTTCAGGAAGGAGCCAGGAGGGAGGGGTAGGAGGAGCAGGTTGCTAAAAGCCTGCTCTGCTGGGAAATGTTACACAAGGGATGTGGAAGGTTCTGAAGAAAAGCAAACAGGGCAGCCAGTGAAGACCAGGAAAGTGTCCTGGAAAGATGATTCTCAAGGATGACCTGAAGGCAGGGAGTAAGAAAGGGCCAGGTCACTAGCCACAGCTCTGGCTGCAGCAGGATCTCAGAGTCTGTGGCAGGTGTGGGAGGAAAGCAGAACCCTGTGTCACCTTGAGTGACCACCTGAGTGGGTGAGAATTCAGGACACTCATCTTTGCATAGAACTAACTGCTTGTGCCCAGGCTTGATACATTGGTGCAGATAGTTCCTGTTACATACAAATATATAATTTCAGTTTAAACTGGAAGGGTATGCTGCACCTCAGGACATCTCATCTGCAGAACTGATTCGAACTTGACATTGCCAAATATTTGCTTAGGCAAGTCAAACTGTCAAATATCAGGTAAAACAAAAGATACACAGCCTGTCATCTATTCAAGAGAAGTTGAGACATCCTATATTTTCATGATTGTCACCCAGTAAGGACATTCAGACCTCAGATGACTCAACCAGAAAAAAAAGGGGTACCATTGGTGCTCCACTGGGATGCGGAGGCAATGATGATGCCGTTACCCCCATGTTGGTAGCACTATCATTGACTCTTACAAACAATGGAGATGAGCAATAGCGACCCAACAATAAGGGGACTTGGTGTAGGAAACAATCTAATGAACCCGAGCTACAGGAAATAGTAGGAGCCACTGGGATCAGCAAGGCCTCCTAAAGAAGGATTTTTAAGACAGGGAGAAAGATCTGGGGGCCACCTCTAAGACAGAGGTCAGATAGAGGATAAGTGCCTAGAAAGAGAAAAGAGTCACCCCAGAAAGAGTCAATGTTCCCCGTACCTGAGGGCATGACAAATAGAGTCCACTGAACTTGGTGACATGGTGACCAGTGGTGGCCTTGACAAGAGACATGTGACAGGCTGATGAGAACACACACTGGACTAGAATGTAAAAAGAGACCAGGCCACAAGACAGCATGAACACGGATGTCTTCTTGAAGTTTGGCTCTAAACAAAAGCAGAGGCAAAGGGAGAGACTGGGCAATGAGGAGCCATCAGCACAGGCTTTCGTCTGTACACTAAAGGAGACACACAGTGGGTCTTCATAAAGGCTTGCAAGCCTATGGTGTAGCTCAGTGGTAGAGTTGTGTCTAAGGCTGTAGATCTACTTCTGGCTTTGGATAGATAGAAAGGAAGAAAGAAAGAAAGAAAGAAAGAAAGAAAGAAAGAAAGAAAGAAAGAAAGAAAGAAAGAGAAAGAGGAAAGGAAAAGAAAGAGAGAGGGAGAAGGGAAGGATTAGTAAAAGAGAAATACAACTCAACACAACTTCTTTAACTTAGGGTCCCAAGGTAAAACCTCAGTCCTAGTCTCCTGCTCACCTTAAGTACTGTTACCGAGATATGGGACTCATCCTGGACCCTCTGTGCATAGCTCCCATACTCCCTCCATCCTCCAGTCCCAGATTCCTCTGAACAGTATCTCAGACCCTGCATTCACCACCACCATCCTCAGCCTCAACCTAGAGTCAGCCCTAGTACTTCTAGCTGGGACCCCTGAAGTAGCATCTTGACTGGACTCCCTGACCCCTCTTGCTCACTCCCCACTCTTGCTCACTGCCTCCTCTAGCTCTCTGCCCCCTCCCTCCCATTTCTCCCTGCCCCCACCTCCAGCAACCAGAGAAACCTTCATGAAATTTTGCAGTACTCAGGATAAACTTTAGAATCCTTGTAACTGGCAGGTGGAAATCCTGTTTGCCCCAAGCCTCTGTCTTCCAGATTCCCCTCTTCTCTGCTTTACACATTCACCAACCTTTTCTAGATGCTTGGAACTCTTGTCTACTACAACCCTGGAGTGTTCATCCGCCTCCTCAGTCTCCTCAGTCTGCCTACTTTACAACAGCACAACTCATCTTTCAGATCTCAGTTGAAATTGCATGTCTCCTAAGAGTCTAGATGACCAAAGCAATACAAGATATTTCTTCTTTGTCTTTGTGTGAAACTTGTCCTTTCTCTACATAGAACCTGTAGTGGATACGAAGAATTTTAGAGGACGGGAGGAGAGAACCCAAGCTGCCCTTGATCATGTGATCCTCTGACCCAGCCTTCCAAGTCCTGAGGTTATAGGTGCTTGCCACTACACTTGGCTACAAAGAAGTAGTTTTGACCCTGCTTTTAAAGCATGGCTCCCTGTCATTGTCAGGGTTTCTATTGCTGTGATAAACATCATACCCCCCCCCAAAAAAAATTAATCTGTGGAGGAAAAGTTTTATTTTGGCTTACAATTTTGATTTACAGTCCATCACTGAGAAAAGTCAGGGCAGGAACTCAAACGATGCAAGAACCTGGAGGCAGGAGATGATGTAGAGGTCAGAGAGGGGTGCTGCTTTCTGGCTTGCTCCTCATGGCTTACTCAGCCTGCTTTCTTATAGAACCCAGGACCACCAATCTAGAGATGGCACCCCCTACAGTGAGTTGGTCCTTCCCATAGCAATCATCAATTAAGAAACTGCATTACAGACTTGCCCACAGGCCAACTTGTTGGGATAATTTCCTCAATTGAGGCTCCTTCCTTCCAAATGACTCTAGCTCATGTCAAGTTGACATAAGATTACCCAGGACCTTACCCCAGAACAGAGGCTATTTGTATTGCTAGCCACTCTCAGCAGGTCCTTAGCCCAGCCTTGTACTTAGGAACCATTTAGTGCATGTGTTGAAAGCAAGACAACCAGCCAACCACTCCAAGAGCACTGGAAAGACCTAGAAGTAGAGGGAGGGATAAGAAGCCAGAAGTGCAAACTCTCTTGTGGGGTATGTGCCAGGTGGGCCCTGAAGTGGAAGGTAACCATGCAACTTCCCTGACAACTTCTGTCAATCAAGAGTCTCCTCACAGGGCTGGAGAGATGGCTCAGTGGTTAATAGCACTGATTGCTCTCCCAGAGGTCCTGAGTTTGCCGGGCAGTGGTGGCACATGCCTTTAATCCCAGCACTTGGGAAGCAGATGAATTTCTGAGTTTGAGGACAGCCTGGTCTACAGAGTGAGTTCCAGGACAGCCAGGACTACACAGAGAAACCCTGTCTCGTAAAACCAAAAAAAAAAAAAAAAAAAGGAGTCTTTTCACATATCCATATATCCATATCTGTGGTTACTGACTGTTTGAATGTGTCCAAATGTCCTCCAAGGCACCTCCCAGGCCTCCACTGTAGATCTGGGGAGACAAAATCCCTCAGGGAGAACCAGTTAGCACCAACCACTGAGAAGCAAAGAATATTAGGGAGATGGGAAAGGTGGCCAGGCTTTCCCAGGAGGTGTTCCCAGAGTCTGTGCAGTCCTACGGGGCCAGTCTTTTCTAGAGAGTGTTGCAAAACTTTCAGGAAATAGTTAATATATCGTAAATTCCAGAAGATTGGCTTGTTGTATTCTTTTAGAGACATTAGTTACTTTTCTTATCACTTAATAAAATACTTCACAGAAGTAACTTCAGGGAGACACATACTTTAGTTCATCAAAGCTGGGAAGCCACAGTGGCGGGGCCAGGCCCATCCACAGTAGCACAAGTGTGAGAAAACAGCTGCTGATGTCTTGGGGATCAGGAAATGGAGATGTAACCAGAAGAAGGTTGCCAGGGGCTTCTTACTGCCAGCTCCAAAGGTTCTATAACCTCCAAAAACAGTGCCACCAGGTGGGATCCAGACACTCAAGCACATGGGATTGTGGGAAACAGCTCATACCCAACACATAACAAGCCCTAAAATAACCTTCAATAAGCAAGACTCCAGAGGGAGCGTCCGAGCTGACGCCCCATGTGCACACTAGGAAGCCCCACAGGAAGGAGTTTCACAGAATCACAGGGAAGCCTGCTCTCCTAGTTCTGGCTGCACAGGGCAAGCTTCTAGGTGGCCGAAAAGGTGCATTGTGTAAAATTGGGAGATGAGAAGAGCCAAGAGGACTGTAGGGATGCAAGGTTATCTGCCCCGGGTCCCAGCAGCAATAAGACTTGGCAAGCTGATCAACAGTCTGTTTCCTCTAGCAATTCTGGGGGACAGAGAAAGATGGGAAGGAGATTTTAAACACTGGCAGATGCTACAAAATAGAAGTATAGAAAAGAAAAATGAAGAAAGTAAAAGGTGAGGAGGTGCCAGCCAAATCCAGACTGAAGGAACCCATGCTGTTAAGATGATGGGTAATGGTCCTGAAGATGAGTGTCTACTGGAGCACACTGCTAGGAGATAGCACAGTCGACTTCCCTCCCATCAGCTTTTCCAGGAGGACACAGACCCCACCAGGAAAGCATGGAATGACTCCCTGAATTGCAGGCGGAATGGCCACTGCTCATCACGGGGAGATGAATTTCATGTCATCCAGAGTGCCATGTCCTTGTCTGCCACTGTTGGAAGCATCTGTAGTACTTTAGGTGGTATCGTACTGTGCTATCATGATGGGCTGTGAGCTCACCCTGCTTCTGTATCCTGCTCAGGGAATACCAGAGTTGAGATGAGGGCAGGGCAGGGCAGGTCCTACGAGTTCAGCGTGGCTAACCCATAGCTATGTGAGAAGTGACTTGCCTCTGTGGAGGAGCAAGGACTTTCCTATGGCTCAGCCCATTTTTTTCCTTTTCCCACTGGGCCTTTGCAGCCAGAAAAACATTAGGATTTCTCCCCAGGTTGTAAGAGTTCCAGGAGTGCACTTACTATCAAACACTGATGCTGTAGTTAAGAGCACTGGCTGCTCTTGCTTAGGACCTGGGTTCAGTTCCCAGCACCCACATGTCAGCTCATAACTGCCTGTAACTCCAGCTCCAGGGGAATCTGAAGCCCTCTTCTGGCCTCTTATGGAACTGCATAAATATGTTGCACATATATGCAGGCAAAATACTCATACACATTAAAAAAAAAAACACTGATGTCTCAGGGTGCATCACAGGGAGGCAAGTTGAGGGTGGGTGACGCTGCACCTATCTGTAATCCTAGCTTTCTGTCCCTTACTTCCCCCCACACAGAGCAATCCTGATAGCCTTGGAGGAAGAAAGCACCTTCCCGTTCAAGAATGGTCCCTGGGGCTTGGTAGTGGCTAGACTCACGTTTCAAAAGCTGCCAATGGGCTAAGCTTCCTCCTACTGTTTGCTTTGGCTCAGCCCCTGGTTTTCCCCATTTTAAGTATCACTCAGAGAGCTGATAAAGAATGCAGATTCCCAGACCAGCCTCCAAATGTTCTAACCCACTGGATCTGGACAGGGTCCAGAGAGCTGCATATATTAACTAATGCCTTCTCCGTCACAACTGAGGGGTTTCAAAACAGCCTAGAAGATTCTGAATTAGAGGCATTTTGGTTCCACAGCAGTCCTCCCATCCCTGTCTTGGGATGGGAGCCGTGTTTCACCTGGCTGCTTCTCCTGAACAAGGACAGTTTAAACCCTCAGCTCATTACTGGAATCCTTAGCCACAGCCCCTGAGCCAGCGAACTGGTGAGATAGCAGGCTGCATGTCACCTGAATAGAGGACTGGAAACTAGGCCATTGTGCTTGGCTGGACAGATCCCATCCCCTCAGCTGCCACTTCCTTCCCTGTCTCTCCCATGAACCCTGCATCCAGCAGCCATTTCCATATCATGTAGACCAACCTGACCCAGAGCTCTGAGGGCAGAGGAAGATGGAGAGAGGCTTCTGAAGAGATACAGAAAGGGAAGAGAGTTTTCAGGAGCCCACAGCAGAGGGAGGGAAGAGAAGGATAGATGGACCAATGGGCCAGGCCTACGAAGCTACCAGAAATCAGTCCATTATGGCCAAGGGTTAGCCTGGACCTTGGAAGAGCCAGGACTTCTAGTCAGTGTTGGCCCAGCTGAGCCCTCAGCCCTCTTCCTTGTCCTTATCAGGGTCCTCAGCTCTGCAGTAAGAGGGCACAATGTGTTCAACCTCTCTGCTCCTGCATGCTCAGGCCCCTCACCCAACACACGGGTCTTCCTGGTCCAACATCATCTCTTCTGACTTCTCCTGTCTCTCTCCTCACTCCTCAGTCTACTCCTTTCTTCTTGTGTCCGTTTTCCTCTTGTTCTCCCTGCTTTTCTCCCTCCAATCATCTCTTTGCTTCTTTGTCTCTATTCGGTTCTCTGTTGGCCTTCCCTGGCCCCTTTCTCTGTGGCTCTGTCTACAGGACTCATACTACCAAGGCTGTCTCCTCCCATGTCTGGCCCTGGCTTGGATTCTGTGAGCATATCACATCAGCTCTGTCTCTGCCTCTGTGTCCCCTACTAGGGCTGTTTCCTTCTCCAAGAGAGCAACACTATATGGCTTGATGCCTGGCTCCTGTCTGGGCTGAGCTGTGAGCACCCACCATCCCAATGATGCTCCCACAGCTCACACCAAGCTAAGGAAAGTTCAGTGCAGAAGCAAACACTCGGGTTTCCACTGAGAAAGCAGAGTGGTCTCTGCCATCCAGGCAGCCTTCTCCAGCACAGACTGGTTTTCAGGCTTGGCGAGCTTCTTGCTTCCATGTGCTTCCTGCTCCATCCACTAACCCACCCTGACAAGCTTGAGACAAGCTTGAGAGAAGCCCAGCAAGCTCAGCTGAGGGTGGCTATGGATTTACCCAGGGCAGGGAGAGGAAAGAAGAAGGGTCCTGTTCCCTCCCAGTCCCCCAGTTCTTTGCAGTCTCTGAGCCTGATCTCTCTCCCTACTTCCAAAGTGGGATGACACACCTTCATGCCCAGATCACTGCTTTTTGGCATCTTTCTTTGTTTTCTCCTGACAAATGGCAACAGAGTTGAGGGTCTGGGTCTTCTGAAATTTTGGAAGAGGTGGGTCCTGCTCAGAGCCAGTCTACACCTTAACTGGCCACTCTATAGATGCCTGATTAGTCCTTGTTAGGGGTGCTGGGTACTGAGCTACATGCTTGGTTCACAGTTGGGAGCAGCCTTGAAGGACAAGATGACTTGTGCCCACATTGTTCTGTGATGCTGTCTGCCAGGAGCAGACAACAAGGGGCCAGCTGTGAAGGAGCCAATAGGGAGGTAACTAGAATGGGGTTGTGACAGAGACAACAGATGTCAACTCTAGGAGACTGTGGGCACATGGCAGCCATATTGTGACAAGCTTCTCTTGGCAGGAAGGTCTGATGCTGGAAGTATCATGCCTGCAACATGACCACACCCAAATTCCTGCAACCGCACACAAGACCCTGGGAATAGAACACCCCAAAACAAACTGAGGCAGAAGGATGAGGGTTGGTCGAACAGGGAGAACACTCTGCAGGCATTGTCCTTTCCAGGCAGCCTAAGAAAAGGGTGTGTTAGTTAGGGTTTGCATTGCTGTGAACAGACACAATGACCAAGGCAACTCTTATAAGGACAACATTTAATTGGGGTTGGCTTACAGGTTCAGAGTTTCAGTCCATTATCATCAAGGCAGGAACACGGCATCATCCAAGTAGGCATGGTGCAAGAGATGCTGAGAGATCTACATCTTGTTCCAAAGGCAAACAGGAGGAGACTGGCTTCCTCAAGCAGCCAGGAGGAAGCTCTCAAAACCCACACCTACAGGGACATGCTTTCTCCAACAAGGCCACACCTATTCCAACAAGGTCCCATTTCCAAATAGTGCCACTCCCTGGGCCAAGCATATTCAAACTACCACAAAAGGGATCCAGGAAAGACTCACCCACTCAGAGACCCTGGTGAGGAGAAATGGACTCTCCCATAAATAGGATATAATATATAACATTTATCTCCGCCCCATTTTTTTGAGTTAGAATTATTATAGTACCTAAGGGATCCTTCTGCTGCAACATTCAAAGTAGCCGGGACCACAAGTATGAGCCACACTGCTTGGTTCACTTCAGTTACAAGTGTTTTTTAACGCTGAGATCCTCTAGGGCTTAGGGAGAACCTGGATCCAGAACAGAAAAAGGTCTGAGCTCAGCTTTCCCTACTGTTGGTGGTGCGGGGCAGCAGCTCATCGATCTGGGCCTCAGATTTTTGGCTGTGGGGCAGATATGGCAGCCAAAAGCTTGCCTCCTAGAGCTGCGGCATGAAATGAGAGATGGCAGGAGAAAGATGTCCTCCTGAATTATTCGGAGGAGACCCCAGAGGGGTAAGCAAGGCTTTAAGACTCTTTCCCCATTCTCTCTTGGCTAGAAACAAGCCAGGTCTCCTCACCCCTCCAGGGTGGCTTCACCTCACCCCCTGCCCCCAGCTCCAGAGGAGTTGACAGGGACTGACCTCACCCACAACCCCTTTCTGCTTGCCCTCAGCTGTGTGGTAGATGAAATGGACTTTTCCAACATGGAGCTGGATGAAGCCCTGAGGAAGTTTCAAGCACACATCCGTGTGCAGGGGGAAGCCCAGAAGGTGGAGCGACTCATAGAAGCTTTCAGGTGAGAGTCCTTTCCCAGCTCCTCTCCCCATCCTCCAAGCATCCCTGATTCCTGGGAAACAGAAGTAGTGAAAAAAAGCTGCCATGATTCTGGGCACAGAGATACTACTCAGCGAAGCCCTTCTGGTATAGACGGGAAGGTGGGCTAAATGGAACAAGGGAACAGAATCCTTTAGTGAGTTCTTCAAGCTGGAAGCCACATGGGACCCTCCCTGTGGATGCTTCCTGCTTACATACAGACAGCCTATTTTACTAAGCACATGTGGGAGGTGGGTATTGGAGGATGGACAGCCAGTGGCCTCCCTGATCCCAAAATCCGTCAAGAACTTTGACAGAGGAACTCATGGTCCTACCCCCCCACCCCCTCCACACACCAGCCAGCGCTACTGCATGTGCAATCCTGAGGTGGTGCAACAGTTCCACAACCCAGACACCATCTTCATCCTGGCCTTTGCCATCATCCTTCTCAACACCGACATGTACAGCCCCAACATCAAGCCTGACCGGAAGATGATGCTGGAGGACTTTATCCGAAACCTTCGAGGTGAGGAGGCTGGACGGGGGAGGTGGGGCGAGGGTGCTGCACAGTGCAGCCTAGTCCTGCTCCTGTTACTTCTGTGAATATGAGCCCTAAGTGCAGATGTCATTTGTCCCTGGGGACTTAGTAACCCTTAGCAGGCTGGAAAAGTTTCATACTGAGTCTCCAGGTACCGTAGACCTACTCAAAGCAACAGGGCCCTATAGCAATACCTTCTGCCTTTTGTGTACTACAGACCATCCCCACTGGGTGACCTCAGGGTCATTGGTACTAGTCTGGTGTCTGCACAGAACCAGCCCTTCTCACCTCATGACATAGGAGAGAAGGAACTGGGGGTAGAACTTCTGGTTCTAAGTTTCTTGAATTCAGCCTTGCAGTTATTTGATAGCACCCAGCAGAGAAACCTTCCTGATCGATACCATGCATCTCTCACAGGCATCAGATCAAACCTATCCTATCAGTGTATGATGCATGGAACACTGAGAGCTCTGGGCATCAAAAACTTCAAAGTGCTGGGTGTGGGGCTGTGCATCTGTGATCCTCAGCACGGGGGTGGGGTGGGGGGAATAAAGCAGAAAGGTTGCCGATTGTCAGAGGCCAGCCTGGGCTATAGAGTGAGTTCAAGGCCATCCTGGACTATACAATGATATCTTGTCTCCAAAAATTAAAACAAAAAATCCAAGTTATGCAAGTATGTATTTAATAAAGTAAGAGAATTCTACAAGGTTTACTACAGAAAAGAGGAGCCTGTCCCTGTCACCTGCCATTCCCTAGAACTACGCTTTCAATAGTTTTCAGTTGCTTATTGATTTATTTTATGGTGCTAGGATAGAAACCAGGGACTTCTGAATGCTAGACAAGCCCCCTTCTGCTGAGCTATATCCCCAGCCTGTTGGCTATGTGTTTAGTGCTCCTTCCATGCCAATAAATGACATGCTGTTTCTTTCTTCCTATCCCTTGTTATAAACAGAAACTATATAAGATATGTAAATACAACAGTTTATATTCATGGACACTATGCGGTCACTCCTGTGTCTACAAAGTGGCCATTTCCATCACCGCAGAACCTCCTTTCTCACCCCATCCCACCCAAGACACTTGTCTGAGCTTACCACTATCGTGTCTTACCACTATCATGTCTTACCACTCTCGAGTCTTACAGTGCTGTCCAGTAGACTTCTTCCCTGAACTATTGAAATGGACTCACACAGTACATATTCTGTACTGTTTGGGATTTTTTTACTTAATAAATTTTCATTTTAAGCATTGCTTAAGTTTTCTATCATGTAGAGCTTTTTATCCACTTTGCTCATCCACCACCACCAAAACCAGTGCCAGATAGAAACGCTTGAGTAAACACAGCCCAAAGCGGACACTTCAGAATACCGTGGCTACAGTTTCCCATCTTCCCTTGATTGGTGTTTCCCTTTGTTTTCAATCTGGTTCCTATGTTTCTACCACTAAAACATCTTTCTTTCGGTGGGAGTGTGGAGCAGTTGGTAAAGGTCAGAGACAAGACACAATCAAAGCCACCTCCCTAGGAACTCAACAAGGAGGGAAATCATGTCCCTCTTGTATGAGGCTCTGACCCCTCCACGTTGGTAGGTGTGGATGACGGTGCGGACATCCCCAGAGAGCTGGTGGTAGGCATCTATGAAAGGATCCAGCAGAAGGAGCTCAAATCCAATGAGGACCATGTCACATATGTCACCAAGGTGGAGAAGTCCATCGTGGGCATGAAGACGGTAAGGGCCCACACAAAGCAGCACTCCCTGGAGCACTTGACCTCCTCTCCTGTGGTGAGCTAACCAGACAGCCATCTTCCATTTCCTGTCCTTTCCTTCATCCTGAAATCTCCCCCAATCTCTTCCTCACCTTTCGCAAAATCTGTTGGCCAGGGATTGAGCTTGTGCTATGTGCCAGGCACTGCATCCTTTGCCCCTTTGCATAATTTCCCCACCCTTTTTGCCCCTGCTGCTGTTACTAGGGTGAGATATCAGAAGGGACTGGCCAGTGATCTAAGGCTGAAGCATGTGGATGGCCAGTCAGGAAAGTTTAGGATACCCTTCATAAGAGACGGTGGATAGTAGGCATACCAGGTTGGTCCAGATGAGCAGACAGACAGAAAATGAACTATGTAGACTGTAGGTTTTAGTGACCTGGGCCCAGGAAACATGTCCTAATGCACAATGAGTCTTAAGCTGGCATCTGCTGTGGCTCTCTATGCTACTGGCACCTTACACTGAGTGCAGGGAAGTCAGGGACGCTTCATGACCCTCCCACTGGGGCGGCCTTTGAGCTCCGCCTGCAAACTCCCTCCTTCGTGCAGGAAGGATATCACTGCAGAGCCTCTAAAGGAAAGAGCTCAGCACTCATCTGATCTGCAAGCCAGTTGATATTTCAGTTACTGGAATAGATCCCAGGGTCCTTATAATCTCCTTTCCTTTGCACACCTGCGTAAGGGTGTGCAATGAAGAGATGGGTTAGGATTTCACACATGCTTAGTCACAGGGGGGAAAGGCTAGCGGTAGATTTTGAACACTCTGGAGGCTTATTTCAATTTGTTCTTCATCCCTCCATCTCATTACACTGGCATAATGAATCCTTTCTCTGAGTATGCTGCCCTAGAGGTGTTGCAAAGGAATAGAGGCCCCCAGATGAGAGGTAGAGAGTCGTGTTGCCCTTCCCATAGGAGCAGAGACCACGCCCACTCCCTGGACCTCCATCTCTCCTGTAAAATGGAGCCCCTTGGCTGGGAAGAGGTCCCTGGGGTCTCTGAGGTCTTCACTGTAGAACCCTATCTGGGCTCCAGGTGCTGTCCATGCCACACCGCCGCCTGGTCTGCTGTAGCCGGCTCTTCGAGGTGACCGATGTGAACAAGCTGCAGAAACAAGCCGCACACCAGAGAGAAGTGTTCCTCTTCAACGACCTGCTGGTGGTGAGCAGTACAGGCCAAGGCAGGGATAACTGAAGCTGGTGCTGTCCTGAGTCCCTGCCGAATGGGACTGGACAGGGCAAGACTAAGTATGGAGGCCCTGGGCAGGGTGGACCAATACTGAAGATGTGGATATGCCAGGTTTCCACATGATACACCACGAATTTAAGGCACAGAGACAGGCCAATGTGAAAATGAGCCAGACCCCAGACAACCTGCCTCTCCATGGTGCCAAAAACCTGGGGTGAGGCATACAGCATTGGTGCCACAGTCCTGCTCTGGAGGCCATGAGAAGACCACTGTCCCTTGGCCCAGGGAGAGGCTGGATAGCATGTGTATATGTGGTGTATTTCTCTGAAAACAAGTGTCCCATCAGTAAATCAATAATCCATCCCACTGTGCAGGAACTTGTCCCTAGTGCCAAGAAGCAGGCAGGGGTGAATGAGCTCCACAGAGCCATCCTCTTGGGCTGTCTCCATAAGTGAGTCATGCAGAAACCTGTGCAGGATCCCACAGGGGCACCTCTCACTCCCCATCCTGCCAATCAGGCCCAGTGACAATCTCAGGTCATCCTTCTGTAGCCAGAATAGCAGAGCAGCACCCTGGCGCCTGTCACTCACAGAGCCAATACAAAAAGGTGGAAGCTAAACCTTACTCAGAGAGCAAACAATCTGAGAAGACAGTGGATTACTTCCATATTATCCCCTCCCAGCAGGTTAGCGGGGGTTTGGGGGGGGGCATAGGCAGTGAGTCATTCCAGAGCTCAGTTTTGTCCCTCAGTCAGGCAGTCGTCTGGAGGACTTGTGATGACCACACTTCCCTTGTTCCAACCCTTACCCTCTTCCGTCGTACAGTGTTAGGGCTCAGGCACTTCTGGAAGTCCTGAGTCTAGTTAGCAATGCTAGTTCGTGATACTTAATCCTGCTTGTATTAAGTAGTCCTTTATTCCTGCGGGAGCATTGGGTCTAGGGGGAGGGGCTTAACTCCAAATAAGCAAAGTATTGACAGTAAGTGTGGACAGCCAGTGATAATGTGTGTGTGTGTGTGTGTGTGTGTGTGTGTGTGTGTGTGTGTGTGT
>JANHMN010000008.1:61706004-61717182 GCA_030674055.1 Rhabdomys pumilio | reverse complement strand
ACAGACAGACAGACAGACAGACAGACAGACAGACAGACAGACAGACAACAGACAAGAACATGGCTTGGCTCTGAGGAGAGGCACCAGAGACAGACCATAAATGGGAATCTAAAGAGAGGAATCAGGGCCCGCATGGTAGAAGTGTCTTCTTAGAACTGTCTGAAAAGGCATGGGCCTGCGACCAGGCTCTGATTCACAGACAGGAGTCATGTGTGGTGACCACTAATGCCCATTTTGATGTTAGTGCACTTCTCTGGGTGAGAATCTCTGGCACCTGGAAGCCTGTTAGCTAGAGACTCAGAGGCAATGCCCTGGGGAGGCACCTCTTGGTGTCTGTGGGAAGGAAAAGACTGCTGCTGCTTCAGGAGTTATGGCCTGAACAGCAATTCTAACATTCTTACGATGTGTCTGCCCTGGCCATCTGCTCCCGACCCGTGCAAGGAATCAAGATAGCAGCTCTCCATCTCTCTGCCCTTCAAGACCAGCTTGAGTGGGGCAGGAAGGTGATGGGGACTTGACTCTGCCCTTGACTATCTCAGCAGCTCTCAGATGCAAAGGGAATGGCCAGTATGAGGACAGCGCAGGTTAGGTCCACAGGACCCCTTCCAGTTTCCCCGGCATTCAGGGCTCAGGCACCTTAATGGCAATGATGAGGCTTCCTCCTTAGTCACACCCTGGGCCACAAGGAGGATGGCCCTGCTTCTCAAGCTCAGTAGATAGAGAGAGCACACAGGGAGGACTTTGCCCTGCAGAATCATCTCACAGGAGATGAGACTGGGGCCTGGAGAGCCATGGTAGTGGTTGGTATTCTCCACACTTCCACAAAAGAGTGGTTTGAGAAACTGTTTCTCTGTGGGTGGAGAGACTAGCAGTGGGTATGGGGGGGGGGGGTGTCAAAGCCAGGACAAAAAGTATCCTATGGACATCAGGCAGGAGAGATCTGGAGGGAGGCTCTGGGAGGCTTGGGTGGCCAGCCCCAGCAGCTGGGAATTAGTGGTAACATTTCATGCTTCTCTGGCTGTTTCTAAACTAGGTGTCAATTCACAACAGGCTTCAAACGTCCCAGCACAGCCCCAAGTTGGGGGTCGAGAAGGAAGCGCCAGCACCATCACCACCAACATCACCACCACCGTTGCCGCCAGACCCACAGCCTAGCCCCCTGAGGGAGCAGCCCCCACTGCTGCCACTGCCACCACCCACACCCCCAGGCACCCTGGTACAGTGCCAGCAGATTGTCAAGGTCATTGTCCTGGACAAACCCTGCTTGGCCCGCATGGAGCCCCTGCTGAGCCAGGCTCTGTCCTGCTATGCCTCATCCTCCTCAGACTCCTGTGGCTCCACACCCTTGCGTGGTCCAGGCTCCCCAGTTAAGGTCATCCACCAGCCTCCACTGCCCCCGCCCCCACCCCCATACAACCACCCTCATCAGTTCTGTCCCCCAGGCTCTATGCTGCTCCGGCGTCGCTACTCCAGTGGCTCCAGGAGCCTGGTGTAGGCTCTACCCTTAGCACCCCAGTGTCCCAGTGGGCTGTCCTTCAGGAATCTGGGCTACTCCCTGGCACTCCTCACATCTTGGCATAATGCCTTCCTGGCCACTGGTCACTGTTGTGGAAAGAGAATGCCTTGGTAAGATGGTTTGCTTGACCCAACTATCCTTCACTAACTGATTTGAGTACCTCACCACAAATACGTACCACCTTCTCACTCTTCTAGGGGTCCCACATGGCCAAATGGGCCTTCTCCACTGTGTTCACCATGCTCCCCTAATTAGTCTGTAGACTGAAGGAAACTGAAACCAAGGGGCCTGTGGGCTAATAGGTTTGCAATCTTGGTCTATTAGTGTCCATGTGTTGGGCCAGTGGACAAGAGCAAAAAGCTAGACCTGCCAGCCGCACACCCTGGGACAGGGGCAGGCTACCCCAGCATAAGGTGTATCTATGGCCAAGCTGAATCAAAGAAAGCTATCCCTGGCTCCCTGGCAGGGCCTAAACATAGCAGGAAAAGGGAACTTTGTCTGCTGCGTTTGTTATCCAAACCTATAATCAGGAAACTGGTTCTTAGCTCCCCAGGGACATTGGCTACCTTAACCATGTCTGCTCTCCTGCCTCCTCCAGACCCAGGAAAATTTCAAGAAAGAGAAGAGGGCAGGGCATTCAGGTCTGGCTGGGTCAGGTCAACTCGGCCCTGGAACTGTGAGGTCATGTCTTCAAAGTGCACTTTTTAAGAACATTTCTTGGTTCTCTATCCTTAAACACTTGGCCAGTGCCAAGTGTACACAGGCAGTTACCCATAAACATGAGTGAGAGCCATGTTGATGACTTCCTTGTGGAGCCAAAAGCAAGGGAATGGGGCGCCGGTCTGCCCAGCAGAGGCATGACTTGGCCTGGAGTCAGAGATTCCTGGTGTATGACGCTGCAGCCTCTGTGTACACAGACAAGGTGAAGCAGTGAGCTTCCAGAGTCACTGTGTCACCCTTGTTGCCCTAGCCTTGAAACAGTCCCTCCCTGGAAAATGTACACTGGCTTCCAACAGGAATGGCCTAGAATTCCTGGACCTTTGATACTGCAGAGCAGAGCAGAGCAGAGCAGAGCAGAGCAGAGCAGAGCAGAGCAGAGCAGAGCAGAGAAAGCTTATCAGCTTTCCAGGCCTACCAGCACCAGAGTCAGTACAGATAGCCCTGGCCCTACAGCGCCCCAGACAGATGAGGCAGCCCCAGAGACAACAGGGGTGATGTTATGGGCTGTCATGTTTATGCCATTTTCAGGGACCACCTGTCATAAGCCAGGCCAGCCTCCTTTGTCCTATGTCAACAGCTATTTCTGACCATCCTCAAGATGTCCTCCTACTCAGAGCCTGTTTTTAAAGTTTCCCAAGAGGCAGGAGGCACAGTGAACATGGTCAGAATTGGAAGTGAATTGGCTTTTCCTGGTCTCTACTATGCACCCCAAGATTCAGTACTCTGAACCAGATAGGAGGCAAAAGCAACCCAGGCTTTTAGAGGGGCCAAATGACCCCATTTCACATGCATGCATGTATGTGCATGCATGTGCGTGCGTGCGTGCGTGCATGAGTGTGTATGTTTTCACCCAAAGGTCATTATGATGTCACCCAAGGTGTTTCTGGCCTATTCCTGTAACTTTTGGCCGATACACTATCTCCCCAGAGGCTCCCTGTCTGTGCTGGCTGCTTTGGGCCCTTCTGGAGCACCCGTGTTTCAGAAAAATCATCAGAATCTGTCAGGCTGGAACAGCTGACAAATAGGTGCCACGCTTAGACACCTCACCCATCTGGGCTAAAGCACAAAGGGTTAGCACCCAGCTTTGACTGTGATTGGATGAGCGAGAGCACAGAAAATAGAGGGGAATTTTGACTAATATGGAGGGTGTGGGGTATGAAGGAGAGTGAGTTGTGAATGTGTCTGTGCATGTTTCTGGAGTAGAGGTCATGGTGTCAAGGGCTGATGAAGAAGGTCATAACCCTGGATAGCCCAGTTCCCATTGCCACGCCCTGCTCCCTGTTCACATCTGGCTTCGAACTAACAGTGCCCTCTGTCCCCCTCAACCTCAGCTGAAGCCTGGCTTTCCAGATGGACTCCAGCATCAGCAGAGGTTTGGGGGCTGGCCCACCTGTGCAGGCTCTGAGAACCCAGAGTCTCATTACCCTGCGCCTTTTCTCCAGGGAAAGGCTTACCCAGGGTTGCTGCAGTAGCTCACCTACACCCTGCTAGTCAGCGCAAAGTCCTGCACAGGAAGCCACACTGCCTGGGGTCACAGCAGGGAACAGCCCTGAGCTGGCAAGGCTTTGAACCCCCAGTAGCCCAGAGCAGGAAGGAACTGGCCCACCTTACTGGTCAGGCAAAATTAGAGCCCTTAGCATGTGTGGCATCTGTTCTCTTAACAGCCAACCTAAAAATGGTGGAATTCACCTGTATCTTAGTTCCTAGAGACCTGGGAGAAGCCTCCTCCCCTTCCCCATAGCAGGGCCTCCATTTTTTTTGTAGAGGCCCAGAAAGAGGCTCTTGAGTCTCCAGTCGTCTCTTAAGGGAGCAGTGGAGTGCTAGTTGAGTTTCCAGATCTGAGCACCCTAAGATGCCCCAGTCCATCAACTCTCTAGGCCTTACTTTGGGGAGCCTGGGCCCCTCTTCCAGTTTATCCATTTGGCCTCAATTCCAGAACCAAGTGGGAGGTGGAACCAGCTTTCTTACCTCCTTTTAGGCTATCCCACCTGATGTAGTCCTGTCTTGGCAGCCTTTCCTAGAAGCTGGCCTGTCTGTCTTTTTGTCCGCAAAGATGTCTTGCTCCCACAAATATGTATCAGTCCTGGTTCTTTAATCACCCACCCCAATGTCCAAAGTGTGCCAGGATGTCTCTGTTACCCAGTAGAGATTCCTGATGTCATTCATCTGTCTGTCTCTGCTTCAGCTGTCCATCTTCCAGCGGTACCTCCCCTCCCCTGCTCACCCCTCACCAGATGGAGTGACAGCTCTCTGGGGACAGGCAGGGTGGCTGCACTCAGCAACTAATCCAAATGGCAAATATTTTGTAACAAAATAGCCCAGAGGTATTTTATCTGTTCAATTCCTAGAGTTTTAGAGATTCTATTGAACTGTGTCACTTGAGCAAACTTGTGTCCGTTGTTTCTTTCACACTTGTGGGGTGTTGGGTGGGAGTGGGGAAACCACCTTAAGTTACAATGTCTTCCTTGCTAGGGTCCAGAAAGACAATATACTGACCCTCAGACCTTGAGGCTACTGGGCCCCTCTCTGGCTGTGGCAACCATTCTTATCCCCAGGACAGACAATGTCTTACGGTCTAACTCCATTAGGAAGCCATATCTTAAGAAATCGAGGTCTGGGTGCTAGAATAGTAAGGTGGGTGGGTGAGTATCAGGGCAGAGCTGAGGCAGAAGACCAGATAATTGCTCTGCAAGTACAACCTGCCTCTATCCCAACTAATATATGTGTGCATCTGGTGGGGAGCAAGGCCTGACCATCTGCTTCTAATTTTCACTAACATTCACACTCAAAGTCTGACACCTGTTCTAAGGGATGGATTAACAAAGCCAAGGTAATAGGCTCGGGTGAAGGAATTATGGGACACTGTTGGGGCAAGAGCCACTAAGTAAAACAATATTTTCAAAGCCCTTTCACGTACCAGATCTCCCACTGGGAGCTGAACAAGAATCCAAGGTTCCGGGAAGAAAATGAAAGCCAAATGACTATGAGGTGGGTTCAGAGATGAGCATAGTATCTTACTCCTGTAATCCCAGCACACAGGAGGCTGAAACAGGAGAATCACCACAAATTTGAGACCTCCCTGGGATACATAGTGAGTCCCATGCCAGCTAGAAATATATAGCAAGATGTGGCATCAAGACACAAACAAGATATGTCTAAGAGGCCAGAATAAAGGCCAAGCAGAGAAGGCTGCTGTTCATATTCACAGCTAAGGATGTTGCAAGCTCATCTCCATGGACAAGGCAGGAGGTCACTGGGGGTGATTTCTCCTCACAAGAAAGGGCCTCAGCCATGCACCAGAGAACCTTTTTCTGAGGAGGAAAATGATTGGTACCTGCAAAGAAGATGCCTAGCTCCCCAGATGCCCAGAATTCTTAAGACCCAGACATCTAAACAGCTCCACAGGTTATTTCCATGCACTTCTATTAAAACCTTTCATGTCATAAGTTCACCCTTTTCCAGGAAATGGGAAATTCCAGAAGAAGCAGATACCAGATTGGACCTGTCCTATCCTGGGAATTCTCTGACCCAGAAAGCAGAAGGCTGGCCCCTTGAGACCATCCTTGAGGGGTTCAGCTAAGGTTAGGCCTGGGAGAGAGCCTAAGGCCAAGAGGATTCAAGACCAATGATGTAAGCAGGCTAGCAGGCAACTCTACTCTCCCAACTTTCTGGCCACTGCAGTATGGTCCAGGAGAAAGGATACCCTCCAGAAAGAAAAGGAGACCAGACTGTTCTAATGGAGTCTCTGGGTCCATCTGTCCTAGGACAATGTCTCTGATGACATTTTGTAAATGGAGGACTTACTCATTGGTGATTGACTTAGAAATCTTCCAGGGGTCCCAGAATTTATGGGTTTCTGACTGTGAGCAATGAGTCAGAATAAGATGCTGGTTCCAGAGTTGGTGAATTAAATAATAAGCTTGTTCACACTGACAGGCAGTGGGTGGGTGGATACACATCACTACCGCCAGACCTCTGCTCTCAAGGCCACTCAAAGCAACGTCCACAGGAACAAGAAATGTCCAGCTTTATCTACACAGCGTGGTGACATGAGAAGGGTGGTAGAGACAGGTGTTGAAGTGGGTATTCAGAGAATGTCCAAAGAGGACAACGAATCCAGGTCAGGGTCAGAGAAAAAACACTCTCTTAAGAAATCATAGGATTGGCCTTTTCGATTATCCAGATCAGATAATTGCCAGAAACCTGGACCAGTGAAAGAAGGGCCTGAAGGTGGGCGAGCAGATAACTCGGAGGAGGCAAAGCTGGGGAATGAGCCTGCTGTGGGACTTGGACTGTCCCCATGGAGCTGGAAGGCTTGTGGGGTGAGGCCTAACCAGACCAGGATACATTTCCATGAGTCTGACACCTGATAATAGAGAGTCCTCACAAAAGAAGCTCTCTCTGTCTCCCCAGTGCTCTGACCCTTGGTGTCCACAGCCATTCTCTCTGGACAAACATTCATTCTGACAGCCTGTCAAGAACCTTGCCCATTGGGCCCCTTCATCTCCCTCCCACCAACTCCCTTCTCTGACCCACCCGGCTATGGATGAGTGTGGGGACACTGTGAGAACAGCCTATCTCAGGGTACACACATATGACTCTGAAGCAAGGTCCATTCCACAGCCCTCCAAGCAGACCCTTTGGAGTGTGGAGAACTCTCTCCTCTGAAAGGACTGAGGCCACAGGACAGAGCATAAGAAGCAAAGCAAAGTCGTGTTCTTTACTGTTCCCCTTTTCTTTCTAGGTAGGCAATGAGGCCCAGAGCTAGCCCTTTTGAAGCAAAAAGGTTAAATGGCCTGGGAAAGGGGGCAAGTTCAGAACTGGTCCCAGCAGGAAAACTCCATTCTGGATTAGACCAGAAAATAAAAGCACTGGACATAAACAAGAAGGATAGAAGCCCTTCCAAACCCTACCCCACCCCCTTCCAACAGGTCTGTGGGTTTTGCTCCCTAGAGAACCAGCCAACCCCTTGCAACTCAGGGCTTCCTGCTCTCACGACCTCAGGATTGAGTGACCTCAGGCTCAAGCTAGACTCTAGGAAAGCCAGGGCTAGATGCAAAGCAGGATAGAGATCTGACGCCCCCAACCGTCACCCCACCCCCCACCCCCTACCCCAGTGTTTCAAGCTTCCTGGGCAGACGTGCCTTATTCTCCTTTCCTAAGAACCTCATCTCCTTGACCTATAAGACATCGGTGCTGTAAGCAGTCACCCTTGGGACATAGAAGAGGGGGGTAAGAGGGCTGTGTCCCTTTTCACACCAGATCTTCAGGGATATTTACTTTAACTAACTAGGTTAGCTATTCTTCTTTGTTTTTCTTTTTCAAAACAAGGTTTCCTTTTTCAAAACAAGCCTTGGCTATCCTAGAACTCACTCTTTAGAGCAGGCTGGCCTAGAACTCACAGAGATCCACCTGCCTCTGCCTCCCCAGTGCTGGGATTAAAGGTGTGCACAGACACCACCTGCCTAGCTATTCTTCTTGTGGATACATCGGAAAAAGAACAACAGAATCATTCAAAATAAGTAGAAGGAAATGCATAAGAAAGACAGAAGTGGAGATGAAGTAGAAAATATTCTGCAATAGAAAGAGTAATGGATCTGACTGCTCACTGGATGGCCCATGAAGTGGACAGACTTCTTAGATGGATCATGGCTGAGCCAGTGAGTACAGAAGTTAGAGCTGCAAACGACCACTACAGAGAAACCGTAAGCTCATAACTACCAAAACGTCTTACCACAATGTAAGACCAAAGCATGCCAAGGATGACAGTGCATGCCTTTAATCTCCGGACTTCTTGGAAGTCTGAAGCATGAGATTTGTGAATCCAAGGACAGCCTGGGCTACATAGTAAGACCCTTTCTCAGAAAACCAAAAGTTTTTCTCACACCCTGGCCATCTTGGTTGGGGGCCATTCTACACCTAAGGCAGAGAGATGTCTGCCACAAAGAAAACAAACTATCTCTGGAGATGATCAACTCTAGACCCCAACTAATGAGCAGTAGAAAGAACATGCTGGGCTCTAAACAGACTCTAAAGAGGATCAGAGAGAGCAAAGGACAAATGGTTCATGCTCACCAACTGCCCAGCTTTGAGGAAGGCTA
The DNA here is from genome assembly GCA_030674055.1 of Rhabdomys pumilio. NCBI lineage: Eukaryota > Metazoa > Chordata > Mammalia > Rodentia > Muridae > Rhabdomys > Rhabdomys pumilio. The sequence goes on along the minus strand of JANHMN010000008.1, from coordinate 61,708,845 downwards.
TTGATCAAAGGTATTGCCCGTCAACACAGTGGCAATAATGTTGACTAGGGCACAGCATGCAGAAAATACTGTAGCGTGCACACCCTGGCTGCCATTGATCTGGGGGCTCCTGATATTATTAGAAGCATGCCAGTACACACTGGAGAAAGTTAAGTAGGAGATATTTTTCTTTAATAAAGCTTCCCAGAGTTTGTTTTTTTAAACCCTAAAGTAAAAGGGGAAGAGAAGACATTTTGAGACAGATGACAGTGACAGTGCAGTTTTTAAAAGTTGGTGTACACAGTCCCCAAATCTCTACCTGACACTGGATCAGGTGAGTAACTGCATCTATGTACACTCGGGGAACAGAGAATGCTAATCTCTCACAAACCCCTTAGGAAAAGACAAAACTCATTCCTCGTTTGTAAGCGCAACACAACCTTAAGAACAAAAAGACCCTTTTCCTCACTGCCCATAAGGGAAATTGGAAAGAAGAGTACAGAGACTTAAGAGACTACATACAAAAATTACACACAAAGTATTAACCATCTGAGCATGGCATCAAGTGGCTAAAACCCAGCATTCTGTGACTAAGTTGGGTTTGTCCCAAGAATAGAAAGATGGCTTAGTATTAGAAAAATCAATTCATGTATTTCAGCACATCAACAGAATAAAAGACCATCTAACAGATGCCGGAGAAGAAGCAAGTTAAATTCATCTCTTCTTTTCCTGTTTTCCTTTAGTGTTTGACCTTTGAGACGTGCTCTCACCTGCAGCCCCACTGGCCTCAGCATCCTCATTGCTACACCCCCACGCCCAGCTCAGCACTCATAATTATTACTTTTAAATAAGACAAAAGTGGAGCCAATGAAACGCCATCACTTACTAAATACTATCCATCAAACGTCTGTAACAACAGTCTCACTCAGTAGTGAAACGTTAAGATTTTTGTCAAAACTGGGAAGGAGGCAGCATCCCGCCTTGCCGCCACTTCTAGGCACCCAGGGATGGAAGACAGGAGAAAGGAATTAGGAGCCTTGATTGGAAAAACATGGTGACTAGTTCCAGACAGCTCATTTGTCTGTGTGAAAAACCCCAAAACAATTAAGTTGAGGCCACAATAAGGCAGAGAACTCAGATGTCTTGCTGGCTGGCTGCTCCCAGACTGTCCTAACAGCTCCTGTGTCCCCTGAGACCCTTCTCTCCACAGCTGAACAAATGCTACCTCTCCGGTAGAGCCCTGACCCAGCCAGGAGAGCGTGAGGCCCCTTTGTTTACTCCCATGAGGAACATTCTGCCAGGATGGACAGGTCTGCCCCAGTCACAAGGAGTGGTTATGGGTTCTGGCCTCAGGGCCAGGTCTTGGGTGCTAATGGAGCTTCTGTCCCCATGCTATTGGGATTGAAGTGAACAAAGCAAGCCTCAGAATGTGTCTGCCTCAGTTCTGGCAGACCCTTGTCACAGCAATGGGACTGACCTCCTCTCTTACAGATAGACCCTGCTCGGGCTTTGGCATCTGTCTGTGGCAATTCTATGCTTACCTATGTGACCTACAGACAGACTCCTCAGACCAGATGGGAAACCCAACCCACTTATCACGGGATGTGGAACCAGAATGCTGGCCCTGGGGCATCATCCCATCTCAGCCTGACATGACCTGTCAGACCTGCTTTGCCGATTATATTTGTTTCCCCATTCCATGTGTCCTTCCTGACCTCTCTCCATGGGTGGTTAACAAGCTTTTCATCCCTGTCAGATCCAATCGGCCCTCATTACTTCAGTGAGCCGCTAAATCAACAAAGAAGCAATGTGGATCCGGTCACTAGGGAGCTGGATGTGGAGCTCAGAGGGAGTGGCAGAGGCAAAGGCTGTCGTCCCTCAGAGTGAGACAGACAGCAAGTGAGTCAGAGAGCCCTAGAGGCACCCAAGGAGGGGAAGACAAAGGAAAGGCCAAGGACATAGACCGGAAGAGGACAAATGAGCCAGTGTCCACAGAGACTTTACCTTCCATGGTCCAGGCAACAGATAAGAGTGCCAGTGAGGTATCCAACCTGATTTCTAGGGGTGCTCTCTAGGCTTTACCAGAAATAAATAAATAAATAAATAAATAAATAAATAAATAAATAAATTTTTAAGGGAGTTCTACTTTCCTCTGCCACAAGGGGGCAGAAAAGAGCTCCATATCGGCCCCAAAGCAGAAGCCTGGACTTTTACAGCACCAAGCAGCATTGGTAAGGTTTCTAAGAATTCTTCTCTTGAATTTCTTATTTTCCTTACTAGCTAATCCAATGAGGATTAGCAAAGTGCACATAACAGTCTAGAAGGAGACAGCAAGGGCTGCCAGGAGTCAGGCCAACTGAAGCACTTGGAGTCCACAGATGCACCTTCTCAAGAGGAGAAGGTGGGAATGCTCAGAGGTTATCTGAACCCACACAGATCAGGCTATAGATTATCGCTCTAACCACTAGGCATTGACTCTGTTTATCTATGCATTCTTTCTTGGGAGTAGGGCTCTGTGCCCAGGACAGTGTCTTCAGAACTCCATTCCCTCCCCTCCCTTCCCTTCTGAAGGCCCACCATGAACTCACCTGCAGCTTGCTTTCCTGGAACCCTCAGAAGCCAGAGGCTGTGTTGTATGATTTAGCAGGTGGGAAGGGATGCTTGGGAAGGGATGCTTGGGAAGGGACCAGACAAAAAAGAGGTAAGTGAGGGGGGTGGAAGACAGAAAGACAGGGAGGGAAAGAAGGAAAGAGAGGAAGGAGGAAGAGGAGGAAGAAGATGATGAGGAGGAAGAGGAGGAGGGGGAGAGGGGGAGAGGAGAGGGGGAGGGAGTGTAGGATAGAGTCATACCAGTGTATCTGG
>JANHMN010000008.1:61652729-61699680 GCA_030674055.1 Rhabdomys pumilio | reverse complement strand
AAAAGGCAACCCAAAAGGAAGAGATCAAAAGACAGATGGTAAAGGAGAAAGAAAGGGAAGAGAAATGGAAAGACACGGAAGAAAAATGAGAAAGCAAAGAGCATGATATAGCACAGGCAAAGCAAAACACCGGATGTCAGGGCAAGAGGAGACCAGGCAAGCAGGGAAAGAAGCTGCGTCTTGAAAGGGTGTTCACACAAGCCCTGTTCGGCTCCCATGGAGGCAGGGTTGCCCTCGCTTGCCACACTAGCAGCTCTCACCTGTAGCAGTTGTTGTGGTACTTGTTGTAGCTTCCCAGGGCTGTCAGGCACCCCTGGCAGATGGCAAAGGAGAAGAAGATCTGGGTGCCCGCATCCATCCACACCTACACGAGGCCCAAGAAAGTCGGTCGAGGCAACCAGGGCCTCAAGCTGTGGCTAGCAGAATGTAGCGCCTGCCTACAGCACAGCCCACCTCTTAATGTCCTGCACAGCATCATGCCTGCATTCTACTGCCCGGTAACTTGTTCCCTTTCTCTGAAGCCACCTTCCCATAGGCAGGACCCATTTCCAACTTGGCTCTGTGACTACTCAGGAAGTATCAAGTGCCTGTGGGCTATTTCATTCCCAGGTGGCATCTACAGACCCAGGTAAAGTGAAGAGTCCCTGGCATTCATTCAGCCAGTGTGTCTACATGGCACCTTATGAACTGTGACCTGGTACACAGGCTACCTCCTAAAAATATAAAGAAACCCACCAAGGCTTCTTGGTAGAAGAAAAAAAAAAAAAGAGCTCAGAGGAAGAAATGCAAATGGTTAATACATTCCTGAAGACATGCCCAGCCCTACTTGTAGTGAACAATAAAACAAAGTATAAAGTGCTACTATTAAGTCTACAAAGTTACCAAAGAGTAAAATACATTCTAACTGGGGCTGGGGTATTAGCAGTGGCCTGAGGGGCTAAGATTAGTCCCTATAAGCAGGTTAAAAAGCCAGGCATACTGATAAGCCCAGCACAGATCTCAGGGGGCCCCTGGCTGGGCAGTCTGCCCTAAGTCCCAGGCAGATGAGAGACACACTGGGGATGGGGGTTTGGATGGGAAGGGGGTTGTTAAGCAACCCTCAGATGAATAATATTCAGAAAAAAAATTATTGTACCTGTCCTAACAAGGTACTTTTTCCTTAGCACTGTTCCCTGTATGGACACAATAGAACAACTATTTGTAAAAAAAAAAAAAAAAAGTTGAAACTGTGGCATTATAAGCAATCTAGAGATGATTTAGTGTGTGTACTAGGACAAGCTTGGGTCAGACACAAAGACTCATTTCTAATGAAAGACTAAAGAGTCTGTGGGTGTGGTGTCATGACAATCACCCCCAGATACTGATAGACTATGTATATTTAAAAGTAGACATCACCTCAGTGTCTGAGGCTGGGGCTCAGGTTTCAGCAGGGCAGAGAGATGGTTTGTTTTCTCCACTGTGACCCAGCACCAGGTAGTGCCTAGCTATTAAGAGGCCCTTGGGGTATTTTTGTTGAATAAATTAGGTTTGGCGGGAATATTATACCGACACTGAGATGACATCTAAAGATGCATTTAATAGCATGGAAAAGTATATAATATAATTTACATCAAAAGGATCTATTTCTCTAAATAAAGTTTCCTCAGTTGTGTTAATATATGCACACAACCTGGGGGTGGTGAGAGGAAGCAGACTAATACGCTAATGGCAGTGGTGGGATCTCAAGGTACCTTCATTCTTGTGTCAAACATTTCTATGATGGCTAGTTTTTCCCCAACTAACATCTATTTCTCTTAAACCAAAGGAAAAGCAATAAAAGACTTTGAAAGTCCAGTACAGTCTGGGGGAGGACACATATTCACTAATAATCCTCTTGTGGTGCCCACCTGGGGGTCCTTGAGGCGGAGCAAGTCTGGCTTCAGGTAGAAGACGATGCCCTGGTAGGCTCCCGGAAGGGTAACACCCCGGATCAGGAGAATAATCAACATCAGATAGGGGAAAGTGGCTGTGAAGTAAACAACCTGGAAGGCAAGCAGGCAAAAGCACTCCTGGCATTGGTACACAGAGGCAGAGGGGAACCAAGGAGTCTCCAGTGGTTGTCCTGCCCTGCCTCTGCCTATTCCCAGGCATAGCAGAACACACCACATCCATCCATGGGGAGCCCAGACCCCCAGCTTCATACAGTCAGCTGATGGCGAGCCTATGAAACTTTCCACACCTCTCTTCACACATTCCAGTGGCTCTTACTCCCCAGCAGAGTGTGATACACAGCAGCAGGGAGAACAGGAGGGGAGAACGCAAGTGGGAAAGACAGAAGAAGAAGCTCCCAGCCCACAATGTTTCAAAGAGGACTTTAAGTCCAGAACCTGGTCCCTTCCATCCACCACCCTGGGTGCCCTCCCCAAAGCCCCTGAGGGTGGGTCCCTCTCCAGGAGGAAGGTGGCCAAGTTTGCTGGCCATCAGTGGGGCGATCCAGATAGTACTTTTCCAGATTATGACTGGGGCAGCAGCAGTGGCCCGTGAGCACTCTGGAGACTGAAAAGGGATCCTATACTACCCAGGTTGTGTCTGTCTGGGTACCACCACCACCACCACCACCACCATTGTTTTTCTTATTTTCACTGTTGTTGCCTCTTTGAACCACAACCCAGGGAAGAAGGAGTATCACCATTCAGTTGTGAAATGTCCCTGGCAGGCTCGTGTGCTGGACACTTAGTTCCTAGCTAGTGGTGCTATGTGAGGAAGTTGTGGGGCTTTTGAACAAGGATGGAGGTTGTTACAACCCAGCTCTGCTTCCCACCCAAACTCTCTGCCTCCTAGTCACCATCATGTAATGACCAGCAGCGTCAAGTTCCTGTGCCACAGTCAGGATTCACATTCTCCACCGTGCCTACACTCCCTGAAACCCCATGCTGAGATCAACTTGTCCTCCCTTATGGTGCTCAATCAGGACACTCGGTATCTGCCAATCTCATCTTTGAAAAGTAGGAGACATCATTTCTGGTCCTCCCGACTGGAAATGAAGCCCAGGTCTAAAATCTCACTACAGAGCAAGCCCACTGCTGCCCATTCTTGGCTTAAACCCTTTCACTGATTGGCACTTACCGCCCCACCCCCAAAGACAGTTCTGCTTGCTAATTTGTATGGAAACTCTTCTTCATGTCTCATTTAAATACAACAGGCATGTCATAAGAATATGTAACCCTGTCATACATAATGGAGACAAATACACAGATGCACACGTGCAAAAGAAGAGTAGGAAACAACCCTGCCCCCATGTTGCTAATGGCTTGGAAACCAGTGAGCTCCAAGTGGGACTCTTATAGTTTATTTGCTCTAAATATTACTTAGATAAGCAGGTCTTTTGAAATCTATTGGAGGATGGAGGTCTCCCTTGTTTTGACCCAAATCCCCATGTTCCTGCAACTCTTCTACTTTTACATAAATGTATCTCTCCTGGACTGCTCTTTCTGCTCTCCTGGGGGCCCTCTTTCAAGTGTCCCTGGGGACTCTATGACTGTAAGTATACACAAGGAGCCAGAATCCCTTACCTTGCCTGTAGACTTGACACCCTTCCAGATGCAGAAGTAGCAGATGATCCAGGCGAGCAGGAGGCACAAGGCCAGCTCCCAACGCAGGGACCCCAGGTCATGGATGCCCGAAGTAATACCCAACACCCGTCTCCTAAGGGATTGTGAAAAATAAGTAACCAGTTGAAAGCCCAAAGGAGACAATCTGCTTCTATCACCAAGTCTCCTGATTCAGAGCTGTCCCATCCCTGCCCTCCCCAACCTCTCCATGGTCATACCATGCTCCCACCTGTGGTCTAAGCTTCCCTGGCTGTTAGAAGACCAAACCGCTATAATCTCACAGGGGTTTGGGGAGAGAATAGACACATGCATGCTGAGGGAGGTCAGAGACGACACAGAACCAGAGGTAGGGAACGGAAGTGTGCTAACATCTAAAGATGAGGGTGGAGATGTGTTTGCCTAGGGGAGAGCTCAGATCACTCGGAGTGGGCAGGGGAGAGGGCATGGGTAGATAGACAGGAGAGTGTGAATGTGTGCAGCGTGAATCGGTGTGAAGACACAGGTAGACCACAAGGAAAAGCAGGTAGTGGACATGGCCTGTGAGGATGGAGGTGAGCACCATCATGCAGGAGAGTGAATGGTGAGCACATCTGTGTGGTGCAAATCCTAGTCGGCATCAAGCTACCAACTGGATACCAGTGAACGCGGTTTAGAAGAGCTGTACACAACCAGCTGCCAGAAGAAAAAAAAGGTGTTTTCTATGACTCTGTGGACAGAGGTCCAGGATGTGTGGGTACAGCTGGAGTATGGAGATGGCAAAGGAGGAGAGCCATGAGAATGAGTGGATGCAGATGGAAGAATGCAAGCAGACAAGTGAAGGTTTGGGATAAGTATTAAGGTATAGGTAGGTCGGCAATCAAGGCTGGATGTGAAGCTTCCCTTATTGATAAGTGATAACTGTCCAATGGGAAGAGGTGGTAATAGAAAGCATGTAGTCTTAAGCGTGCACCACCAACATTCAAGTCTGCACAATCCAGACTTCCAGGCTCCCTGCTCTTAGTGCCCCTGGCATATGGCAACCAGGCCCAGGACCTACTCCCAGAATTCCATGACGGGTGAGGTGACGTTCTCAGAGTAGCTCACTGCTCTGGCCGATGAGCGGTTCAGAAAGTCCACGCAATGCTCTGTAGGGGACAGGGTTGGGAATGTTGAGAATGATCAGTTAGAAACCAGATGAGGAAAAATGCCTTTGCACTTACCCTGACCTATCTGACCTATCAACCAGACCTTCCCACCATTTCTAGGCCCAAGAGATTCCTTAGGAGCCAGGATATCAGTGGGACCAGCTGCTCCTCCCTGTATAGCCTGTGTCCCCTGCACTTGTTCTGGTGAGTCTGACCATTCCTATGAATAATATACTGAAGTCCTCCAGAGCAGCATGGACCACAGACAGGTGCAGCCCATGTGGGCCGCTCTTATCAATAGCCTGCCTTTGGCCTGCCCGTTGTGCCACGCTGGTTTTTCATCCTTCTGCACTGAACTTCCCCCGTACTGTTCTCAAGAAGGACTCATTCTTCTCCCATTACTCTGTAGTTACAGTACTGTTTTTACTCCGCCCATCACTGGTTCATCTACTTCTACCCCAGTCCAGCCAGACAGTGTGGGGTCCTATCTGCCGTTACCCAGTTTTGAGAGCATTTGATGTGTGAAAGGTGCCCGGGAACATTTGCTAAATGGAGGCACGCTGTAGTTGTGTAACATTGCTTCTGACAGTGGCTGCTCTATAGCCACACAAAAGGGACAGCCGGGAGAACTGAGAGTACAGCCCACACGGGTCAGCTCTAAGGCAAGGTCTGTGATGCACTCTGTCACCAGCCACCACCGACCAACCTCCTGAGCCAGGCCCAGTGACTGGGCTGACACACAGATACCTGTGTTCCACGAGTTGGTGCAGGTTGTCCACGGAAGCTCCCAGGTGAAGGAGCTGAACAGGTAGAAGAGGGCCCAGGCGAGGATGATGATGTAATAGATGTTTAAATAAGACTCGATGACGACAGAAGCCATGCCAATCCCTACGGGGAAGAGAGAGGGGGGGTCAAAGAGATTGGCACAAGCAAAGAATTTCAGGGAGGGTCTGCCTGTCACATGTGCCTGTATACCAACGTTTATACCATCTTCTTGGGGAAAGTGGGGTAAGTTCATTATCTTACATATGCTCCCGCTGCAGTGCTAGCGTCTCCTTCTCCCCGCCCCCTGTGTCTGTCACCATCCTCATCTCCAGCTCTAGCTCTTCTGTCTGCACTCTCTCTATTTTCCTGTCACTATCATACATCACTGGTAAAATGAAAAGTGGCAAAGCGAGAAGAGGCAGGGCAAGCTCGGCAAAATCATCCGAAGCCGTTGGGGCTGGAGCTAGAACCTGGTCTCGGTAGAAACATGATGTGGAAATTCTCACAGTGGCCTTAGCTGCAGTGCTGGGCTGGGCTGTAGCCCCATTAGAAGTCTCCTGGATACTACAAGAAGTATAGTTTGCAACCACCCTTGCCTTTCCCCAGTCTTTGGTGAGGTAGACAGGGTACCCAGTTCTCATCAGGTACACTCAGTTTGGTCCCTTTTTGGATAAACAACCCAGGCAGCCTGACTCCTAGTGGTCCTTGATGGGATGATGAACCCTCTCTGCATCTGAGGTATAAGGGATGTCTCAGAGCCAAGGAAGCTCCTGAGCCCTCTGTTGAAGGCCCAGAACTGGCTGAGCCACTAAGGGAAGCTAGTAAAAGATACTCCAGCTGCTTATGTCCACAGCACAGATCTACAGAGAAGACCAAGCTGTCCCTAATAGAGGCAAGAAGAAAAGAGCTTACGGGGCCCTGGTTTAAACTCTCAGTGAATGGCCCCATCAAGGGAGTGACTGAAGCCTGGGTAACAGGTGCACACAAAGTGCACACATGAATACAGACACAGCCGGCTCTCAGATGCTGGCTATAGCCATCAGCAGCATTCTTGTGCCTGTGAAGTCTTTCGAAACCTGTTTGGGTCACAACATAGAATCAGAGACATTACTTTCCTTGAGTCAGATGAAGGTTAAAGTTCAGGCCCCTGGCTGCATCTTCCAACAGTCACATCTAATTCAGTACCTATAATTTTATACTGTTTCTCTTGACACGTCCTTCTCCCTGGGCATCTAAATTTTAGCCTCAAGAGGCTGATTTCACATGGCACAGGACAGGAGAGCTTGGCAAGTGAGTTTGTGTGGACGGTGAGCCTAGAACAGGAAAGCATTGACAATGCATGGAGCTGGACAGGATGGTAGGTCCAAGGATGGGGATTGGGGGCAGGGGATGACACTTACCTTGGAGAAGAGGACAGATCTTCCTCCAAGCAGTTACACTCCCCTGGCTGCTATACTGGCCCAGTGCCACCTCCAGGAAGAACACTGGGATGCCACAGCTGAAGAAGAAGATGAAGTAGGGGATGAAGAAAGCTCCTGAGAGGGAAAAGAAAGGCGGAGTCTGAGCCACCTGCTGCTTCCAGACTTTGAACCCCCTTCAGCAACTCTACCCTCAGCCTCCTTTCTCACCGCGCCCAAGACCAACAGTGCATCCCTCTGCCTTGTGCATGCTGTCAGGGGTGCCCAGCAGAAGATCCTGACATGCCCCCCCCCCCAAGAAGTCAGGAGAAGTCTTTGAAGAAAAAGAAATGACTCTTGAAATGGAAGCTTGAATAAATGAGCTATTTACTACGCTTTACAAATCAAATCATGTATTAGTCTTGAAACAAAAACATGTGTTCTGCATAATTTGATATGCTTATTAGACTATCAAGATGGCTACGTTTTAGACATAAACAGACAAAGCCAGCTTGGAAGCATTCTTTTCTCACCAATCATTTTCAGAGGGTTTTCCCCAATCCCTGGGGCTGTCTGATCTGCCTGCCCTGCAGCAGACAGACCCTACAGGAACCTGCACTTCTGCTGAGGTACCAACCGAGGCCAGGTTGAAAACACAAGAATGAAGGTATAGATGAGGAAACAAACACTATATCAGGTATACTGACCCTGAGGCTTCACTCCTGACCATTACGTATGGTTACACCATAGTGCCTCTGAAGTCATCGCTCCCTCTGAGGAGGAAAATCAGGGAGCACAAAGGGAAAGAAAGCACGGAGTACTGGATATACTTCCAGAAGTTTCCCTGCCTGCCTGCCTGCCTCCATCTATCCCCATCTGTACTGGCTAGTTTTGTGTGTCAACTTGACACAAGCTAGAGTTATCACAGAGAAAGGAGCCTCCCTTGAGGAAATGCCTCCATGAGATCCAGCCGTAAGGCATTTTCTCAATTAGTGATCAAGGCGGGGATGGCCCAGCCCATGGTGGGTTGTACCATCCATGGGCTAAAAGTCCTGGGTTCTATAAGAAAGCAAGCTGAGCAAGACAGGGGAAGCAATTCAGTAAACAGTATCCCTCCATGGCCTCTGCATCAGCTCCTGCCTCCAAGTTCCTGTCCTGACTTCCTTTAGTGATGAACAGCAATGTGGAAGTGTAAGCCGAATAAACACTTTCCTTCCCCAGCTTGCTTCTTGGTCATGATGTTTTGGGCAGGAATACAAATCCTGACTGAAACACCATCTTTTGTGGGTTGACATTAGGATGACAACCCAGTGTCTCGCGTGCACAGCGAGCACGTGCTCAGCCATGGAACTGTACCCCAATTGCTTCTTTCAGAATCTGCTTGGCTCTGTTGTGTTAGATAAGATCTCACTGTGTCATCCATCTGGCCTTGACCTTATGATGCTTCTTCCTTGGTTGAGCCAAGTATTGGGATTACAGGCCCTCCCTCTAGATTTCTTGTAAGCACACACATTTCTTCTTTTGAAAAAATTACAATATGTTACTCAACAACCATTTTTAAATTCATATCACAAACCTCTTTGTGTCAATAAATACATGACACCACTCCACACCTGTAGAATGCTCTAGTGTGGGGGACAGTCTATTGTTAGTGTTTTAACACTGGACTTTTAGTTTTGTGTTTAGTTTTTTTTTGTTACAGTGAAAAGCCACCTGCATCCTAACATACGTTTCCAATTTTGCTCCTCGGTTCAAATTTTGTTAGGCGTGATTGCTGAGGAATTCCTCTCTTCTTGGTGTACATGTGCATGTTGAAGTATATACAGTGTGAGTATATACGTTTTTCATATGCGGATTCTCCCATAGCAGCAAAATGTTCCCCGGGGCTGTACATCTGCCTCCAGAGCATCATTGTAAACTGCAACTCCATGTGCATTCAACATGAGTTCTGCCTCTTCTGCCCCTGCGGATGACATTCTGCTTTCCTTCTTTATGGATTGCCTACTCTGGGCACCTCACATGTAATACATAAATGGAACCCTAATGTTTATCCTGTTATATTTGTTTCGTTGATATATCTTCACATTCACTCATGCCTTAGCATGCATCATAATTCCCTTTTAAATTAAAGGCTAACTAATGGGGCTGGAGAGAGATGGCTCAGCTGTTAAAAGATCCGTTGCTCTCACAGAGGACCTGGGTTCAGTTCTCAGCACCCACATGGCAGATCACGACTATCCATGAGTTCATTTCCAGGGACACCCTCTTCTGACCTCCATGTGTCCTGGGCACATTGGTGGTGCATATACATACATACATGCGGGCAAAATAGTCACTCATGTAAAATAAAATAAATTGAAAAGAAAAACTCTAAATAAATAAAGACTAACTAACGCCCCTTGAGTACAGACTCCACATTTTGAAGGAGGGCTCTTCTCAGGAAGTCCAAGGGGGTGCATGGCTCACAGGCCCTTCCCACCAGCTGCAGGAATATCTTTCCTAGGCCCTGAATGTGGGTTTTTACCCCACATAAGAGGCAGAGCCCTGGAGACCCAGAGATAGGCTTTCCTAGGGCTGGATGGAGGCTGGTTCTGAGTATGGTAGAGGAAATCCTTGGCACACAGCTCACTACTAAGCTTCCAGAACATCATCACTACAAATGTCCTCTCCTCGCATGGGTTGATCTAATCCTAGCCTGGGAACACTGCCTGGCCACAGCCTTGTGGTGTGTATCCAGCTGTGTACATAAGCAGCCTGACAATGTCCATGGGGACCTTAGACACTGGGGATTCAGCTTGAGGTTAGGTTAATTTAGACTCCCTTCCTCTGCTCCAGTCTACTTTAGCCAACAGCCTGGCCACCAGCTCACCCCTGAACCTCAGAGTCAGCAGTTCAACTTACAGGAGGCTCTGTCTGGGATAAGGCATTTCTGAAAGATGCTTAAGTTAAAAGACCCCACTCTCTCACACCCAGAGATGACCTCATATTATCTCTATTATTTTTCTGCTCCTTGGAAAAGCTATTCTCTATGCAGGGCTGTGTTTATTAACCAAAAATCAATGAATCTCTCTACATATCTTAATAAAGGATGAACTTTCATCAAGTAGGGCCTGTGGTCAGGGGGAGGTGAGTCCTGTTATCACAGGGAGTTAGAACAATTCTAGCCTAAAGCAAAACAGCGACATTTGGGTTCATTTTTGACATCATGTTCTCATCTAAATCTGTTCCCAGTTTATCTGGAATAAGGAAAGAACTAACTGCTGGTCCTTCTTACTATTTTCCTAGAATCCCCCAAAAACAGTGACTCCGAGGTGAGAACCCAGACCTCATTTGCTCCCTCATGTTAAAGAGGAGAGAAAAAGGTTGAGGCGAAAGCCCACCTGCCCAGTCATAGTCAGCCCTGGTAGCCTTGGGAGAACACCTCCAGAATCACTTTGATGTCAAAGCCCACAGCATTCAAGCCTCCCATACAAAAAAGGATAGTCCCAGATACAGGTCCCAGTCACAACTCCCAGCTCACATTAAGATGTTAGATTCTCCTGTCCAGGGAGTGATCTAAAAAGGCTGTGTTACTTATAATACAGATTCAACTTTTTTAAAATATATATATATATTTTTGACCCATAAGAGCTTGTCTCCATCAATGCTAAACCCGTGTCAAAGGGTTGGACACACCTGCTAGGTATTTATCAAGTTAAATATAAATAGAGTTTAGAAGGCTTTTCTAAACACTGATTATCTATCTCTAAGTGTGTTTCCTCTTCCTGGAACAGGTCTTGATATTTATAATAAAAATAAGCCACTTGTGCAAGAAGAACCACCTTCCAGACCCAAGAATGAATCCCAACAGTCACAAGGGACCCCTCTTCCATACTCTTCATATCTGCTTAGATGTTGCCCTGGAAACCCTCTCCCTTTCCTCTCTGTCACTCAAGTCATCACCATGACATGCCACGTGTGTTTCTTGCCTGTGATCTGCAGCCTTCATCAGGATGCAGCACACAGAGCAATCTCTGACTTGCAGGTAGAACAGAGCCTTGGCTCATGAGAGGCCTGCAGTCACGAGAGCTGAATGAATGAATCAATGAATGAACCCCTTTAGCCGTTATCATCTATGGGGAGTGACACAGAAGCTAAAAACCCAGGTCTTGTGCTCATTGTCTCACTTAAATCTCACCTAGTCCTGGATATTATATCACCCCCAGTTCAGAAGTAGGGACACTGGAGGCTAGAGATGGAGGCGGGACCCAACAGGAGCCTTCCAGATTCATGGCTGTGCCCCCTCTTTGACCACACTTCCAAGGGAGGAGTAGCGCAGCTGGCAGGACTTCCCACCACATCACCTGAACATGAACTCACCGCCTCCATTTTTGTAGCAGAGATAGGGAAACCTCCAGACATTGCCTAGCCCAATGATCTCCCCAGCCACTGACAGCACAAACTCCATCTTGTTGGTCCATTGGCCTCGGTCCTCCACCTGGTCCTTGCCTTTCTGGTCCATCATCTCTCCTTCCTCGGGGACCCAAGAGACCACAGGATACCCATCTTCATAGACTGAAACCTTTCCGTCCATACTGGAGAGGGAGGCCCTGTAAGGTAAGGCAAGACTGTGAGAGGCAGAAACCTGGTGAGGGAAGAAGAGGACTGTTACACACACACACACACACACACACACACACAGAGAGAGAGAGAGAGAGAGAGAGAGAGAGAGAGAGAAACATACTCTCACACATATACACACTTATTTACACACACATACACACTCATACACACATACACATACACACACACTCATACTCATTCACACACATACTCACATACACACTCACTCATACACACACACACACACCCTGCACACCCATCTCCCTTCGCCCTGATTTTTCCCTCCCAGTCCTTCCTGTTGGCATTTTACCTTTCTTCCCAAGCTCTTGATGACATTTCTATCTAAAGTGATACTCTGGCTCTCAGAGTTATGAGGCTGAGCCAACAGGAACCAGATCTTAGCTTGCCAAGTCTTCAGCAGAAAAAGCAACAGACAGAGCAAGTTTTCAGGGGTCAGATACTTGCTCAATACCACCCGGGGGTAGAGCTGTGATTAAAAGCCCATTATAGATCCTTTTTGATCTTTATGGCCGGCCACAACTCCAGCTGGCCCTTCTGTCCAGATCTTGAGTATGCCGAGAATAACAGCAACCCGGCCTCTGGCCTCCAGACCAGAAGGGCTCATGGGCTGTCAGAGGTGCTGGGTTAAAGGGCAGGTGTGGCCGAGGTGGCTCACGGACCTTTCCTGAGCAATCGGGATCGATGGAGGCCTGGTAAACATGGGAGCTGGCTCAATGTGGGCTCTGATTGGGAGGGAGGGAGAAGGTGGGGCCTTTAAGTAAGGCCAGCCGAGGACAAAATTGGCATCAGGTCTAGCTGTAGGCCTTCAAGGGAGGCCGTTTCTATGTCTGTCTGTCCTGAGAAACGTAGGAGATCCTGGGCCCAGGAGGGGTCACTTGGATGCTAGTCATTTCAAGATGACCTCAAGATGCTGAGTGCCCATCTCTTACAAGAATAGCCTGGCTATTCTTTCTGTTCCTTGTGTATGTCACTTGCCAGGAGGCCAACTGCATCTGGAACCCAGGCTTGCTTTCTCCTCCCTGCCTCCGTACAGCTGATCATCGTGATGCTACTATGGGCCTTCCTCCCAGGGAAATGCTGAGAAGGAGATGCCTGGACTATCAGGGAAGCTCTGTCCACTGGCCCGCACCTTCAGGGACACTCAGGGAATCAAATGATCAGGCCTGCCATGTACTCCATACTCCTCCAGTGCACAAGGGAGTCTTTTTATGAAGGAAGACTCTATGTTTATTTGTTGGTCCTTTTAACCCAGGCAACAGCCCAAGCCCAAGTCCGTTAGAAAGGCGTGGGCAGAAACCAGCTACAGTTGTGGAAAATTTTTGAAGGTGATTTGGAGGGTGCAGGCTATCCCAGGAATGAAAAGGCATGGCAGGGTGAGGTTTTGGTATTGGGATATTTTCAGCTTTTTACTGCCAGTTCTGGGCAGGAAAAGTATAAGGAGAGTAGCTGGGACAAACTCCAGGCTCCAGCCTCTCAGACACAAGGGGGAAAGATGAGGCAGGGAGAAAGGCCTCCGGACTGCAGAACCAGAGCCCACGGGTGCTCAGTGCCAGGGGAGCAGTCAATGAGGCCTAAACCCAGACTGAAATTGTTGGCACCCTGCAGAGTGAGCCCTGAATCACGTCCAAATGATAAATGACAAACAAATAAAGACCTAATGAATGAGTTGAAAACACGGTTGCAAAAGCACCGGACAGGAAGTCAAGTTCACACAGACTTGCTAATTACAACTATGAAAGGTCAACTTTCGAGTCACCGTGGGATTACAGACACGCAGTTCTTAATATCTGCTATCAAATCCCATCCTAAAAGTCTCTTAAGTACCTGGCACTATTAGACCTACGTTATAGCTGAGGAAGTGAGGCCCAGGGATGGGGAGTGAGCCCTGACACACAGCACATGCTCAGCTCAGTGGGTCTTGAAAGGCTGAACCAATTCACACTAGTAGGAAGGCTCTTGCTTTGTGACTTAGGCAAATAACACCTTCTCGATAAGCTTTAAATCTTAGAGATAATGGACTGGGATATTGGCAGAAGGGAATGGTAAAGGTGAAGAGATGTGGAAAAGGCCATACAGGTTGCCTCTGCTTGCTAAGCCATGGGATAGCTGAGCTCAGTAAGCCCCACTCACAAGGAAGCCCAAGGGAACTGGCAGAAGACAAACCTTCTACTCTCCCCACGACTGGCAGCCTCGCAAGATGAACAGGGTGAGAGGGGAAGACCCGGTGGGGAAAGGAATAGATGAGAAATGCACGATGGGAAAGATGGGGGAAGGGAGAGGTCAGGGGAGCAAACCCAGAACCCAGTCCGGGCCTGAGATTGAGGTTTATTAAGGAAGAGAAGGAAGAATAGGACCTGAGATAGTGAATGGTCATGGGATATTCTATAATTTTCTATAAATAAATATATTTATACAAATTATATTTATATTTATATAAATATATTAATATGCTAATATATTAATATTACCAACAATATCATTGATATTAATAGATTAGTATTATATAATTATATAATGAAAATAAGAATAAATATAAATATAATTTTCTATAAATAAAAGATTGGGCCTGGGAAAATGGATCAGCCCTTAAAAGCCCTGGCTGCTCTAGAAGAGGACCCAGGTTCCACTTCCAGCACCCACACGATGACTCATAACTGTCTGTAACTTCAGTCCCAGGGGACACTTCTTCCGGCTCCCTCAATTGCCAGACATGTAGGGCACAGACACACACAGGCAAAACATCCATATGCATAAAAATAAACAAATAGAAATTCTTTAAAACGTTTTCGCGAGGAAGACTGGAACCACAGAATAAAAACAAAGGCAGGCAAAAGGAGAGATGGCTCAGAGCCATGGTGAACAGGCAGGAGACAGGGGCTGAAACCACAGCACTGGACAGCTAAGTTAGACTCAGGGAAGAAATGTCCAGGAGGACGTTAGCCATAAAAACAAGCTGCACAGGGCCCCCTCTTTTCTCTTTTTATTACTTGTTAAAAAGCACAAGGGCCAGTATAGTGAATAGCATATGCCTGAGAACTCAGGATCTCAGGATAGAGGCAGGATGGTAAAGTTCCAAGCCAGCCCAGCTCCACAGTCTCACAAAAAACCCACAAACAACAACAACAAAAATTTCAAAAAGACAGCCTCCGCCCCCAGGATGCCCCTCCACCTCTAGTCTGTTTGCTAGGAGTGATTCTGTGACAGCAAGGACAACTTGTTCCCTTCCCAAGCTCCGTTACCTCCGCAGTCACAGATCTCTACAGGCTGTCCACCTGCTTTGCCAGGCTGTGCTGCTCTAGGGACAGGGGAGGGACTT
Source organism: Rhabdomys pumilio (assembly GCA_030674055.1). Taxonomy (NCBI): domain Eukaryota; kingdom Metazoa; phylum Chordata; class Mammalia; order Rodentia; family Muridae; genus Rhabdomys; species Rhabdomys pumilio. The sequence goes on along the minus strand of JANHMN010000008.1, from coordinate 61,684,865 downwards.
CACCATACTTGGGTGCCCTTGAGCCAATCCTGGGTTCTGTCTTCAAAGGCCCAGAAAGTACAATCTTAACTCTTCTCAGGAGCTGGGCAGATGAGATGGAAGCCCACCTTGGTTCTAGAAGGCACCTCCAGAAATCATCCCCACCTCACATCCTGCTAGGGTTCAACCCAGGCACCATCACTCCCTTTCCCAGCACAGGAGAGACCCAGCCCCACTTCAGCCCATACTCACATACCAGCACCCACCCCTGAACATGCCGGTGCCATTCCGTCACGTCCCTTTGCACACACATACCTGTGTGCATGGCCCCAAAGCCTGGCTCCTCGTAGCCCTTCACACTTGGTAGGCAGCTGCACTCTACAGTGGCGGCCCACATCTTCTTCAGCACCCCTTTCCCCCTTCAGACCCAGACCCAGCCTAGCTGGTGTCCCCCTTCCGAGAGGAGCTCAGACTTTCTGCTCTGGCCCTGGCTGACTAGGAGGCTGGCGCTTCCAACCTGTGACCGTTAGTTCCAGATCCATCCACTCACCCTTCCTACCTCTGAAAACTGACCGCCCTCCCCTGGCAAGCAGATGGCCCGCCTCCCGGGGCCAGTTCCCCATCTGTGGACTCTCCTACTACTTGGACTTGTCCCTGAGCAATTTTACTGTGTGGCTAGTAAGGGTGGCATCAGACTCCCTGTGGCCTCAGGGGACCGCAGTTCCCAGCTTCCTGCCCAGACACACAGTTCTGCAGGGTCTTGCCTCTGCTCTGAGCCTTCAGCGTTCCAGACTCAGGGGGACAGACAGTGTGATAACCAGACTGAGCGCTCTGTGCATGCTTCCCACTCACCTGGTCTCTCAGCCCAGCTAAAGCTCCTGCTCCTGAATGAGTAAGCAGTTAGCGTCTCCAGACCTGGAAGAGGAATTCTCACCTTCAATGCTCCTGCTCCTCCCTGCCTCAGCCCCACCCAGTGGTCCTGAGACAGATGGCCAGACCAGGGGGGGGGGCTGTAGAAAGTGAAGGGACAAAATACCACATGCAACAAGAGAGACTGAGAAGTCTATAAGCAGAGATTACAACATCTACCCTCAGGGCACTGAGCCTCGTGACCCTGTCTCTCTGTCCCCTCAGACCCCCTCACTCCTGACTAGTGTCTTCCCAATGGGCACTGTCCAGAACAAGCCCGCAGAACCTTGCTGAACAGCTGCCTCGGGCAGCCCTACCTCCCTCACCTCTCTCCTCCTGCTCCTGGCTCCTCACCCTTATCCTCACCTCCACCCCAAACACTGGCTCCCTCTTAGGCAAGGTACAGCCCCTCTTACCAGAGCAGTGGGATGGGAGCCACCAACTCAGGCTGGACACTGAGGACCTTGGGAGGGGCGCTGGCCTCAGTGACGAGGGCATGGGAGGAGGGTGAATCACACACTGGAGTTTTCCACCAAGTACCTGGCCTCTGTGTCTCCCCAGCAAAGTTCTAGACCTTCTCAGTCACTGCCTTCTCTTTGGGATTTTCCTAGAGAAAGCTCCAGGACCTGCGTATCCCAGGAAGGGAAATGCAAATAGAATCCAGGGTTCAGCTCACCCACCCCCCACCCTCCTCTCAGCCAAGAGTCTAAGCCTCAGTTTCCCACTTTGGAAAGGTGGATAATGGGTGCTTTTCAAGGTTGCTGTGGGAGTGTTAAAGTCACCATGGCTGTGCTGGGAAATCACAGGTACTTAAGGACAGTTGTCAGTATTTGTTGTAGGCTCTCGTGGGGGTTCTGGGATCTAGACACTCTGATTCTTACCAGCAGGGAGCCACACACTAAAGACTTGTCTGGAACAACCTGGCAGCTGTCAAATGTGCATACCCGTGGGAAATGTGTGTGCCCTCAGCAACCGTGGGAGAATTTTCCAAAACAGGGTTCTCTGGGCAAGCCTTCACAGCATGGATATGAAAAAAAAGCCCTGTGGCCTCTGGAAAAATCAAGATGTTTCTTCAGTGCTGGGTGGAATGGAAACAGGGGAAGTTGTGGGGAGAAAGGGAAATTTTCCTTTTCGTGGACTTCCCCTTTATCTGCTAAAAAACCGTCTTAGCAGTGGAAGGTGTTAAGTGAGATTGGCAGTCTGTAATTTTCCATTGGCACCCCACTCACCATCCCTCAGGTCTCCCCTTCAGCCTCTGTTGCCCATCAAGGAAAACCAGAATGAGTCTAGTTCTCCACCTCTTTACCTCAGTGAAACCGGAAGTGGATCTGGGGACCAGCTTTAGAGAAAAAATTCACAGCCTGCCAGGAGCCCTACACTTCTAACTCCTGTGCTCAGCTGGCATGGTGCAGCCTGCCCTGCCTGCTGGGTCTGCTCTGTGCTTGCACGTTGGCCCACCATCATGACCCCAACACAGCAGTTCTCATCCTATGAGTTGTGACGTCCTTGTGGGTCACACTTACATTATAATTTATAACAGTAGCAAAGTTACAGTTATGAAGTAGCAATGAGATAATTGTATGGTCAGGGGTCACCACGACATGAGGAACTGTTTTAAAGGGTCACAGCATTAGGATGGTTTCGAGCCACCACTCTGGTGCTTCTTACACAGGAGACGCCACAGTCTATGAAAAACAAAATAGCCAGTTTGGGCAGTCCTCTGCCCAGTGTGTAAAGTCTGATTTTACCTAATCCTTCCCTCTCTTTACCCTACCACCTCAGACCTTTGTCTCCCTCTCTTAACACTGGTCCCCCTTAATCAAGTTTATCCCAAAGCCCACATTTCCCACCACCAGAAGGCTGTTATTCAGACCAATGGAAACTCACGAAGCCAAGATTATGTCTTTGCAAGCATCTGCTAAATACTGCAAAGACAGGAAATGAATATATCATCTCCCTGGAGGAAGAGGCATTAGCAACCATCATTTTCTGACCCTATGTATACTCATAGGTACCTAGGATGGAGTCTATTTTCTGAGCTCCTACCTCAGGCTGAGTACACTGTGTCTTGTCACCATTAGGAACTTTGAGGTGTAGATATGAAAAGACTCCTCCAGAGAAGAATTCTGGGGTGAATAGAAGCAAAACAATTCACCATGTGACCACTCGAAGTACTGAAGAAGCCGGGATTGGAACCTGTGCCTCTCAGTTCCGAGAGCTTATGCTCCTTTCTAGGATCATGATTATCTCATGAATCTCTTCTGCCATTTTGGCATTTAAAATAGTGCTGCCTCAGAGCAGCCTGATGGCCTATATTGGATAGATGGGTGGGTGGGTAGAGACAGAGAAGGAAAGAGAGCGAGACGACTACCTCCGCAGGAGAAACAGTCATAATCATCTCTTTGCTAGGACAGCATATGCTGCTCTCTCAGAACCAGGGACTGAAGGGTCCCAGCCCCGGGGCCATTGGGCCACTTTGGGGCTACTTCTTTCTCACTTCCTAGCAAATTCACTTAGCTCAGTAAATATGCATCCTTCTTCCTGAGGCTAAGAGGTGGCATGCTGTCCTGGACACCTCCTGGTTTTTTTGTTTGTTTGTTTGTCTTGTTTATTTGTTTGTTTTTGTTTGTTTTGGGTTTTTTTGTTTTGTTTTTGCTATGAAGAGAACCACTGTTGGGATGCAGCCACAGTAAATGAAAGTGTTTACCCAGAGTGCTTCCTGGGTGCCTGTTTCTGCTGGAGTCTCGTGATGCTACGGGGTGAGCAGTAGTTTTAGCAGTAGTTTTAGCATAGTTTAGAGAAGAAAACTGGGGTGAGAGGTTTAGTTTGCCTGTTATCAAATGTGAGCGCTGAGTTCAAAAGTAGACTGTAAGCCTCTATTGAGAAGATTACCCAGGTGACCTACACATAGGTGCACACTGTCTGAGGATGGCCGGGCTGGGAGACTTTGCCTGAGTCTGAGCCTTGGGCAGTTGAGGACTCCAGGCAGCCTAGTGGGCTCAGGGCTTAGTAAGTGACTCTCTGATGCCATGAGCATCTTCTCGGGTACCAGTAGTCCCTATGCTTCTGCCTTCTGTACTCAGAGATTATCTCTCCTAACGCTCGCCTGCTGACCTGACCTCTCTGTGTGACCTCCCCTTCCAGTCTTGCTTTCTTCTTCAGGGAACTGCAGGATCCAGCCTCTGTCCCTCCAGATAGGGACACAGTTCTCCTCAATCCTTCACCTCACCTCTGCCTCTACCTCAGTCAAAGCCAAACTCAAGTACCGTAGCTCCCAACTCTGACTATTGCTAGACTTAGCCACACACATCTATAATCTCAGCATCTGGAAATTTGGGGCAAGATGATCTCTGTGAGTTCAAGGCCACCCTGAACTACACAGTGAGTTCAAGGACAATGTGAGCTGGGATCCTGTCTCAAAACAAAACAAAGCAAAATTGAAACACTATTGGCCAACTCTGATGACACCAGCCACATCTCTCCAATCTCCATTTTCTCCACCTGTCAGCCAGCGTTTATTTCCCACGCTTGTCCCCAAAATTGGACTAAAAGAACACATGGGCCCTGACTTCATTTGATCCCTGTGATAGAACTGTGTGGGCGGGGTGCATGGTGTTAGCCACATCTGAAAAGTGAGTGTGAATTCCAAGGAGTTTCTACCAAGACAGTCCACAAAGTGGACACAAGTCAGAGAAGCACACACACGGTTTTCATTTTGCAGAATTATTTCATATTGCACGGTTTGGGATTCTTTTAAGTAGGGCTTACATGACTGTCACTGAGCCATCTCATTTCCTCAGCATACTTACAAAACTCTGACCAAACGAGTGGACAGAGAGGCAGAGAGCGTACACTCAGAACTGCCTGCCCAGGTTGCTTCCACCCTTTGTGACTCCCTCTCGAAGCCCTTTGTTCGTTTGTCAAGGAAACTGACACAGACACCATGGTGCACACCTTTAATCCCAGAGCTAGGGAGGCAGAGGCAAGTGGCTATCCTGCTCTAAAGGCAAGCTTGGGGCCAGCCAAAGCTAATAGTAAGATCCTGTATTAAGAAATAAAAGAAATGGGTTGGATTCGGCTTCTGCCCATGTTTGTAGTTAAATACAGCATAACCCTGTAGCCATAGGCATTCTAGAACATGGTCAGGTGGGTGAGGGAGTGTGGTGTGTAGAATCCTGGGTTTGGGAACATTAAACCGGCAGGACCGTGACTGAGTCTGTATCCATGGAGTCAGTCACCTAGGAGAAAGAGTCCAGGCCCCCACAGCGTCAGGGGGGGGCCACTGTCCCTGATTTCTACAGACTCTTTCAACACAAGACAGAAACTGGAAAACTAGCAAAGATTTCAAAACATTTCCCTTGAAAACTGACATGTCACAAGCTGGAAAAAAAAAAAAAAAACCTGGGGGCAGGGGTGGAGCCTGAACAGCTCAGAGAGTCATAGGACACTTAGTCAAGTCAGGCAGCAGCAGAGGAAGCCCAGTGAACCTTCAGGGACTCAGGTAGACCTTAAGCTAGATGGGGAGAAAGTCACATTTCATCCACTTCCACAACACACAAAAGCAACTGGAGTTTCTTCCCATCCCCTTAGAGACTGGTTGTTAAGGCCTGCCTGGGGCCTTGCTTTGACCTCCAAACAACATCCTAGAGCTTTGCTGGCCTCCTGCCTGTTCTCTTGAAAGCTAGCCCTCAAGGGTTGGTTCAACCCTGAAGCTTAGACCTGACGCTCAAAACTGAGGACATGACAGTCCTCCCCCTAGTGGTCGTATCTGGAAGTGACGGTACCCCGTGTCTGAACCTCTTGGACCCTCTGCTGGCAGTGTCTGGGCAGGACCTCCTCTGTAAGTCCCCCTCTGGTCAGCAAAGGCCTTGCTGGCAATCCTCTCTCACCCTGCATCAGCTCCTTCCCCTGCATCAGCCCATGGATGCACACGGGACAGTGTTGACAAGCAGGGACATAGCAGGGGCCATTTGAATAGAAAGAAACTGTAGCCAGTCTATCTTCTTCCTTCTTATAACCAGGGCCTGGTCCCCTTGTCCTTCCCTCCATCTCCCTTTTTTTATCCCATGATGAGGACAGGGAAGAGGAGTGTGAAACAGTGGTGGGAAGTGGGGGTGGGACCATACAGAACCACACATGACACTCTAGGAAAGCATGGAGAGAGGAGGCCAGCTTCCTTCAATCCAAATGTGTGATGGAGGGCAATGGCCTGGCCCATTATCTGCCTTCCCTCCCCACCACAGCAGTTATGCCTGATATGTGATTCATAAGAACTTGGGAAGAAAGGAGAGCTGGGGGTAGGCAGGACCCTAGAGCCACAATGTCATAATGAACAGGGGACAAAGTGTGAACAAAGGACAGAAACCAGGCATGTTGACAAGCAGTTGTGGGAGGAAGTTGGATTTAATGGCATGAAAAGAAGAGGACCCAGCGACAAGCCAGGCTGTCACCTCCCCAGCCCTCCCTGGGCTTCCCAAGCTGCCTCAAAGGGGTGTTATTGATTTGGGCATGTCACAATATGTGGACTACCCTGGAATAGGGGCATCAAGATAGGAGGTACCCAGTTCAGAAGGTGGGTCTCAAATACCCCCTTTTGTCTTTCTGCCCCAGCACAGAGGGGTGGCTCTGCCCTCTGCATCTAAAGCTGTCCTCACAGCCAGGCTCACAGCTATGTCAAAGGCCATGACCCTAGCAGTTAGACTCCACTTCTGTGAGCCTGAGAAGGGACGTCATTGGTGTAGCTGGAGCAGTCGGCTCTGGTTGGTTCTTCTGGGGAAGGTCTTCAGCCGGGCACACAAGCTGGCGGAGTCTCTGAAAGGACAATTGTATTTGTAAGGGATGGGTTCCTCATTAAAAATGTCTGCCTGCCTTCTCTACTATAGCCTTCTTCCAGCTGCCAACCACACAGTCATGGCTTGGGTCTTACAGTTATCTTGTGTGCCTCTTTAAGACCCCCAAGTACTCTTCTTCCGGATCCCTGGTAACCACAGCTGGGTGGTCCCTTTGTACTCCAGCTCCCGTCAAAAGCAACCCACCTGCCATCTGGTGAGGTTCCTGTCTCCCATTGCTTTCCTCTTACCTCTCTGAGTGGGCCCTTGAGAGTCCTAAGCTTGTAGATGCTCCAGGCAGGAATGCAGATCATGGAGGACAGAGCTAGGAGCCAGCCCAGGGCATCCCCCCACCACGGGTATGTGTACTTCTTGTTGTAGGTCAGTGGCGTATATTTAATCAGGGAGAACAGGAAGGTCGCCTGCAGTAAAACAGAAGAGGAAGAGGTTGGTGTTGGAGCCCTGTGCTTCGGCCATCCCACCCCTGCAGCTACCTGGTAGGGTTTGTTCTCTAGGTCAGTCAGTCTCCAAGCTCCGCCCACATTATGCTCAAAATCCACTCCTGGGTAGCATGTCCAGTGTACACCCTCTGTCACTGCAGGGAGGGCTCTTGGGTCCCTCTCCTCAGTCGCTCTAGTTAGGACTTAATTGTGTGCCATCTCCCGCACCAAGAGTCCCAACTCTCTGAAACACCCTAGCTGGTCTGAGTATCTGAGTATTTCACCTCTTGAGCCTGTGTCTCTGTAAAGCGGGTATAAAGCTGACATTTCTCCCATGAGATGCTGAGATTGTGTGTGTGTGTGTGTGTGTGTGTGTGTGTGTGTGTGTGTGAGAGAGAGAGAGAGAGAGAGAGAGAGAGAGAGAGAGAGAGAGAGAGCTCACAGGCATAATTCTGAGCAGCTTAACATTGTGTTCAAGTCCTGATAGGACATCAGTTTCACACTGATGTACCATTGGTCAACTCCTCTGACAGTGACCTGAGCCTAGACTAATCCCCCTGTGAAAGGGAAAGGAAGGATTCATCTTCCTATCTTATCCAATGAGAGGATGAATGAAAATCTAAGGTGATGTCCAAAGCCTAAGGAGCTATGGGCCTCCACTCCACTGCAACCACAATTCCCCTCCACCCGGCACCCTGCTTTTACCCCTTGAGAGTTCTGTTACCAGGCACACAGCTGGCGTGAAAAAGAGCCAACAATATTTGATAAGAGGCCATGGCTTGTACCCAATCATATCTTCAATGTTGTCATAGAAGCGGCTGGCTCCTGTCAAGGAGAAGAAAAAAGGACAGAAGACAAGCTTCAGGCTGTGAGAGGTCGAAATGGGACCAAACAGACTAGGATGGGTATAGACAAACAGACAAGAGACATAGCTGCCTTTCGAAACCATGACTGGCAGAAAGAAGTCAACTTGGATTCACTGGCACACACAACATCAAGATAAGACAATACTGTGGCTGTTTAAAACCTTCGTACAGAACAGGAGGTGGACTCTCTGGGTGCATTAGATACAACTGTAACAAGAAAGGCACGAGTGAGCAGCAAACATCTCACTTTGGCCTGAGAATCTTGGCATGAAAGAGTGCATTAGGCTCTGGGCCCAGGGCAGAAGCCACTCACCATAAACCCAAGCCACACAGAGGGACTCAAAGATGGCCACGAAGAGAAGGCACATGCCACTGGCTGCATAGTAGTCAAAGAGCTGAAACACGTACATGCCGCCCTGCATGGGAAACGATTATTGGAGAAAGCAGAAGGACCAGCCCCTGTGAACCCTCTGACCCCTCTGACCCCTCTGACTCCTATGACCCCTATGACCCTGCAGCCTTACAGCAGGGGAGAGGTGGTGAGGCTCACAGACAGTAAGACAAGAGAGCTTTACGCTCTGAAGCCCTGAGCAGACTAAGGCAGAAAGTCCTAGGCTGGGCTTTTGGGGGGGGGTTGTTTTGTTTTGTTTGTGCTTGTTTTTAATCATTGTTTTTGGATAGGAGATAGAGCATATCCAAGAGCTGGTATTGTTATTGTTGTCCCTGAGACTATTTAGGCTTAGACCCCAAAGCTCCAGACAGTGTATGCAGTGTTTTAAAGAGGGATCGGGGCAGTCACCACTGGGTGTCTCCAGGTGTCTAGTTCTGGCACCTGTCTTCTCCAGTGTGACAGACAGAAGACCACCCATCCCCAAGGTGCCACTTTCCCTTTGAGGTCACTCCTGGGAAAGCACAGGTTCTCACCAGAGTCCTAGAAGGGGAGTCCCAGTGCCCCCAATCCCTTAAGCCTATCTGTGGCTCTTCCCAGTGGGTGTCATTGTCTGTTTGGCTGCTAACCTGGCCCTCATCCGGATCCCAGACTCTCACCTCTGTGAGCATGATGAGTCCAATGAAGAAAGAGATGACGGACACAATAAGGATGAGGATCTCCCTCCGATTCTTCTTACGGAACACCCGGGGGTACATGTCCACCAGCGCTGTCACCAGGCTTTCTACACACACAAACTGGATGAGAGAGTAAGAGAAAGTGGGGGAAAGAGAGCTCCCTCAGCAAGCCCTGAGCAGCTCCAGCCAGCTCCAGCTTCCTGTCAGCCCGCAGCCTCCCTCTCCAGCCCCCAAAAGCAGTTATCCTTATATGTAGGTATGGCTGACCCACCCTGAAAGCTCCCCCTGGGTCCCTGGAGAATCATCCACCTCTAACGGTCACCCAGTCCCCAGAGATTCAAGGTCTCATGGGGGTAGAAACTCAACCATCGCCCTCTGCAATCATTCATCCCTTAGGCCTGGAGCAGCCGCCTCTGATACCTGGCTATCTAGTCCCAGGAGGACGACCATGAAGAAGAAACAGCAGGCCCACAACGGTGAGAAGGGTAACATCACCACAGCTCGAGGGTAGGCGATGAATGCCAGCCCAGGGCCTACAGTGGGAGCAGAGGAACACAGCCCTGAGCCTGAGCCAACTCCAGGCCTCTGCAACCGCAGGCCCACCCAGGATGGGGCCATGGAATAACAAAGCTGGAAGAAACTGCCCTCAAAGTTATCATCACCAGCACATCCTGACACAAACCACCCAAACTTCTACTTGGTTCCCAGTTTCCAAGACACCACCCACTGTAGCACTGTCAAGAAGAGAGCCTAGGGACCCTGGCAATGAAGAACTTTGCATCTAACAAGGGCTCCGGACACCCAAGTCTACTGGCTCAAACAAACCAAGGGTTTCAAGCTAAGAATGAGATCTGGGAAAAGCAGGCCAAACAAATCCAAGAAGCTGACCTGAAAGAAAGTGAGAGTAAATGGGGAGGGGATGGGGGAGGGGCGCTGCTGAAAACCACAGCAGGAAAGGGCGGTGTGTCGTTTTACTGTGCGAACAATTGTGGTTAAAAAAAAAAAAAAAAAAAAAAAAAAAAAAAAAAAAGGATGTTCCTCCAGGGCTGCATTTGGTTTGCAATTCACTCTGACTACCCAGAAGCCTTTTCTGTACCCACAAAGAGTGAATTAGAATTACTTTTAGAATCCATTGATACATTTACTATGAAATCACTGCTCTTCAGCTGATTCAAGTGGCAAGAACAAATTCTCCTGCCAAAGCCTGGTTAAGCCATAGGAAGCTTCCTCTGGAAAGCCAAGGGTACCCTGTTACCTTGGACACAGTTCCCACACTAGAACAGCCGAGAGCGTATTAGTACCAGTTTCCCAGGGTTTACCCCACAGGTACAGGCCACAACTCTCCACATAGCATGAGCCAGATACTGCTTCAATGCCCTATATTGAAAATACTTAGGAGATTTTTTTTTTAATTTAGGAATGTTTGTACAGACCCATACAATTAGGTTTCCCTAGTCTGAAAATCTAAAACGCTCTAAAATTGGAAGCTTTTCTGACATTACCTCTGGATCCTGGTCACCAAACGTGCACCTGTCCTCATCCTCCTCAGATCACTCACCTGATTCAGCAACCTCAGATATGGGCACGCCCTGCTCCTGAGACATGAAGCCCAGGATGGAGAAGATGGCAAACCCAGCCACAAAACTGGTGCTGCTGTTGAGGATGCAAAGAGAGATGCAGTCCCTGTGGGAAGCAGACGGGAGAAGGAGGCATCCAGCAGGTCAGAAAAGAACTACCAAGAGCCTGGACGTCCTTCCTGTCCAGGAGCTAGCAGGCACCCCAAGAAGCACAGCCTCTCCCACAGAGGTCAAGGGTGAGGCTCCCTGGCAGAATTCAGACTGTTCAAAGTGCACCCTTCATCCTGTTTAACCCCTGACTGATTTGTATGTGGAATAACCATAGTGGTCCTGAGGAAAGGATGCCGTGTAGAAGGGAAGCATTAAACGTCCCAGGCACTCCATCCTCTCCAGCCTGGCACAATGCTGCTATACCTCTGGGGACACGGTCACTCTGGTATGAGCCCATGAGGTTTGGACATAGATAATCACAAATGACAAGTAATTCTTAAGACATCTCAATATGATCTTCAAATGCACAGTAGAATCTTGGGCTGTATTTCAGATAACATTAAAACTGGCTTCAACTCTTGAGTATGAACCAGGTAAGCACTAGAGAGGGACCATAAAATGAAAAGGGGTGTCTGGGAGATAGCTTGGGACAGTGAGGTGAGAACATATAAGGGCACACATCATTTGCCAGATAGTCACCAAGACAGAGTCATAGTTGCACGACATTTATAATCACGTCCCAGTCTTATTGGAATAGCTCTCTTGAACCCATGAACCTCTTAATAAGCCAGGGAAGGTTGGGAACTCTATGTGGTCTTCCAGCCAATCACAACCATCCTAGCTTTTGAAAAGCAATCCTCTGCCTACCCTACATGATCTTTCCATAGCCCTGGGATACTAAGATAAGATACAGATGGATCAGGTGCATGAGCTAGTGCGATCCACCCTGGTCTACTTTGACAAGAAGCAGGGGAGTCACCTGTAGCAGTTGTTGTGGTACTTGTTGTAGCTTCCCAGGGCTGTGAGGCACCCCAGACAGATGGCAAAGGAGAAGAAGATCTGGGTGCCCGCATCCATCCACACCTACACAAGGGAAAGGAGGAAGCTGAACCATACAAAAGGCTGTGTGTATGTCTCCATGGGAGAACGCAGGCATGCTCCAGGCCCCTGGCTAAAGATAGTGGCAGACCTGTTCCCACTGCTACCTAGGCTCTCTACCACGGTTTCCTAAATGGTTTTTTTAGAGATGCCTCAAGATGGAACAGATGCTGGGCATTCAAAGAAAACTAACAAACGCTTGGAGGAGAGGAAGAGAAGAGGAGAGGAGGAGAGGATGCTCTAAACCTAGAGCTGGGTATCAGTTTTTCAATCATGGCTACAAAGCCCTTGGCTCTGCCTCATGTCCTCCTATTAGTTTCACGGCAGTGTGGCCCATGGTGAAGGCATTTCAAGGACTGTGGTCCACACTACCAACGCCATTTGAAGCATGAAGCTTTGTGCCACAGTAATCTACGTCTTAAAGGGAGGGAGAATAATCCCCCTCTCATGAGGGTCCCGAGGATGAAGTGGAAAGCAAAAAATTCCCCCATCCTAACCTCAGTGTGGGATCACTGTTATCTCAGCTGGCTGACCTGGCCTTGCATGTTGTAGTTTATATCTAACAGCTAGAATAACAACCCAATGAGGAAAAACATCAAGGCTCAGGGCTAAGCCATTTGCAGGGTTGATGGAGATGGGCTCCGGAGGCTAAGGCATTCTGACCTCCCACCATTTCCTTCCACAGATAACAACCTCCAGTGCTCCCTCTGGCCCCACACAAGGCTCTCCAGACTCTTTCTGCCCATCCCCAATTCCTTAAGCATAACCACACCCTCATCTCCCTGCTGTAGCCGCACCTCATTCTCCACTCTCTCTGATCACACTCAGTCCTATCCAAGTGCCCATCTTCCTCTACTCCCTGGGCGTCTAGGGGGACCCAAGACAGCTGACACCTCAGAATCACTCCAGGTCCTTAGGTGACATCCACAGCTGAGACTCTGAATCTCAAAGGCTGGAGGAGAACCCAGAACTCATACCTTTTCCAAAGCTCCCCGGTGATGCTACAGGACCACTCTCATATAGTCCTTGAGAGAAGATGGCAGAGGCCAGTTACCCCTCCTCTTACATAGTTCTGTCTCCACAGGCATGGGGAGCAAACAGAGAGATGGCAGAGAACAGGGGAGAGTCTGAAGCCTTCTGTCCTCTCTGCTCACTGAGAACCCCTTCCAGGAAAAAGCCAGCAGCAGAACAAAACAGCAGAGGATGGGGAAGGGCCAGAGCTCACCAGACAACAACAGCACAGGAGACACCAGATAACCGTGAGGGGAAATTGCAATGGGGCAGGCAGAGTAAGGGCCCGAAGGAGACCAGAAGAACAGATGAGGGAATCCGGAGTGAAGTCACCCATGTGTGGCTGTTCTTTTAAGATGTTCCAGACGCTCTGGTCTCCAAAAGCTGTCCCAGCTATCACAGAAAAGTTCATTGGCCTCTCATATGTAGAAGTTAGGGCCTGGGTCTTCCTCTCAGCTCTATCCTCCCACAAATAAGACTCAGACTCGGCTCTTCTCTGACTAGATCATAACTTATTATAACTTATTATAACTTATTATAACCCAATCATTTTAACCTACATTCTGCCACGTGGCTGGTTACCTGTGCTCAGGCATTATGTACCCATCTCTTTACATCATCCTGGGCAAATCGCCAGCACCTGGCTCTCTCCCAGAATTCTTTCTGTCTCCTTAATGTCTCACCTTCTATTCTACCTTTCCTATAGGCCATGGGTTTTTTAACTGACAGCAATGCATCCATACAATACACAAGATATTCTCTCTACACTCATATTGCTCTATCCATATTCTCCATAGGGTTCAGTCCACTTAAAGAGCAGAACACTGAGGCAAGAGACATTGAGCCTGGACAGAGAGGGCATCCCTGTACTGGAGGTGAGAGGGTTGAGGTAATGGGACAGCTCTCATGATGCCAATTGCTTTCTTCCAAATAGGCATTCAGGTCATGGCTGTACAGCCTGCAAGCCTTGCTAGCCTTGGACTTTGGCCCCACGCCTCGCTGTGTTGGCCCTGTGTTACAAGGGCAGCCCTGTGTCCCTACAGAGACACTGGGATGGCCTTTAGGCAAGCAGTGGCTCCATCCTGTGACCGTGAATATTTTTGATCTTGGATTTGGGAAGAAATCTTCAGAGAAACCATGGCTTGGCTGTTTGCCTCACCTAGCAGGGGTTGGGGACAGGAGAGAGGAAAGGGCCGTGTCAGGAGAGAGGTTAATGAGAACAGAGAAGCTGCCACAGGAGGGCCAGCGTTTCTAGCTCAAGGGTCAGATGTGGCCTTTGACGAGAGCCCTCTAGCTGTGAGCTTGGCAGGCTCTACTTTGTGCAGCTGCAGCCCATTGAGCCTGCTGGAGTTGAGCGGGGAGAAGGACTTCAGGAGTGTGTACAGAGCAGGCTGTTCTGTTCCCCACCACAGGCGACCCGCTGCCTGATCATTCCAGGCACCCTCGGTTTCAGAACAAAACTCTGATGTGTCTCCCACTGGGCCAGAAGATTGACCCAGATAAAAAGGAGTATGAAAAACACTGGGTGGGGTGATGGTAAAAGAAGCCTTTAGGGGAGACAGGAATTGAGGGACCTGATGTCCAAGGCTGATGTCTTTATACTTCATATTTGCGGATAAATACCTGCTATCCTGAGAAGGGTAATGGCTTACATCAGAACAACCGTAATCAAACACATCAGAGCTCCAGACCCACCTCCAGTCATTCCTGGCTGCTTGATGTAACCTCTCTGAGCCATTCCATTCTAACGAGGAAAATCCATACAATAACAAATCAAATAATACATATGAAATGCTTAATGTGCAAATAAATGTTAATTCCCTACACTAGAGTAATACAAAAGTAGGCTTTAGAACTCAGATAATTCATAGGCTTCCAGACGGTCCTGATGGTACATGCCTTGTAATCCCAGCACTTGGGAGGCAGAGACAGAAGAAATAAGAAGAGTTCAAGGTCATTTTTAACTATAAAGCAAGTTCCAGGCCAGCCTGGACTACATGAGTCCCTGACTCATATGTGTATATGTATGTGGATGTGGATGTATATGTATATGTAGGCTACACACGTCTTCTTTAAATATATATTTTTTCTAAAAATATCAAAGATGAAGGGTAAGGCAGCAGACTCCAAGTGAATAGTCAAGATCAACCCCCCACACACACATACTAGCTTCTACTTCTTGACAAGCCTCTTCTATTTCCTAAACTTTCGTGTTTTCATCTATAAAATGAGGCCAATACCTGACTCAGGATGCATCTGATGGTGGAAACAATCCAACCGTGTCAGATCTGGTAAGATATAGGCACATCACACATGTGGGCAGCTTCTGCTTAAGCTCATAGATGACACCACAAGAAAGAACGAGTTCTGATCTATGGCTACAACACCCCACTTCATAAGAATTGCAACGCGGGGGCTAAAAGATTCCATGGGGCTCTTCGGATGCTCTAACCCCCCACTCCCTGTCCTTATTCATCAGCCAAAGTTTAGCAGAGCAAGAGGTTAGGGTGAGGGAGAGAATCATGACCTGAGCAAAGCAGGTGCGGTGTTCCTAAGCCAGTTCTCAGCATGAGCCCTGGAGCCTGGGAAAGGCAGAAACCCAGCCAGCACACAGCAAGCCTGGCAGAGAGGCGGAAATGAGAGAGGAACCCAGCAGTCTCCCCTGGCTCTCTGCCTCTGCTCTTGGCGGGAGAGATGCCTTTAGTCTTTGTGTTACCTAGTAGGGATTCTGTACCTTTCTCAAGTGCCAGGCGAACACCAGTTGGAATTATCACACTCCCCGAGGAGTGCCAACTACATTCAATTAGGGCCTAGCAGGATGTCCCACCCTGCAGGCAATACTCAGCTCACTGATGACAAGACCTACCTTCAACTGAGCTACTCTTGAAACTGCTCCCTGCCCATAGCCACAGAGCCTATGGAACAGGCAAGTTCCCCGTGCAGCCTACAGCAGCCTGCAGATTGGACCATGGCAACAGGAGCTCAGTGCTCAGTAAGCCTTCCTCTCTGAGGCAATCAAGACACAGCTTCATTAACCCCTGGAGT
The DNA here is from genome assembly GCA_030674055.1 of Rhabdomys pumilio. Classification (NCBI taxonomy): domain Eukaryota; kingdom Metazoa; phylum Chordata; class Mammalia; order Rodentia; family Muridae; genus Rhabdomys; species Rhabdomys pumilio. The sequence continues at coordinate 61,669,056 of JANHMN010000008.1, read as the reverse complement.
TGAAGGTTGCCTGGCCCACACTCATATCTTCTGGAAACTGATATAGCAAACACTGCATCTAGAATGGGCCTGGCTCAATACAGGTTTTGATGAGTAACTTGCGCAAGAAGCCAAGGTGAAGAGACAGGGACCTTGCCCTCCAGAAGAGGTCAGAAAGTTTGTGGGGTTTGTCAGCATCTAGACCTGCTTCCAGTTGCAGATGTGAATATAAACAGCCTTAAAGCCCAGGGGTAAGAGAACTTGCCTGGCTTGCATGATGCCCTGCCGTCGTCATCTCCAAAACCACAAAATCTTAAGGATCTCTAGGCCTCAGTTTCTCTATCTATAAAATAGAAGTAGCTCATTAATATGCTGTGGGGATTAGCTAAAATAAGACACGGAAACCTCTTAATAGTGCCAGGGATATACAGGTCATTAGCTAAAATAGCTGATTAGGACAAAGCCACAAATAACGGACTCGTTTGGTCTTTCAGTTTACCTGCCTGGTCCTGCCTTCCTGCTCTCAGCCCTACCTACAATAAAAGTGAGATTTCCCCACAGATTCATAGTTCTGTTGTTCTATAACCTCAAGGGGTCCCTTTTACAATATGGATCCTAGCCTGATTTTACCTAGCCTGCTTACACTGCTGCCCCAGAGAGGCCTGCTTACTGTCCACTATCCATCAAAACCATTTGGTTCAGGTAAAGACAAGGGGCTTCTGAGTCGTGGAACAGAAACGTCACTTAAATATTGTGTCCAGCCAGGGGCTGCAGTCCGCCTATCTGCACAGTAGAGCAGTCAGAGCTCTATAGCTCTGGAAACTTCAACAGCTCTGGTCCTATAGGTTGGTTCTATAGCTAGACCAAGTCCTAAGGCCATGTGTGGCAGTTTGATAGTAGCCTGCATCTCTGTGGTTTCTGAGGACCCAGACAGGAGGAGGAAAGGTTCATATTCTACAGGAAGACTCAAGGCTGTTGGAGTTTGTGAGGAGAGTCTGACCAGGGCTGGCCTGGCTGGCCTGAGAAGATTTGCAATTCCTTCAGGTGAGACTAAAGACTTGGGAACTCTGGTCAATCCAAATTTCACCTAAAGGAGAACTCTCGCCTCAAACAGGGATACTCGGGAGCCCTGCACCCAGCCCTTGCCTTTCTATCTTCCAGCAACTTCACAGATAGGGCTTGTCCCTTGCTAGTTTTAACCTCTTGGAAGACCATCCAACAGTCTTCTAGGTATTAGGACCCACTTGCCCTCAATTCCCTCAGGGGGCGGGGTCCTTAAACTAATACAGAGAGTTGTCCCCAAACCAAGGAGAGTATCGCTGACTAATACACAGTCTCCCCTCTGAGCCAAGGAAGTGTGGGCAGCACTATGTAACACTAGGCAGCAGTCTCCTCCATGCCCAGGCCACTTGACCACCCTTCAAGACGGCTGCCAAGCAGACCCTTGCCAGAAGCAGGGGCTTCACAATCAGGCTGCTTTGTGCTTCCTCACTGTAAAGTAACACGACCCTCCAGCACTCTTCCTTGGACACAGTGAAGCCATAGGCAGTGTAGACTGCAAAAGGGGGAGGCGCTGAAGGAAAAGAGACAACTGACAGGAAAATCTGACACCAGCCCAACTGCTAGAGGAGGGAGCAGGAAGCAGAGGCTGAAGGGTCAGGTCACTGGGCCAGAGAGAGGGCACCACAGGGCAAACGGGGTGGCAGGCTGAGCAGGGAAAAAGAAGGGAGGAAGCTCAGGAGGAAGCATGGAATTTGAGAATGAGGAGAGGAAAGGGGCACAACCTCCCAGTAAAGATGCTTAGCCCCAGTGGGTTACTGCCAGGGTCCCGAGTCTTCTGGGTTCTCTGGGGCAGCTGTAGACCAAGAAAGAGCAGTGGCAGGCTCCGTATGACCATAAACAATTGCTGGCCCATATCTCCCACCCCCACCACACTGATGACCACTACCACAGATGCATTAGGGACCATCCAGGATCCGGGGTACTCAGTATACCTCAAGCACCCCCAGAGCTCTATGGTGGCCCTGTAGCATCTTCTCACCTGGGGATCCCACAGACGTGTGATGTTGGGGTACAGGTAAAACTGAATTCCTTGGGCTGCTCCGGGCAGCGTCACTCCTCGAATCAACAGGACCACCAGCATGAGGTAAGGGAAAGTGGCTGTGAAGTAGACCACCTGGCCCCAGCCCAGGAGAGACAAGGAGAGAGTGAGGAAGCAAGGCATGTTGGAATTCCCTAGGAGAGGAATGGGGGCTGACATAGGAGCCCTCACCCCACAGAAAAGGCCAAGAGAGTTCCTCTCCTGCTCCTCCCTCAGCCTCACAGCTGTTCAACTCCATTTTTCCAAGCCTCTGGCCACAACTCACCTCTCCTTCCCTCCAACCCCACCCTCCACTCTACTCAGAATTTGTGCACTGGCCGGATGAACACACGCATTTGCCCACACAAGTGCTTAGAGCTACAAACTATGGTGTCTGGTATGCAAATGTCCATGCCATGTGATCCTTCCTCTGTGGGCAGTCAGATTAGTAAAGAAGACTTATGAGAGGCCTCCAGGGCAGGAGTCCAGAAAAGCTCAGGATGTGTGTGTGTGCATGCACACAGATATGTGTGTGTGCATAAACACACATGCACACATACATGCACATGTACACACATGTGCGCTCGCTCCACTTCAGACTCTCTAGGGTAAAGAGAGGCCAAAACTCCTGGATTGGCTGAGAATCACTGTGAGGTGTGTGGTCTAACACCATTCTTTATCCACTGAACTATTTTATAAACTGGGGAGCCCCGCAGCTCTGTTGAATTTGAATTTACAAGATGCTCACGCACACTATAGATTGCAAACTGGAATTCCTCTGGTGCTGGCCCTCCTCCCTCTCTCCTTCCATTTGTCCCCCAGAAGTACATGGATGGAACCATGAGAGGCATGGAATCAAGGAAGGATGCCAAATAAACTGCCATGTCACTTGCTCCTGTCTCGCTAAGCTAAACCAAGGGTGGCAGCCCCTATGAAAGGCAGGCTGTCCTGGGATGGGAGACAGCAGAAGCTTGCCAGCACAGACCTTGCCTGTGGACTTGACCCCTTTCCAGATGCAGAAGTAGCAGATGATCCAGGCGAGCAGGAGGCACAGGACCAGTTCCCAGCGCAGGGACCCCAGGTGCTGGATGCCATCTGAGAGCTTCAGGACTCGCCTCCTAGGACAGCAGATAGACTCTGTCATCTCTCTTGGATTTCCTTCTTTTCTTCCTCTCCCTCTTTTCTGTGTTGTTGGTTTTTTATTTATTTTGTGGGGTGTTTTTCCCATATAAGGATTAGAACCCAGGGCTACAAACATGCCAGGGAGGGCAATACCTCTATGCCCCTGTCTAAGGCTTGTCAGCTCCTTGCACTGAGACTTGTGATGCTCTTCTTTGCACAGATATGGAGGTAGACCTAAAGCATGGCTACATCCACTGTGCCAAGTTCAATTTGCTCAGAGTGTCCATTGAGCATGGGGGAGGGATGCAGACATGAACTTTCTCATCCGTCTGAGGATGCTAGATGTCAGGAATCAAGCCTTGGGTGAACAACATTCAGGGATTGGGTATAGATGAGATATAACACTTTCAGCCACAGGCGAGGGTGTCCGGGTGTATAGGTACTCACTGTGTATATGGACATTCTCTAATATAAGACTTACAAAGTTCATCTGAGAACAACCCTGCATTGACCACGGTAAAGGTACCACAGAACTAAATCACACAGAGCTGCCCAGGGAAACCCCCAGCCCACGCCCTTCTTTAGAATACACAGCCATATCCAAAAGGAAAAGGGTCTCACTTACTCCCAGAACTCGATGACAGGGGAGGTGGCATTCTCAGAAGTCACATTCAGGGAGCCATTGGTCTTCTGGAACTCCACACAGTTTTCTACCCATAAACCCCAGGGAAGGAAGGAAGAGAAATTTCAGTCAACCTTGTGAATGGCTAAAGAGAACAGGATCAAAATAAGGTGTCTGGAGGCCCTGGGCTAGAACCCTCTGAACCACACATGTCTAGAGCAGCAGCCCTCCACCAGCCCACCTCACCGCTCACACACCCCCACTGTAGATTTCCCACCCTCTGTCTACAGCTTCATTAAAGTGTGATCCAACCGCACTCAAGAAGAGGCTCTGTGTGCCAGGTGCTTCTAAATATATGCTATCCCTGGGGAACTGTCCCAGGCAGAGCCCCAATCTTGAAGGAATGGTAAGAACGCCTTTTAGGAAAGTCACATAGCAAAGTAGCCAAGAACACAGATGCAGGGGCTTGAACGATGACTCTCCAGGTATTGGCTATGTGGCCTTGGGTGAGGCACAGTTTGACACCCCAAGCATCACTTTCCTGATCTCTAGAACACAGATGTCAGTATGAAGGATTAATGGGGCAGTAAATGAAAATATAGACGGTGGGTCTTTGTTACCTGAACACCACTTTGGAATTTTACAGAATGTTGACACTCTTTTTAATGTTTTATCAGCAATATAACATTGATGAATCGAAATATCAGATTTGATAGCTCTGTTGTCCTAGGCTGCTCACGTGGCTTTGTAAACACAGGAGTTCATCGCGATCATAAATTTCACTGATAATGGGCAAAACAGCTCATCGCCAAGTTCAGCCCAGATAGTTTACAAGTTTGAAAAACTAAAAATCATATCAGATGTGAAAAACAGATAAATAAGCTGACATATCCAACAGGCCATATTTCAGATAGAAATAAACAAGTAGCTGAACACAGAGGAAGACACTTCTATGTGCAAAATACACAGATAGAGTATAGGGTGGGGGCAGGTTAAGTCTGTGACATTTTCCTTGCGAGGCTGTGACATCTCACATTTTGGGGAGTGTTGGATGGGGAAGCCTACACACCAAACATGTGTCCTATCCCAGAACTCATGATCTATTTGTCTGATTCTGAGTTTAAAATGTGAACTAGCTGCCTGGGATACAGTGCAATCTCCCTCCTGGTTAAGGTAGCACAGCAGAAGAAGGAACTGGGCTCTTCAACAATGATCTTACCTGTATTCCACTCATGGCTGCAGCTTCCCCAGGGGAGGTCGGTGGTGAAGCTGCTGAAGAGGTAGAAGAGGGCCCAGGCCAGGACAACGATGTAGTAGACATTGAGAAGGCTGACGATCATCTGTGAGGCATAGCCGATGCCTGGGGACGGGACTGAAGCTTTGGGCCAGGACAGTGCAAAAATTCTCACACACCACCCATGCCTGGGCAGGAAGGGACTTGCTTGCCACTTTCAGGACCCATAGCAAGAAGTGTTGGGCCTGGCCTCCCGGCCAAAAGAGTAGAGTTTCTAAGCTCTGGTGGTCTCCTAAATTGGTCCAGCACTTTTCTCTTGTGTTCTGCTGGTAAGCCTGAACTTTGATATTTATCAGGTTCTGCGTTATCTTTTAAATACCTAAGATCAGAGCTAGACATAGTGGCACATACCTGAAATCTCAGCCCTCAGGAGGCAGAGGTAGTTAGATTACCACAAGTTCAAACACAGCCTGGTCTACATAGTGAGGCCCTGTCCCAAAACAGGTGAGACTAACTCTACCATGACACTAGTTTATTTCTCTAGAGTTAAACTGACATGTCTCTGAAACAAAAATACAAGAGCAGGAATGAAGGTAGGGCACGGTTGGCAAACTGTTTGCCTTGCAGCATGAGGACCTAATCTTCATTTCATCCCCAGAATCCATGTTTAAAAAAAAAAAAAGCCAGCCATGGTGGCATGTGCTTCTGGTCCCACATCTGGGGAGGCACAGACAGCCAGCTGTGGTGGCATGTGCTTCTGGTCCCACATCTGGGAGGCACAGACAGGTAGATCTTTAGGACTCCCTGAACAGCCAGACTGGCCTATTTGAAAAGTTCTAGGCTAGGGAGAGACTCTGTCTCAAAAAAAAAAAAAAAAAAAAAAAAAAGAAAAGTGGACAATGCCTGAAGTAAAACACCTGAAGTTGACCTCTAGCCTAAACACCTAAACACACACACACACACACACACACACACACACACACACACGTAGATGCACACACACACGCACACACACACGCACACACACACACGCACACGCACATGCAGGAACACACCATAGACACAGGCACACACCACACATACAGGCACACAAACACAAAACCACAAAAGCAGAGACAGGCGATTCACATAGAAAGAACACAAATACTGAGTAAACACCTTGGAAATAGTCGCGATCTCTAACAGCTACCAGAGTGAGAGACAGCACAGTAAAGTACCGCTTTGTAGCTACAACACTGGGGACACTTTTTAAGATAGGGTCTCATATAGACGAGGGGGCCCTCAAACTTGCTAGATAGCCCGGGTTGGTCTTTCACTCCCAGTCTCCTGCTTCAGTATCCCAAGTGCCAGCCTACACACGTGAAGTTTTGTCTGTCTGGTTGGTTGGTTGGTTGATTGGTTGATTGGTTGGTTGGTTGGTTGGTTGGTTGATTTTACAAATGTTGTAACTCAGTTTTCTCTACACTTGTTTAGATATTGGGATGTTCTACAAGACTAGGAATATAATTCAATGGTAAGACATGTAAAGGCTCTGGGTTCAATTCTGAATACCACAAGAATTGGGGGAAATGGTTTATTTTTAAAAAAAAGGAAGAGAATTTTCAAAAACCTTTAAAGAGAAAGATGCTACTAATGTCTTGTGACATGTCAGTTGGTTTATACTTCCACAGGACAATCTAATGAACCAGCTCAAGAGTTTCCAACTTGCCTGGCGTGATAGTACATGCTTTAATCCCAGCAACTGGGAAGCAGAGACAGGCGGATCTCTGTGAATTCCAGCTCAACCTGGTCAACAAAGTAAGTTCCAGGATATCCAGGGCTACACCGAGAAACCCTATCTGGGAAAAAAGAAAAGGGGAGAGAGAGAGAGGGAGAGAGGGAGAGAGGGAGAGAGGGAGAGAGGGAGAGAGGGAGAGAGGGAGAGAGGGAGAGAGGGAGAGAGGGAGGGAGGGAGAGAGGGAGAGAGGGAGAGAGGGAGGGAGGGAGAGAGGGAGAGGGAAAGAGAGGGAAAGAGGGAGAGAGAGAAACAGAGAGAGACAGAGAAGGAGGAGGAAGAGAAGGAAGAGGAGGGGGGAGTCACCAACTTGGTATCTATTTGATCTAAGGAGCCTACTCCAGGAGTTTGTCCCTAAACAAATAACTTCAAAGCAGGAGGGAGCTATCTAAATAGACAGAGGTGCAGGCAGAATATGAAAGTTTTATAAGTCACAATGCTTCATGCAGAGAATTTCTAAATTATGATATATTCACTTGATGGAAGCTTACAAACCATCAAATGATCGCTGTGCAGAAAATGGAAAACAAAACAAACTGAAAACCAGACCCTAAATCATGGATATTGCTTAGCAGTGTGTTATAAGCACCACAGAAAGGAGAATAAATAGAGAAACGAAGCCCCCTGCAAACTAGAAGCAACCCAAATATTTCTTGATGAATAAAAGGCTAAACAGATGTGTTGTAAATTGCTACCCACCCACCGAGGAGTAGACATGGATTATTAACACACAAGACAGCCTGGATGGATTGCTGGATGCAGAGGAGTGACTGAGAAACCCAATCACAGAGTTGCTTCAGAAGAACACTAAATGGCGTTCTCAGAATGAGAGAAATAGAAAGGAGAATAGGGTGTGTCAGAACGGGGGCAAAGGTGAATGTGGCCATGTCATGGGGATCGGCATGGTTCGGCATGGTGATGGGGCTCTTGGTGGTGGTAATAGTGGTAGTGGTTAAGCAAATCAGCTCGTGGTAAAGTTAGAACCACACACGCTTAACAGGAGGTGGTGAAAAGTCACAGAAACTCGAGTAAGTTCTGCGGATGATCCCAATGTCAATTTCTAGATTTTGCTACTATACCTTGTAGTTCTTAAACAAAGCCACTATTGGGGGAAACTGGTAAAGGTCCATGGGACTTCCCTGTACTATCTTAGAGCTCCCTGTGAACCTATACTTATTTCAAAATAAAAGCATAAATTAAAATCTTATCTATAAAGAGAGAAGATATGAAATGAAGCAGTCTAAATTTTTAAGTCCTTATGCCAAGGCAGTAGATAATACATGAAATGTCTTCATTTAAAATTCTCTTTTAAGGGGCTGAAGAGATGGTTCAGCCCTGCTCTTTCAGGTTCAATTCCCAGTACCCACATGATAGCTCACAACTGCCTGTGGCTCCAGTCCTCGGGGAATTCAACACTCTTACCTAAACATATGTTTTGGCAAAATACCAGTGCACATAAAAATAATATTTTTAAAAAAAAATATATGTTTTTAAAAATAAAATTCTCTTTTAAAATGTTTTCTAATTGATTAAATATGTTCTGTTCAAACAAAATCACAATTATCTATTTAAAACACACATTAGGCCGGGCAGTGGTGGCGCACACCTTTGATCCCAGCACTTGGGAGGCAGAGGCAGGCGGATTTCTGAGTTCGAGGCCAGCCTGGTCTACAGAGTGAGTTCCAGGACAGCCAGGACTACACAGAGAAACCCTGTTTCAAAAAACCTCAAAAAACCAAAAACCAAAAAAAAAAAAAAAAAAAAAAAAACCCACAAACGTTAGGAAAGCACTGCACTCGCCCATTGAGTCCAAAGCCTTTGCCTCGTTCAGTCATTTATCCTCATGCCATTTGATGGACAGAGAAACTACCTTAGTCTGCAGCTCACAAAGGTAGAGGAGATAAATATGGAGGTTTGTGGTCCTCTTCTAATCTCTGACCTGTTGCTCACCACTTGGTCACCCTAAATAAGGGTTACAAACACTAGTTCATGACCCTGGAATTGGACACAGAGTTGGTTACTCACCCTCAAAGATGGGACAGATTTTTCTCCAGGCTGTGATGCCTCCCTGGTTGGTGTACTGGCCAAGTGCTGTCTCCAAGAAGAAGACAGGAATGCCACACGTAAAAAGGAAGATGAGGTAGGGGATAAAGAAAGCACCTGTGGGTAGAAAATTGGATGGCCATTACCTGGCAACCTTCCCTTCATGGTCCACATCCATACCCTTTCAGTACCAGTCAGAATCTTAGAGCAGGAGCCATGCAAGCTGCAGGTGACACTGTGTAGTTATCTGTTACCACAGCAGGGATCAAGAGACACCAAATTATATGGGAGCCGTATGGGGCCACGCTTTGCCCTCACTCTGCAGTTTGATCAGTGCCTGCCAGGTCTACTCCTGACTGAATAGCGATCGATTACTGCCTAAGTGACATACCACTTGTGGAAACAGCAGGAAAACCATTGAATGATAAATACCAGGAATTCACAACACAGGCTATAACTCTTCATTCTTTTCAAAGAAGTTATTATACTAATTTCAGATTTTTTTTTATTAAAGACAAGTTTTGAGACAGGAGCTTGCATATAGTTCTGGCTATTCTCAAGGTCATAATCCCCCTGCTACAGCTTCCAAGTGCTGGGATTATAAACGAGGCCTTTTATCAAGCTAAAATCAATTACTTTGGTAATTGTTCTGACTCTTTCTGCATAATCATTATCTAAAGAAAAACTATAGGTGCCAGACATGCCGTATTTTCTTTACATGGACCTCCAGCTACTGCCAAAGTTGACAAGAAAATTCACAGGAAAGAGTAACCAGAAAAGGAAGGCTACAAAGACAGAGACCCTAGAACTTTCCACCTGAACCAGGAGAGAAGAAATGACCTAAGGGAGAGAAAGACCCATTCAGACAAGATTAAGTGCGCTCAGGGTGTTTTGGCCCTCTACTGGAAAGAACCATTTCAAAAGATTATAAATAATGATGTTCATACAGTGCCTGATTCCATTCTCCATACCAAAGCTGTGGAGACTCTCTGATGACGGGTAGTGTATGTATTCCTCGTCACTAGGGAATAGTCAGCCTTGCACCAGGGTTAGCTCCAGTGCCACCTAACAAAAGAAAGGTGAAGAAACCCAAACCAAGACACATCGCAATCGTGTTACTTAAACTATCCAAAGACTTTAGGGGATGGAGGGACCTGGGGACATTAAAATTAGCCGGAGGAGTACATGACACATATACACAGAAGAGTAAAGATAAGGACAACATCAAGTTAATCCTTGGAAACAAGGCAAGCAAGCCAGAGGGCTGCAAATGTGCTATAGTAAAAAGGGGGACACGAACAAGCTGTCAGCCTGAACTTCTAAGCCCAGAAAAAGATTGCTCCGAAATGAAAATGAAATGAAAGTTTTGTGAGTGGCGAAAAGAACGAGTCCAGCAGCAGCAGGAAGATCACACCGCTGTGATCACAGGCATGCATCGCCATGCCCGAGGAGTGTTCATTCATTTATACTAATTAATTTTAACGGCTATCAAGCTCTTAAAAATTCAGAGGAAATTTTTCAAAAGAATGTCTACCTTGACATTCCACAAAGAGGTCAGTTCTGCCGGGCATTGGTGGTGCACGCCTTTAATCCCAGCACTTGGGAGGCAGAGGCAGGCGGATTTCTGAGTTTGAGGCCAGCCTGGTCTACCGAGTGAGTTCCAGGATAGCCAGGGCTACACAGAGAAACCCTGTCTCGAAAAAATAAATAAATAAATAAATAAATAAATAAATAAATAAATAAATAAATAAATAAAATTAGAGAGGTCAGTTCATCAAGAGGACACACTATCAGAGGGGAAATAGAGGATTATAAGACTCTTATAAAAAGCAGTATGATATCCTTTGAGAATAAAATTTCATGAATTAAAGATATACACTACAAGAAAAGTTAGAGAGGTTCTTCTGGCAGAGGGAATGATAAAGCCACATGGCAATATATATCCACAAAGGAGTATAGAACTCCAGAGTAACTCCACTGACAAACATAAGAATTGCTTTGTCAAGCCAGGCAGTGTTGGCAGTGCCTTTGATCCCAGCACTCAGGAGGCAGTGATAGGTAGATCTGTGGGGTTGAGGCCAGCCTGGTCTACACAGTGAGAAGGACAGCTAGAGCTACACAGAGAAACCCTGTCTTGAAAACAAAACAAAAAAATTGCCTTCTCCTTATTAAACTCTTTTTTCATAATTTTTAATTCACAATATTCCTTATTAAATTCTTAAAAATACAAGTAGAGTGGACATCGTGGTGCACACCTTTAGTCCCAACACTCAGGAAGCAGAGGCAGGCAGATCTTTGAGTTCAAGGTCAGCCTGTTGTACATAGTGAGTTCCAGGCCAACAAGGGCTACCTATTAAGACCCTGTGGCCTCATCTTGCTCAAAAAAAAAATGAATGAAAAGATACAATTGATTTAATTGCCTCCCAAATACTTATGTGTCTATTCATAGATTAGTTAGTATACCTCTTATTCTTCATCAGAGAAGCTTCTCTTTGCAGCGGGCAATGGTTGATGCAGAGACTCAAAACTGGTCAAAGCAGTGAGGATACATGCATGTCGAGTGAGCCCAGGCTGCCCCAAAACAGTCTTCCTACCTCAGAATCTTTCAATTACAATGCTGTGATTATAGGCACACATCACCATGCCTAAGGAGTGTTTATCTGTTCATACTAATTAATTTTTAATGGCTATCAATGTCTAAAAAAATCAGAGAAAAACTTAAAAAAGAATATCTATTGTAATATCACACAGATTAGACTGTAGAGCAAAGAATATTTTCAGGGGTAAAGATAATTTCAAAATAATAAAGAGGTCAATTCATCAGGAGGACATAATATTTTAACCTCATATTCACTGTAAAATAGAGCTTAAAGATTCATAAAGCAAAACTAATAGGCCCACAAAGAAAAGTATATAAATTTCTAGTTAAAATTAAAATGTTTAATATTCTCTCGATAATTTAAAGAACAAACTCAAAATTAATAAGGATGTGAAATGTTTGAAAACCATATGTCAGCCCCATTTATAACATTTATAGAGCATCCTAACAGCACAGAAGAGTATACATTATTCTCTGGCATATATATAGAATGTTTACCAAGATAAACCATGCACTAGTCCACAAAGGAATCTTAATAAGAAAAAACACATTTAGACAGATATATTTCTGACTAAATTAAAAACCAATAAAAAGAAAACATTAGAAACCCCTACATATTTGTTTTTTTTAATTCTTCTAATCTATAGATCAAATAGAAAAACCAAAAGAAAAATTAGAGAGTTTCTTAAGTAGAATGAAACAAGATACAACAGACTCAAATCTGTGTGTTCTGTTAAAGCAGTAATTAGAGTCTCTGCTCCAGTAGCACTAAATGTCTATTATCATAACAAGAGACAGTAGTCAAATCGATAACTTCAGCTTCCTCCTTAATAAATGAGAAAGAAGAGTCAACACAGCCCAGACTAAATCAAAGTGGAAAACGAGAAACCCTGAGAGAAAATCAACCAAACCAAAAGCTGCCTTCTTGAGACAATGAAGTCGATAAACATTCCAGATGACATAAATTACCAACACAAGGTCTGGGGCACTGGCTCAGTGGGTGAAAGTACTAATTGCACAAGCTAAGGAACCCAAGTTCAGTACCCGTAGCCCATATTCAAAATGCTAGCTTCAGCAGTGTACTTATGTAACCTAAGGGTTTCTGCAGTGAGTTAGGAGGCGGGGACAGGAGAACCACCTAGTAGCTCTCAAGGCAGCCTGCCTGGAGTAAGCAATGCAGCAGCAGAAACAGAGGACTCTGCCTTAACAAGGTGGACAGCAAAAACCTACCCCCAAAGGTTGTCCTCTGACATGTACGTGCCTACTACAACATGCGTACGCATGCATGGATGCACACACATTGCTCATGTAACACGAATGCAACACGCACACACAGAATATATTAAAAAATCTTTCCCATAAAGCAACCTTTAGATCTAATGGCTTCACTGGTAAATTCTCTGAGTACCTAAAGAAGAAATCATACCAGTTGAATATAAACTTCTATTGTGGGGGGAGTGGGAGAGTTGAAGCAGGGTTTCTCTGTGTAGCCCCGGCTGTCCTGGAACTTGCTCTATAGACCAGGCTGGCCTTGAACTCCTGCCTTTGCCTCCCCAGTGCTGGGATTAAAGGTAAGCACCACCACCCAACTGAAACATCTTACACAACATTGACAAGAAAGGAAACTGTCAAACTCGATCTATGAAGCCTGCATTTTGTGATAACAAAACCAGACAAAATGCCAAAGAAAAAAACAAACATTAAAGCCTTTTAAAGTTATTTTAATTTGGGGGGGGGGCATGTATGTTTGTGTGTGCATGAGTATGTGTGTGCACATGTATGTGTGTGCACATGTGTGTGGAAATCAGAGGACAGCCTCAGGCATTATTCCTCACACATACAATTTTTTCCTTTGACACAGAGTCCCTCACTGGCCTGGAACTCACCAAGTAGGCTAGGCTGGCCCTAGGGATTCATCTGTTTCTGCCTGGCTGGCATTGAGATCACCATCATGGCCATAGTTTTCTTTTCTTTCTTTCTATCCTCCTTCCTTTCTTTCTTTTCTCCTTTCTTTCTTTCTTTCTTTCTTTCTTTCTTTCTTTCTTCCTTTTTATTTTTTCTCAAACTCAAGTCCTCATGCCTGCAAAACAAGCTCTCTACCATCTGAGCTGTCTCCCGGACTCCCTAAAGGAGCCTTATGGACAGGAATGAACTACTGAAAAGATAACTATAGATGAATATCAAAACAAGTATTCTGAATGAAAGAAGCCAGAAGGGGGACAGAAGGTACATAGCTCATGATTCCCCTTACATAATTTAAAAAAAAAAAAAAAGCAGATGAATTCACGGTGGCAGAGCAGAGCTTTGTGACTGTACAGGGACGCAGCAGCAGGGGCCAAAAGAAGAAGAAGGAGTTATCAATAGCCAGGAGAAAGTTTTTGAGGGTGAAGTATGTTCATTGGCTGGACAGTGGAGGTACTGTTATGGCTATGTCAGTCTCAAGAGGCTACAATTTATACATCTTAAATATGCCAATTAATTGAAAGTTAATGGAAATAGATCTTTAGTTTGTAGCCACACCACAATTCAGGCACTAAACTGAAGAATACTCAGTTGCCCTGAAGGCCAAGAATAAAGACTGTGAACAGTTCAGCCTACGAGATCCAGAGCCTAATGGGAAACTCCAGAGGAGAAAGAACCCAGTAGCTGATGTGAAGGGTTATAGGGAAAGCCCAGTAGCTGATGTGAAGGGTTATAGGGAAAGCCCCAGTCATTTCAGAAAGCTGACAGTCTGGTTCAAGCCTCCAGATCTATGCCGCCTGCTCTTTCCCAACTGAACAAGCCAATGTTTAACCACAGGCCCATGGTCAGCTCTGCCCCTCAGCACATGAGCAAAGTCCACATTTGCCAGGAGAAGCTTAGGAGGGGCCAGTGATCGGAGGCAAATCAAGAGAGACCTGAGCACAGGCGAGGGAGTCCTGAGGGCCATGGCCTCTTCAGATTTCCATGAATAAAAGATGGAGTCAGGGCCTAGCATAGACACACATGCTTTTAATATCAGCACCTGGGAGGCTGAGGAAGGCAGATTATAATAATGCGACTAACCTGGGCTACAAAATGAGACTCTATAGAAACAGGAAGAGACATGGGAGAAGAAAATTACCCACGCCCTCATTTCACCCATGTAAGTCTCCCCCAAAATTCTAAAATGTGCTGCCCACTTCCCGTGAGGTGGGAGGGGCTGCCAAAAGAGTCTTGCAGCTAGCCACCCTTCTCAGAAGGAGCACACTCTGTGGTGTCATCTATAATGGTCCAGTTACTTTTTGAAGTCACAAAGAACTATATTCTACAGTAGCAACAGAAGTCAGTGCGCACATGGAAAATATCTACACTGTAACGAACGCTAGCCAGACCAGGTGGGCATGGAGTAACTCACTCACCAGACTGGCATGTGCTTCCAAAATAACTATTTCTCTAAGTAAACTACTTCTCACAAAAGACCTGAGATAGGGAAAGCAATCCTGAGCAACGAGATAATGCTAGATGTGTCGCCATACGATTTCAAGCTGTATTACAGAGCCTCGGTTACAAGAACAGTGCGGTCCTGCCACAAAGTGAATGAGAGCACAGAACTGGCTATACACCCAACGTAGCTACAGCCACCTAGTTTTTGACAAATACGCACTGTAGAAACAACAGTTCTCTTCAACAACTGGAGCTGGATATCCACGTGCAGAAGAATGAAGCTGGACCTCTGTCTCTCCCTGCTCAAATCTTAACTCCAAATGGATCAAAGGCCTTAACGTGAAACCTAAAACCGGGGAACTGTTAGAGAAAAAAGTAGACGATGTGATGAAAGGCCTAGGCCAGGTGAGAACTGAGGAAAGGAAGCCAACAATTGATAACAGCCCCTCACAAAATTAAAGAGCAACTGTACAGCAAAGGAAACTGGGTTTAAAAAAAAACAGAATGGGAGAAAGGTATTTGCTAACAATTTATCTGGCTGAGGATTAATATTAGAAAATACAAAGAACTAAGCAACAAGAAATCAAACAATCTAATCAATAAGTTATAATGAAGTGAGCAGGCAGTTCTCAGAAGAGGAGCGACACTGAGCAGTAAACACAGAAGAGAATGTTCAACTTCACTAGCCATCGAGGAGATGCAAATCACAAGTGACTGGGATCCCACCTCACCCCAGTCAGAACGACAGTCATCAACGCGGGCAAGGGTGAGGACAAATGAAACCTTACACAACGCCAGTGGGAATTTAAACTAGTTCAGTCACTGCAGAAATCAGTCCGGAGATCCCTCAGAAAGCCATCTATCATAACAGCTCTTCCGCTTGACTCAGCTGCACTCCTGAGTATTAACCAAAAGACACCAAGTGAGCACATCACAGAGACACTTGCACCTCACTGTTACTGCAGCACCGCTCTGAGGGCTAAGTTGCAGAAGAAACATATATACATATATACATATATATGTATATATACATATATATGTATATATATGTGTGTGTGTGCATGTATATATATATGTGAGTGTGTATATGTGTGTATATACATATATGTATATATATAATTTATATATATGATGGAAATTTTTTCAGCTGTAAACAAGAACAGAGTTCTGTGGTTTGCAGGAAAGTGATGTAATTGGAGATAATCACATTAAGTGAATTAAGCCAGGCTTGTTGTTTTTCTTCTCCTTTGTATTAGATTTTATATATAGGCACATAAAATATGTGTATACATATTTATATATATATATATATATATATATATATATATATATATGCATGTGTACAACATGAAAATAGGCACAAACTTTTTAGGGGAATGAAAGAGACTCACAAGAGCTAAGAGCTTATGGAACATGTCTTAGTGGAACTTGTACCGTGTGCAGTGGATGGAGCATGTACCGTGTGCAGT
>JANHMN010000008.1:61628452-61652719 GCA_030674055.1 Rhabdomys pumilio | reverse complement strand
ATGGAGCATGTACCGTGTGCAGTGGAGCATGTACCGTGTGCAGTGGATGCACACAATGGCACTGTTAAAAAACATAAAAATTAGGAAGTGAGGGGAAATTGTTTCTCATTCACTTTCTTCTTTTGTAGCTACAAACAGCACACTGGCTAATGGTTTCCTCTGACCCTCTTACACTGGTCTCCCTGGACTCATCTCTTCTTATGCCTATAGCTGATATTGTTCGCTTCTGCCTTCCCTGCAGCACACCACTGCCATGGAGTCCATCTTTGGTATGTCATCCTGCAGCCTCACCTGAAGACTCCAGCCCTGGGTATTCTGCCAGAGAAATCCCACCTGAGAGCTCAGGTTGGAGGCCCCCAGGATGTGGGTGTGTGAAGACTGAGGATCAGAACAAACTTGGAGAAGGGGAACAAGAAGGGGGGTAGCTGTCCTATATTAGATGGTCTTCAGCTGTATGGATGCAAAACTCCAGGCTGCCAGCAACTCAGACTTAAAATTTAAGTGGAAGACATTGACAGTCAAAGCTGAGATTGACAGGTTTCCTACTAGCCAAATGAAATGGTATTACCTCCTACCCTCTCCACCTGCCCCACCATACCTCTTGGAATGACCAGAGTCTCTTTATCCCCTTGCCTGAGGCCTGTGCTGGACAGGCCTTCGGAGAAAGCCATCTTTATTTTCTCTCCAGGAGCTGAGAATGGAAGACTGGAAAATAGTTTAAGCTTACAAACTCAGCAAGTTCTCCAGCTCCGGGACTGGTGCCACAGTTGCAGGATGAGGGCATGCTCCTTCTCCAGGTACTGGCCTGGCTTACTTCCACCCAGGAAGAAGGATGCTGCAAACAGAGGTGTGCTTTCCTCACTGGTCTTCAGCAACATCTGTATTTATGGTTTCCAATGCTCTGCCCATCTCCCTGGTTTTCTTTAACCCACTTTCATCAGGGTTTGGTCTAGTACTCCGCTGCAATCTCCCATGACCTCCCTGCTGTGGGCCATCGATTTTGCTCACACATCACCCTCTTGGCCCCTTCAAAGCATCTCCTCTGTTTGCTCTCATGCATCTTCAGCTGCCTTTCCAAAATGCCTTGGTTTTTGACCTGTGTCAATGCTGCTGTCTCCTTGTCCCTGTGCGCATTCTCTCTCTCTCCTCAATTTTGTAGACTAATGATTTCTCTCTTTGTATGTCTCTCTGTCTCTGTCTCTGTCTCTGTCTCCCTGTGTATGTGGGGTGTGTGTGTGTGTGTGTGTGTGTGTGTGTGTGTGTGTATTTCTCTCTCTCTTCTGAGACAAAAAGCTTTACTATTTGGCCCAGGCCAGCATTGAACTCATAATCCTCCTGCCTCAGCCTCCAGAGATTACAGATATAAAGCATCATGCTAGGCTTTCTTTTCTTTTTTTTTTTAATACCTTCAAAATGCTAGTGACAGCTAAGTGTGTATTTCCAGTCAGATCTTTCACACAGATTCCAAACTCACATATCACACTGCCCAGGGCCAGCGTTCCCCAAACTCAGTCACTTCTTTCTCTCTTAAAACCTGCAGCCATTTATGATTCGGGCAAAGCAACACTTTTCAGGTTAAAAGTCTCTGACTCTGACTACTTAGTCAGCGAGTTAGCAACAAGAACTATGTCAAGACCTCAGATTCCGATTATCTCACACAGAGACTCCAAACTGAGGTATGTCTGGTGTTGAGAAATTCATTCTGCTGGCATCCAGGGTCCAGAGAGTTGGAGAGGCCTCATCTGAAGACCCTTGTCCTGAAACAGTTTGGATCACACATCTGGGTATAGTCAGTAGTTTTGAGAGAAGGAACTAGTCTTGGTTACTTTTCTACTGTTCTGGTAAAATATGCTGACAGAAGTAACAAATAAGGAAGGGTTTATTCTGGATCATATTTCAACACAATCCATCCTGGTGAGGAAGCCAAGCCGGCAGGAGATTAAAGCAGCTGGTTACCTTGCATCCACAGTCGGGAAGAAGAAAGCAATAAATGCCCACGTTACACATTTTCTCCTTTTTATACTGCCCAGGACCCAACCCCAAAGAGTGGTGCCACCCCTCTGTTAGGATGGACTGTCCCACCTCAGTTAAACTAGTCAAGATAATAATCCCTCACAGGCATACTCAGAAGCTAAGCTAATCTAAAATTAGTACTACATTTATTTTGTGTGTATGTGTCTGTGCGGGGGTCGGGGGGTATGTTGGCGCCACAGCACACGTGGAGCTCAGAGGACAACTTTGTAGAGGTCAGAGGAATTGACCTCAAGTCATCAGGCTTGGCAGCCGGTGCATTTTCCTGATGCTGAGCCACCTCAACAGCCCCAGACCTGATCTAAGTAATCTCAAACAGGTGTCCAGGAGGCTTGCTTCCTAGATGATGCCAGAACCTGTAAAATTGACAATCAACCCTAACCATCATAAGTATCAGGAATGAATCCGAAATGTTTAGCTTTAAAACTGGTGTGTCCCCTGTAGGCAGCTCTGAACACAACAACCAGTGAGAGTACCCTACGTATATGACCTTGCCATTTCTGCTCAAAACCCTGCCTTCACTCTTCCTGACTAAAGGAAAAGCTAGCATTTTACAGTAGCCAGCAAGGCCCTATCAGGTCTACACCTGTACTATGTAGCTCCAAATCTCAGCATGCCCTCCTCCTGGGAGAAGAGATGATCACAAGACTTGGAAAGTTCAAGACATTTACTACAATCATGAGGCTCTTGTCTCCAAACCAGTAAAACCTCGGACGAATACTGAGAAAGAGAGGTCTCTGGTGGGGCTGTCTTCCAGCTGTACAGGGAGCTTTGCGCATGCTGAGGAGGGCGTTTTTAATGACACAGCTGCCTGAGTCACCCCTGCCCCTGTAAACAAGCAAGCTGGGTTCAGATGGAGTCTTTTTTTTTTGGACCATTGTGGGTGCCTTATCTATGGTAAACAGATGTTGGTTTTGTCTCATCAACAAAAGGCACAAGACAGTGCTCTCTCTTTTACCACTTAGATTGCACCTTCTAACGATGCAGCCTGCTCTGAGCTTGTAGGCCACCTTCCTGCTCTTCCAGATAGCCAGGTGGCCTCTTGCTTAGGACTCTTTCACCTTTGTTTCCTCTCCCTGTGGCATTTTTACCTCAGTGACCACACGAACACCCCCATCACTCCTGGAAAGCCTTTACTCAAATGTTCTCCATGAAGCCCACCATGATATCCCCACCTCCCTTCAAAACAGCCACAACCTGACACCCACACTCCTAATGCCCTTTTCTGGGGGTTTCTTGTTCTTTTCCATAGTACTTGACAACTCGCAATAATTTTGGTAAAGCTTCACTTCTGTTACCTGTTTCCTTCCTCCGGAGTTGAAGACAGAATGAGGACAGGGCATGAGTCTGGTGCATTTACAAATGTATGCCTCACACTTAGAACAATGTGCAAGGGTGCCCAGTAGTAGTTGTTGAATGGCGCAGAGTCAAGGCTCCCTTGTCTATGTGCCAACACAAGTGACAGCCTAACAACCCTAGAGAACCTTGGTGGTGGTGACACCGGCATTGGGCCATAGGTGACAGGAAGGGTTTTGTCTGGGTGACTGAGGTAGGCACCCCTCCTAACCATCCCTCTGGGAATGCCATCCATAGCTTCTGAGTCCTGGTGGCTTTGTTACTGCACTCTCTCAGCTTCCCTAACTTTTAGCCTGAGGCTTCAACTGTTTCCCCAGTCCTTCGTTTGTCTATCTCAGCTCCTCCCTGCTGTAGAGCTTGCTTTGAGTTAGATCTGCCAAGTGTGAAAGCTGAAACCAGAGGAGACATCACCAAGCTCTGAGGAGATGCCAAGTGCTTGACATTGTCACAGCACAAATGCATTAGTAATCTAACTTCCTTCGCCCCTGCCCTCCCCCACCCCAGGCACAGGAGTGACTGTGTGAATCTGTGGACTTAGAGAAAGAGTCCAGAAGCAGGTCAAAAGAACACATTATTAAGCATGGTACTCCCTGGAGCACCCTGCATCCTTCCCAGAACCTGTTCAGAACATCCCTGTCATGTCTAAAAGCCCAAGTCCAGTCAGAGAGCAATGGGCTTGGCTAAAATCATTAGAGCAAGAAAAAAAAGGAGTCAAATTGGTCCAAATGCTCTCTGTTTTCTGCAACCTTCTTCCCAAAATCAGCATGGAAGAATCCCCTTGGTGTGAGGCATCCATTTATCCATTGGCTAAAAGGAGGTGCAAAACCCAATTACTCCAGCCCACAGCTCTGAAGGAGCTTGCTTTCTGTGGGGTGAGCTGCTGAGCACACAGCAAGAAAAAAGAAAAGCGAGAGCTCTGGGTTCCTCATCAGTGTTTGGCAAAGGAGCTGTCTCATTAATTCATCCAGCAGCCCTGGATGGCTCGTGCCCTCCAGAGCAAACCTGGGCATTAACCTCTAGCTCCAAAGTCCACCAGAACTCCCCCGACTCCCTCACAACCCTGGGCTGCCGTTATTTATCAGCAAACAGGGAGGTGGTGCATGAAGTCCTCAGTTACAGCAAGAGCCAAAACTGTGGGTGGCAACACTGGGTTCAATCTCAGGACCCCTAAAAACATTTCAACTGCCACATGAAGTCAGAGGCTCTGTCCAGGAGAGAGAAGTCTCAGCAGCCATACCCAGGCACCCACAGGAGAAACTGAGGGCCTAGGACTTCCCTGTGTGTCCATTTCTAAGACGAAGACTATATAAATTGCCACGAAGTCCTGGGGCAAAGCTCAGATCCCAAAGTTGCCAGGCACAGGAAGCTCTGTGATTCCAACATCCCCAGCTGCCACACCTCTGCCCCCCTTTACTGCCGCCTTTTCACCTCCAGTGGCTCTGAGCTAAGCTTGGAAATCACTGCCTCAACCCTTACCCAATTCCAGAGAGGCTTGGGGAAATCTCGCTCCCTAATCTTGCTGCCATGTGAGAAGGTAAGCTGGTTACTAGGCTCCGAGGCCCAGTGTGCAGCTTAGCCTCTTACTTCTGTCTGTCTGGGCCATCCGCATCCCTCCAACTAATGCTCTAAAGGGAAGACCCTCACTCCTCAACAAGCATAGAAGTATCTAGGGCTAGATAAGAAACGAGAAGACCTCCCTCCTTCTCTCACAGTACAGACTGAGCAAAGTCCTGTGATTTCAGGCCACTAGCCAGAATTCCTAGGGAGGAAGGACATATTACCTCATTCCCGTTCCTCTGGGGAAAAAATACAAGTTAACTTCCAACCCCGGTCTCTAACATCCACAAACCCAAGAACAAGACACCATAGGTACAGGGCACCTCTCTCTTGGTCTCTCATAATCCCTTCGACCTCCACCCTGAGTTGAGTATGTCCTCTCTCCAAAACCACTTGGACTGTGTATCTCATGCCTTCAAATCCATTCTGAGAGCTTGAGGTTCAGAGGCCTCTGCTCCCCTGCAAGTGGGAAGGTGTTCTTCCTCTCAGACTCTCCCCTGGTGACCTAACCTCTGGGTTCTGCATTCCTCCAGCTCAGGATACAGCCTCATTACAAAAACAGACTCATGACCTCCAATCCCTGGAAGCTTTATCCATCAACAGAACAGAATGGTTTCCTAACTCACCAGTCAGCTCTAAGTATCTGGGGACTCTGTCCAAGGCTTCCCACAGGGGTGTGGAAATTCCCTAACTGTGGATTAGTGCAATTACCACAGAAGACTGGGAAGGAAAATAAGAAGCTAGTATTTGTGTATACATGGGAGCATACACACACACACACACACACACACACACACACACACACACACACATACACACACACACAGGAGAGAGAGACCGAGAGACAGAGAGAGGAAGACAGAAACAGACACAGAGAGACAGAGGGTGGGGGGATTTTAAAGGAAAGCCATGAAGGTCAAAGATTATGGTTCTAGTGAGAATTGGGAAACAGAGATGGTATTGGGAATGTCATGGTACCAGCTGAGTGGTGGGGGGTGACACAAGGCCAAAGCTAAAGAATCCCAAGATCCCAGAAGAGTTGGGTATCAGCAGCATCGTCACTGCAGCTCCTATTTATTAAGCACTTTGTAGGTAGTATTGCCAATCCTTACAAGAACCTTGAGAAACAGGTATTGCTATCTTGATTTACAGGAACAGCCATTGAGACTCTGGGGGCTTCGGGAACTTGACCAAGATCACACAGAGTTAAGAGCAGAGGCAGAATCCATGGCCTGATCCATCTGGATCTGAGCCTGTACTCACTCTTCTACGAGAGAAAGCCCTAGGGCACCCACACAGGTTAGCTAAGTCTCAGTCTCCTGCAAAGTGTCCTCAATGACCCTTCAGGGTCCTGCAATTCCAGCATTCTATGTATAGGACTTCCCAGAGGGACAGTGAGTGTAGCAGACAGAAGAGTTCTCCTTCCTGGGGAGACTGGGGTGGCACAGTGGCTCTCACCTCCCCCGTTCTTGTAGCAGAGATAGGGAAACCTCCAGACGTTGCCTAAGCCAATGATCTCTCCCGCCACTGACAGCACAAACTCCATCTTGTTGTTCCAGTGCTCCCGTTCCAAGGTACCATCTTCCTCCACTTTCTCCATGACTGGACATACTGGCTTTGTCTCTCCATTACTGGTTGTTCCCGAGCCCCTGTTATCCATCCCACCTGGAAAACAAGTGGAGTGCTCTGTCACTGGTGGGAAGCCCACAGGGAACATCTCCTCCCTTCAGAAAATTCCTGAGGGAATAAATACCCTGAAAAGGGGTGATTTTCTTCCCTGCCCTCTGACCTGTTCCTCTTTAGCACCCCTCATTGGCAGAGCTAGAGAGGAGCTCCTAGGACTGCCTGTTCCCTTCACACTTAGGAGACAGCATTGACACAGAAGGGTAGACTTTGCTTTCCTGATGCATGTTCTGTCTACACTTCCCTCTTGTTTCTCACAACCGTGACACGTTAAAGAGCAATTCAATGCCGCTATAGGCTGAGACTACCCAAAGGATGACAGTTGACATACTCTTGAGACCACTGATGTCCCTTGCAGGATTTACCCTAAAGAATTAACTATGGTCATGGGGAAATATCTGATATTAGAGATGTTGATTGTTCATAACAGCAACAAAAAGTTGGAAAGACTACACATGCTAACAATAGAAGGTGAGTTAGTAAGTTACGGTAGATATCTATTATGCGCTTCTATACAGTCATTAAAAAAACTGTTACAGAAAAAAATGTATATTGAAACAGAAGGGTGTTCATGCTATAGGGAGTGAGATTAGTATGGAAAGAATGATCAGGCTTGACAGACACTTTACAGAATAGTTACATGCATTGAAAGATTGGGACATACACTAAGATGTTTCTTTCTTAGTGACTTCGTCTGAGGAATGTTTTTCTTGTCTATCTATCTGTCTATCTATCACTGTTCAAAGAAATGTCTTCTGAGGAATGTTGGATGGGACCCGAAACTGGACTAGGAGAAGTGAACTGTCTAGGAACTCATTCCTCTCTCCTCCGTTTCTTACTGACTCAGCATACACGGAAGAAAGTTTCTCTCCGTCCCCCTCTCTCCCTCCCTAACATTCCCCTCCCGTCCCCCTCTTTCCTACCTCCTCCCTTCTTCCCTTCCTCCTTTCTCCCCTTCCTCCCTTGCTCTCTTCCTCTGTCACTAACGGAATTGGCATCGAAATCTGTTACAACCGAGATGACGGCGTGAAAAGAAAATCCTACTCAGCACTGTCCTAGACTGATATCGAGACTGAAGATAAATTCAGATGCGATTTAAATTTAACGAGCAGCTACTCTGGACTAAGCATTGTACACATGTCCCTTTAATTCCTACACCAACCTTGTCACTGTTGAGAAGATGACTGCACATGAACACCTGCAGCCGCTGCTCTGTCAAGCCAAGTCAGTGTTCCCACCTAGGTAGTAAATCCTATGGAGACTCGAGGTCACTCTGAACTTCCTACTCTTTCGCTTCTACCAGTGAGCTCCTGTTCACTGCCTTGCTTTACCAACATACTTAAAGCTAGTGTTTCTAGTGACTCCCTCCTTGTTGTATGCAGTGGCCCCTCTTGTTTTGGTCTTTATTTTAGTTTTTGTTGTTGTTGTTTGTTTGTTTGTTTTGATACAAGGTCTATGGCCCAGCTTGTCCAAGGACTTGATATATAATATAAACT
This sequence comes from Rhabdomys pumilio, assembly GCA_030674055.1. NCBI lineage: Eukaryota > Metazoa > Chordata > Mammalia > Rodentia > Muridae > Rhabdomys > Rhabdomys pumilio. The sequence continues at coordinate 61,644,596 of JANHMN010000008.1, read as the reverse complement.
CATGGTGATTCCCTGCCTCAGTTTCCTGAGTGCTCAGACTATGTACCTGAGGCACTGTGGTTGATTTACAGTGGCCTCTTTGAAGAGAGCTAAGCAGGTGGCTTCCTCCAAACGCCAAAACAAATTCAGGTTGTGAAACCTTCTCATCAGTAACCCCTCCAAGCCATGGGCTTTCCTCAGGTTCTGCCTACAACCCCAGGGACCGAAAAAGTCAGCCAAAAAGGCAAAGAGTGGAAGACACCTCTGGTTATTTGACAAGCTGGGGAAAGAAATCCAAATTAGCTATAAACAAGAAGATGAAACTCCAGCAATGGAGCTGGGATGTTGTTCCTCACCTGACTGAACTGGTCTTCCTGGCCTCATGCTGATCCTGCCCTCCCTTACTAACTAACCATCACAGAGATGTCTTCCTGTGAGGTAAACCCATCCTACTTGGCCTCATTCCTCTCCCAGCAACCCAGCAGTGACCCTCTGCCTCTCGGCCCCATGCTTCTCAGGAGCAGTGGAAAGAGCATGGGTTCAGGCAAGCCAGGTTCAGACCGCAGCCGTTTCTAGCGCCCATGCTTGACCCCTGAGGTTAATGAGTAACGAAGCCTTAGTTTGCTGGTCTGTGACAGTGGGAACATTGGCATAGACTCAGCTGTGAGGCTTGAGTGGAGAGATGAATTATATATTCACACTGAAACTCAAGGATTCTCCTCTCCAATTAGGATTCTCGGCCCCTCTTCCTGTCACCCTTAAGTCATGAGCCACCCCTTTCAGAATGTCAAGAGAAGAGCAGAAAACCGCTTGCACCTGCTCACCCAAGAGCCAACCAAGAACACTGTCCAGGGGACATCATGATTGTAAATCCATGGATCCCACCAACCTATGTTCTGAGACCCAGAAACAGGAAAAAGAGAGAAAGAGCAGAGAATATTCCAAACCTTGGTGAAGTTTCTGCCCGAGGTCCTGTCCGAGAATTCTCCAGGGGGCCAGGGAAGGGGCTGGCTATTTAAAGTGTGGCTGGAGACCGCCCTGTAGTGTTTGTAATCCTAAACTTGACCCGGCCCACATTCCGCCTCCTGCCTTCCCCCTCCCACGTTCTTCCCTCCTCTCGGCCACCAGACAATCTGCACATGAGTGATTCCCTGACCTGGGGACTGTGTACACCCTGGCAGTTCAGCCGCCACCAGACAATCTGCACATGAGTGATTCCCTGACCTGGGGACTGCGTACACCCCGGCAGTTCAACCGGTTTCTTGTGATTTTACTACAGCATGCTCTCTTGCCATAGCTTGTCTGCCCTTCCCCCTGAAGCTCTGGCATCTCTGTAAAGGGATCAACCAGTTACCCTGTCCTCTCATGACATAAAGGCTCTTGGAAATCAGTGAGTTGTAGGTGCTTATTTGATGATTATTAAATTCAGATTAATTTAAAATTATATCAACCTTATCGCGTTCCAAATGACATTCTGGAAGGGGCAATGATTTAGGAAAACAACAACAATACATCTTAACGAACCGTGAGAAGTCAGTAAAACATCCAACATGCACACATACACAGGCACGCTCGCACATGTGTGCACACACGATGTGGAAACGTCTGAAAAAGGTTTCTGAGTTAATAGTGGTTGCACTCAGAATAGAACTGGGTTAGGAAACAGTAGTAAAGGAGATTTTCTCTTCTTTTTGAAGCTCCAGTGTTGCTTGGATTCTTTGAAAATGTGCGAGAACTTTTGTTTTAGCTGCAATCAATGAAATGCCAAGGTTTAAAACAAAGTCATCAGGGAAGATTTGGCAATGTGAGGCAGACAGCTAGTCACAGGACTTTCTTTCCAGGCAGGAATGACCCATGGAGGTGGCCGGCTGTTCCTTCAGCTGTGAGTCCCACGACGAGAGCTCAGTCTTGGGTCCACCACCTGCTGCAGGGCAGTGCAGGGGGACACTGCATACTCCGGTGCCCGGCAGCACCAGGGCCAAGCACTGCATCTGTTACTCTGGAGCTTGGAGTTGTAAGCAAAGCATTCAGCTTCTTAGACTCTCATTCTCACAAGTATAAAATGGAGACAATGTTGTTCACCTTGGAAAGTTGTGTGAGGTTCCAGGAGAGAATGGATCTGATGATATATCGGGTTCACCAATAATAACCAAGGCTGTTAAAGAATTATCCACAATGAGCTTTATGGGGACTGTTCTTTTTTGAATAACAGATTGTATTTTATTTATGTGTATATGTCTGTGTATGTGTACATCCATGTGGGTACCCTTGGAGGGCAGGAGAGGGTGTCAGATCCCCTGAAGCTAGACTTCTGAGCAGATGTGGGCTAGTCCCACTAGTGAGAATGCTAGGACTCGAACCCAGGTTCTCTGGAAGGGCAACTAGAGTTCTTTTGTTTTTTCGAGGCAGGGTTTCTCTGTGTAGCCCTGGCTGTCCTGGAACTCACTCTGTAGACCAGGCTGGCCTCGAACTCAGAAATCTGCCTGCCTCTGCCTCCCAAGTGCTGGGATCAAAGGCGTGCGCCACCACCGCCCGGTGCAACTAGAGTTCCTAACCACTGAGCCACCTCTCCAGCCCCTAGAAATTATTCTTGTGTTTCAGCAGCTTCTTTTTTTTTCTTCTCTCCTAACCATCCATCTGTCTCATCTTACAGTGTGAAGAAAAGATTAAAAGGGTTCTCAAAGAGAGGCTGCAAGTTCATGCTAAAAGCCCAAAGCAATGTGATTGACTTCCTAGCCTTATGCCAAGTGGTACCCACTAGCAGCCTACTAACTGACCTACTAAGTATGAATGTTGAAATTTGTACTCTCTAATTACCAGGTAGCTGGAAGTTATTTGAGACCCAAATCAGTTCCCTAAGAAATCTCGGTACCACGTAGCCTTCAGCAGTGTTGCCTGGGTCTCTGAGACCTCACACATGCAATAATGTGATTTTTTTTCTGCAGGAAACACTCCCAGAGATCAGAGCATCCTTAGAGTCATCCATCGCTCTGGAGTTGCTCTGACATGAGGGATGTTGGTTCTTCGGTTTTCATATAACTGCTGCCACATCTGCCTCTTTGATTGCTCCTTTATTCCTTTCCAAATGCTTGTGATCTTGGGTTCCTTCATTCCTATGCTGTCCTGATTGATATTTTTCCCTGCTCAGCCAAGTGATGAAGAAGTAGTTTGAGAACCATTGGTAGAACTGCCAGTGACAGTCTTCAGGCTGCCTGTTCTGGAGTGTCATATCAATCACACGAGACAACCAACCCTTGCTTTCCCAACCCTTGGGTATCCAGGGACAAGAGCAAGGATTGGGCACTGTCAGAATGAGTGTTTACATGTTCTCACTCAGCAGGAGGATTAGAGGAGTCTCTAGGGACTGCTAGCAAGAATAACTGAACATTAAGCAGAATTGGATGAAGAAAAATGGGCTCATGAAAAAGCGTGGGTAGTGGCTGGCACCAAGTCGACTCTGGGCATACTTAAATGTCAGTGTGTCGTGACACTTTCTCCCAGGTATGTTCTGTTTCCACTAGGGACAGATCAGGAACAGAAGAATCTTCAGAGAAGCATGGCCTGTTTCCACCTCTGAGTGACAGGGATTCTGCAGAGAGAGCCTCGGACCCTTTCCTGCTCACAAATGGCCAACCTGAGCCCTTTAATGGGAAGAAAGGAGCAAGGAAATTTTCTCAAGCAATACCTGATGACAGCTCGCTAGGATGGTAACTATCTGAGAAACAAAAGAAATACTGGCAACGATAGATTGTGACCACAGAGTAAAATTCACTCATGTTTGTGGTAATATAAATAATAAAGTAAGCATGTGAATGGGGAATAAAATACATCTTTTCCCTAAAACAGAACTCCAGTTAGCAAATGCAGAAGGAAAGACAGAAATAGGAAACCACCACTGGACAGCCAACTTTAATAACCACTGCACCAGCTAAATCTGTGAATAAAAGTTGAAGGAAAACCAGAATTTTCATAGTTTCTAAGTATCTTCCCCCAAAATAGATATTCACTACAAAAGAGAAGATGTTAACTTCATAGTAGAAAGGCCAGGAAGAATAGCTTAGCAGCCAAGTGCAGCACCCAGTCATAGAACATACCAGTACCATCCCCACCCTGAAACATGTATGAAGAGTCACTCATACAGGTACAAAACACTGCTACTCTTGCCAATAATTCTATCTGATCCTGAGAAAGCAGAACACAGCCCCCAGCAAAGGATGTACGACAAACAACTGTTCTTTATTCCAGTCTGTGGTGATTAATGTCGACTCTTGACTGGATGGGCATCCCTGTGAGAAACTGCCTAGATCAGGCTCACTGGAGTAGGAGAACCAACCCTGCATGTAAGCTGGAGCCCCGGGCTGACTAAAAAGAACATAGACCAAGCACTTCCACATACCTCCCTCTGCTTCTGAAGCACAGAGGCAATGCGGTCAGCAGCCTCAAGCTCCTGACGCCTTGACCTTCCCACGTGATGGAAACAAACCTTTTCTCAGGTTGCTTTTGTATTTTGCTGCACACCTAGACAAGTAATTAATGTAGTGTTCAGATCATGGAGGATAAGAAAAGACACATAGGCAAGTTTAAGACACAGGAGACTGGAGAAACGCTAAGTGCATCCTGGGGTCTTGAACTGGAGTATAGATAGGATCCTGGGCTACAAAGATTCATCAACATAAAAATCAGTGGAATTTAAATGAGATCGTTAACTTAATTGATTAATTAATTAATCAATATTAATCTCCCATTTTTGACAATTGCATGATGATTGTATAAGATGCTTATATCAGCAGAAACTGAGTATGGGATGTATGAAGTTTTTTTTTTTCAACTTTTAAATCTCAGGTTAGTTTAAAATTTAAGGGGTGTGAGTTAAGATAGTTTCACTCCTTGGCTATAGCAATCCCAGTGTGTGACTGGAGTGAACAAACTCTGGGATATTAGGCACAGAACCCACAGGTACTGAAATTTTTCATGATTTTTCTATGTGTTGTGTCTGATTGCTGATAGGATTAGCTTCAGTTCTATCAACAAAGTCTCAAAGAATCAAAACTTATGAAAAATACATTACTACCATAAATTGTCACTTCTACTATTCACAGCATACTTCCAATGTGCAGGGCGCCATGTCACGTGACATGAGCATTCTACTTTATCCCTTTATACAGCAATTACTGTTAGGACCAAGCTAGGCATGGTTGATGATGGCTTACTGAGGCAAGGAGTTGAGTGACACACTCAAGGTCACATAACTAACGAATGATGACAACCAGGGTTTGAACGCAGGTCTGTGGGTCTAATGAACATTGTTTATAACTACCATGCCACCCTTTAGCTCTAAGATGTTAAAGGGGAAAGGGGAGACAAAATCCAAGCCTTGTGTTTACATTGAGAAAGAGGTGAGTACATAAAATGCCAAGAGAAATGGCCCTGCGCCTGGAGAGATGGCTTAATGTCTAAGAACACTCGTTGCTCTTCCGGAGTCCAAGGTTGAGTACCCAACACCCACATTAGGAACTTCCATTCGAGGGGTACACTTTCTTCTGGCCTCCTCAGGACTTCCTTCATCACGTGTACATACACATGCATGTAAATAAAAAGTAAGTTGTTTTTTAAGAAGAAGGAGGGGTTCTGGAGAGATGGTTCAGTGGTTAAGAGCACTGGCTGTTCTTCCAGAGGTCCTGAATTCAATTCCCAGCAACCACATGGTGGCTCACAACCATCTATAATGGGATCTGATGCCCTCTTCTAGTATGTCTGAAGACGGTGACAGTGTACTCACATACATAAAAAGTAGGAGGAGGAAGAATAAGAGGAGGAGAAATTAAAATGTTTCCTTTCCTGGAAATTTCACTAAGACTCAGAGAATAGCTTAAAAACTTTATTGGAGGGCAAAATGGCTTAGTGAGTAAAGGAGCTTGCTGCCAAGCTTGACTACTCCAATTCAGTCCCTGGAAGTCACATGGTGGAAGGAGAGAAATGACTCCCACAAGCTGCTCTCTGACCTCCACACTCCTATTCTGGTGCATGCACACACACACACACACACACACACACACACACACACCACACAGAAAGAGAGAGAGAGAGAGAGAGAGAGAGAGAGAGAGAGAGAGAGAGAGAGAGAGAGAGTTGGGGGGGAGAGACTTCTGTCTTAGTTAAGATTTCCATTGCTGTAAAAAGACTTTGGAACAAGGTGTAGAACTCTCAGCTCCTCTAGCACCGTGCCTTCCTGGACGCTGCCATGCTTCCCACCATGATGATAATGGACTGAACCTCGGAACCAATAAGCCAGCCCAAATTAAATATTGTTCCTTATAAGAGTTGCCTTGGTCATGGTGTCTCCTTACAGCGATGGAAATCTTAACTAAGACAGAAGTCTATCTCTGGAACACAGCTTCTTTCTATACTCAGAAAACACATTCCAGAAAATTTCACCTTGATGAAAGAGAAATGTTTGTCTCTTCTTAATCACTGCTAATTTCTTAGCTCCAGCTAACCATCATCAATTGTCCCAGTAGTCCCCTTACTCTTGACTCTAAAGCCAGCCATATGGATAAAGCTGCCAAGTCATTACATTATCACCAGCTTTAGTTTTCTGCTTTCCAACTCCTTCACTGTCTAATCTTGGTTGTCCTTGAACTTGCTCTGTAGATTGACCTTGAACTCAGAGGTCTGCTTGGCTGTGTCTCCTGAATGTTTGGATTAAAGGCATGTACCACCACACCTAGACTTAAACTTTTCTTCACCTAGACTTGCTTTGTCACAGGATGGGCTTGAACTCAGAGATCTGCTTGTCTTTGTCTCCTGGAATTAAAGGTGTGTATTACCATGCCTGGATCTAAGATTTCCATGGCCACTATTCCTCTTAAACAAAAGTCTTTGTCCTTCATTTCTGGATTATAGTTCATTTCAGATTAAAAGTCCGAATGAAAACAATAGCCAGGTAATAACACCTATCATCCTATCATGACATAAATATTTCTTCTTCAACCGCAAAAGCATAAACACAAAGTTTAGCTGGGTGGGATCTTGACCAAAGATCACCACTCCCTTAATCTGTTTATCTCCTTGAACACAGAATTCAACTCCATTTCACTTCCTGGTGCCCCTTTATTACTTAAACCATACATTTTGTATTTTTTCTTTCTAAGCTTGCTTCTTTTCGTCAGAACACTCTTCATAAGAGTGAACTTTATAACTACACAACAGAATTTATACCAGGCTGTTTTAAGACTTCCTTTGTCAAAGTAATTAACCAAATCTCTTTACCTTATTGTCAGGCAGACTCTTCAGACAAAGGCAAAAAGCAGCCACATTCTTCACCATTCCCTAAGCAACATAAACCTCACCAAATGCCTACTTGTCACTTGTTGTCTGGTCTCAATCTTATCTGCCAGTCAGAATCTCCTGAGAAGTGCTAACTGCATTGCTGATATTCGCACTCCCAAAGAATCCCATGGAACTGTACATTGCAGCTTGATTTTTTAAAAAAAAAAAACAAAAACACAAACAAACATGCTATCTCAAATGGACAGCTCAGTTTGAAAACCGCTGCAGCCCAAATCTTGCTACTGTTAACTAATTTCTCATCTGTCCACTGGATGATGCTCTATAGTTGGATTCTTTTTCAAAGCCACCTAAGCCATTTCTTCTCCAAGATAAACACCCCCACCTCCTTTCTCCATCCTTCTGCACTCTTTTTCCCCATCACCGCCATTTCTGCTGCTTGTCTCTGGGTGCTCTCCAGGTTCCGAACACCCTTGTCCACCTCTGGCCTCTAAAACTTTCTCACAGGTGTTTAATGCTGCATTCTCATTGCCAGGTTAGAGGCAATTGATTTCATGGTCTCTGTCAGTCAAGAAATTCAGCGAGAAATTCAGTGTAGTGCTGCATACCTGTAATCCCAGCCATGAGGAAGCTAAGACGAGAGATATCATCAGTCTCTGGCCAGCCTGAGCTAGTGATCTTAAACCTGTCTCAAAAACAAAAAAAACAAAAAAAACAAAAAAAAAAACCAAAAACAAAAACAAAAACAAAAAAACAATAATAAAGAAAAGGGGGAAAGGAATGAACACATCAAACAAGAGAATTCTTTCTACATAGTAGTAGACTAAGAGAAGCTTAGGATAGCCCAATAGCCTGACGGCTAGAATAGGGTGGGCTACCAAAAGAGCATTGTTCAGGATTGTCAATGCAGAGAGAGAGAGAGAGAGAGAGAGAGAGAGAGAGAGAGAGAGAGAAGACAAGGCGCAGGTAGATAAAATAAAATTAAAAGAATGAGAGGCTAGCCCGGGAAGCAAAGCGTACAATAAGAATCATACTGGACGTGACCCTAAGTGTAGCCTTTAGTGGCCCTAGGTCCTCTCCAGGTTGTACTTCGTCCCTGAGTCCTCCACACACATCTCAGTCCAAGCTCATACAGAGGCGGGTGAGCTAGTGTGGACATCCTTCTACTTCTGCAGCCCACACTCCTTTCCCCCAGCAGCACGAGCCATCCCCAGAAGCAATATTCGCCTAATTACAAACATCAATAATTACAGTCTAGACATCATCAAAGCTTCTTGAAGACAGCAAATTGGTGTCATGTGACCTGAGATAAAAGTCTAGGAGCATGCCCCTCACTCAGCAGATAATTAAGGGTGTTCAAATAAGTTAAAGATATTTTTCTGGAGTTCTAAATACAACAGCCGTCACTACCGAGACCCGGGCTATGGAACACCATCAGTATAGCGTTGCATGCATTCCCATGCATTCTTTTATTTAGTCTTCAGTAGCAACCTAGAGAGAGTGGCTCTGTCCATCTCTATTTCACAGTGAGAAACTGAGCTTTGGAGAGGACCAGGAAGCTGCCTGGGAACCCACTAAGAATCCAGATTCAGCAGGTTCTTTGGCTCAGGCAGCAGAGGCAAAGTGGAGCATACAAATGCTTATGCTTTGGGTCCCTTCTCTTGCACAAACACCTCCCAGTCCCCTGCCTGGTTTTTAATTCTTAGGTTTGTGCTCTTTTCCATGAAGAGGGTGTCCATCAATTACCTGATTTTAGGGCCTATTAAATCTCATTTCAACATTGAACTTTTCTTCTCAAGGTTAACACAAGCACTACTATCTTATTTAGAAGTCCAGTCTGAACTCAAGAATTTTCCCGTTGCTTTCCGGGATGGTTGGTGCCTCATGGACACTGCAGGATGTGATCCCTGCTTTAGTCCTTTGAGCATGGTTTCCTCACTGTCTACTCCACTGCCCTCCGACACCTCCGGGTTCCTTTGGCTGTGACTGTGGGCTTTCTCTCTCCCAGGTAACAACCCTGTTGGAGTTTGGTTTTGCCCTGTAGCATGTCTGTCCATTCTGGCCTTCATCTGGCATCCTTCTGCTCCTGCTGGTCCTGGTTCTGGTGCCGGGCTCAGCTCCACTCTGTAGACAACAAAGCAATGCTGTTGCTGCTCAGGGAAGGGATGACTTGGAAAGAAAAGAAAGGGGGAACAGAAGATGTCTCCATCTGTAGCTTTTTCTACCACCATCCATTTTCAGCCATAAACATTTCCTAACAGTATCTTGTGTTCATGGTTCTTTCTCTCCATCTTGACCTTAGTAATTGTAATTCTGGTTCTTAGCTTGGGGTTTTTAAATATAGAGTGTGCTGATTTAAAGTTTACGCCGGGCGGTGGTGGTGCACACCTTTAATCCCAGCACTTGGGAGGCAGAGGCAGGCGGATTTCTGAGTTCGAGGCCAGCCTGGTCTACAGAGTGAGTTCCAGGACAGCCAGGGCAACACAGAGAAACCCTGTCTAGAAAAACCAAAATAAATAAATAAATAAATAAAAATAAAAAATAAATAAAGTTTACAACACAGTGACATGGGATAATGCTGGGGGTTGGCCTGTTGCTATATATGCAAATGCTAAATTATGAATCCCAAGATCTGGTTGTGTCCAGACTGTCCAGATGAGTGTGTTCTCACATACACTGGCCTTTGTTGAGCAAACCTTGCTCTGCAATTTAAAACTATTAGTTAATAAAAGGCTAGAGCCTGTGATTGGTCAGTAGAGAGAGAAAAGTAAGACTTGAGGACTGAGTGACGAGTCTCAGAAGAGACCAATGGGGGAAGGAAGAAGAGTCAGAGAGAGGAGGAGGCCACCATGAGGCCCAATGGATCATGAGCACCTGACCAGGAGAAATGCACCCCAAGGACAGGCTAGTGGAGAAATGCAGTCCAGGGGAGACTCAAACAGCAAGGAGCAAGGGGCAAATGGTTTGGATATTTTTGAGCATAGCATAAAATTTGCCCAATCTTGGCTACAGCTTGTAAATAAAACACCAGGATTTTGTGTCTTTCATATGAGCTAGCCAGAATAAATAATTTTTACAGGATATATGTGTGGATATAATAAGATAGTTACTACAATAAAGATTAACATATCTATAATCTTATATTTTTATATTTTATAAATATAAATGTCTCCCTTTAAAAAAATTGTTCCTATCTTCTGTAGAGGAAGCAGGTGCAACATTAGAAAACACAGCAAAAAAAAAATAGATAAATAAATACCTTGGATTTAGAGTGAGCTAAAGCACTCATTGTGTCTCCTATAGCCTCAATGCCTCCCACCCAGCTGCAGTCATCTCCCTGGTAAGAAACATATTGCTCAGCAAACAAATATTTACCATGCAATGGTGGCTTAATTAGTCATACTAGAAACAAACAGAATGACAGTGGGTGACTTACATATACTATTTCCCAGACACACTTTTCATCCAGGTATTGGGTATCTTCCTAGGAATGGATTTGATGCTTTCCTATGAGTAACAGAAGCATGGAAAGACTGATGTGTTTGGGGTACCTAAAATTTTAGGAATAAGATCTAAGGTGTGATTTAGGAGCTAGGTATTAATTCACAAATTTAGAGAAGGAATAGTATTACACATGATCTTGGAGGAAAGAAGGGAGGGAAGGAGGAAGGGAGGGAGGAAGGGAAGGAGGGAAGGAGGGAGCAGAGAAGGGAAGGAAGGAAGGGAGGGGGAAAAGAGAGAGTGAGCTCTGACTAAATATAAATGGGTCTGTAGGCAAGCAACTATGGCAAGAACTGCCTATCAGCAACCTAGAACCTTAGCCTCCGGTGAGAACCAGTTCGTGAATGTGGAGCAAAGTATTTTGAAACTGTGAATTTGACTTTCACTTTCTTCTCCACCTCCTATATATTCACACCGTACCCCCAAGAAACCAATTTACTAAACCCCAGTTGACACATCCCTAGGGCAAAATAGAAACTCGTGAAGCACAGGAAGAATGAATAACTTCAACCATGAGGGAATCCTCACATTTCTATATTTAGGAATGGCAACCAGGAAGGGAAAATACAGCAACAAGGCTGCAGAAGAGAGGAGTCGTGATATGGACACGAAACACACTGGCAAACTCTTAACTGTGCACACCGTCAACTTTATGGCTTAAAAGCAAAGAAGGGTTGAAATCATTCCAAGTACAGAGCCAGCCTGGGCTACATGGTGAGTCCCAAGCACCCGGAGTTGAAGTGAGACCTTTGCTATACACAGAAAGAAAGAAAAAAAAGCAGGAAGGAAGGAAGGAGGGAAGGAAGGGGAGGGAAGGCAGGAAGGAAAAGGTCAAGGTCTGACTCCTTTGTCTAGTGCAATAATTATGCTTTACAAAGTTGTTAAAAATGGTGCAAACCATTTGACAGACCAAAGAGCACACACAGAAGCATTGTGGAATTTAGAACTCACAGCAGCAGATTTAATGAGATGTGGAAATTTTTATTTATTTATTTCTAAGTAGAAACTACTAGCTTCATTAAACGCAGGAGATGGGCCATAGGGAAGTAATAAACCAAATTGCAGCCAGCTTATAAAATTTTAGCCCAAGTGAAAATGGACTGGGTTTGCTCTTATGAATTCTAGAAAGCAAAGATGAAGCATTTGCCTTCTCAATCTTGGACAGGGAAATGTGCACAGAATGGATTTTAAGCCTAAGGGAATTAGCAGCTCCATGGCTTCCCACAACAGCACATTTGTCACGTGGACTATGTGGGCATGAAGGACAATGTGGCTTCTTGTGATCCAAGCCTCTGGCTCTTCCCATCCTTCTATGATGTCCTCTTGGGTGGGAGCAGGAGCTGTGAAGAGCCTCTAACCAAGTGAAGAATAAGACAAAGAGGGCATGAACACGTGACCACATATGTGTGACCGCGTCACGTAAGAATGAAACATTAGTTTTAAAACATTGGCTCCCTCTTGCTTGTCTGAGGATTCTAGCAGCCAAGTTGTAGATAGTACAGAAGCCAAGGAACCAGAGATGGTCTCTGGCTGTTTTCCAGTTGAAAGCTGACACCTAAGTCCAACAACCCACTGGAATTGAATGCCGCCATCAAACACTGGAGGCTGGAAACAGATCTCCAGTACATTGGCTTCAGATGTGGTCACAGTCTCAAACACCTCAAACACTGCCTTGGTCACCATCTTGGGAAACCTTGGAGCCAAGTACCTAGCAAAGTTGTGTTCTAATTTCTGATCTGCCAGCTCAGCAACTGATAGGAAGTACCTACTATACCCACTTGTAGGCTAGTCAGCTGTGTCGTGTCGTTGTTGGTTCTGAGTTTGATTCCTGAGACAGGATCTCATGAAGCTCAGGCTGGCCTCAAACACGCAGCACTATTAGGTGTCTGGTGACATTGTTAGGCAGCAACAGAAGTTAATACAGCAAGCATGGTGAGCACAAATACGTGTGATGAGTTGTGTTTACACTGTAAGTTTAGGAATGACTACACTTACACACGTGTAGTGGGGCAAAGCACAGGCTGGTGAGATGACTCCGTGGGTAAAGGCTCTTGCTGCCAAAGCTAATGGCCCAAATTCAGTTCCCAGGGTACCCATGATGGAAGGAAAAAAATGACTCCCAAACATTGTCCCCTGACCTCCACATGCATACCATGACATGTACACACACACACACACACACACACACACACACACACGTATTAAAATGAAAAGCACATAGCTCATAATGGGAAGCGTGTGAACAATATCCCATAAACCACTTAAGAAATACAGTCAAGAGGAGAATAATCTTAAGAATTCTGCCATTACTCACACTAGTTATCTCAAGACAGCGCAAAGATGCAAATACAGAATAAAAACTCTCAAAGAATTAATCCACCAGGAAGGTTTTTTCATTATTTTCCAGTGAGGAAGGTCACCCTAAGTAGGTGAGGAAAATAAAGAATTATAACATGTTACTAGTTTACATCACAAAACTTAATAACTTCTATCTTAAAGCTCTAAGACTGAAAGACTCATTACAAGATCCTCCAATTTGCCAACAAAAAAAATAAAAGTCTGTCATATGCATAGCTCTTAAAATCATTAAGAAATAATGAAATTAAGAATTAATGAAGCCCACAACTCTGCCTGCTTTCCCAGAGGCCTGCCAGCACCAAGGATACCAGGTAACAACCCACCCCTAAGCTCTTGTCCACCAAGTCCCCCGAAAGCACGCTCAGCAGCGGTAACCTGCCCCATATCCTGTGCTTCTTTTTCTGCCACACAACCCTGTCTGCTTTCCTGAAGGCCAGGCGGCCACCAGGGACCCCAGACCAACTGATAATAGGAACCCCAGGGGCAACTTTAGCACAAGAAACCACAGGGCCCAGGCAGGCCATGAAAACCCAAGTGGTGACACCCTATTGTACCAGAACCCCAGGCCACTCAGATGGGAAGACTGAGAAGAAACATAAACCAAGGGGGGGACATAAAAAAAAACCCGTCAAACAAAGATAAACCCAGAAATCAGCACCTGAACCTACAATAACAACAAAATCCAGATAGCCAAAGGCCAGCATAAGAACACAACAACAGCCAGGGCAATATGGAACCACCAGAGCCCAGCTATCTTACAATATCTTACAAGCCCTGGATACCCTAGCACAGCTGAAGCACAAGAAAATAACCTTAAATCCAATCTTATGAAGATAATAAAAACATTAAAGAAGAAATTAATAAATCCCTTAAAGAAATCCAGGAAAATACAATCCAAGAGGTGAGGGGAATAAATAAAACTGTTCAAGACTTTAAAATGGAAATAGAAGCAATAAAGAAAACACAGACTGGGGGAATCCAGGAGATGGAAAACCTAGGGAAGAGAACAGGAACTACAGATGCCAGCATCACCAACAGAGTACAAGAGATGGAAGAGAGACTCTTGGGCATAGAAGATATGATGTAAGAAATTAATACATCAGTCAAAGAAAATGCTAAATCTATAAAGTTCCTGACACAAAACATCCAGGAAATCTGGGACACTATGAAAAAAAAAAAAACTAAGAATAATAGGAATAGAAGAAGGAGAAGACTCCCAGTTCCAAGACCAAGAAAATATTTTCAACAAAATCATAGAAGAAAATTTCCCCCAATAGAAAGAGGTGCCTATAAATATACAAGAAGCTTACAGAACACTAGATAGATTGATCATACCAGGAAAAAATCCTACCACTACATAATAATCAAAACACTAAATGTACAGAACAAAGAAAAAATATTAAAAGCTGCAAGAGAAAATGACCAAGTAACATAAATGCAGACCTGTCAGAATTACATCTGACTTCTCAACAGAGTCTCTAAAACCCAGAATGTCCTGAGCAGATGTCCTACAGGTTCAAAGAGATCACAGATGCCAGTGCAGACTACTAAACCTAGCAAAATTTTCAATCTAAACAAAATGAATGATTTTCTTGGTAAATATACCACTTACCAAAGTTAAATCAAGATCAGGTAAACTTTTTAAATAACCCTATAACCCCTAAGGAGATAGAATTGGTCATTAAAAGTCTCCCAACCGAAGAAAGTCCAAAGCCAGATGGTTTTAGAGCAGAATTCTACCAGACTTTCAAAGAAGAGCTAATACCAATAGTCCTTAAACTATGCCACAAAATAGAAACATTGACAAACTCATTCTAAGAGGCCACAGTCACCCTGATACCTAAACCACACAAAGACTCAACAAAGAAAGATAATTTCACACCAATTTTCCCTATGAACACTGATGCAAAACTAGTCAATAAGATACTAGCAAACTGAATCCAAAATCATGTCAAAAACATGCTCATATGCATAGCTCTTAAAAGTATGATCAAGTAGACGTCATATCAAGGATGCAGGGATAGTTCAATATACAAAACTCCATCAATGTAATCCACCATATAAACAAACTGAAAGAAAAAAAACATATGATCATCTCATTAGATGATGAAAAAGCCTTTGACAAAATTCAACACCCCTTCATATTAAAAGTCTTTGAGAGATCAAGAATACAAAATAAAAAAAAAAAACAAAACAAAACAAAAAAAAAACGAATACAAGGTATACATAAGTGACCCCAAAAATTCTGCCTGAGAACTCCTACAGCTGATAAACATTTTCAGCAAAGTGTCTGGATACAAAATTAACCAAAAAAAAAAAAAAACCAGTAGTCCTCCTTGATACAAACAATTAACAGGCTGAGAAAGAAATTAGGGAAACCATACTCTTACAATAGCCACAAATAATACAAAATACCTTGGTGTAACTCTAACCAAGCAAAAGTGAAAGACCTTTATGACAAGAACTTCAAGTCTCTGAAGAAAGAAATTAAGGAAGGTAGAAGATAGAAAGATCTCCCATACTTATAGATTGGAGATTATTAGCATGGTAAACATGGCCATTGTATCAAAAGTAATCTAAAGAGCCAATGCAATTCACTTCAAAATTCCAAAACAATTCTTTTTTAAGTTTTAAATTTATTTAAATTTTTTTTCAATAACTCCTTTTTATTTTTTATGTGCATTGTGTTTTGCTTGCATGTATGCCTGTGTGAGGGTGTCAGATTCCATGGAACTGGAGTTACAGACAGTTGTGAGCTGCCACGTGGGTGCTAGGAATTGAACCCAGGTCCTCTGGGAGAGTAGCTATCTCTCCAATTCCCTCCCACCCCATGCAATTTTTTACAGATTTTGAAAGAGAGCTCACAGCTGGACAGAGATCCTGCAGAGCCCACCTGGGCTCCACTTCATCCTTCCAGCCCATTGTTTATCTGCACTTGGACAACCCGGAAGAAGTGAGATGCAAAACCACAAGTGTGTGTGTGTGTGTGTGTGTGTGTGTGTGTGTGTGTGTGTGTGTG
>JANHMN010000008.1:61587647-61628442 GCA_030674055.1 Rhabdomys pumilio | reverse complement strand
GTGTGTGTGTGTGTGTGTGTGTGTGTGTGTGTGTGTGTGTGTGTGTGCTTGCGTGCTCCTGCTTATATATGTGCAGGTGCCCACAGAGTCCAGAGAGAGTGTTGGACCCCTGAAGCTAGAATTGCAGGTGGTTGAAGGACTCCTGACGTGTGTGATGGGAACCTAACTCAGACTCTGGGAGAGCAGCATTCGCTCTTAATTGTTGAGCCAGCTATCTTTCCAGCGCCCAGGAAAATGTGGGGAAAGAAACTCGGGGAGATCCCACGAGGGCACTTCCCACACCACCAGCGGAAGGTCCCACATGTACGCAGCCGCCGCAGCTCCGCCAAGAAGAGTCCAGGGTTCCAAAGTTCCAAAGTAGTCTGGTGGCAGGCTCAGGAAGGCCCAGGCAACATGTGGAGTTTTCCAAAGCTTTTATTGTTCATGGCGTGATGAATAGGTGTAGATGGTATGCGCTTTCCCCCCCCCCGCCCCCCCCCCGCAAAAGCCAGGCTCCCCTGACTTTTTATAGGGAGGGGGGAAAGGGGAGGGGATAGCTTAATTAGCTACACCCCCCTGCCTTTAGGTAACTCATTAATATTTTAATCTCTGAAGGTGGAGACCTGCTAATCAGCCCTCTACCTGTGTGCTACCTGACCAAAGGGCACAGGTTAAATGAAATTACCTCATCCAGGGCCCAACAGGAAAACATCCTTGAGATGTTTTGGAGACACTTGAAAGAAAATGGAGGTGATTTTAAATATGATACTAAGATGTATAAAGGTGAATTAGAACTGTCCACTAAGCTCCACTATTGAATTCATGATCTCAGTCATACTAATGAGGGAATCTTTGTATCCAGAAGGGTGGGGCCACAAATGTAAAACTGTGTGCAGTATTCTTACTACATCCAGTTGTTAGTATTCACTAGGATTGCTCGAAATGAGTTTAAAGCTGTGGTCCTCCACCGCAGCTGCCTATTAAAGTAAGCTTCAAAAGAAATCCTGAGGCATGAGCCTAGAAAAGGCAAATCTGCGCATTGTTTGGTGGCTGCTTGGGCTCGGGGTGGGCAGAGGGAGCAACTGCAAACAGGGCGATGGAAACACTCTGCAGTTCTCCTGTGTGGTGATGGGTGCACAATTCTGCAAGTCTCTAAAAATCTCTGAAGTTTTTTGTATAAAGGAGAAAGATATGCAGAATATAAATTACACCTCCGCCAAGCTATACGGAAAGAGCCGCATTGATGCTTGCGGTCTGAAGGGGCAATGGCAGGTTTGGTTGTGGGTTTTTAAAACACTCTAGATGATTTTACGGTGTCATCGTCATCGGGACTGAGACTCATCAACTCAGTTATCTGAAACCACTTTACATAGTGACTTGCATGTTACCCAAAACTGGTAGGAAAACATGCTCCAAAGCATGAGGTCACACCTACAGCTAAACCCCCAGATTGTCTGACCCCTAAATCCTATCCTGTTTATTTTATGTGATTCTACTGTTCTCACCTAGACTACTGAACGTTTTAATTTATAGAACACTCTTCATCTCAAGCACATTCCCCAACACAAATTCTCTGCATAGAGCTACCCTAATGCTTCCAAGGCTTCTAGGAGCCTTTTTATCCACTGTGACATAGGCGCCAAAAGTAAAGGTTCAGAAAACTCATGCCTAATTAATCTCATACCTAATTAATGAGTCGTTACCATATAAAATATTACTTATTTTCTTCCTACCTATAATTAATACTATTTCTTCCTAAGAAATACAACTTAAAGAAGAAACCGGGTCACCCAGACAACCCAGCAAGTATAGGCACTTGTCACAAAAAACTAGTAAGACTCAGTATCCAGAGGCCAGTGCTCACTCGGAAAAACTGGTCTCTGACCTCCACACACACACACTGTGGCACACCAGCTCACATGTGTGAATGTACACACACCAGCAATAATAATTAAATTATATTAACTAATAATAAAAAATTATATTAACTAATAATAAAATTAACTTTTTAAAGAAGAGTAAATCTGTGAAAAGTTTTTTGAAAATCCAAAATTACTTTAAAGTTTACTCATATGATAATATTATATGTGGCTTTTTGAGGTTTTGGTTTTAAAAAGGTTTTGCTGTGGAAGAGTATGTTGGTGGGTCAGGGGTAAGGAATGCCGCAAAATCACACCGCACAACAAACATCACACAAGGATTTATTGAGGGGGAGGGCCACAAAAGGCCGCCCCTGAGTGGCCCCAATGTGGGTGGGGAGACACAAAGCAGGCATGATGATGACACACGGGCTTTATAAGGGCGGAGAGTATGGAGCATGCGCGTCCGCGACGGTGAAAACCGGAGTCTTTCGTGATGATGAGTCACACTGGCTTTAAGAAGTGACACATCACGTTGGCCTCCAGTAATGACTGAATGAAGGCAGAGTGGGGAAGTGCTTGATTCTGGAATGTGAGCAGTTCTGACATGTTTGTTTTGGAGGGGGGGGGTATGGGGGGTGCGCATGCGCACAGTGTTTTCTTCTTTTACCCTGTATAATATCTTCCAATCAGTGGTTAAGTTTTCCAGGAAGGAATTCCAGGTTTCCCAGGTTTTTTGCCACAAAATAAGATTCCCAAGGTTTAATTCCTGGGAATCACATATACATGTCCACATACATTATACATAGGCTCACATAGACTCATACACACACACACACACACACACAATTAGTTAATTAACTACATATAATAGAAAATATTTTACAAGACATACTTTTTCTGAATTGGAGAACCATGCAATGTTTAGAAAGTAAAAGACTTCATCTGATCAAGTTACTTTTTCTGAGTTTTTTTTTTTTAAATTCTTTGAGAATTTAACAACATTCTACAGTCACGGCCACCCACCATTTGCCCCTTTATCCCTCCTAGCACCCTCTACGCCTGTCCCTCTCCCGGCATAACATCATCTTCCTCTATTTAATACCCTACTACATTGGACTAAACTAATCCAAGGATAGAGAAAGAGAAAGATGGAAAGAAAGGAAAGAAATCTTGCCTCTTCCACTTCACCTTTTCCAAAAACACTACTGTCAGAAAATGTACTAGGCTAATCGCATCTTGTTACAGTGAGAGCGTAAATCAAATACCAGGAGCCTCTCTTTCCAGTGGGCCATTTTCTCAGTGAGGCTCCTTCTTCCAGAATGACTCTAGCTTGTGTCAGACTGACATAAAACTAGCCAGCACACATCCTTCATAACTAGTCTGTCTTTTCCCACTGTACATCCTATGCCACACAGGGGTGAGTGGATCCAGGCCAAGAGAATACTCCAATTTCAAAGACACACTAACAGTTATTCTCTCCCTCTAATGCTATAAATACCACCTGGCAAATCCATATTCAAAGTAATGATGTGGTTTGATTTAAAGGGACAGGATGTCTGAAAGGTAGTGTGCTTAAGGACCAACTTCCAAAGCAACTTTCAGGGCCAGACAGGTGGCTCAGCAGTTAAGTGTCTTTGCCGCTCTTATCATGACTCAAGTTCAAGGCCCAGCACCCCTACTGCGTGTCTCGCCGTCCAACAAGCCCAGCTCCAGGAGATCTGATACCTGTGAGGAAGTGACTGAGGTGATGCCACCTTGTCCTGATCTTCCTTCACTCTACTTTGTGTCTGCTCAGACCATTTTCAGCCCCTACCCTCCCTTGATAGTCATTCCTGACTTGACAGCACATTCAGGACCTTCCACGACCCTGGCTATGGTTCAGATGCATTTGCTGAAGGTATAACCAAACAAGTGTTAGTAGGTCCCCTGATCTACACCCAACAGTGATCTTATTGTCCTCATTGCTGCTCTAAACACTGTCCCTTAAGTGTAATGCTGAGAGTTTCCTTGAGGGAAGAGCCTATCTGGCTTAAATAAAGGACTCTAATTGACCTTATATGTGTGGTGGTCTGTAACTTTCTTGCCTGGACTATGACAGCACGTTCACATGCATGTCCCCACATACCAGCACATACAGGTACACATAATTAAATTTTTAAAAATAAATTTTAAAATAAACAAGGCTTCTTTCTACATACATGAAGCTAGTTAAACATGTGAAACTTTATTGGACATGGTTTTAAGGTCATATGGGGTTTCAAATTTTACATAGTTTACAATTTCCAAAATCTACTACAAACTATCGTTTTCTCCTTTAAGAGGCGGGCTGTCAGGCCTTTTGAAAGGCTGGCTTCCACAGTCCTTCCTTCCTCCTACCTTACTCATTCACATGCAAATGAACTACAGAATTAAGGACAGTTTCTTCACAGGCAATGAACTGCATCCAGCAAACTAAGAAACACAAATGGATATTTCTCGGACCCCGCTGAGGACACAAAGCAGAGCTGGAACGGATGCACTAGGGAAATCATGCTGATCTCAAGGATCTGGGGGTGTCGCCATGTTCCTCTCAGGTTATGGGCAATCACAGACTGAATGTTTGCTTCCCAGCTCTTCCAAGTATGACATATAGTAATTCATAATCTCACTGTGGCTCAAGTTGGAGTCGGGCAGGCAGAGCTGGCTCATAGCAACCACTGCTCATGGCTTCTGCAGGAACACCAGGAGGTGAAACCGACATCTGAGCGAGGATAAGGACGCCGCTTCTCGCCGACTATGGACCAGCAACTACTGCGACCTTGTACTTCTGAATGTGCGGACCACACAGTTATAAAATACTTAACATTTTTTTTGAGAGTCACTATATAACCCCTGCTTGCCTGGAACTTTCTATGTGGACCAAGCTGGCCTTGAACTCACAGAGAGCCTCCTGCCTCTGCCTCCCAAGTGCTGGGACTAACTGGCACCATCACAGCTAGCAGATTAAACTTTCCTTTTTTCCCTCTGTTAACTGCGTTAAAGTCTCTGTGATGAAAGCGGTGCCGACCAGCTTTGAAAGTGTTAAGTGTTAAGCACACAAGCTAAGCTCTAATGGAGGAGAAGAACTCTGCCTAGACAGGAAAGGCAAGAAACCTAAATCCACTTTTAACATGACTTTTCCGTATGCATACTTTCAAATCTGGGAAGAGAGGACTAATTTCTCTTATATTCTTATCCAACATCTAAATCTGTGGTGAAGATAAATCAAATTCTCTAAGTATAGAAAAAGTCGACTGAATCATCAAAATGACATATTTAAATTTTAAAATGTCAGAAGATGACAGGCAGCAATTCACACAGACTGCCTTGTGTGCGTCCCAGGTCTCCAACAGACAAGTACACTACAAAGAACACGAATTCTTCCTCAGACAGTCACCCAGATCCAAAAGCCACACACCCAAACGGCCACCTTTCTCAACCTTTCCCTAACTCTCCTCCTTCAATGAAAGTGCTTGATAAACAAAGAGTGAATAGAAAAGATGGTTTTTAAATGGAGTCGGGGCATCTACTGCTTACATTTTGAATTTTAAAAGGTTGAGCCACTCAGCAAGGGGGAAATCATACCTGGCACTGACGACCTACCCAACTCCCCAGGGCTGGTGAAGTCATGGATCCTGGAGGTGAGCCTACAACTGCCATTTTACTGAGCCACCATAATTCCTAAACTACTCTCTAAGTATTTGTTCTTCTATCCACAGATAAGCTAGCCCTCCCCTTCATCAGGAAAACTTCTCTGTGCAACAGACAGAGACCATTAGAGAAAACCACAACCAATCAAAATGCAGTGGTGGAGCCAGTCCCAAAGGATACATCGACAAAACAAACAACTCTGCCGGCTAAGTCTCAGGGAATATTGCAGAAGAGAGGGCTGGAAGATTGTCAGGGCCTGAGAAACAGGAATTTTGCTTTGAGATGTTAGAAGCTGTACCCATAACAGCCTAAAATCTCATCAAGATGGCAGCCTTGACACTTGTTGGCCGCGTACAGCAACAGTACAGAAGCTAATGCAGATGTGGGGAGGGGGCGGGGTCCCACACGCCTTCATCATACACAGAGAACTATGGGTAACTAAGGAATGCAGGGAGTGGGAGAAACGGTCCTCTGCAGGGAGGAGTACATCTACAGGTTATGCAGTGCCAATGGTCAGCCCTGAAAACATATGCACAAGTAGCACTATACGACTGAGCAGGTTGTAACTATGTATTTGTGAATGAATACTTTCTCTTCAGTTTCTGCCTTGGTGCCACCACCTTGATATGTGTGATTTCCAAAATGGCAACTTCTAAACATGCCCCCAGCAGGTGCTGTTGAATAATGACACGAATTCATCAGAAGGTGTGCGGCTATAGATCCTCTGGGTGGGAAAATGTTTTAGAAAATCTGTCTTAAAAAAGAAATGAAGGAAATATATGTTCTCACTTTTTTCTAAAGGTGTAACTGACAACCTCCTGTTCTGTAGATTATTTTTCTAGACATATATGTGTGCAACAATAATTAATGAAAAAAAAGAGGCCATAAATTTGAAAGAGAATAAGGAGGGACATATGGGAGGGTTTAGAGAAAAGGAAAAATAAAAAATATCTCGAAAATAAAAGAAATGATTTTTTAAAGGGTTGAATGGCCTTCAGTTCTTAGCTCACAAGTATTTCAATAATTTTACAAGGAGCAAAAGTCATAAACTATGTATATTATATTTTTTATCATATTGTACATATTGTTTATATTATATATATATTATATTTTCTTTTTTTGTTGTTTTTTTGTTTTGTTTTGTTTTGTTTTGTTTTTCGAGACAGGGTTTCTCTGTGTAGCCCTGGCTGTCCTGGAACTCACTCTGTAGACCAGGCTGGCCTCGAACTCAGAAATCCACCTGCCTCTGCCTCTCAAGTGCTGGGATTAAAGGCGTGCGCCACCACTGCCCGGTTATATTTTCCATTTATGAAAATAACTGGATAAAGTTCTTCATAAAGTGACAACTTTCATATAGTTTGGTAAAATAAAACCTATTAAATTGGATAATTAGTTACCTCATAATTTCTGCAGAAACCCTAAGCCATTCACTCACTGACTGTAAGCCATTCACTCATTGACTGTAAGCCATTCACTCATTGACTGTAAGCCATTCACTCATTGACTGTAAGTTGTTCACTCATTGACCCTAAGCCATTCATTCACTGAGATGAAAACTCAAGACACACAAGCACAGCAACACTTTCAAAGTGGAAATACCCAAAACCTTCCCTAACATTAAGGAGGGAACCAAAAGCAGGCAGTGCGAGCCACAGAGAAAGCATCTGTAGAAACTGAGATTTTATTTTACAAAGCTCTTTTCTTTCCTAAGATACCTTTCAAGTCAAACTTCACACCTACCCCATCTGAAACTGGGCAGTATCTCTCACTTCTAGTTCCTTGGAAAACACTTCCTTAAAAGAGACTGGACAAAAAGGGAGGCAGAAACTATACATGTTTCCTAGTTCTGCTCGATGCTTCCCTTTAAGAAGACAACTGCTGAGTTCAAATCAAACTGCACTTTTTAAATACGAAGTATAAGACATTGAATAGAAGATGAACGGCCCCCTTCCTAGTAATAGGAACTCCTGCAGCTATCTCACTAACAACAAAACACAGAACAGAACTGAACGGGGTTGGGGTGGGGAGAGGACAAGACACAGCACCACAGAACAGAACTGGGCAGGGTTGGGGGTGAGGAGAGCACACAACACCACAGAACAGAACTGGGCAGAGTTGGGGGTGGGAGGAGGACAAGACACAGCACCACAGAACAGAACAGCAGAGACAACACAGACAGCACCGTGTTGCAAACGTGCAAAGCAGCCAGCACTGCAGAGTAAGACTAAGTTGTCCAACAGAGACAAGCCCCAACACACAGAGGAAACATATTATCTATGTGAACAAAAGAGAAATGGAAAATATGATCAGGTAATGATAGATAACTTCTTGGAGTACAAGGAAGGAATGGAACTTGTTTATCAAAAAGCAGAAAAAGCAAGATTCCAAATGGACCTTTGCTGATGATGAAATTATGTATACACATGACATATATATATGGGGAAAATAATCTATAAAACAGCCAGTTGTCAAATGCATCATTACAAAAAGTTAAAAACAAAATTTTCCCCCTTTTTTTAAAAATGGATTTTCTAGAACAGCTTCACACCCAGAGGACCTACAGCTCCACACCCTCTGAGGAGAGCATGGTGTCATCCAACAGCAGTGCCGGAGCATGAATACAAGCTGCCATGCTGGAGACATGTGCATCAAGTTGAGAACAGCAAAGGTAAAAGCTAGGACTTGCCAGTCTTGCTCATGGCAGTGCCTGAAGCATGGTGGGGCCTGGAGTGTTTATGAATAGAGGTTTCCCCCCAAAAGTGTACATCACTGGAGCTCAGTAGGACGTTCTCACTAGTCATCATCCCTGCCCCCCCCACACACACACACACAAACCTGGATCCATGTGCCTTCATTTCTTTAAAATGCAGACCCAAACAGATAGACTTCACAACCTAAAAAACTGATTGCCTAGGTAGGTAGGTAGGTAGGTAGGTAGGTAGGTAGGTAGGTAGGTACGTACGTACGTACAACATACATACATGATAGATAGATAGATAGATAGATAGATAGATAGATAGATAGATAGATGTAGATATAGTTCCTACAATCTGATCTATTTGGATTTTTTTAACCTGATGACATCCTGCTATGTAAAATGGAATGATCTGCCGCTAAAGATAGGGTTCTCTTTTGAAAGGTTTTCCTCTTGGTTTAAGTAAGCACAAACAGCTGAGTTCTACAGAGTTCTGACAGGGACAAGTCTGGCTTGCCCTTCCTAGTCCTCTAGTTCCTAATATCAGTACAATCTTAAATGACAGTCATCATGGAAACCAAACTGTACTCTGACTCCAGTTAGCCCAACTAAAGAGATGTAGGCAGTCAGTGCCTCCAGATGGTACTACCCTTAGGCTGTAAGCCTCTACCTAACATCAACTGACTATAAGCCACATACCATATGTCCTCTTATTACCACAGAAAGTACCAAAGCCCATAGAGACCAAGCAACGTGTGACTGAATGACAACTGGGTCAAAAAAGAAAAGAAGAAGGAAATTTAACATTTCTAGAGTTGAGTGGAAATAAAAACACACTGGACCAAAATCTATGAGGCAAAATGAAGACAATCCTGAGAGAAAATTTTACAGAGCTAAGTGCCTGCATCAAAATTAATTAATTAATTCCTTAGGCATGTACCACCATGCCCAACTCTTTTTATTTTTTTTTCTCTTAGCCATTATGACTATTGTAAGATGAAATCTCAAAGTAGTTTTAACATGCAATTCCCTGATGGCTAAGAAGATTGACCATTAAATATTTCTTGACCATGTATATTTCTTTTTTTTTTTTTTTGAGATCTCTCTGCTTAGTTCCATGCCCCAATTTTAATTGATTTGGTTAGACCTCAAATTAATAACTTGATGGTGTATCTGAAAGCTTTGGACAAACAAGAACAACACTCCAAAACAGTAGGTGGGACGATATAATCAAAATCAGGGCTAAAATTAACAAACTAGAAATAAAAAAGAAAATACGAAGCAACAATGAGACAGAGTTGGCTCTTTTAAAAGATTAATAGAATTGACCAACCCATAACTAAATTAACTAACAAAAAATTGGATCCAAATTAATGAAATTTAGAAATGAAAATGGAGGCATTACAACAGACTCTGAGATTATTCAGAGAATCATAAGGACATATTTGGAAATTTTATATTCCCTGAACTGGAAAAATCTTAATGGAATGATAAATTTACTGACCCAAATGATGAACAATACTTAAAAAAAATGGAGAAAATAATTTTAAAACGCACATTAAAAACCACTGAGATACAGGCAGTGATTTAAAATCTTCCAACTAGTAAAGGTCCAGGGCAGAATGGATTCCGCACATAATTCTTTTAAAGAAGAACTAGCACCAATACTCTTCAAATTATTTTGTGAAATAGAAATGGAAGGAATATTTCCAAATCATTTTTATGAAAATAATGTTACTCTGTCGCCAAAAGCAGATAAAGACACAAAAACAAAACTACAGGCCAAACTCCTTGATACACATTGACATAAAAATTCTCAACCAAATCCTTGTACACCAAATTCCAGAGCACATCAAAAAGAGCATCCACCACGAGCAAGACAGCTTCATTCCAGGAGGAAGGGATAGCTTAATACATGTAAGTCAATAAATGCAATCTACCACATACAAACACAGGGATCATATAGCTATCTCATTAGATGCAGAAAGAGCCTTTGACAACGTCCAACATTCATTTATAATAAAACCTAATTCAGAACACAGATATTAACCCATTTTCCTACAACCGCCTGAATTTTGACAAAAAGACCAAAAATAAATATTGAGGAAAGAGAGCACATTTTAACAATGCTGGCCTGACGTCACTACACGTAGAAGAATTTGCTAGATCTCTGTCTCCCCCTGCATGAACCTCAACTCCAAATGAATGAAGAATCCAAACATAAACCCTGATATCCTGAATCTATGCTTCAGTTCACAGACACAGGAAAGCACTTTCTGAACTAGATGCTAGTAACATGGGCATTAAGACCGACACTTTACAAACGGGAGCTCATGAAATGAAAGGGTTTCTGGATAGCCGTGGGCACTGTCATTCAAGTGAATAGACAGCCCACAGAACGGGGAAATTTTTTACCATCTGGGCATCTGGCAGAGGGTTACTGTCTAAGCATATTCAAAGAACACAAAAACTAAACACCAAGAAGATAGCTAATGCAATTAAAAATTGGGGCATGGAGCTAAGGAGAGTTCAAAAAAGGGGTGGAGGAATATAATGGCCAAAAACATTTAATGTTCAACCTTCTTAGCCATCATGAAATTGCACATTAAAACTACTTTGAGATTTCATCTGATGATAGTCATAATGGCTAAGACAAAAAAAAAAAATGTGGTGGCACATGTCTTTAATCCCATCACTCTGGAGACAAAGGCAGGTAGGTCTCTGAATTTGAGGCCAGCCTGTCAACAAGACAAAATCCAAGCCAGCCAGAGGTACATGGTGGCACCATATCTTAAAAGTAAACAAGCAAACAAATAAATAAATAAATGCACAATGAAAAAAATATACTCGTTCAACTAAATAAACGTAAGATAAAAATTAAATGTATAAGCTGGTATTTAAAATAAAAGTTACATAAGGGTCTGATGAGAGGAGAAAAAGGGCCAAAGTAGTTTAGACACACACAGGCACGTGGACACACAAAACATTTCTGGCTTCTCTAATATTAGATCCTGACAGGTATACGGATGGTCACTGGAAATTGGCGACTCTTCTATCTTATTCTGTTCGAGTAGACGCTGAGCCTAGAACAACCTAGGGCTAGTCACGGAACCGCGTTGTAATCGCTTTCGGGGCTTCCCTTCTAGCAACCCCAGGAGTCACTTCTTAACTCCCACTTCAGAGACTCTGATTTTAGCTGTGGGGCGGCTAACACCCAAGCCAAGATGTTTCCCCGGGCGTGCTGTGGTATGCTGGAACAGGTGCAGCGGCACTAAGATCAGCTATCGGACCCATCTAAGGCTCTGACCATGCTGGACACTTAACCCCCTGCGGGAGGGAAGACACCCAAGGAGAACCCACTGGACCTGAACATTAGAGCCCTCAGCTATGCAGATACAAACCTGCGTGGCAGAGAAGGAGCTGTGAAATTTGAGGCACCCTGTCCCTCTGCTCCAGGCTAACAGCCTCCTCAGTTACCCGAGCCTTGAGGAAGAGCCTTTGGCTTTCCCACCCTCAGCAGGGAGCAGAGCAGACAGGTTCCTTGTTTCAGCTCCTGACCTTTTCTCTCTCTGAACTCTTCTGTAATTCTATGTTTCTCAGAGTTTCTTTCTCTCTTTGGTTTAGAGACTGACCTGTGTTCCCCTATTTTCCTCAATCCTGATATCACACAAACCAGAGATAGGACTCTGTCGTCAGGCTTAGCAGCAAATATTTTAACCTGCTAAGCAATGCCAATGGTGGCAGGCACCTGGGCATTTTAAATAGCTTTAAAATACTATTGAAATCAATGTTGTTACAGTGCCACTGAAGACCCTTTAAGGAAAAACTACTTCTGGATGAAAAAAGGAAGAGGAGGAGGAAGAGAAGGAAGAAGAAGGAGGAGGAAGAGGAGAAGAGAAGGAGGAGGAGGAAGAGGAGGAGGGGGAGGAGGAGAAGGAAGAAGAAGGAGGAGGAAGAGGAGGAGGAAGAGGAGAAGGAGGAGGAGGAAGAGAAGAAAAGTAAAAAGGAAAGAACATGAGACAGACTCTTAGGTATGGTGGAGAAGAAAGTTTATTATAGATATGTGGGCAAGCATAGCCAGAGGCAGAACATCTGGGAGAGTCCAGAGTGGACATGACCAGACTGAACTGGGCCATGTGAGGGGGAAAGGGGAAGGGGAAGGGGAACTGAGAGAGGGGACCAGGTACAAAAGCAGGCAGTCAGACTGTCTGGATTATATAAGGAAGAGTTTATCAGGGAAGGGCAGCCCAGCCTCTTTGGCTGGAGAATTTGGGGGGAGGCATAGTTGGGGGGGGTTGCCAGTCATACCCTGTAACAGGAAGAGACTGAAGGATGCTGGGAGAACCTGGAGGCCAGGTCTGCTTTGATATATTAAACAGGCACCTCAGCCATTGTCCATGGTTTGAAACTTAACAATTACCTCCTAGTCAAGAGAATGGGCTCTCTGGCCCAGGGCGAGACATTCAGTTGTGCTAGCTAAGGGACCCACCACACATGAAGGCCAGTCCACCTTCAGTCCTGCTAGAGATAGGAGGAATGATTGTCCTTTTAATAATGTTAATGTATTTTTGCTTCCCAGAATTCTCACCTGCAAGCCTGACAAGCTGAGTTCAATCCCTAGGACCCACAGAAAGGTGAGCAGCCCCAGAAAACATTCTTAACTTCCATGCCTGAACCCACACACACAATAACAACAAATATTTTTTTAAGGAAACAGTGAGCTAAGCATTAACTTGCATTGGTCCTTCCTTCTCTGGTTTTTACTGGTTTATTTACTATTTTATGTGAGGGGGTGCTTTGCCTGTATGTGTGGCTGCACGTCACGTGTGTGCAGTGTCTGCAGAAGCCAGAAAATGGTGTTGGATTCCCTGGAGTGACAGATGGTTTTGAATCACCACGTGGGTACTAGGAATTGAACTCAGGTCCCCTGGAAAAGCAGCCAATGAGTGTTCTTAGTCTCTAAACCATCTCTCCAGCCTCCTGTCATCTCCCTGCTTCTTGATTGAGGACATAATCTGACCAGCTGCCTCAAACTCCTGAAACCATGACTTCTCTGCTATGATGGACTGCTCCCTTGAGCTATCTTTGGTAGGAAGGTGAAGAAGATCTTCACATACGCACAATGCTAGGCCTCTCCTTACATTCTAACCTCACTACAGATCCCTGGATATGGACTTGGGAGATCACAGGGTGACTTTGTCCCTCTACTCAATGTATCCACACTGAAAAAAAAATCCCTTTTCTAATTTTTATTCCATTTCTATTAAATTAGTTGTTTTGATTGGTTTATGGAAGATAGGTGGCCAAACTTGGGTTTGCAGAGCACAAACTGCTACTCTAAATCAAGTAACAATATGGTGAATGTGAAAGGGCAGAAGGCACACTGCTACTCACAGCAGGTTGACCTGAACAGAGAGGAAAGCATGGAAGACCTAGGAGCTACTGGAGTTATCTTATCAAGATGACACTTTTCTATCTCTCCGCTCCGGCCACCAGCAGCTGTTCTTTACTGCTATTTAGTGTAAGAAATATTAACTATGAGTCCTTATATTAAATACTATAAAACTTGACTGTGGGACAAGGAAATAATTCTCGTGCACATCCAATTTACACCAAGGCCTCTATGGCATTCCAGGAATCTGATGGCCTGGGGGAAAGAGACCCTTTCCCATTCCTTCATTTCCTGGGTGCCCATTCTTTAAAGATTGTCCAGTTGAATAAGACGGACCAAGCCAATGAGGTAAAGACACAGTGACCACCTAAGCTAGAATAAAGGCTAGGTACAAGGTCTTCCGATCACATCTTCTTGATCAACAGTGAAGCTCGCCTTGTCCGGGCACTGCAGGTGGAATGGTGGCCTCTTTGTGACCCCAAACTTACTTCTAACATTGTTGATGCGGAAAAGTGAGTATTTGGAGTATTTGGACTTTGCTTCAGATTATTGTGAAAGTCTGATCCTTGAAAAAAGTTTCTCCCTGGCTTTGCTTTCCTGGTCTTTCTTGTTTGCTTGTGTTTGTTTGTTTGTTGTAAGGGAAGTATAAGCGAGCACATGCCAATGTTTTTTGAGCAACTTGGAATTCATCTGAGCCATTGTTGGCAACTGCCATTTGGTAACAGGCCTTGTCTCTGGAAGTTCTCTTGTTGATCTATTTGGGCTACCATGTCATCTGTATGACGGTCTCTTTCAGTTTGGAAGCTCTCTTTGACAAATCTGTAGTTCTCTTGAACTACTTGGTGTGTTTGCCACGGGACAGGAGAGGTCTTGGGACCCTTAAACCATTAGATTCTGTAGAACCAGTCAAGATAAGGAAACAAGGATTTTGAGATCTCTGCCACTGTTTCTGTAACTGAAAAATGTTACCTCAGTGTCCCCTAGGGGGAGCTGTACTTTGTAAGTGTTTAACAAACCCTGGAGTGTTTCTGTGTAAGAGCCCATTGCATCTGGACTAAGGGGTTCTCTTTGAAATAGAAGACAGGCGGAAGACAAGCATCAGGGAAATCTGAAAGTAAAGGGAAAGCTGGACTTCAGGCTGGCCTCTGTAAAAGGTAACTAACGGGAATGTTAATTATGAGATTCGTTGCTGCAGGGATGTTTGAGCCTGACTCTTTCAAATGTTAATTCAAGAATCTGAGATGGAGAGAAAGAAATTATTACAGAAATCACAGAAGCTGGATAAAATTCAAGTCAAATCAGTGCTTTATGTTGCTAAAATGCCACTAAATGACATACATTAAAAACCCATTTCTTAGACTATTGCTTGTCATTTTGTTATTTTCATATATGAGTGATAAATAAACAGCTTTAATTGAGACTATGATATATAAAGTGATGGGTATGTACACCAAACATCTTTACATTAAATTTCCTTTTTTAATGAAAATTACAGGACATATAGTCTCTACAAATAAAAACATTTTAGAGATTTATTTTTGTTATTTTTAATTATGTACAGGTATGTGTGCCAGCTTGTGGGTACATGCACATGTGTATGGGTGCCCACAGAGAACAGAGACCATCTCCTCAGCTTTCTCTTTGTATAGTGTTATTCTTAAAGACCTATTCTGTAAGTCTTAACAAAAGGAGATAAATTAATATGTTATATTTAAAGGCTGACTCTAAGCTGAAGAGCTGTCTCCATGGTTAAGAGCACCTGGCGATGCCCATGACAAACTTTTCCTTTATTGGGTTAATTGAACTGGGAAGACCCACCCTTTATGTGGGCAGTACCTTCTAGCAGCAGCCCAGATATAAGGAGTTTGCAGGGGAAAGCTTCTGCTCTTTGCCTGCTTCTCTTAGCCTCTTGCCTGGAAGTGCATCTACTCTTTTGATGCTTTCACTGCAGCCACCATCTTTGCTGACACCAGAACTCAGCTCCTTCAGCCTACTAACATGAGCTAAAGACAAGCAGCTCTTGAGGAATCCTTCAGCAGCTGATGAGGAGCTGAGGCATCCAGCCTTGTGGCTAAGCACTAGCTACCGGTCCTCAGCCTCTCGGTGTAAAGATAGCCATTGTTGGCCTAGCCAAGCCATATAGAGTAAGCAACTCTCATGAATCCCTTTTAAATACATATCCATCCTATCAGTCCAGTTCCTCTAGAGAAACCTGATACAATTCTGAAACACCGAACAAGACGTTAAGTATATGAATGTATGAATTGTTTAATTCCTACCCTGCTCACCTCCCAGGTTGCTATTGGCTCCTCTGGATTCCTCTCCCCACCCCCACCACATTCTTCACCCAAAACTTCTGTTCCCACTATGATTTTTTTTCTGTAATCTTTTTCACCTGAAACTTAGTTGTTACTATAACATAACTAAGCACTTCTTCCCTTTCTAACCCCTTTAGTAGTTCATTAGCCATCTGGTTAAATCCAACCCCTCAGCCTAGTTTGAGATCGTCCACCTCTCTCCCAGTCTTAGTGCTCCCCTGAGCACTTGCTTCCCCAGTAGAGGAAAGTCATGTTTGAGGACTTCATTCAACCTTAAGTATTGTCTTTTCAGCTACGAGACTGTGTATGCTTTCCCTACAGAGATCTTTTTCTAAGCCCCTCCCACTGGAAGGCTTACCGCCCCCCCCCGCCCTAAGCCCCTCCCACTGGAAGGCTTACTCCCCGCCCCACAGCAGAGGAGTTTCATTTTCAGTTTCCTGTACTGCAAGCCCTCAGTGTCTATGCACTTTGTGTTTCATTAAACAAGAATTTCCCAGCTACTGACACTGTTTTGAGAAGAGGGTGAAACTTCAGGTGGAGCCTAGCTGGAAGAAGTGGATAGAAGTGTGGCTTTGAAGGTGTAAGTGATTCCCAATCCCTTTCTTTCCTCCTCTCACCCTCCTCTTTCTTGCTCTCAAGTTCTCTCTCTTCCTGTCCACCGACGAGGGAGGAACCTACTTCCGCTATATTTATAATGCCATGACGTGCACAGGGCTAAGCAACCATGTATCCAAAGTGCCTGTCAAAATCAGGCCTTCCTCCTTTAGGTTGTTCTCGCGGATATCTTGGTCATGGCTATGCAAAAGTACATGACTGACATCACAGAGACTGGATGATCACGATATATTTTCCAAGTAAATGTGTAATAAACTAAAGTCGGGACTGAGGGGCTGGAGAGATGGCTCAGGCGTTAGGAACACTGGCTGTTTTCCAGAGCATCTGGATTTGAGTCCCAGGACCAATGTGGTGGCTCACAACCATCTCTAATTCCAGTTCCAGAGGATCTGATGGCCCCCTTGTGGCCATCACAGGTACTTCATGGATGGATATGGTGTACAGATAAACATGCAACCAAAACACTCATATTCATAAAAGAAAAATAAACAAATCAAAAGAAGGCAGGCTGAGGGTCAGTGAGGTTGTTCACAGAATAAAATGGCTTGTCACACAACACGCCTGACCACCTGAGTTCGATCCTTGGATCCCACAGTGGGGTGAGAGAACCGACTTCAATATGCATTCTGTGGCGCGCACACAGACACTAGTAATCAATAAAAAACAATAACAACAACAGTAATGTAATACAGTATTTATAATATAAATAATCATTATTTTTTTTTAAGTTGAGCTGATTTTTAGCCAGTACTGAGGTGGAAGCTTCTGGTTTCTTTGGAGACTCAGTTGTGTCATGCGATGTTTTACTGTCTTATGAGAGGACGTTTTGCTGAAGCAGACACATGAAAGGATATTTTTCTGAGAATAGATACATGGTGGGTTTTTTTTTTGTTTTTGTTTTTGTTTTTGTTTTTTTTTTTTTTGGATACTGTCTTGTGAAAGGGCATATGATGTTTTGCTGGAACCGAGGCTTGAGAGGTCGTGTGATATTTAGAAAGAATATGAATCTAACCCCACAGACAGTGAGAGGACGCTCCTGCATTGATCCCTCTTGCATCACTTTGCTGATCCTTGCTTGTCGTGACTTTGTAGAGAGAGAGAGACGCTTCCTGCCGCTCCTGCCGACTCATGCCAATTTGGCAGAGCCTCTACGTTTCTTCTGCATTGAGCCACTACTACTGATTTGTACTTGGTGTTTTGGATTAGACTGCTGATATTCTAACAACGAAGACTGAAGTTGCCCCTCCCCCCAAAGAACTATTTCTAAACAGGTCCATATCCCCCATTTCCTTTTAACCTTTCTTTTTCCTCTAGCTCTGGTAGGTAGCCTAGAAAGGAGGCTGAAGCATTTAAAAACCCTTATTAAAGTAGGTTTTGAAAATCCTAAGCCTACACAGTACTACTAGTACAGTCACTAGTATACTAAATAAAATATTTCCCTCCACTGTCCCTTGTCAACCCAATTTCTCCTACAAGGACTGATTCCTATCTGACTGGACTCCCACAGTTTCCCAACTGAGTAGGTCATATTTTGTACTGAAGGTCACAATCAGGACGTGATCTAGCCAGATCCACTGGTGAAATTATCCATTCCAACTGATCGAGACCTATGTAGGGTCATTGCTAATATTTTAACAATTATATCCATGCATTTCTTATTGCTATAACAAAATACCTGAGGCCGAATACTGTGCAATAACATTTATTTGACTTGGAATTTTGAAGGCTGGAGGACCCTGTTTGCATCACAGCAGGGTAGAGAAACAGAAAAAGAACAATTAGTGCACAGAAGAGAGAGATCCCATAAACCGATTGCCTCCCACTGGGCCCTGTCTCTTGAAAGTTCTGTCTCCTAAACACTGCCGTCCTAAATACCAAGCCTTCTGTGTGTGAGCTTTCAGGAGACAAACTACATCCAAGCCATAGCAATAATAATTCTTGCTTATAAATAGGGCTTAATTATGGTTTTTAAATTATGATTCTCATTGAAATGCAGCAGACATAGGTGCAGGAGAGTCTATCCCTCTCTGAAGGTGTGAATATGTCTGTCAGGATCCAGTCTTCATGTAAACCAGGAGATAGGCAGTTTCCCGCCTGGAAAACAGAGAGCACATGTCAGCCTAGAAAAATGAAGCATCCACAGTAAAAACCACAGTGCAGCGTGCACCAGTAACCTCTTGGCTCTTGCAACATGCACCAGCAAACCTCCTGGCTCCTAGGTCAAGAGCCTGACACTTAGGTCAATGACCCACCTTGCCATTCCCTCAGAGGGCCAAATTGGCGACCTGAGTGGGTAGCTATTAATTGACATCTAAATAAGATGGCTGAAAATCTGTGAGATTTAACTAAATCCAACTCTGTTTTGGAAACAGATTCAGCTATAGAGCCGATGGAAGTCAGTCGGTCATGTATTGTGTACAGCCTCAGGCAGAGCCGCGTAACGGCTGTGGGAGCTGTGTTCCATGGGGCTGAAGACTTCCTCCCTCTGTCTTTACAGAGGGTCTTCCAGTCCCTGCTCTAAATCAGGAAGACATCAGCAGCAATCAGAAACAAAGATCTGGCATCTAATAGAGATGCCTGAAAGAAATAAAAAAAAGCTGGCAAATGGGTTGGTGGAGGCTTTCAAACACAATTGCATCTGCCTCTTTATTTTTCAAGTGGACAAGCCTGCCTCTCAGCTGAGAGCCATCTCTGATCACCTTTTGTGTGTGTGTGTCATTGTTCCCAGACAAGGAAAAAGAAACAGCCAAGAAAGCTTTACAAAGACTTTTTGATCTGTCTTCTTCTTCCAGCCTCTTATTTTTCTTTCCAGCATCTCCTCTGTAGTGACTGGTTTTAACAGGTATTTGATGAGTTTTACTAAATGCAAGTCAAGCCATTGCTTGACATTAAAAAATGACAAGAGTGGGCCTTGCCGCCCTCAAAGAGGAGATATGAAATGTGAAAGAAAGTTACATAAGCAAGCAATTAAGACAGTTGTGGGGAGGTGTGCTCAGGATGCAAAGTCAGCGTGTCAGAAGCCCCCACAGATTTGTCTGGGTCAATCTGTAAAGGCTATCCACAAAGGAAGGCTTTGCAACTAGGAAGAAAATGGCAGACAGTACATTTGGACTCCATTACAAATCCATAGGCATTACTGAAATCTCAGTACTGAGAGAAGCGTCTCGTAGTGGGAAGCTAGTCACGGATGAAACTGACTAATTAGTCTTGGGAGTCCTCAGAATGTAAGAAACGCTGAAGCCTTAAGGATTTTACATGGCTGAGAATTCAGAGTGAGTTCACCGGATTTCAAGAACCCAGCCCTTCTCTTACCAGCGATATCTGTGATTGCCATAGGTACACTGGACATCCTTCCAGGTCACCTGGAAGTGCATAAGAAAGAGGTCAGCACCCAACTGTGTGTTCAGGGTCCTTGGAATGTATGGGACTGTCATGTGCCCTCTTTCACCCTAGAGAAGTCTATTCCTCTCTTTAAGCCTGGTTATGCCTATCCAAAAGAGTTACAACTCTGGCTTTAGAGAAGTTTCCCACAGAGTCTAAAGTGTCAGGGCACCAAGCCTAGAGCACCAGAAACCTGGGCACTGAGCTAAACATGTACAGTTATAGACCAGAAGCAGTTTTCAAGTATATATATATTTGGGCTGGAGAGATGGCTCAGTGGTTAAGAGCACTGACTGCTCTTCCAGAGGTACTGAGTTCAATTCCCAGCAACCACATGGTGGCTCACAACTATCTGTAATGAGATCTGTCTGAACACAATGAACGTGTAATCACATATATAAAATAAATAAATCTTTTTTTTAAAAAAAAAGGAATTTGCACCCCATTAAAAGCACCTCCGTTCAGAGTACAGAAGCAGTCTTCATGGTGAGGACCCAGGTAGCCCCCGGCTTGGGATTTACTAGAGGTAGCTAATCTAAGACAAGTAGCAATGCCGACGGTGTTACTCACCCAGCAAACATGTGAATCGTTGAAGCAGAACCATTTTCCATCCACAGGATTCCGGATGTAGGCACAGTAATGACCAAAGTCAGCCATCCCAACATGGGCAATCACGGCAAAGAGTTCGTAGTGTATTTCAGACTGGAGAGAGACAAACACAGAGACAGTTCAACCGCCATGCCTCCTCTCATAGACAGCCCTGAACAGCGAAACCATCCCCTTCCATGTTCATTCTTGATTCTTTGCTTACTCTGGGTCAGGTACTGGTTCCTCAATGGGCAAAACGAGGTCTAGCCAGCCACAAGTACTTTGTCACTAACTGGATTGCAAAGGGGGAATAGGAGGCAGAAAGCTGAACCCCAAATTTCTGGTTGGAAAATTGCGAATATGTTGATAACTATGAAATCAAATGCAGAGCAGAGAGGTATTTGAATTTGATCCCTGGGATTTCTGAGTAAAAGCTCTCAGTAAGATGAGAGCTCAGGGGTCGGGGGAGGGTAAGGACTGAACAGGAGACAAAACTTGAATGCTGTAAATTTGAGGTGAGTGATGAAGACCATGAGAATTAATGAGGTGACATTCAGGGCTGAGGCGGAGCGGACACAAAGTAAATGTGCACAAAATGATGAGAAGGAGAAGCCCTGTCAGAGATGGACATCATGGGAGAAAACCTGGGTAGACAGATGTGCTGGTTTGAATGAGATGTTACCATAAGTCCTGGGCATTTAAAGACTTGGTCCCCCGTTGATGGCTGTTTGGGAAGATCAGAAGATCTGACTCTGCTGGAGGAAGAATGTCACTGGGCTTTGAGGTTTCAAAACTTTCGCCATTTCTAGTGTGTTTTCTTGTTGTTTGTAGATCAAGATATGAGCTCCCAGTTGCTATTCTAGCCACTGGCTGCTGGCTACCTCTGGCTCACCTTCCTGGACTCTAGCACACTGAAACCATATGCCTAAAATAAACTCTTTTTTTTTTCTATAAATTGCCATGGTCATGATGTCTTATAGCAATAGAAAACCAACTAGTTTAGAAATTGGTAAGAGGAATAGGCTATTGCTGTGACAGTCCTGACCATAGTAGGATGTTTTGGAGGAATGTGGAAGGCTT
The DNA here is from genome assembly GCA_030674055.1 of Rhabdomys pumilio. Taxonomy (NCBI): domain Eukaryota; kingdom Metazoa; phylum Chordata; class Mammalia; order Rodentia; family Muridae; genus Rhabdomys; species Rhabdomys pumilio. The sequence continues at coordinate 61,606,863 of JANHMN010000008.1, read as the reverse complement.
TGGAACTTTAAACTAGAAAAGTGGCTGAATACCGTAAACAGGGCTTCATGGGAGTCTGGAAGTCAGCAGTGCTAAGAACTACGAATTTTCAGAAGGGAAGAATATTAGCAACTAGGCTCTAGACCATTATTTGCATTATCGTATGACAACATATCATTTGGGGCCCAGGGAGCAGAATATGGTCATTTGAATTAGATATTCTCCATTAAGTCTTGTGAATTAAATACTTGGTTCCCATTGGTGGATGTTGGGAGAGAATTATGGGTATGGCCTTGCTTGAGGATGTATATTCCTGTATATTTCAGATTTGAAAGCCCTCTGCTTCCTGTTTGCTGTTCTAGATACAGACTCTCAGCCACTGCTCACGTGTACCACCTAACACCTCCATTTTTCCATCATGGACTCTTTGTCTCTGAAACCATAAGCCCAAAATAAACTCATTCTCCTGTAAGTTTCTTTGGTTGTGATGTTTTCTATCACAGAAATAGAAAGTAAACCATACAACAGACACTAGGAAAGCAGTGTCACTGTCACAGATCAAAGCATTCATTAGAGCTGATAGTAAATCATGTCACCCCTTCATAACCATAGGAAATCAAAGTAAGAGACAGTTCCTTGTGATAAAAGAAGAGTGTGGAGCCAGCTCACCACATTAATCAAAACGATTTCCTAAAGCTCCATGTATGCACTCTGCCTAACAGGCTTGGGGCCTGGAGCCCAGGTCCCATATCTGCAGCCAGCACCCCTCAGTGTGGGCCACCACAGTTCACCTCCAGGCACCAAGAAGAGACCATGAACCCACAGCCTACCTCTCCTGTAAGTCACTAGCACCTCACACATTTGAAGAGCAGCCATTGGAGGAACCAGACAAGCAAAAGCACCAGAGACAGGCAGATGAGGATCCTCCATGTTAATGGGATTGAAGGAGGGAGCAGCTAGGAGGCCCTACAGGTTGCACTGAGCAATAGTAATGGAATATATCATCCCCAAAAGATGGCTACAATTTCTCCCTTTTGCACCATGTCCTATTACAATGTATATTTACAATTACAATTATATACAATGTATAATTACAATTGCATGGTGGATAACTCCATCTAAGGAACTTCTAGTAAGGCTACTGTTCTGTCTTCTGAGGAGATGGAAGATGAAGTTCCAACCTACTGTAACCTGAGCCTTCAAACTGGAAAAAATGAGAATAACAAAAAAAGAATAAAATCATTGTCTTATGGTTTCTATTGCTATGAAGAGACTAAGGCAACTCTTACAAACTCGTACAATTGAGGCTAGCTTACAGGTTCAGAGGTTCAGTCCATTATCAAGGTGGGACCGTGGCAGCGTTCAGGCTGACATGGGACTAGAGGAGCTGAAAGTTCTACATTTTGATCCAGGGGCAGACAGGAGAAGACTTGCTTCCAGGCAGCTAGGAGGAAGGTCTTTCAAAGTCCACTCCCACAGTGACACACTTCCTCCAACAAGGCCACACCTACTCCAACAAGGCCACACCTCCTAATAGTGCCAGTCCCTGGGCCAAGCATATTCAAACCACCACATTCATTAATTAGTAATAAACATATAATGATTTGTTTTTTTTTAAAGGAATATACAGAAAAACATGACGAGTTTATAATATATTGTTCTGAAAGTTAGCATCTGGGACTGAGAGAAAGAGCCCTTGCTGCTCCTGCAGATGACCTACATTAGATGTAACCATCCTTAACTCCAGTTCTAGGGGATCTGACACCCTTCTGGTCTCTGTGAGCACCTGCACAATGTAGTGCACACATATACATTCAGACACACACACATACACACTAATATAATATGGGATAGAGAGATGACTCAGTGGTTTAAAATGGAGGCTGCTCGTCTAGAGGTTTGGTTTCCAGCACCTAGGTGAAAGCTCACAGCTGTCTAAATCCAGGGGATCTTATGCCCTCTTCTGACCTCCGTGGGCACTAGGCATGCACATGATACACATACATACATGCAAGCAAACTACTCACACACATAAAAATAAAATAAATAAATCTTTAAAAAACTGTAATAAAACAAATCTTTTAAGTTAGCATCCAAGAAACATGAGAAGTCCTGCTGGCAGCCCACTGCGTATGCTTGCCAACCTTCGAGTAGTACCCTGCCTGCGTATCCTTCTGTGACTGTTCTACAAGTAAACATAATTATGGACATTCATAAGTAAAACATCTACATGCTTTCAGACTCCCTGAAGAAAATAAAAGATGACTTTCTACCTACAAAAGTTAGTCAGTCATAGACTAAAATGAATACCAACAGACTAGGATGGTGGATAATTACCAGGGCTAGTTACCAGCATAGTAACTATAGTAAATAACAATGCATTGCACATTAGAAACTGTTTAAAATAGTTTAAAAACTCTCGCTACAAAGATATGCTTGCAAGGTGATAGGTATATTACCTAATTATTCCACAATGTATGTACACATATCAACATATCACATTCCATACCATTTATATTATATTGATTTGGTTTGTTTTTGGGGGGGTTGGGTTTTGTTTTGTTTTGTTTGTTTTGCTGAGATAAGGTTTCTCTGTTATGTATACCTGACTACCTTAAAACTTGCTATGTAGACCAGGGTGGCCTTGAACTCATAGAGATCTGCCTGCCTCTGCTTCCGGAGTACTGGGTTTAAAGGTATATGCCACCACACCCAGCATGACTTGTGTTGATTAAAAATTAATTAAATTTAAGCTAGCCAAATGGCTCAGCAGGTTAAGGCACTTGGTGCACAAATGCAGTGAGTTTAATCTCCAGAAACATACAAAAGCAGGTGGAGAGGCCAATTCCACAAAATCATCCTCCAACTTCCATGAGTGTGTGCACAACTGTGTGTGCACACAACAGGAAAGATAAAGTTTTAAAAATGAAAATTAACTAAAGTGTAAGCTTCCTTAGGTCTTTTTTAAAGGTGACTCTAGATTCCTATCACATTTAGTTATTACATATGTGTTACTGTGTGTGCACAGTGTGTGCAAGCACATGTGTGCAGGCAGTGAGTGTGGACAGCATAGGGCAGCTTGGAGGGTTGGCTCTCCCGCTCTACCATGTAGGTAGATCAAGTGCAGGCCATCAGGCTTGTCCTCAGGTGCCTTTACCTGCTGAGCCGCCTCTCCAGCCCTCTTTCAGTTTAAGGCAGGGTTTTACTATGTACCATAGGCTGTCTTCAAATGCATGGCTCACATACCACACACACTGCCAATTTCCCAAGGACTAAAATTATAGGTGCAAGCCACCATACCCACCTAGATTTATTTTTTTTTCAAGTGAACAAACAAAATGTCATTCCCTGTGGAGAAGGTTTTTTTTTTTTAAAAATAAAAGAATACTTTATATAGTTCCTCCACATAGGCAAACAGTGTCCTCTACCTGTGTCTTGGGAAATCATATCAATGCAGGAAAGAATGCAAAAGCCCCGAGAAGAGGACAGGTGGGCAAAATGGATGACACTGAGTGCCTGTGTGTGGTGTGTGTGGGAGGGGAGTGAGAGAGCTGGGGGGTTGTGAGTGTGTGTGTAGTGTGGGGGGCTGTGGGGGATGTGGGTGTATGTATGTGTGTGTATGGTGTGTGGTATGTAGGGTGTGTGTGTGTAGTGTCTGTTTGTGTGGTATATGTAGTGTATGGTGTCTGTGTGTGTGGTGTGCTGTGTGTGGTGTCTGTGTGTGTGATGTGTGTATGGTGTGTGGTGGTGTTTGGTGTGTGGTATGTGTGGTGTGTGGTGTCTGTGTGTGTGGTGTGGTGTGTGTGCTTGTGTGTGTGCATGTGGTGAGTGTGTCTGGTGTATGTGTAGTATGGTATAGTTTGTGTGGTGTGTGTGTGTGTGTGTGGTGTGGGAGTGTGGGGTTGGGAGTGAGGGTGGGTAGGTGGTGTGTGTGTGTGTGTGTGTGTGTGTGTGTGTGTGTGTGTGGTGGAAGATGGTGTCTGTGTGTGCTTGTCTGTGTGGTGTCTGTATGTGTATGTGTGTATGTGGTGTGGAAGTGAGGGTGTGGTGTGGGGGGGGGGGTATGGCAACTCTTTTGTTGCCAAAATTTGTTTCAAGGAAAGTAATATCTAGATATGATGATCAAGTTACAAAGAAGGGTTGGGGACTATGGTAAAGCAGCCAACTGCAGACTAGAAGGATTCAACTTCATCCAAGTGGACTTCAATAAAAACAGCAGTGTGCTCCCCACGGCTTGCTCAGTTTACTTTCTTATACAACCCAGATGACCCACCAAGTGGTGGCACTGCCCACAGTCAGCTGGGCCCTTCCACATCAATCATCAATCAAGAAGATATTCCCACAGGCTTACCCTGGGCCAAATGGATGCAGTCAATTCCTCAACTGAGGTCAACTCTTCCCAGGTAGCTCTAATTTGTGTCAAGTTGACTTGACACAACCAACCAGAATGGCTGAGCAAAGGAAGAAGCTGGTTGTGGAGGCCAAGACTAACTGTGAATGAGTGATTAAATAGTCAACTGCTGGGTGAGAGATGAGGGCTGGTTATATATGTCCCCACTCTTTTGAATTGATCTGAAATTTTCCATAGTGAAATCCTTTTTAAATAGAAAGAAATTGAAATGCACTGCACAGCCAGACTGAGCAGGAAAATGAGAAGAGCAAAGGTGAATCGTGTGAGACATGGACAGACACCTAAGAGGTAAGGATGAGCTTCTTATTTTACGACTATGGTTCCAGAGCACCAACAGACAAATAGACTGATCCAACAGAAGAAACAGTCCAGCAATGGAGCCATGTATGTGAGATCTATTGCTTGCAAATGTAGCATTTCCCACTTCCAACCCACAGTAGGGAGATGACCCACCACTGCTTTGGAACGATATAGGTTTGACCATTAAATATTGCTTAAGAAAGAAAGTCTGTCTTGGGCTGGCAAGACAGCTTAGGAGGTAAAGGTGATGGTCGCCAAGACTGATGACTTGGGTTCAATCCTTGGGACCCAAGTGGTGGAAGGAGAGAACTGACTTCCTCCCAAAAGTTGTCTCTGACTCTGTTCATGACACACACACACACACACACACACAGAGAGAGAGAGAGAGAGAGAGAGAGAGAGAGAGAGAGAGAGAGACAGAGACAGAGACAGAGACAGAGACAGAGAGGGAGACAGAGAGAGAGAGAGGGTGTAAATGCAGTTTAATATTTTTAATCTTTAAAAAAGAAGAAAAAGAGAGAATTATGCTCCTTTGTGGATCACACCAAGCTGCCATCGGTTTGCCACTATTGTATATAAATATGTTCGCTAAATATGTCGAACAAGAGGTCTGGGCCCCTGAATGAGAGCCTTAACCAGGAAGTGTTTGGCTCACAGGATGCTGAGTCACAGACCAAGTCTCTGGCATTAACTTGGTACTTACAACTATAGCACTTAGGGGTGAGTGTGTCCAGCAGCTGACGGGGACAGATGGTTACGTCAGAACAGAGTCTGCTGGGGTGAATAAGGGATGGAAGGCAAGCCTCACCTGTTCCTTGGTATCACCAAGATCTTTCTCAGGCAGAACCTGACTGAAATCCAAGCTCTGAGGGAAATGCACTGAGTGGCAGACCTTTTCCGTCCCTGAGTTCCTGACAGAGAATCTCATGAGGTGAATGGTCAAGGTTTGGGGCAAATGGGTCAGCTTCAGAACCTAAAAAGGCAAAATCAGAATGAAGATGAAGTCTTTAGGCACCTGAAACGGGCAGGTTCAGAGCAGTGTCAAGCCCAGTAGCGTGCTCTTTCCCACAGAGGAGGTGCAGAGCACCTTCAAGACTCATGTGACTGAGTGTCACCCACACATCTCCACAGAAGGCCTCTGCTCAGGTACAGGAACTGTGAGATATACTCTAGGCATCTAACCCTAAATGGAAAGCCCTATCTACTGTTCTGGAATCTTCTCTTCTTGACCCTAAAAAAGTTCTTCCTGTCCCTCTCAGTAATAAGGTCTGAGATGCCAAGTCTGAAGTTATGCAAATGAGAAGCTCCAGGACCCTAGGTACCCAGATTCCCTATGTCAGCCATTGTGAAATGCCCTTAAGGGGTCTGCAAAGACTTGTCAGGAAACCCCATGGGGCAACCCCGGGCCAGTAAAGCATCTGGGTTTAAGGAGTACCTGTTTCCAGGGCGTCTTCTTCCCGCAGCTCTCACAGAAGCACTTGTCTGAGCCTTCTAACTCTCTGGGCTGCAAGAACCATCTCAAGGCATCCTCCTGCCCCACCCAGAAGAACAAGCAGAAAGTAGCAATCATGTTTCCCATCTCAAAGACAGTCCTCTCCCAGTGCTAGTGGAAGCCCAAAGCTACCCTTTAAGCCCCACTACCCCTACGTGGTTCTATGTGATACACGGGGCAGAATTTCAGAAAGTATCCACTGGAAGGAGGAACAAAACTGGAAGGGACTCACTAGAGGAAGAACGCCAGGAAGCAGAAGGGGGGGCAGAAAAATATACCCTGGCCCAAGTCAAAGGAGAGATTGGCCCAGAGTATACAAGTGAAACACGGGCCACTTTGCAAAAATTGTATTACTTTTTTTTTTCTGATTATGGTAGGGAGGCATACACATGCCAAGGCATATATGTGGAGAACAGGAACTGGGTCTCTAGTGCCCTTCTTCCACTATGTAGGACCCAGGGATCAAACTCAGGTCATGACACTTGGCCACAAGCACCATCATATACTGTATCATCTTGCTGGCCCACGAGTTATTTTTACAAAATCCGAGGGTAGGTGATAGAAGCAAAGGGAAACGGGCCACCTCGGGATACACAAAGTCACCAACAAGGAGTCTCTCACCAGTGATTTCAGAGGCTTTGAGTCCATATCAAAAAGAGGAAGAGAGAGGGTGAGCAGCTTGCTGCTCCTGTTGCTCTCCGCTGCACAGCCCACGCAAATCAAGGACTCCTGCGTCCAGATTGTGAACAGACTCTGCAGCTGCTCTGCCTGCAAGTGGAGAGCAAGGAGGTAAGGTGACCTAGAAGTCACTTTAGGTCAGCGTATGTGGGGCTTTTTAGACAGAAGCTCTAGAAATGGTCGACACAAAATTTTGCTTCCTGGCACATAAAGGTGCACACCGGGGAGCGACGCCAAGAGGTAGCGCATTCCTCGCCAATAGCGCACACGGTAGTGGAGCAGGTCCCACAAGCAACATCTCACGGCTCTGACTTCTCCAGGTCCCAGCCCTTACCAAGTCTATGTCCGTGATCTGGTCCTTAGTCAGGTTCCAGATTGTAAGGTAGAGGTGAGCAGCATCGTGCTGGACAAACACTGGTCAGGGGGAAACACAATTCGTAAGGAGACATGTCATGCCCTTGACGAATCACCAGGACACCAGCCACGTGAACACTTTGTCCTTTCTTAGCTTTCCCTCATTTTCAAAATAGACTAAATGAAAACTATGCTTGGTGTTGATTCTTTTTTTAAGAGTTTCTCTAAGGTAATATTGTAACCGCTATCTCTCACCATCCTCTCTGTGTCAGCGGATCCCAACTGTTTTCTCCCAGTTTTCTGCTGAGCTTGGACTCTACGACTTGGACTCTTCCGCCCCCTGGTGGTAATTTTTATTCTTGCTAATCTGACCAGGTTTCCCCAAAGGTACAAAGAATAAAAGCCAATATCCATGTTAGATGATCCTAGCCAAGACGAGCGGGAACTTTGCAGGGGAACTGTCTACCTGTCATATAAGTAGACCTGAAATCGGGAACGGACACAACTGACTTTTAACGGCGTTGGTTCAAAGTGGGGAGTCAGAAAAGTCGAGAAACATGCGGCAGACTTTCACAAAAGGGCAGACCTGTGCCGGAATGCAAAGACATTTCAGGCTGAGGCAGTTTCTCAGAACGACACTGTCGTCTTCCCTTCATGACACATCACAGCACAGACTTGATGCTCTTTATTCTTGTTTGATTTTGATCTGTCCTGCTTCTAAAATGTCAGTCCCCTAGAGGCAAAATCTCTATCATTCACGTTGCCTTATGCACATCAAATCTACAATGATGAATGTGAATATATTAATCCATCTATGTAATGAATTCCAACTCAAAAACAGCCTATCAGACAACTCGAAAAAGTCTGTCAGACGGTTTAAATCGATTCAGCCTGGGAATTATGTACAGAAGATTTCCTGACATAGAGCTAACACTGATGTCTTTTTATAAAAAAAAAAAAAAATTAGATTAAGGTGCTGTGGTGGTCAGTTTTGTCTTGTTTTGATAGATTTATTTCTTGATTTTATATGTGTAGATATCCCCCCCCCCGCCGCCGCCATATGTATGTATGTGTTCTGTGTGCATGCCTAGTGCCCTTGGAGGTCATAAGAGGGCATCCAATCCCCCTGGAACTGGAATTACAAATGGTTGTGAATCACTACACGGGTGAAGGGAGTTGACACCTGGGTCCTCTGCAAGAGCAACAAGTGCTCTTAACTGCCAGGCCAACTCTGTAGCTTCTGGGATGGTCAGTTTTAATTGTCAACTTGACACAATCAAAAAATACCCAGGAAGAGGGTCTCAGTCAGGGACTGTCTCGAATGAGTTGGTCTGTGGACATATCTGAAGGGGTTTTCCTGACTGTTTTAATTGTTATGGAAAGTCCCAGCTCACTGTGGGGCCGCACTATTTAGGTTTGGGTCCTGGACCATATAAACAGAGAGAGACTAAGCCAAGCATGAGAAGCGAGCATGTCCGCAGTCATTTTCTCTGAGCTTGACCATGGGTGTGATTCGCCCAGCTGTTTCAAGTTTCTGTCCACTATTCCGACTTCCCTGCTATGACAGACCATACTCTGGATTTGTGAGCTAAAACAAACCCTTTCTCCCCTAAGTTGCTTTTCCTCAGGGTATTTTATCACAACCACAGAAACGAAGTCAGATGGCCACCATCTAAAGTCATTATTTTTAACCTCGTCAGGGCTCCCAGAGCCAAGAGTCCTGGTCATCTACAAAGTGCAAGAATACTTGTCTATCCCACTGTACACTTCACACTTGGGGAGCACTGCATGAACCAAAGAAAATGCATGTCCCTGGGAACCTATATTATAATGGAGGACAGGTTCCAACTGATCATAATTCAAACAAGAATAAAAGGTCCCCTGGGATGCACAAAGCACCATGGGAAGCTTAAGGAAAGTGGGAATATAGATGAGATGGTTAAATGCTTCCAGGAGCCTCTTTCTTCATTAAAGTGATTAAATGCTCCCAAAATAAAAAACAGAGCATGGACAAGATAGTTCAAGGCGTAGAGACACTTTCTGAGCAAGCTGAAGGGATCTGAATCTAAACTCTGAGCTCATTGTGTCTGGAGAGAATCCTCAAAAGCTGTCCTCTGCTCTCCATGTCAAGCATGCTGTGTTGCTCATGTGCCTGGATTAGCATGTTTAAAACAATAAACAAACAAGTAAATAAATCTTAAAATAAAACAAAAATAAAGATCATGTGTGTCAAACCCACATTTAATTCTCCTCTAAGAGTTGCAACAAATTAAGAATGTCCTTTTATAAGGTAGAGGTAAACTGATCCACCAAATATTCAAATACCAACAGACACTGACTGCTCTTCCACAGAACCTGGGTTCAATTCCCGGCACTCACATGATATTTAGTATCTGTCTGTAACTCTAGTGCTAGGAAATCCAGCAATCTCTTCTGGCCCCCAAGAGTATCACGTATCTTGGTACATGGCACACAAAAATACATGCAGGCAAAACACCCATAATTATTTTAAAATTTTTTAATAGTTCAAAATTGGGATCTTTTAAGAATCATGAAAAACTATGCACTCCAGTGTCTCCAAAGGAGCACAATAACTTTCTAGCAATGGTCTCCAAAGGAAAGAAAAGTAATGTATTGTATAACAGAGAATTCAAACAAATGATTACAAGGAAATTTGATGATGCTGTAGAATTAACACAGCAATTAAGTTAGAGAAAGCATTATATGAATGAAAACTGCAGCCACGTACAGATAATAAAGAGAAATCATGACACTAACGAATCTAATAAGTTAAGAGAAAAAACACCATAGAGACCCTCAACAATACTGATCAAGCAGAAATAAAAACTTCTAAGCATGAACGTGGCTCTTTTGAAATAACCAAATTAGAAAAATAAAAAATAAAGAAGTTAAGAAGAACTAAAAGCAAAGTCTGTGGGACATATTGCACACAACTAATTAAGAAAACATTCACAATGCAGGTGCTATGAGAGGAGATGAGAAAGAAAGGGCACAGATAACCTACCGAATTAATCAATGACAACTTTCCAAATCATTGCAAATATAGACATCCAAGTCCAGGGAGCTCAAAAGCCTCCTAACAGATTTCATTAGAAAAGATGTTTTTTAAGGCAAGAGTGAGATGAGATATACAAAATCCTGAAGGAGCAGCAACCACAACCACAACAACACACCAACCAGGGATATTATACCCAGCAAAGCTATTCCTCAGAAATACAGAAAAATAAAAGTTTTCCAAGAAAAACAAAAACCTCAAGAATTCTTCACCAAATTGGCCCCATGAGAAATGCTTATAAAAGTACATGACAGGGTTTAGAGAGATGACTCAGTGGTTAAGAGCACTGACTGCTCTTCCAGAGGTCCTGGGTTCAATTCCCAGCAACCACATGGTGGCTTATGACTATCTGTAATGGGATCTGATGCCCTCTTCCAGTGTGTCTGAAGAAAACAAAAATGTACATTAGATAAATTTTTTTAAAAAATTAAAAAGAGTAAGACAGTGTACCTGTACATAAAAGAATAAAAAAGAAAACCACCTCTTTACAAAGATGAATAAGAAAAAAGAAAGATACTGCATGCAATGACACAAGCCTCTAAGCCTAGCAAACAGGAGGCAGAGGCTAGAGGACAGGAGCTCCAGGTCAAGTTAGCTACATAGTGAGCTTGAAGTGAAGAAAAGAAGAAGAGGAGAAGGTGAGGAAGATGGAGAGAGAGGAAAGGAAAAGGGAAATAAGAATTATCCCAAACAAGTACAGAAATTTTACGTCATTTTACAAGAGCATGCCCCAGCTATCAGTGGTAATATTTAATGTAAACCAGTTAAAGTCCCTATTGACTTATCTAAAAACCAAAGAAAATTACTTTACCAGTAAAGACAGACAAAATGAAAGTAGCAGGCTGAGAGGGTCTAACGGGAAAACAGAAACAAAGGCAGCCAGCAGCAGCGACACCTGTACCGGCAAAGTAGACTAAAATCCAAACACACTCACTAAAATCCAATTGACTCAACAGAAAGGTTTAACAGTTGTAAATGTATACACTCCCAAAACTGGAGCACCCAGTTATACATGGTAAATATTCTTAGGTCTAAACACAGAGATAGATTCCAGAACATAGCACTTGGGTGCTTTCTCACCCCTACTTTCAAGAATGGACAAATCATCTGTACCCAAAAAACCAACAGTGCTGGTGAGATGCCTGGCTTATCATGAAAAAGCTCCTGCTGCTCAGACCTGGGAGGCTGAGTATGACACCTAGAACCCACAGGACAGGGAGGGATCAACTACTGAAAGTTCTCCTCTGGGCTCTAGACACACGCTATGTATACACATGCTATGTATGAATACACCCTCACTCGCACATATAAGCATAACAGTAATAAACACAATTTTAAATCTTTTTAAAACCAACAATGGGTTAAAGAACTCTATAGGCCGAGTAAATTCAATAGACATTTACAGAACACTTCAAATGAAAACTGAGGGAAAAGCTCTAGCATTCTGCTGCATGTAGGTCCATTCGATTTATTATATATTTATTATGTATTCTATAAGAAAGACAGGAACCCAAGGCTGAGGCTACTGAGTTAGGTCCTCGGAAGAAGACATTCTAGTTCCATTCTGTAACTGTGATAAAACTGTAAAACTGTGCCATAAGCTGCTTAGGGGACGGCAGGTTTTATCTGGCTTACACTTGGAGGTCACAGTCCATCACTGAAGTTGAGGTAGAAGCTCAAGCCAAGAAATTGAAAGAGAAACCATAGAGAAACGCTGCTGGCTGGCTTGCTCTCCAGCTCCCACTCAAATGCCTGTCTTATACAGCCTGGGACAGCCAGCCCAGTGATGTGTGTGGGCCACAGAGAGCAGAGCCCTCCTAGTCAATCAACAATCAAGACAATCACCCACAGACACACCTACACACCCAGCAAATGTGGGCAAGCCCCCTTCACAGGTGATGATTGGCTGTATCAAGGTGACGGTTAAAAGCTAACCAGGACAAAGGACAACAGGGAGGATTGATGGGTGTGTTTTGGCAGAGGTACCCTTGGCTGTAGGCAACAGCGTTTAAGAAGTTTAATTAGTGTTTAAGGAGAAATACAAGCTAATTACCCGATGTGCTTATTAGACATTGCATAAATGTATCAAATCCACACACGACACCCTGAAAATAGCTAGGTGCTGAGCTAGTTTTTCAAACCACTTCAAAGCAGTAAGCTGATAAAAGTCATTTTAAAAAGTCCTATATTAAACTTTTTTTTTTTCAAAAGTAAAGAGATGTGTATTTCAGATCAACACCAAAACCTCTGATGGTTGCTCACTGCCCTCATTCTTTCCCTAAGACTCCCTCCCCACCCAACACTGTGTGTCAGTGGGCAGGCAAGAGCTGAGAGGGCCCTTACACGGCACGTTGTATTTCTGGAGGCACTGAGCAAGCTCCGTGGGCAGCACTGCTTTCTGTCGGCTGTCCTGCATCTTCTCCAGCAGCAGAAGCAGCTGGAAGGGGACACTTCTCTTCTGCTCTTCCGCCCCTCGTGGCACCGTGATCCTGCCAAGTAAGAACAGCCAGGTAGCTCAAACCCATTGCTCTCCAGGCCTGAAGCACACTGAAGTCAGTTAAAGAATTTCAAAGACTCTCTGTGCCCATGCCATTCTCTGGATTGAGTTGGAATGATGGGAATGGGAAGGTCTATGCGTGTACTCAGTGACTCAGAGCCTGGAGTGTACAGAGTACCTTACTGAGAGGGAGATCAACACAGTCCCCAACTAGGCTCAACCATTGCATTAAGGAAGGACAACTGCACCATATGCTTGGCCCACACTAGAGTGAACAGGTAAATGTCCACCCTGAGGCACTCATACTACAAAAGCAAATGCTCAATTAGGTCCCAGGAAGAAAGGGCAATATGGGTGATGACAGTGTTTTGCCAATGGTCCATTTACCTACAGGCGACTCTCACGTGCTTTGTGGAAGAAGAAAAAGGAGAAAGCATGGAGCTAAATAGAATCACTGATAAAATGTCTGCATCTGTTCACTTAAATTAGACCTTTGACTTCCTCTGAAGTTAGCCCGGTCCCAACTCTAGACCAGTGACTGTCACTCTAGACCAGTGACTGTCAGCCATGTATCTGAGGAGTCTCTCTCTCTCTCTCTCTCTCTCTCTCTCTCTCTCTCTCCTTCTTTCTCTCCTTTTTTCTTTTTGGTTTTTCAAGACAGGGTTTCATTGTGTAGCTCTGGATGTCTTGGAAATCATTATAAATCAGGTTGGCCTTGAACTCACAGAAACCTGCCTGGCTTTGCCTCCCAAGTGCTGAGATTAAAGGCATGTGTGTAGGGGCTAGAGAGATGGCTCAGTTAAGAATATTGGCTGCTCTTCCACAGGACCCTACATGGTGGCTCACAGTCCCATGGGATCCAACCCCCTCCTCTGGCTTCTGTGGACATGCATGTGGTACCCACACACATAAAACAATAAAATAATAATTTTGAAAATATATATTTAAAAGGAGCACTAATGACCCACACTACCTGAAACCAAAAGGAGGTGAAGGGCAGGCTGTGCATGTTCTTAAACTAAAAATGAGGCTAACCTGTCATACAAAATATACAAGAAACGATCTTTTCTCAGGCATCTCTGGAAAGAGGACTTGCCAAAGTCAAGGTCACTGTGAATGAACAAGCATTCTAAGCCATGAGTGACATGCGCATTATCAAGCGGGGACCACAGTTATACCTCTTCAATATCATTCTGAAGTCCACGTTCATCATGAACACCTGAATCAAGGAGTTGAGGCAACATGTCTGTCCGATGTTGTGTAAACCAACCAGACCTACAACATGAAGAGGGGAGAAAATACTGAAGGCAAGACGCAGCACTGAGCAAAGCTCAAATGTTTTTCTGGGGTCTACATGAACTCTTGAGAAATCCCCTCACAGACACGAAGACTTCCCCCAGGGAGCTTGTAAACCATCTGGAAAGGTGCTATGGAGCGTTGGGCTTTGAAAAGTTAAATGACACAAGCGTTACTAATGCACTAGAGAAAAGGGACATCACATACTGACGTGAACGACACAGCGGTTGTTAGAAGAAAAAGCAAGGAAACACTGAGACCATATGCAGGGAGCTATTGCTTCCTGAATGAGGGTCAGCATGGCTCAGAGAGAAGCATGGTGTCCATCTGGTCTACAGTGAGCTCCAGGAGAGGAGTCCCTCGGGCCTCTCCACAGAAATGCCAGACAGTGGTGGCACACGCCTTCTGTCCCAGCACTTGGGAGTCAGAGGCAGGTGGATCTCTGAGTAGGCTAGCCTGATCTACAGAGTGAGTTCCAGGACAGCTGGAGCTACACAAAGAAACCCTCAAAAAAATTTTTAAAAAAAGAAAGAAAGAAGGGGTGAGGAAGAAAAGAAGAAAGGAAGGAAAGAGAGAAAGAAGAAATGAATGAAGGACAACTAAGGCAGCTTTGGGGAAGACTCACCAGCCCTACACTTACCTCAAGAAGAGGATACACCTTAGAAGGGCATGGGAAAACCAAAAATAACATTTCTGTGCTACACCAGCAGCCAACCTCCCTTCCCAGCCCACCCACAGGCTCAGCTGACCCCCGAAGGTGAGAGGCTGAAAGATCAAGAGAGCATCCCAAATTTCAGAGTCCTAGACAAAGAGCTTCTGAGACAAGTCAAAGCAAATGGTTTCAGGGGCAACAGATTTCAGCTCACAGATCAACAGGGCGCCTTCTTTAAGCAGATGAAAGTCACTAGAATGACGCTAATATGGAATGTGCCACTTCCAAAACAAAGCGCAGAGCATTTCTATACAGATAAGAGAAGGTGGGGGCTCTAATGACCATGAGGGCGGTCCCAGGCACTGCAGAGTTCTCTAGATGGCACTCTCTTCCTCTTCATGCTTGTCTCTTCCCCCAGTGCTGAGTACTGCTGAGGTTCAACCACAACTGACTGGCAGGTTTTCCTCAGGAGCCCAAAACCCTTGCCCATTAGTGATCACTCCCAAACTCCGAGTTTGGGACTGGCAGGACTGGAGGTCAGGGTTCCAAAACTTCACTTCCAGGAAGAGTCTACACTAGCCGGAGACAAGCGGCCCTCTGTGGAAACACAAACAACAGATATCAGTAAGATGGAGGACCATGTGGTCATGGTCTCACTGCTAGAGGAAGACTGGTTTAGACAGCTCTAAAACAGGAATTAATGTCAAGCTGAACATCCCAAGTCTTCTTCACCCTTTCATTCATCCTTCCTCAGCATGGTCATGTCTTAACACTGGCCTCTTCTTCCTCCTGGGTTCTCTGTCTTAACAAATGGTCTGGACCAAAAGCAGATGGTCTCCTCACCCCTCACTCTCAATCCTCAACAGCTGGAAAAGGTGTCCATTCCACTGGGTTGAAACTGCTCATAGGCGAATCTCTTACTGTCCACATCCTTGACCCCCTGGAACACGCCTGCAGACATCTAAGGTACTTCCTGGTAAAGCATAAGGCCTATGCTTAAAGCTCATCCCTTCCCAGACCCAGAAGACAACTGAGTCCCTTTCACCCAAACCAGGGGTTTGTAAGCACAAGATCGTATTACAAATGAGGGAATGTACTACTAGGAATCCCAAGCCCTTGTTCTTGCTTCCTGCTGACAACACAGACCTTGGCCACCTGTAAACTCTACCCCAAAAGTCTTTGGGGTTCCCAAAAAGTCTCACATATGTTTGAGAACTAAAGTCCTAACTGCTGTACCAGCCTTGCTTGCTCCTCTCTCTGTCTGTCTCTCTGTCTCTCTGTCTCTCTGTCTCTCTGTCTCTCTCTCTGTCTCTCTCTTTCTCTCTCTCTGTCTCTCTCTCTGTCTCTCTCTGTCTCTCTCTCTGTCTCTCTCTCTGTCTCTCTCTCTTTCTCTCTCTTTCTCTCTCTGTCTGTCTCTGCCTCTCTCTCTCTCTCTCTCTCTCTCTCTCTCTCTCTCTCTCTCTCTCTCATGTGTCTGGGCAGCTGCAAGGCACTGCCAGACACAGAAGCCAGCTGGAAAGGGCATACTGGCATCTTCAACTAGGGATACTGTGAAAGTGGAAAACACCCAGCTATCCTCAGGGGCCATGTGCCATTTGATTTCCCCACTTCCTTCTGAAAGGGTTTCAATTCTGCCTGCAGCTTCCCCGCACAGTCACAGGTCTAAGCTGGAGCTCATAACTGCAGTTTCCTCTGCGTCTCCTCTTTAGCCAGAGCACACACATAACAGGAGAGTTCCTCTGTGTTTCTATTTCCCCAAGGAAGAAAAACAAGAGACCTGAGAGTCCACTGGCTATGAAGCTCTAATCAGCTGGACTCAGCTAGGACTCTCCCAATTAGATTCTTTTTTAGAGAAAGGCTGGTATTGGGGGGGGGTCTTCCTTGATTTCATTCCATCTTATTCATTCATTGAGGCAGGGTCTCTCAGGTGAACTCAGGGCTGACCAATACAGTCTGGTCTAGCTAGTCAGCTTACTCCAGGAATTCCCTGTCCCCCACCTTTTGAGCGTTAAAATTTCAGGGAGACCACCATGCCCACCTAGCATCTACATAGGTGTAGGGAATCCCAACTCCTGTCCTCACTCATACAACCAGCATTTTACCTAGTGTATAAATTCTCCTGTCTGTGTACAGATTTGTGCTTATAAATGCAGATACTGTTGGAGACCAGAAGGGGACGCCAGATCTCCCTGGAGTTCAGATTACAGGCTGTTGTCAGCTGCCCAAATCAAAACTCTGGTCCTCTGAAAAAGCAGTACTCACTCTTGAATCCTAGGCCACCTCTCCAGCACCAAAACGGAACATTCTTAATTCATGTCTAGTGCCAGTTTACAATCTGGCCAAGGGAATGTAAAAAGAGCCAGTCAGAACTCAGTGGCTAAATGAGTAACCTAAGTCTGGTTGTGTTTATAAGGAACAAGTCAGACTATAGCCAAGCTTACTAAAAACATGGCATGTTGCCAAACACCAGTAATGCCAGCACTTGTGAGGATGAGGAAAAGGAGTAACAAGTTTGGGGCCAGCCTGGGCTACAGAATGAGACCTTATAGAGACCTTATTGAATATTGATGCAAAGAGGAAGGGAACATGAGTGGTGTGCAGAAGCTGGGTTTCTGGGGAAAGGGGATATGGGTAAATTTTGCAGAGCATTTTAAGAAGATTTGCATAAGTAAATTTGCATAAGTAACTCCAAACTGAAAATGGAAGAAAATACAAACAGTCCAGAAAGTTACTAACTGGTACTACCAGTCATGGCGACACAAATCGAGACCGTGATATGCTATCATTTTACAGTATTCTTTTGAGAACAGTCAGTAATTCTGATGGAATCTGACCATCACACACTACAAATGTGCTGAATTGAGAGGCCATTTATCACGCCTTCTATTATAAAAATCCAGTTGGGGTGGGAGGGGATTGAGGAAAGATGTTACTCTGTAGCCAAGACTGGTCTCAAACTCAATACCCTTGCCTCAGCCTCCTGAGTACCAGAATGGCAGGCAGCAATGCCACCACACCAAGGAGGAATTGGTACTATTCCTATGTGTCAATTAAAGATAAAAGATATACTTAAAACTGATACTGAGCTAAGTGTTGGAGGGGGTACGGGTAAATAGGATATATATTGGCAGTGGAAAATGCTAGGGACTTTATTTGAAAAAAAGCAATAAATATTACTGTGATAAAAAACAGTTCAGCAGTCGACTGCACAGACTTTGTTATATAACCCAGAGGATCACAAATGATTAACAGAAAAACAAAAAATCAATTGTCCAAATGAATTACAAACAGAAAGCAAATATAAAAGCCTCTCCCACATCAGCTACACAATAAATACGCACATCTGTGCCTGAGCCCTGTGGCTTCTTAGTTTACTGAAGTCAGTCAGGAGGCTGCCAAGACAGCTGAGTGGAGAACTAGGTCCGCTCTTACAACAGTTACAAATAAATGTAAGACAGTTTTTGGTTGGTTGGTTGGTTTTTCGAGACAGGGTTTCTCTGTGTAGCCCTGGCTGTCCTGGAACTCACTCTGTAGACCAGGCTGGCCTCGAACTCAGAAATCCGCCTGCCTCTGCCTCCCAAGTGCTGGGATTAAAGGCGTGTGCCACCAACGCCTGGCGTAAGACAGTTTACACAAGAAAAATAAAGCCTTTATTGGAGTTGCAGGCTGCCCGCGCGACTGAGGTCTCTTGCTTTCACCTGCTCTGGGATATTTTCTTTTTAAAGTTTAGTAATTTGGGTGTGTGCACACACTTGGGTGTGTGCCACAGCACACATGCAGAGATCAGAAGACAGCTCAACTGAGTGGGTTCTGTCTGGGGCTTGAACTCGAGCCCCAAATTTGTACAGCACACACTGTTACCTGTTGAGCCATTGTGCTGAACCTAAACATGATTTTTAAAGATTAAAAGGTTTTTGTTATTTATTGTGTGTGTGTGTGTGTGTGTGTGTGTGTGTGTGTGTGTGTGTGTACATGAATGTTATGGCACAAATGGAGGTCAGAGACAACCTGTTAGAGTCAGCCGTCTCCTTCCTCATAGGCCCTAGGAACCAAACTCAGGTTGTCAGCAAATGCCTTTACCCACTGCCGTCCCATTCCAGCCTCCTAATAAGATTTTTATATACTACTATGAGAGGAGAATAAAAAGGGCCCAATAGGGCTGGAGAGATGGCTCAGCCATTAAAGGTTAGGCTCACAACCAAAAAAGGTCCAGTCAATCAACTGAGGAAAAAAATTGATATCATCTTTTAAACAGAAATCCAATGCCAAATTTTCAAGATCAGATCTCGCTCCCACTCCCTCTCCCTCCCCTTTCCCTCTCCCTCTCCCTCTTCTTCACTCTCTCCCCCTCTCCCCCCTCTCCTTTACTATTTCATTGGTTGAGTTTTTGTTTTGGTTTGGTTTGGTTTGAGTTTTTGTTGTTGCTGCTGATATTCTCTCTCTCTCTCTCTCTCTCTCTCTCTCTCTCTCTCTCTCTCTCT
>JANHMN010000008.1:61468932-61587637 GCA_030674055.1 Rhabdomys pumilio | reverse complement strand
CTCTCTCTCTCTCTCTCTCTCTCTCTCTCTCTCTCTCTCTCTCTCTCGGTTAGCTAGTTCATTTGCACTGCTGGAGATTCTAGGCCCTCTGGAATGCTAGTCAAATGGTCTACACTGAACTACATCTAAGCCCTGTAAAGAAATTCTCCAATGTGTCCTTGGAGACATGTGAAACACAATCATATCGGCACTGCTTGTATTATACAGACTGTAGATACTGCGCATTCATCAATGGATGTGGAGAAACTACAGTGCGTGTCACAACAGGCTGCATCTTAGAAGTCAAATATTTACTCAAGGGAGCTAGAGAGATGGCCTAGCCTCAAGAGCACTTGCTGCTCTTGTGGAGAACCCAGGACCCACATGGCAACTCAGAATTCCAGCTCTAAGGGTTCTGATGCCACGTTCTGTGTGGGTGCACACACGCATGCAGGCAAACCCTGGGACACATAAATCAAAAGTAAATATATCTTTTAAAAATAAAATGCCCTCTCAAAACAGACAATCTCAGGACTGGGGAGATGGCTCAGTCTGTAAAGTACTTGCTTGGTAAGCCTGAGGACCTGAGTTTGATTCCCCAGAACTCACATTAAAAAAAAAGTCAGATGTGCACATCTGTATGTAGTCTCCAGGATAAGAGAGCCCATCTCAGAAAAACAAGGTAGATAGCTACTGAGGAACTACATTGAAGGTGACCTCTGGCCTTCATGCATATATTCACATCGACAGATAGACACACACACACACACACACACACACACAAAAATATTCATACACACAGAGAGACATCACTACCACCACCACCAGAAAATTTCAGAAAACATTATTTGATTTCTTACTATAGATTCAGACTTAATGTTAGTAAAAAAATAGTCAATACATGCATATGGTTAAAAAAAATTCTAAATAGAAAGTAAAAATCAAGTTTAGATAACTATTTTTGCAGCGAGGCAAGGGCACAAGGCTGGAGGAAGGTCGGTGGCTGCTTGGAGGCAGTCTGCTTTGGGAGCAGAACAACCATGAGGTTTATTTTACTACTAATCAGTTCATTATCTGGAACCCAGAGTTAAGGATAGTGGACTGACAGACAGACGGACTGAAGCAAACACAGTCTAGCTGAGGCCCGAGAGAAGCAACCCTCTCACTAGGCAGAGCACATGTACAGCTCAGGCTTTCGTAGCAGAGCCAGCGCACAGAGGACAGGTCTACAAAGCTTAGTTTGAGTGTGACGGGGAGGGCAGGCAGGTAGCACAGCAACATGAGGAAGGAGATGGAAATGTCCAATGTACGGGCAAGTGGGCAGACAGGATGAGGCTGGACCAGGCATAGAGCTGTCATCGCAGAGGACGTTGCGTTCCCACACTCACCCACTGATTCAAGGCATGCTGGCTCCAAAGCAGAAGGCCAGCTCCATCCTTGCTGAAGTTTGCAATGAGGGGAGATGGAGGAAATAACCAACATAGGCCACAGAGTCAACAAGGGTCTTGAGAGAAGAGCTAGCGAGCCAGTGACACAATGTGAGGATACTGTGTGGTGAGTCCCTCCCTAGCTGTTCACTAACGTTGGGGATCGGGGAGAACAGTTCCCAGATATAAACACCCAATAAAATTCACATTGCCAGCAATACCTAAGCAACCTGGTCTTCAAAACTTCTGAGACAAGCCCTAGTAATGTGGTCCACTGACTCCAAACTTCTGCATGCCGTTGTTTTAGATAGGGTCTCAGTATGTAGCTTAGGCTGGCCTCAGATTCTCAGCAAAACTCCCCCTGCCTCAGCCCCTCCAATGCTGGGATTACAAGTGTGAGCTGAGCCACCACATCCAAACTCTAGGTCCCCCTGTCTCACTCAGCCTCCCTAGGGCTAAAATTCCCAGGATTTCTAAAGGTACAAACCATTGCTATCTCTGGGTGTTGGTCCCATTCCTTTCTGTCTCTCACCTTTATGAGCAATGGGAGTATGACGGACAAAATCAGATCTCTCCAGAGGAAACCCAGACTAACAGAGGACTTGGGGGCTCCTCTGGCCTGTGTGGAATGATACGAATTAGTGTTCTTCTTAGCCTGCCCTTAGATGTATCCTCAGCCTGGGGATGCTGATACACATTCCCAGTGCCCATTGGGGCTCTGGCCACAGCCCAATCACATGATACACTCAATGGAGACGATGTGATTTTTCTCCCTTATAAACATAATGTTGCATAAAAATGCCAAGGCTATGAAGCACAGCTTTCCAGTGAAGAAAGAAAGAGAGGAAGGATGAAAGGAAGGGAATAAGCAAAAAGCTCTCTCTTTTTTTTTTTTTGAGGTCTTCTGCTAGTGCGTAGTGAGTCAGGAGAGAGCAGTACACTTCACCACCCCCATGCCACTTTCTACCCATTTTGTTCTTATGAACACAGAAGGTGACGGTATCCAAGCACCCAAAAGACACTTCACAGGAAACATTCTAAAATGTTCTGAAATACTTGCCTCACTTTTGAGCCAATTCCGAAGTATAAACTACCTAAAAATTAAGTATGAAATTAAGTTGTAACTTTGAAACACCATGAACTTGGACATCCAGGGTGTTAGGGTTTTTTGTGGAGTTTTTTTTTTTTGGGGGGGGGGTCTTGTTGTTTTCCACCCAAAGATATATTTAGCTTTCTTCACAGAAGATGAAAAGCAGATCTAAAACACCCTGACTTATGAGATTTGACAAAAATCTCTCCAGTTTCTCAGTCCACTGTTTTCGATTTTAGGAGTTTCTCACGAGTGTGATTGTGTACTTGCACAAGGGCATAAAAAATTATATTTGTTGATAAAACATTTATACCAGAAGAAAAAAAAACAGGACATAATCTAAATATCCATGAGCTATTTAAATAAGTCCGAACTTCTCATGGGACGCATCAGTTAAAATACTGGCCTGGAAAGGCACAGAACAAGAAGCAAGATACAAAACAGTGTTAAAGATATGATTTAAAATGTTTCTGATAAAGTATACATAAAAATGATACTGAGCTGCAAATTAAGAGAAACATCTCTACACATCTGTCTGCATTGTTTGAAATTTTAACAAGCCACTTTTGTAGTTTCTATTTTAAATTAAACATAAACCACTACAGTCTGAATAAATATATCTGCTTGGGAAGCAAATCCATTGGCCCAGTGTATGCATGCCAAGAATACAGACTGTCATTATTCGCAGAGCCTAAGGAAATTCTTAATCATCTTGAGACGTATAAGCAAAGCTCTGGCGGATGAAGGACACTTTGAAAGTTAGCCCCAAACTTGCCACTTGCCTCAAGCACCGAGTCAAGCCAAAGAGCGAAGACTAGCGGGATCTGCAATGGACTCCAGAGAAGGACGCGGCGCCGCGGAGCAGAGCAGTCAAGCCGCCTCTCAGTCTCGCAGCTCAGGAGTGTCTGCTGTCCCCAAGGCACAGCAGCCTCCAGTCCCGCCCTGCCACTGCCGGCCAAGCTTTCTGCACGCCCGGCCACGCCTCCCCTCACCGCCAAGCTTTCGTTTTCCCCTAGATCCAAAGGAAAGCGAAACTCAGGCACCCGGGCGGACCTGCGGGAGGAGCGAGGAGCGGGTGTGCGCGCCCCCAAGGAACCAACAGTCGCCTGCACCAGCATCACAGCGTACTCAGCGTACTCGCCGCCGGACCTGGCCCAGACCTGGCCCGGTAACTCCCCAGACACGCACTCTTTTCTATCTCAAATTTTAAGATTGGAAATACTCAACAGTTGCTGTACTTTCTGCTCTGAGAGCCAGTAGCAGATAACTCCCTTGCTGAGGCTGTCCCCAAGGGGTAAGGAGACAGCAATAACATTTACTGCATCTCTGTTCATTGCCAGGCTCATAGTTAAACACTGAAAATAATTTTATCTACACAATGTCCTTTTGTGCCTCTACATTTAATCCCAATTTTATAGGATAAAACGTTAATTTTTTTTTCTTACTTTATCAAAGAGGTTATGACTAACTCAGGGCGACAAATTGCTAAGTGCTGAAAGCAACATTCTAAGGGAATCTCTGACCAGCCCTGTCCTTTGTGGAAAATAGCAGACCATTGCAATTAGCACACTAGGTGGTCACGAAGGTACAGATAATCAAAGAACCACAGCCTAAGCCAAGCCTGGTTTGAAGGCTCTGGGATGCACACACATGAAACGCTTGCTAGATCTTTACAGACGTGTCTTGTATATGCAGGCTATGAGTGGAGGCAGAGGGGGATCTGTTGGCTGCTGGGCCAGAAGGAATGAGGTTCCCACATGTTCTGAGAGGGGTCCCTCACTCCCCACCCCCAGCACTGGACGAAGGTCACAGAGAGATACCCCCTAATCCAAAGCTACCAGGATTTTATGAAATCTGGTAGAGTCTGTATCCTGTTTTGCTGTTGTAGTTCAACATAAGGTATGCAGATATGTCCACCTGCCTATATTGTGCGTGCGTGTGCGTGTGCGTGTGCGTGTGCGTGTGTGTGTGTGTGTGTGTGTGTGTGTGTATAGCATGTGTTATACACAGTTGTTGATAATAAGCCAAGATTTCCATATTTGGAAGTAGAAAGTGGTATGGTGCTCAGGGCAGCACACAGTCTCTTGATCCGTGGTTGAAGTAGACAACGTGGCATTTGCACACATCATGGACAAATACATTAAGTCTCCAATACATTTGCAAACCAATCAATTATGTGACCAGCTTCTTCTATCTATTTGCTTTTGTCCAAAACCAGGAACATCAAAAAGCTGGGGGGGGGGGGGGGTGAAAGGAGGATGTTATAAAATTTGAAAGTTGGATCAATATATCCTACCTGTAGAGTTCTGGGGAACAAGTTGTATTTGTTCCCAGTGGTGACTAGCAAACAGCTCCTTATAGCCAAGTGACTTTCTTTTCCAATCCTGCTTGTTCAGTAAAGCAAGTGATTGGCATGTGTACTAGTACGGAATGGACTAGGCTCAGTCATGGACAGGGGATACCTGGGTGATGCAAGAACTCATTACAACTCCTATTGGAGCCCTGTCCCTGGTCTGTCCTTACCTTCCAGAAGAGTTCAGGGCTCTAACCAGGAGGTAAACTGAGCAAGGTAGGCACCCCTGAAGTAGATTCCAGTAGTGCCCCAAAGTAACTCAGGACGGGGTTTGGAGGGGGACAACAAAGAAGGGACTGCCCACCACCCATGTCAGAACCTACTCTAGTTAGAGAATCCACCCATATACAGAATGGATGCAGCTCTCCTGAGCCTCAGAGCCTAGAGAACTGGAGTGAGGCTCCATGTGCCAAGAAGACACAGGCGGGGTGAGGAATGTATCCACATGAGAAGATGCTGGCAGTAGCGAGAGACTAGCTATACCCAGAAGCAAAATTAAGTGAGCAAATCCACCACAGTTTAGAACTGGCCACTCGCTTGAAATTGCCTGGGGAATAGAATTGAAAGTGAAGAATGGGAGCCAAGCCCTGGAGCTCTGGGTCTGCATGGATCCATGGTTCTCAGTGAGCAGTTAGGCATGCGGGTATATGTGTGCATGCATTCTCTGCCGTGGCCGGCTGAGACTGCATGGATGGGTGACACTCAGCGGCACATCTAGAAGCACGGTTTCTGGCTTCTAGTTGTTATTCTCAAACAAAGGAAACGAGAGATGCTTGGTGGGGGGGATGGTGCTTCCCGGATTGGGGCAAAGAAAAACACAAGAGGAGCCTAAGCAGGATCAAAGAATGGGAAGGGAATCAGAAACGATTGTCTGTACCAATGCAGGTGAATAACTGAGTAAGCTATGAGTAGGGGGAGGCTTGGGTATTTACACCGCGTCAAAGGACTTTCCCACAAACACACACCAATCACGGCAATACTCTGCATGTAATGTTACATTGTGGCTGCAGATAATATAAGTAATGCAAACACTAAGTAGTCAGCAAGAAGTGTGCTTACGGCTGCAGTGGAGGTCTCTGGTGGCTGCACAGTTGCAATCACGTAAAGTAACAGAATGTAACAGGATGCCATCAACAGAAAGGGACACAGCTCCCTCCTGTTACCCTCCTGCCACTGACCTTTGCCCTAACCGCTCCCACGGAAACATCTGAGCAACCCCAAAGTGACAGATGTTCTGCAAATCAGCTAGCTGTCTTCATTAATCTAGTCGAGGTCATCAAAATCCAAGGTATGCAGAACAGTCCCAGACTGGCAGGAGCATGGCAGTGAAGATACGTGTCCTGAACTGGGACTTTCTGCTGTAAAGGACGTTACCGAGACCACTGCCAAAGCCTCGGTAGTCATAGTTTCACACTCCGGCATTAGAGGGAAGAAACATCATCTGGAAAGCATACTCTTGCTGGGGGTGGGGGGGTGGCACACATCTGTAATGCCAACACCTGGGAAGCAGAAGTAGGAAGATTGCTTCAAGTTAAAGGTCAGCCTGGCATACAGAGTTAGACTCCGCCTCAGAAAGGGAAGAAGAAAGGAAAGAGAGAAAGAGAATCTGCCTTTAGGGTACAGAAAAGGGCATGCATGCAGCTTTCCCATAGGCATTATGTTGTTTCAAAATTTTAAATATAAGCCAGGCAGTGGTAGCACATGTCTTTAATCACAGCACTTGGGAGGCAGAGGCAGGTGGATTTCTGAGTTTGAGGCCAGCCTGGTCTACAGAGTGAGTTCCAGGACAGCCAGGGCTACACAGAGAAACCCTGTCTCGAAAAAATAAATAAGTAAATAAATAAATAAATATAAAACAAAATTAGGAGGTACTATATATCTTTTTCTGAAGACTGCTAATACAATTGTGTTTTCTCAGTGCCAGGGAGGGGAGAATTTAAGTTCAAACCACAATGGTTGTTCTAAAAGTGAATTTGAGCCCCCAGGAGCTTTTCCTGTGTCTGATCCATGCTGCCTACTTGGAGTAATTTCAGTGTTATCAGAATCCCCACTGGCAGAATATCTAGCTTTTTGTAAAGTTAAATTACAAAACAAGACGTCATACCTAACCACCTTACTCAAAAACTTGTCACAGAAGAAATTATTGACTACCCTGGTGAGACAGAGCAGTCTCCTCCCTGATGGAGAAAGTTACTTCAGAGACAAGTCCTGTCAGAGGCCAGGACAGCAATGCTCATAAGAAGGGAAGACCCTGTAGCGTGGAGTAAGAAAGTTTGTTGTTTTAAAGAAAGCAATGAGGCTGGAGAGATGGCTCAGCCGTTAAAGGCTAGGCTCACAACCAAAAGTATTAGAAAGCAGTGGCTGATAAAGTTTTAGTAACTCTCTACCAAGATCATGTCTGTATGCTCTACCAGGTGACCCCCATCTCCACAGCTCTCCTCTGCGTTCCTCTCCGAATGTTGACATTTTTGTACTCTAAATGTCTGTGGTCTGCATAGAGTCAAGAATAAATAATGATCTTTTTAAGACTGTGAGTTTGATCTCCCTCAACAGAGTTCCCCCCACACACACCCTCACCCTGAGAAGAAGGTGGTGCTGAAACAGACACGTACAACCTTAAGTTTCATTTTCCCAGCTAAAGGCTCAGAAGACAAAAAACACAGCCAGCCAGTGGTGGGGAAAAGAAAGTGTCTGTTACCTGCCCTGACATTCTCTGTCCTCTGGCAATGTATTGCTACACTGGAGGGCCCTTCGTACTTATTGCTAAATGTCTTGTTTTGAAAAATAGATTTGCTCATAAAGGAAATGACCCCATCGTGACTTTTACTCGGTATTAGCATTATTTGGGGTACAACCCTCTAAATGTTTCTCAGCCTTGAACGCGTATACACCAAACACACCACACGCATATCTAGATATGGCTTTTTCCTTTTTCCTGGATTATTTGGTTATAAATTACAGAGTCCAGATTCTTCAGCTCTGAACATTCACTGTGTATCTACCTCCTAGAATCAGAGACACTTTATTTTGTGACCTGGTACAATTATCATCCAACTTGGAGACTTTTTAAAATCTTGTCAAGATTTAGATCTGGCTAAAATGAATAATTTCATTTGTTTAGGTTTTTCACTCTATTTAGAGATCTTTATATTCATGTATTCAGTTATAAGAAAACTAGAGAGACTCTGGACTCATCTTATGTTCCCTGTTTGTTTTGCAAAACTATAGTACAAATTTCAACCAGTGTTGATCCAGCCCAGCACAGAGCATTGCCTCCATGAAAGAACAGCTCATAGGTCCTTGTTCCTCCACCTCGTTCCCTACCTCTTGGTGTCTACTCATGTGATGTCCATATCTACAATTTTGTCACTTCAAATGTGTCTGTGAAGGAGATTTTCTAAAAAGACACTGCAGGGTCTGATTAACTGGATAGAAGTATCATGCTATGGAGGGGCTGAAATGTTGCCGGTCCAGAGCCAAGTCAGACCTTATCTGCGCTAGCTTTAGCTCCCCTGAATAACCATTTCCTTGCCCACCTTTGTGTAGGAATTTAAGTCTGTGATTAACAGATAAGACTTTTGGAACTTAATAACTTAAGAGACCAAAAGCTAAAAACGTCCTCAGATAGCATCTGAGATCTATCTTACTTTAGCTGCCTCTCTGACGTGCCCACCACTGTATTTTAAAATTGTCTTGATTGGTGACTTTCTTTGTTCTGCTACTGGGAAACTGCTTTCTTGTCAGAACCCAGGGTAATCTAGCTCTGTGTTCCCATGTCACTGTCGCTCAAATGTGACTCCACAATAAACTTTTACTTCCTTGGAAGCTAGCCCTGTGTTTCTGTGTCAATTCATTATATAAATAGATATTAGCTCTGACACACACATACACAAATACACACACACAAGTATATTATTTATAAGCATATTATTATTGGTGAGTAATATCAATAGTTTGTTTCTTTTCATTTCTCAGTAGTAGTTCATAGGATAAATGTATTTGTTCAGCCCTCACTTAAGTTTATTTCCATTTTGTATTGAAGTATCAATTTTTTTTCCACACGTGACAACACGGTTTTACATTCCTAGTAGTCATGGATATACGATCTGGTCACTGGCACCCTTCCAACCTTTGCTGGTGTCATTGTTTCTTAGTTTAACCATTCTGATAGTGTCTACAGTAGTGGTCAGATTAAGCCCAGCACTGTTGCTGGTAACCTGAGGGGTTCCCACTTAGGGACCTCTGTTCACATAAAGCCAGGTCCTTAACTACTTTCAGGACAAGGCACAAGTTAGCTAGTTTATTAAGGAGGGAATAGGGACAGAGCACATTTCCGGATTTAAATAGAGAGAGGGAAAGAGAAGGGGGAGGGAAAGAGGAGAAAGGGATGGGTGGGGGGGGGAAGAGGTGAGACAGGAAGAGAGATGCAAAGGAAGAGGAAGACAGAATATACACACAAGTCATGAGTACAAGCTTCTCAAGAGGGAGGCGTTCCTCTCAGGAGCCTCTGTAATGGCTGACCCATGATTATAGAATCAAAGCATCTTTTCAGGTTACTTTGTTCAAAGGATGTAACTCACGCAATTTGAAGACTAAGGGTGAAAATCGACTGTAACAGTTAGCTGTTTGCTTTTCTTGAAGAATGTCCTTTATAAATGAGACTTGAAAGTGGTTCTGTGAGGGAAACGTTGTTGAGATAAGAAAGGAGGGTTGCTGAGGTTGTCTCCTAGACCTTGAGTACTCCTGCAGCTCATTTACTGTTGTCAACATCCTTGATTGAGAGTCCCTGCAGAAAACATGCAACATCTGTGTCCAATCTTTGTTTTATTGGCTACATGTCTGACTCAGCCAGCCAGAAATGCAAACTGGATCCCAATATGAGCAGCTTCTCTGCCTTTCTGTGTCATCTTGCTTTCCTCTAAAGACTTTTCCTGTTGCTATGGCTGTCTTATTCTGTGGCTGACCTTGCTGCTGTATGGCATGTGGTCTCATGCAGCCCAGGATGGCCTCAAAAACTGCTAGGTAACATAACTTTGATCCTAGCACTTGAGAAACAGAGACAGGTAGATCTCTGAGTTTGAGGCCAGCCTGGTCTACAGAGTGAGTTCCAGAACAGTCAGGGCTACACAGGGAAAACTTGTCGGGGGTGAGGGACAGGGAACTAGGTAAGAGAAGATGACCTTCACCTCCACCTTCTCATCCTCCTGCCTCTGACTTCTAAGTCCTTAGTCGAAAGCCAGTTTGATAATTAATCCTTGTATGTCTGTACTTTAGCTAGGATTGGATCAACTTTGAATACTGTTTCCTTTCCTTCTCTTTCTCTTTCTCTTTATTTCTTTCTTTTACTAATTTTTCAACACAGGGTTTCTCTGTGTAACTCTGGATATCCTAGAACATACTATGTAGACTGGACTTTGCTTCTGACTCAAAGATCTTCCTGCCTCTGCCTCTTGGATGCTGGTATTAAAGACCTGCATGTACCACCACACCCAGTGAACAGCCAGTTTCCACAGAAGGTCAGGAAACCAAGTAGTTAGGCTGGTTAAAAAAAAAAAAAAACAACTCTGTATTACAGTCACACACAAAACAAGAATAGTGACTCATAGTTGTGAAGGTTAACAGCTAAACCAACAGACAAGGTGACACACAAACCACCATGAGGACCCAATACTTGTCATGATCACCGACTAACAGGAAACTGAAAGAACATAATGTAATCATATTAACTCAGGGTGTACTCTTGGATATTTGGGCCAAATGACTTTTTTGTTGTTTTGTGTTGTTTCTTGAAGTTTTATACTGAGGCTTCTGTGTTCAGTAGGAAAGGTGGAGGGGGGTCAGAACAACAGGAAAAACCTTGAATACTCAATTTCCTTAGTATACACTTAAGAATTGGGGGAAGTGCAATCACATTGCTGTAAGATGGCGCCCAGAGAGGGGCCATCCAAGTTCCTTGTAAATGAAATTACAAACTTTACAAAAGGCAGCTCCTAAAGGAGCAGGGAGGGGGCGCTAAAGAATCAACTGGAAAGTCTCTCATTTTCATAGAGAGAAGAGAAGATCCTTATGAGCAGAGAACTGGTCAGCTAAATGTGGTTTGGAACCTAAAATGTGCTGACTAAAGATACTATCTCCCTGAGTGTCGTCTTAGAGCTAATTCATCTCAGCACATAGTAAGTATTTCTAAGGCCAGGCTCTGGCTTAGCATCTTCCCTAACAACTGTGCACTGTTTCATCTGGCCCAAGACCAGTAAGTAGGTAAGAAAGTAATGTTAGAAGCCCACTACTGCTCAAGACACCATACCTCAGGCAGCATTTCCCTCTCATAGACAGGACCGGTTCCCTGCTGAGTCGGTTTGTGACTCTCTAGCTAACAGACTGTTCCCTGTGCTTCAACTTCTCACCTGGAACCGTGGGTGCTCACCTGGAAAGGTGGGTGTTCATCAAAGTGAAGGATGGTAGGAACATATCTTGTTCCTCACCCCATGTCCCTCTCCCCTGCCTGAGAATCAGAGAGCTTGGCAGCAGACTTTTTACTGTGAAACTATCCTCCGAAAAGTATAAGAAGATGCAAGAAGTAAATTCCAGGGATCCATTTTCAAAGTGAGGTGAGCTTAAAGTCCATTGGAGTTACAGATCAGCAAGGTGCACCAAGTACCTCTTTCTCAGAGCCTGAGGAGTTCCTCACTTAGAGACTTCTACCACAAAAAGCCAGATACTTCTGTACCACAGAAAATAGTTTCAGGACAAATCACAGGAAAGCAAGCTCAGTGATGTTTTGAATTCTGTTGTTTATTTGATTTTGATTATTTGTTTGTTTGTTTGTTTGTTTGTTTGTGGCAGGTTTGTATTTTTCTCTTTTGTTTGGTTCATTTGGTTTGGGTTTTGGGTTTTCAAAGCAGGGTTCCTCTGTGTAGTCCTGGCTGTTCTGGAGCTCACTCTGTAGACCAGGCTGGCCTCGAACCCAGATATCTACCTGCCTCTGCCTCCCAAATGCTGACATTAAAGGCGTGCACCAATGCCCAGCTGTGTTTGTTGGATTTTTTGGTTTGGGTTTGTTTGATTTGTTTTGTTTTAGTTTTGCTTTTTCTCTCCTACCCTCTTCCTCCTCATCTCCTTCCACTTTTCCATGGGTTAGTTTATTAAACAGAACTAAGAGACAGTACAATATGTGAATAATTGTGAGTAATTAGAGAGATCCTTAAGAAAGGAGCAGTACAGTGAAAAACCAGCCTGCCTCCATCTTAGGCTTAAAACCTGTCCTATACTAAAGACAAACTAGACCGGGCAGTGGTAGCGCACGCATTTAATCCCAGCACTTGGGAGGCAGAGGTAGGCAGATTTCTGAGTTCGAGGCCAGCCTGGTCTACAGAGTGAGTTCCAGGACAGCCAGGGCTATACAGAGAAACCCTGTTTGGGGGGCGGGGGAAGACAAACTAGGTTCCTTCCTGTTCATGATTTAACCTGTTTCTCAAGGACTGAGCTATGCCTAACTTGTAATCTTAACTAAAAATGGTTCTATACTGCCTGTTTCAGGAATGGCAATCATGTCTTCCAAGATTCAAACAGTTGTTTATAACCATCTTGCAACCCTACCTGTTTTCCCAAAGGATTGCTATGCCCATCTTGCTAGCATGTCTTTGTTAAGCTGTTAAGCCTGCCTTTTTATGCTTATCTTCTGCCTGTAACCCTGCCTCCTTTACTCATCAAACCCCCATTTAGAATCCCCCTACCACTGTGCTTTATTTTTTCTTGTGAGCCTAGCCTTTAACAGCTGAGCCATCTCTTCAGCCCACTCCGAGCTTTATTAAAACCTTGTCTGCCTCACATCTGTTGATGACCTCTTTAAGCCCACCTTAGGGGGAGGCAATTCAAGTATTCAAATATAAAAGCTTACTTTAATTAATTGCTTGTTTTAATTAATTTGGCCAGATGATTCAGGTCCCTGGTTTTTCTCCTCCCATCTTTGAGATTGGCATACAGCTAGGCATACCTGTAGTAGTGCATGTCTTTAATCCTAACACTGGAGTGATTAGGCATAAGCTGATCAACAGCTCAAGATTAACCTCAGCTACAAGGCAATTCAAAGCCAGTCTGGGCAACATGAGACCCTGTCTCAAAAGATGAAAAGATGAGAGAGAGAGGGAGAGAGAGAGAGAGAGAGAGAGAGAGAGAGAGAGAGAGAAGAAATAGGAGGAATGGAGAAGAGAGAGAACACATATATCCAAAACAAGGGTACCAGATTTTCAAATGCATACATGTGCCTCTGCATAAACACAAACACACACACTCACATACATAAATACGATTAGGTTAAAATGGTGGGAGCTATCTCATTTTCTCTTCATCTTGTCTATGATTTCCATTTAGTTTATAGAAATCTAAGACAGTGGCTACAAAGGACGAACATTTAACTATCACACAGGTGAACTGTTCCTTGCCTGAGGAAGGGGACCTCAGGCCCAGGTTTTCTTTAAGATAGCTTCTTAAATAAATCCAGGTAGAGGAAAGTGGAGCCTTTAAAATCCGCCATTTTGAAAGTGAACAGAACTGAGTTTGTGAGATAGATGATTCACACCCATTCCAAGCCCACCAGATTCTTTACAGAAGGGAGAAGAGAAGCCTTTTGTATATTCTCTTTGGGAATCAACTTCAAGCTTCAGCCTCCTGAGTTCCTGTTAAACCCTGAAACTGGCATGCATGAAAGAAAGGATGCTCTGAGAAGCCTTTCTGGCTGGCTGGCTGACATCTTCAAACAGAGAACCCCAGGGAACTGGAATTCCCCACCCCAAGACTTCCACACTAGAGAAGGAGAAGGTTGAAGTCTGGAACCAGCCAGAGAAGAGGGGGCTTTGCAGAGCCCAAAAACCTGCCCAATCCCCTAAGGAGAGACTTGAACTGAGACACAAGTCAGTGGTGGAACCACAGTTGGCCAGGGCTGTCAAGTATGAAGTTCTCTTGCCTTCTATTTAAAGTCTAACTCTATGTTAGCACCTAAAAAATAGACTTGGAGTTCTTAGAGGAGCTCTGAATATCTGTGTCCCTCTTCTCAATGTGCCCACATTGAATAAATCTCGGTTTTTGTCACTATTAATTTAGCTCCATTTTTAAAATTTTGTTTTGTTTTATTTATGAGTGTGTGTGTGTGTGTGTGTGTCTATGTGTGTGTATGTCTCTGTGTGTGTCTGTGTGTGTGTTTATATATGTGCACATGTGTACCATTGCCCAGAAAGGCCAGAAGAGGGTCTTGGTTCCTCTGAAGCTAGATTTTTTTGGTGGTGGTAAGCTGCCCAAAGTGGATGCTGGGAACCAACCTTGGGTCCTCTGGGAGAGCATCAGCCATGAAGAACAAAACAGCTATCTCTCTAGCCCCTCTTCCATTGTTTTTATTTGGATTACAAGATGGTAGACTTCTATTCGGCTTTTCTCATATACCCTTCTTTTTGTTAACCCTCTCTTCTTCCTGCTCATCTCCCCACTTCTTTATCCCCTTCCCTGCTTAACCCATTCCACCCCCAGAACTTGCCCTCTCTACTTTTACCTATGCTCTATCCCAACCTTCCACCAAATGTCCCCTTCCCTAGTTTCCTGGCTTCCACAAGTATTCCAAGTTAAACAAACAGAACTAAATACACAAAGCTAGGACCTGCATATAATATTAAGCATTTGTTCTTCTGGTGCTGGGCCACCTCGCTTAGTATACTTTTTTCCAGCTCCATCCATTTGCCTACAATTTCTTCCATCTAATTTTTCTTTACAGTTAAATAAAATCCCACTAGGTGTCTATACAACGTTTTCATCATCCATTCATCAGTGGATGGACATCCAGGCTGCTGCCATTCCCTAGTGACTGTGAATAGAGAAGTAGTGAATTGTAGGATCTCTGTGATAGGATGTAGAACCTGTGGTACTTTGAATGTGCTTTCCCCATGGGAAATGGCACTATTGGGAGGTGTGGCCTTATTGGAGTAGGTGTGGCTTTGTTGGGGAAAGTTCATCACTTTGGAGGTGAGCATTGAGGCCCTATGCTTGAGCTTTACCCAATGTGGAAGAGAGAAATCCTCCTGGATCCCTGTGGAAGATAGTCCTTTCCTAGTGCCTTTGGATCAAGATATAGAACTCTCAGCTCCTCTAGTACTTTGTCTACCTGCACCATGATAACAGACTGAACCTCTGACACCATAAACCATCCCCAATTAAATGTCCTTTACAAGAGTTGCCTTGGTCATGGTGTCTATTCACAGCAATAAAACTCAAACTAAGGCAGAGCCCTTTGGGTATCTGCCCAGAAGTGGTATAGCAGGGTCACATTTTATTTCTAATGTTTGGAGAGACCTCTGGACTGATTTCCAACATAGTTCACATTGAGAAGACCCCAGACACTCCTGAAGCAATACAAGTTCTTATCAGTCATATTTGCTATCCACCAAAACCAGAAGATAAGACCTTATTGCATCAAACACCCCCTTTTAATACATACAGAAAGCAGGCATAACTGTTTTGGAGATGTGGTGGTTTAAATAGGCTTGGTCCAGAGAATAGCACTATTTGGAGGTATGGCCTTGTAGGAGTAGGTGTGGCCTTGTTGGAGGAAGTGTGTCACTGTGGGCATGGGCTTTAAGACCCTCAGCCTAACCACGTGGGAGCCAGTGTTCTCCTAGCAGCCTTCAGATGAAGATCTAGAATTCTCAGCTCTTCCTGCACCATCCCTGCCTGGACACTGCCATGCTCCTACCTTGATAATAATTGACTGAACCTCTGAACCTGTAAGCCAGTCTCAATTAAATGTTGTTCTTATAAGAAATGCTTTAGTCATGGTGGCTATATATGCTCCATAAACAGGAACCCAAGTAAGCTGACAGAGTATTGCCTTCTAAGTATGTTTGTACCACAGACAGAAGCTACTCTCAGTCTTAAGCAGAGAAGCTTCTCTTTGCAGTGAATATCACTGCATTCAGAGACCCCTTGCTGCCCAGGACACTGAGAACAAATGGAAAGTGAGGACTCAGCCCTAAACAAGATAGTTACCATCCCTCTGAGGCATGAGAAATGTTACAGGAGAACGAACAGGAAGTGTGTAAGAGAACATAGGGTGACGAGCTGTGGCATGCCATCCTCTTGACCAGGCACAGTCCTTACAAACCTGGACTCAAGGTCTCTGCACAGTCAGACAGGACTGGACCCATCAACAGTCAGTCGTTAGACGATAGGAGGGCTCATCTGGCCCTATCTCTTACAGCTGAACTATTGTCTATTAACAGTTTCTGGGAGGAAGAGGAATCATAAACTGTATTTGTCTTCCCACTCTTGAGTGCTCCCAGCTCTTGGGAACAGCTCCAAACCCATGATCACACAGACCACTACGGTTAAAATCAGTGAGTCACAAAACAAAACAAGTAAACATGGATGTGAGAGAAAGATTTGTTGGTAAGTTGAGGGACAGAGACAGGGGAAGCGAGAAGATGGGAGAGGGACGGGACGAGAGTGGTCATGCACGCATGAATGAAATTGTCAAAGAACAAATTTAATAAATAACAAATAGTAATGAAATAGACCTTAGAGAGAGTCACGTTTAGTTCAGCATTATTCACAACAGCCAAGATCTAGAATAAGCCTAGGTGTCGGTCAACATATGAAAGAATAAATAAATTAAATGTGATACACGTACATAGGGGTGTATCAGCCACTACAAAGGACAAAAGTATCATATATACAGGAAAATGGACGGACCTGTAATTCATCATGTTAAACAAATTAAAAAGTCCTCATAAAGATAAATCTCACATGGAGTCTCTCATGTGCACAATCTAGACAAAAAAAAATTAACAAAGATGACGCAAAAGTCTACTGAAGAGTGGACAGAAAAGGAGGAGAAAGAAGGGCAATGATCAAAGCTGTTATTTGCCTATCTAAAACTGTCACAATGAAACCTAGTGTTTTTATAAGTAAGATACATCACTGTTTTTTAAGAGTTAAAAACAATACAGATACATATATGATAATACAGTTGTACTATAGTGTTGAGGCCCACACTGCTCAGCTTGGGGGCCACTGTGTCCCACCTGAGCAAGAGAGAGAGAATGGGGATGAAGGGGAAGAGACTCGAAGAATGGAGATAAGACAGAGGTTCTGATCAAGTCTCAAGTCTCTTTTATTGAAGGGAAGTCCGGGGTATTTATACGCTTTGCCACTTGCCTTGTAGGCGTGGATACTGCATGCGCCTTACAGGCATGTATAGCATGGATAGTGCACCGTGTACCTAGCAGGCATGGATACCACATGGGCCTTGCAGCTGGGGGCACTAAACAGCAAAACAAGATATGTGGGATAAACAAGGTATTTATCAGAGTGTGCTCAGCTGTTGTAGGCTGTTAAAAAAAACAAGTCTCTTGTCAGAGTATATGGCTCAAGATGGCTGCAAAGATGATAGCCACATTCTGCTACGAGTTGGCTCCCAACAGGTCCCCCTTTTTAAATTTTTTTCAAAAGGGAAGGCTGGGAAAACTTACAGAAACCATGTCTGTCTTAGGTTGGAACAAAGGACCCCAGCCTTCCTTTCCCGCAGCCATTGGTTGAGCTCCTGTCTTAGGATGATGAGGCCTCCCAGTTAGAGGCAAGGGTCTTGAAGTGTTCTCTTACCCATCATTGACTATCCAGCTTAGCATGTAAGTTAGGGGTTAATCCTCATCAGTCTTGATGACAGAAGTTTCAGAGTCCCCTACTTCCAGCCTGTAATAATGGACCTGTATGGGTTTCATTTAAAAAACGTCTATCTGTTGCCATACAAAAGCTATCAGTCTGTTGAACAGCATGAACCCGAGAGACAAGAGATTTAACAATGCCTGAATAGTCAGTATAAAAGCCACACTCTTTTTTAAGGGTAACACACAGAAATACAGAACTGATCATAGCTTTGATCTTAACAAAACAAGTAAGGAAATCCCCATCCCTCAGTCAATCTCAAACCCAAAAAACAACTGTAGTAACTGTGGTAGTGGGTTTAAACAATGTACCCCACTAAATCATAAGTCAGGGAATCAAGAGTCCAATAGAGCCACCCTGGCTGCATTGAGAACTTCCCAAGTCAGATTTGCTGGTTGATCTGTTCCAGTTTGAAGGCAATTGTGAAGTATTTTCATGTTTCCTGAAAAGAAAAAATATGCTTCTCAGGGGGTTTCTCCTCCCTGGATTTGTTATTGTTGTCTATTTGTTTAATCAGTCTCTCTGGCAGCCAGCGTGTGGCATCTGCCATTTGGGAATATATGCAGACAGAACCTCTTCCCCAGATAAGCACTGGATCTGGCCCATTCCAGATTTCAGTTAATGGGTCTTTCCAGAGGACTGTTGCAAAATTCTCTTTTGTATCAGGATGCCAGAATCTATCTGCAGCAGATTTTCCTTCAGACTTCATTAGGGCTGCACATAATCAATCCCAACTTGATAACAGATCTCGACCCCAGAGATTAATGGAAAGGCCCGGGATGACATAAGGTTGTATATTCCCTGTATTTCCTTCTTTATCTTTCCACGTCAGCATCTTAGAGCTTTGTTGTGGATTTTGACTTTGGCCAATACTCCTTAAGTTGGTTAAGGTTGGGGTCAGAGGCCAGGTGGCAGGCCAATCACTTTCCATCATCTGATGGAATCACTGATGGAATGCCTTTCCATCAGGCCAAATTGTCATCATAGGTTTTTGTTTAACTATAGGCTGTACCCAGTATGCATCAGAGAAACCAAAGCCTTGATCCCCTCTCTTAGGATTCTTATATTTGTGATTAGTAGGGAACAATGGAAGTAACAATAGTTGAGCTATCCTCCTTCCTGTAGGAATGGTGACTATATTCTGAATTGCCTTGGCCATTACCTTAATCTCACCTTGATAATCATTGTCTATAACTCCAGGAAAAATTTGTAGTCCCTGCATAGTAGCACTGCTTCTTCTCACTATCAGGCCAAACACATTTGGATAGAGCGGTCCAAACACTCCAGTGGGTAAGGCCTGAGGTCCCATTTCTGGGGTTAATACTATGTGGGTGGCAGAACTGAGGTCTAGTTCTGTGCTTCCTGGTGTTGCTCGACTAAGTTCAGAAAGGGATTGTTGCTTGCTGGTATGAAACTGACTGCTCCATAAGCCTGTTTTGGCTTGCATTGGTTTGGGGCCTGGAGCTGGCCCCTTTTCCCATTTCCCTGATTATGGGAAAGAGTGTTTTCTTGTGCGTCTCTTTTGGACCTACATTCACTAGCCCAATGTCTTCCATGTTTGCAAAGTGGGCAGAGCCCAGGCTGTTTTCTGGGCTGTCTCTGGGTTAATTCATTTTCTGCCTTGCAATCTCTTGCAAAGTGTCTAGGCTTGCCACATTTAAAACAAGCCTTTTTGTCTCTACTTGCCAAAAAAAAAAAAAAAAAAAATCTCTTACTGATTGTCCTTGCATGGCAGCTGCCATAGCTAAGCCCTGTTGGTAGGAGGGCCCTATGTCAGAACAGAGTCTGATATACCCTGTAAGGTCTGTCTTTTTCCTGTAGGGTCTAATGGCCACTTGGCAGGCAGGATTGGCATTTTCATATGCAAGCTGTTTCATATAATCTACACCTGCCTCTGCATTACAAAAAATTCTCCCTGTTGTTGTCATTAATCAATGAACAAAGTCTGAAAATTGTTCATCAGGCCCTTGTCTGACTGCTGTCAAAGATGCACCAGGGTCTCCCTTTGCCAGGAGTTTATGCCAAGCCTTCATGGCTGCATTCTGAATTTGAGCAAATAAGCCTGGATCATATTGCATCTGGTTATCACTAGAAGCAAATTGCCCTTCTCCTACTAAGGCATCAAAGGACCAACCATTGCCTGCCTGAATGTTTCTCCTAGCTCTCGCTTTGCAATTCTCGTGATACTCTGATTTCCAAAATAAGATGGTCACCACCACTAAGAACTACTCTCACTAAAGTATTCCAAACACCAGGAGTCAGCCACTCCTCTGTGGCAGACTCTAAAATTGCAAGAGTAAAGGGAGCAGTGGCATCGTATTGTGATACTGCATGTTTTAATTCTTTAATAATTTGAAAATTAAACTCTGTGTGATGTCTCCAAGCAACCCCTTGAGCATCTCTGGTCTCTGATACAGGGAAAGCCTCAGAGTCTCCCTCCTCTGGGTGATCTGTGGCTAAACTAAAGCTAGAGGACAGAGACCGTCTTTGGACTTCAGGTTGAGAAATGCAAGGAGCCAGAGGATTTTCCTTGCCCTCTCGAGGCCTTTTTCCTGTCTTTAACTTTTGTAGCTGATTAATTAAGTCCTGATACTCTTTCTCTAACTCTGTTTGTTGTTTAAGAAAATTTATTTTTTCCTGTAACTCCTTTCTGGGATCTACAACCACCACCTCCATAGCAGGAGCATCTGGAGGCAGAGGCACACTGGGAGAGGGCCTTTGGGAAAAGGGCCATTCAGGGTCATAATGTTTGACTGCCTCTTCCTCTAGGTCAGCACAATCTGGCTCTGACAAATTGTCATCAACCTTTGGTTGTATTTTGGATTCTAATTTACATTTCTTTTTATTTTGAACATGAAAGACAGCATTCAAACAACGAAACAAAAGCAGACAATTAACACACATGAGCAGCAAACAACAAAACAAAAACAGAGAGTTGAGTTCAGGCTGACTTATTTCTTGCCCTATTTTCATTATCATGTCTTACCTTTCTTGACTAGGCAGATTCCCATGGTGATCGCCTTTGTTTCACTTCTGAATTTTCAGCAGATCCTTCTTGCAGTAATGTCCCTCACTGGGTCTCTCCTTCTTGCTGCCCCATATTGGGCGCCACTTTGCTGAGGCCCACACTGTCTGGCTTGGGGGCCACTGTGTCCCACCAGAGCTGCTGCTCCAGTCCACGGGTTAGGGTCTAGCAAGAGAGAGAGTGAGGATGAAGGGGAAGAGACTTGAAGAATGGAGACAAGACAGAGGTTCTGATCAAGTTCTCTTTTACTGAAGGGAATTCCGGGGTATTTATATGCTTTGCTATGTGCCTTGTAGATGTGGATACCATGTGCCCCTTGCAGGTGTGGATATCACATGCCTTGCAGGCATGGATACTGCATGCGCCTTACAGGCATGTATAGTGTAGATAGCACATGCAACGTGTGCCTTGCAGGCATGGATACCACGTGGGCCTTGCAGCTGGGGGCACTAAACAGCAAAACAAGATGTGTGGGATAAACAAGATATTTATCAGAGTGTGCTCAGCTGTTGTAGGCTGTTAAAAAAAAAAAAAAAACCAAGTCTCTTGTCAGGGTATATGGCTCGAGATGGCTGCAAAGATGATAGCCACTTTCTGCTACGAGTCGGCTCCCAACACTATAGTTTGACTTTGAAAGAGCTTCCACAAGCTCATGCTCTGGAACCTTTAGGAAGAGGGGCCTCGCTGATAGACGTAGGTCAGAAGCTTGACCACAGACCGCAGATTTGTTCTGTCTCCTGGTCCACTGCAATGTGAATCTCCACCACCATGAGCTCAGATCTTCTGGAACCAGGCTCCAAAACAGATCTCTCTTCCTTTAACCTGTTTCTGCTGGGTATTTTAGTCCAAGAAATGTGACAAAAATACAGGTGGATACCAAGACCTGAAGAGCCTTAGACTTGACCTAACTGAGGTGACAAGGAATAAAGAAACAACAGACAGACATACAAAAAAGCCAGGGTGGGCCATGTTCTCCAGTGGAGATGCTACAGCAGCCTGAAACCTCAAGGAGGGGTTTTATACAGCAGGAAGGAGGGGGCAGGCAAGCTAATTTTGGTGGAGAATCACTGTAGGGAAACGGTCTCGGGCTGCAGGCATCCCAACCAGGGAGAGGAAGCCATGGTCTGTACAGGAAGCTGTGGTCAGTACTCTCCGCACACACTGTCAACATATGTCTGCAAACCTGGGGAAGGCCTTGCTGTTCCCTTGGGTCTGTGCCTTTGGCATCACTGACATGGTCACGCTCGGGTCAACAACAGCATTCACTAAGAGCTTCATCTCTACTCCCCACAGGTGTGTTGATAGTAAAACTGGAAAATGATTTACCATGCAAGCATCAAACACAAATGAGGATCACCAGCTACATTAATATCATAAACGGTGGGTTTCAGAGTGGTAAACATTGCAAAGAAAAGGAGAGGACATTATGTAATGATGAAAAGAGTGGTCTACAAAGAAGCCATTGAAACCCCAGACAGGACAGACTTTTAGACAGGAGAAATCAGGACAGTTAGAAAATCATAACAGAATAGCTCGGTGCCGAAGGAATCTAACTGATATTTGTACAGCACCCAAGCAACAACAGCACAGTACATGCTCTGAACAAGAGCACATAGTATTTCCTAAGATCAATAATTCATCAGATCCAGCACATTAAGACTCATAGGGCACAGCTAAATCCAATGCTATGAATAAATGTATAGCATTAAGTGTTTACATTTATTTTTTAAAAACTAAAAACATTTATTACTTAAGATTCTACTACAAGAAACTAAGCAGAGCATGGTAGCCCATGCCTTTGATCCCAGCATGTGGGATGCAGCAGCAGGAGGATCTCCACAACTTAAAGGGCAGCCTGGTCTAGACAGTGAGTTCTAAGCTAGCTAGAGCTTTATAGCAATAAACAAATAAATATTAAAAATATAAACACAGGTCATGATACACAATAGTGAAAAAAATAACAAAACAGTCTCCAGTAGACATGACTACCAAAGAAAAGTAGAAGATATAAGTTACCATTATGGAGAACAAAAAGAAGGCCACATACTTGCAGACACAAGCATACGCAATAAGACACAGGAAGCTATAAGCAACACTACACACATCCATCTAAGCTGCATCAATTCCTTGGAAATCAGGAACCACCCCAATGTGTCAATATGAAAGAATAGCTCTGTGACTAACAAGAAAATTTAACCTTTAATTTGGTGTGTGTGTGTGTGTGTGTGTGTGTGTGTGTGTGTGTGTGTGTGTTTTGCCAGCATGAGTTTGTACCACACGAGCCTGATGTCCCTGGAATTGGAGTTATTAGATGTTTGTGAGCCAGCATGTGGGTGCTGGGAATTGAACCTGGGTTCTCCAGAAGAGCAGCCAGTGTCCTTGAGCAATGAGTCGTTCAACTCTGAACTCTTAGTTTTTAAAACATCCCCCAAAAGAATTCTAAAGGTCCAGCCGATCTCCCTGGAGAGGTCTACTACACGTTTTAAGAATTAATACCAATTGTACACTTCAAAAAGACAGAAGAAAAAGGAACACTTCCCTACTCATTTAATGAGCATTTAAAAAGTAAGATTTTAGCCGGGTGGTGGTAGCACACGTCTTTAATCCCAGCACTTGGGAGGCAGAGGCAGGGAGATTTCTGAGTTTGAGGCCAGCCTGGTCTACAGAGTGAGTTCCGGGACAGCCAGGGCTACACAGAGAAACCCCTGTCTCGGGGAAAAAAAAAAAAAAAAAAAAAAAAAAAAAAAAAAAAAAGTAAGATTTTATAACATCAAAATCAGAGACAATATAAATCTGCAGACCAATATCTCTAATGAATATATAATAATCTCACAAAGTGTTAACAAATAGAGTCAAGCAAGAGAAGTTAGGTGCTTTGGTATACACTAGTAATTCCAGCGTGTAGGAGGCTGGGGCAGAAAGGTGGAGAACTTACGGCTAGCCTGGGCTACATAGCAAGACCCTGTCTCAAAAGATGAAAATAAGGTGAAAAGGATAAAAAAGAAAGAACAATATTTCAGCAATTATAAAAATAATACATGTCAGCTATATTAGGGTTTCTATTGCCATGATGAAACATCACGACCAACAGCAACTTGGGGGAGAAAGGGTAATTTGCTTATACTTCCTTATCACTGGTCATCATCAAGGAAAAACCAGGACAGGAACTCAAACAGAATAGGAACCTGGAGGCAGGAGCTGATGCAGAGGCCATGGAGGGGTGCTGCTTACTGACTTGCTCCATATGGCTTGCTCAGCCTGCTTTCTTATAGAACCTAAGACCACAATGGGCTGGGCCCCTCCCCCACTAAGCAAATGTCCTACAGGCTTGCTTACAAATACATCTTATGGAGGCATTCTCTTAATTGAGGCTCCCTCCTCTCTGATGACTCTATAGTTTGTGTCAAGTTGACATAAAACCATCCAGTTCATCAGTCAAGGATGCTTATTCCAGGGATACAAAGCTGGCTCATCATTCAGTGTATCCCATGTGTTAACAAGCTGCTGATACACACACACACACACACACACACACACACACACACACACTTAATGGGCTGGAGATCTATCTCAAGCTCAAGGGTATTTGTTGCTCTTGCAGAGGGCCCAGATTTAGTTCTCAGCACCCTGTTTCGGCTCACAACCATCCATAACTTGAGTTCCAGAAGATCTGATGGCCTCTTCTGATTTCTATGGGTCTCAGGCACATACATGGTATGCACAGACATCCATGCAAGCAAAACACTCATCCACATAAAATAAAATAATAAACCTTTTAAAAATAAAAAGCCAGCACTTGAAATGAATCTATTTATGTATTAAAACTTTCTAAAAAACTAGGAATATATTAGATTTTATATGACTCCATTTTACAGCATTCTCAAAGTGGCAATATTATGGAGTTTATTGGTGTTAGCACATGTCTTAGTTAAGGTTTCTGTTGCTGTGACAAAACATCATGACCAAAAAACAAGTTGAAGAGAAAAGGATTTATTTGACTTATTCTTCCATATTGTTGTCCATCATTGAAAAAAGTCAAGACAGGCAGGATCCCTGGAGACAGGAGCTGATGCAGAAGCCATGGAGGGGTGCTGCTTACTGGTTTGTTCCCTGTGGCTTGCTGGTTCTTATAGAACCCAGAACCACCAGCCCAGGGATGGCACCATTCACCATGAGCTGGGTCCTCCTCCACTGATTACTAACTGATAAAATACCTTACATAGGAATCTCATGAAGTTTTCAACTGAGGCTCCATCGTCTGATGACTAACTTGTATCAAGTAGACACACAAAACCAGCCAGTACAGTCAGTTATCCAGGGGGACTGGTGTGACTATTTATGAATAAAAGAAAAAAGATCTTTGTGGTAATGGAGTTTCTTGTCATGATTGGTGCAGGGGTCACACAGAGACACATGTGTAATGTCATGTGTCACAGGTGCACACACACTCCTGCATTGCTTTTTTTTTAATTCAATATTTTATTTATTTACATTTCAGATGCCATCCCCTTCCCTATTCCCCCTCCCCATTAATCCCCTATCCCATCCCTCCTTCTCCTTTTTTGCCATTATACTGTTTAAATTACATGCAAGTATTTAGATCAGTTCTAGGTTGAGGAACTAGCAATACAATAGATGCAAATAGTCAAGGAACAAGCAAGATAATAAACCCAGATATTCAAAGAACACACATGACAATAAACAGAG
Organism: Rhabdomys pumilio; assembly: GCA_030674055.1. Taxonomy (NCBI): domain Eukaryota; kingdom Metazoa; phylum Chordata; class Mammalia; order Rodentia; family Muridae; genus Rhabdomys; species Rhabdomys pumilio. The sequence continues at coordinate 61,562,354 of JANHMN010000008.1, read as the reverse complement.
TCCTGTGATCACTCCTGTGATCACTATTTCTAAGGGCTTATCAGGGTGACCAAAATATCTGAGCCTGTTTCCCTGTCCTAGCCCAAAGTCATTCTCATGCCTGAAGTCTACTTCTTTGTTCTAACTAAGATTTAGATTTCTGCCTATTAATTACTTCTTTGTTGTAACCTAAGATTTAGATTTCTGCCTGAAATTACTTCTTTGTTCCAGACTAATGTCAGATTCCTGCCTGCAGTCCATTTCTTTGTCTTTGGCCAATGACAGATTCCTGCCAGGCAACCCCAAAAGCTCTCCACATCTCCCCTTTTTTATTGTATAAACCAGACTGAGCCTATCGTAGGTCGTTCTGACAAGAAAGCTTTCCTTACCCATCATGGAATATGCATTATCATAAGCAACTCACTTATGTCTTGGGTTGGTAAGGCTCTGTGCAGAATCTTACCCATCCTTGACTTGCCAGCCTGTAAATTAATAACTCTGTCTGGGGTTCCATTTTCAGTTTCAAGTCATTTGGCTGCCAGTCTGTTGATGTAGTTAGAGACAAGCTTTAACATGATGGGAAAGAATAAAAGTATTCCCAGGACAAAAAGGGCTAGCATGATCAAGCTATATATGCCATTCCTGAGGTTTGACCAAAATGAAAATACTGACTTGGGTCCTCTGGAAGACCAGCGAGTGCTCTTAGCCACTGATCTGTTTCTCCAGTCCCGATCTGTGCTGTTTTTTAGTTACATTTTTAAATTTTGTTGTATGTGTGCACATATCCAGCACACATGTGAAAGTCCGGGGACAGCTGTGGGAGTAATTCCCTCTCTCATCCTGTGGGTCCTGGGGAACAGACTCAGATTGCCTGGCTTGCTGGCAAGAGCCCCTATCCACCAAGCCAGCTTGTGGCTTCTCTACACTATTTTCATAATTCCTTACATATCTGATTACTTCATAATAGCAGGACTTTTATTTTTTAAAATAAAAGATTGTAAACATTTGGGGGGCATTGCATTAAGTTTGTTAATATAGGGAGCACAGAATTTACTTTTTTGAGATGCTAATAAGTCTTTAAATGTGATCATCTTTTTTTATTGTTTTCTTTTTATTCTGTGTGCATTGGTGTTTTTCCTACTTATTTGTCAGTGTGAGGGAGGCTGTTGGATTCCCTGGAGCTGATGTTACAGATAGTTGTGAGTCACTATGAGGATGCTAGGAATTGAACCCAGGTCCTCTGGAGGAGCAGCCAGTGCTCTTAACCACTGAGCCATCTCTCCAGCTCCAATAGTCCACTTTTGAATCTTTTTGGTTGGTTGGTTGGTTTTGCTTTTGTTTTGGGGGGAATGTTTGTTTGGGGTCTTGTTTGGTTGGTTGGTTGGCTTTTGGTTTTGGGGTCTGGGGGGGGGTTTTGGAGGTAAAGTTCCTCTGTGTAGCCCTGGATGTCCTGGAACTTGCTCTGTAAATCAGGCTGGCCTAAAACTCAAGAGATCCTCCTGCCTCTGCCTCCCAAGTGTTGGAATTAAACACTTGTATCTGAATCTTTGAGTTTAATATTTTTTCCTAAGATTTTTCTAACATTTCTTAAGTTGAAATTTTTAAGTATTTAAGGTATTTGTTATTATTATTATTATTATTATTATTATTATTATTATTACTGATGAAGCTTTCCTTTTTCATTTTATTTAATCTTATCATTGATCACATAGTATTTTCCAGATGTTCTATTATATCACCTATAAAAATTATTTTCTAGTTTTTTCTTATCCAATTGTTCTAAAACTTTCAGCACAACCCAAATTGCGGCAGGAAGAAATGCAAGGCACCCACCATTCTGAACTTATGGTCCTATGTTGGGACAGGAAGGAGAGTAGAGAGAGAGGAGAAGAGAGGGGAGGGGACAGGAGGGGAGGAAAGGAGATAGATTTCAATTATTAGTTTGTATGAGAGGCCATGCCCCCTGCCACAATGAAGATCATGATGGCTACTTGGTTGTCATCTAGACTACATCTGAAATCATAACTACAACACAAGTGGTTGGGTGTACCTGTGAAAGGGTTTTTTTTCTTAAATCATTTAAACTGTAAAGATCCACATTTAATCCAGATCTTTTGAGATGGGAAGATTCACCTTTAATCTGGGCCACCTTCTCCTGGCAGCCTAAAGCCTATTGCATAAAGGACATGGTAGGAAGAGCCTGCTCTCTTTGCCTTGTTCTGGCTCTTCCTGCCAAGTGCATTCCTTCACTGGCATTAGAGCCTGCTTCTTTGGGATTCTGGCATACGCAGAAGCCTAGCAGAGGCTTCCAACCTCATGACAAAAAACCACTGGATTCTTGGACCTTCTGTTGGTAGACAGCACGGTTGAACCAGCTGGACCACAGCCTGTGAGCCACTCTGATAAATCCCATATTTATATATTCATTCTGTAAGTTTCTATTCCTCTAGAGAACCCCGACAAAAACAAGGACTCATCATATTGTTAACAGAATCAGCATGTGCAGAGAAAATGAATGTGCTACCTTCTTCCTTGGTAGAGTCACTGTGGAACCTAAGCTGGTTCCTAAACTGGAAGCCTGAATGTCTTGCTAAGAATTCAAGACATGGCTGCAGATGTGGAGTTACGGAAGCATGCATAGCCACACTTTTGTCCAGAGGAACCTAGAATTGCATTTGATGAATTAGAGAAGAAATGAACTTCACTGATATTATGTCAACCATAGATTCTTCTAAGTCCTGGTATAAAATACAACAAAATAAAAGTATTCTTCCTTGAGTAATAAATTTTCTTAGGGTGTCTCTAGTGGAGGTGTCTCTTACTTGGCATGAGCCAAGTAAGCTAAACAAGGAACTTCCCAAAACATTACTGCATAACTGTCCAGGACTTAGCTGGTATTTGCAGAACTTGCTTTACTCTGCCCTTCAACTCTAAGAGTGCATGTGTGGTGTGGGGGTGGTGGTGATGGTGGTTCTGTGTGTGTGTGTGTGTATGTGTGTGTGTGTGTGTGTGTGTGTGTGTGAGAGTGTGTAAGTGTGTGTGTGTATATATATGTGTGTGTGAGAGAGTATGTGTAAGTGTGTGTGAGAGTATCTGTGAGAGTGTGTATGTGTGTATGTGTAAGTGTGAGAGTATGTATATGTGTATGTAAGTGTGAGTGTGAATGTGTGTGTGTGAGAGTGTGTGTAAGTGTAAGTGTGTGTGTATGTGAGTGTGTGAGTGTGAGAGAATCTGTGAGAGTGTATGTGTGTGAGAATGTGTATGTGTTTGTAAGTGTGTGTGAGTGTGTGTATGTGTGTAAGTGTGTGTGTGAGAGAGAATCTGTGAGAATGTGTATGTGTGTAAGTGTGTGTGTAAGTGTCTGTGAGTATGTGTGTAAGTGTGTGTGTGAGTGTGTGTATATGAGAGAGAATGTATATGTGTGTATGTGTGTGTAAGAGTGTGTGTGTGTCTGTGTGTGTCTCTGTGTGTGTGTGTGTGTGTGTGTGTGTGTGTGTGTGTGTACCACAAATGTACAAGTACCAAAAGAGCATGTCAGATCCTGTGGAGCTGGAGTTACAGGCTGTAAGTTGTTACATGTGGTAGTGGCAACCAAACTCAGGTCCTCTGGAGAAACAGAGAGCATTTTTAACCTCTGAGCCATCCCTCCAGCCCTGCTTTACTTTCTGAAGTAGCCTCAAGCCAATCTGTAGTAGGCTAAGATTCACGAGCTGCTACCCTTGGAAGAGGCTTTACCTCCCCTGGGGAACACTGGTCTCCAGTTCTAAAACTCCACACTTCCTCCACCTCCTGAGCTAGACCATAAGAGTGGAGCTGGCCTAGAGATGCCCAAGATCACTGTAGGACGAGGGTCCAAACAGGAAAGATGGGCAAGGACAAACAACCTCACCCAAAACTCCCTTAAGGATGTTTCACAAACTTCCCTGAGCTCCTCCCCTGCCACTCCCTTTACAAACACCTCTGAGCACCATGGCGGAGACTGCCACTTGTGCTTAGTCTAAATCTAAGTTGCATCAAGTTGGTGTCTATCAGTGAATCTATCTCACTTCTGCCAACAGAGAAAATGCCCCTTTCTCACAGTATCTACCACAGACAGCTGTACGGACAGCTGTACAGACAGCTGTAGAAACTAGAGAGTCTGCCTCTGGGAAGGGCGTGTTTTATGCTGTGCTTCTTGCCAGGTATCTCCACAGAAAACAGACCTGGACCTGCCTTTTTTTTTTTTTTTTTTCATCATGATGTCACTTCTTGCCTAAATCTCATTTTCTTGGACAATGACATTCTACTTGTCTCAGGGCTTCCAAAAAATAGACTAGAAACTGTTGCTGCTCTTTGCTAATCTGTGGGTTCTTCTTCCCCCTCCCTTATCCCCCCAGAGTCACCACCTGTCATTAGATAGGAGAGAAAGGAGGATACAGGAGAGGGGGGAAGCTTAAATTTAATTTCTTGCTTCTTGTTTCTTCTTTGCACACAAGTACTAACAAATCACAACCAACCCCTTCTCTTGGGGCCCTAGCATTTATATACCTTCTGAAAAACTCCCAGAATTCCAAATGTTATACACAACAGAGGTTGGCAAAACCATGCCTCTGATAGAGTATAAGGCAAATCTTATAGTCAGCTGCTGCAAAGCACCTCATATCCGTACACCTAAATTTAAAATGAAAACTATATTTCTGCGATTTTTTTTTTCAAGAAACCAAAATTCTTCCAGAATCCTCCCTACAAGAAACCTTCTGGAAACAGACCTGAAAAGGGATGCTTCGTTCACATAGCAGCCATAATCTAATAGGCTCAACCCTGGAGGTCTCACAGGAGATGAAACAACAGCCTTCTATTGCTTCTGAAATCCTGTGCTGTCGGCAGCAGGGATGCATTGTACCTCTCATCCGCTCCTTGGCAAATAGCAGACTCATTTCTCCTTTGGGCTATTTCATGAGGAACACAAGAGACAGGAACAGTGGAGAGGGGCCTGGTGTTGGGACCCATCTGAACTCCACCTTGCTGTCTCTAGCAGTCACTTCTCCATACTTGTGCCTATACAGAATCACCCAAAATTCCATCTTGAGATTGTTGAGGACATGGAAGAAGGTGTAGATTAAAGATTAGATACTGTGGAAGCCCTCCTCAAGCCTTCAAGTGCTTATGCTTCACTTAGGAGACATCTAAGCACCCAGGGTGGTGTTTCCTCTGAGGTTAGATAAACTCCAGCGCCCGCCTGACCTCCCACCCTCCTAGCAAACACCTCTCTTGCAGTCAGAACCTACACATGCCCACTTCTGCTTTCATATTGCTGTTCCCCATGCCTAGTACCCTGGACTCATGTGTCCTGGGCTCTGTCCCTCCACAGTGACACTCCAGATACTGTCATTGCTTTATGAAATCTCTAAACACCATCTAAAGTAACCTTACTATCTTTTAAATGCATTTAGGGAGCAGAAAATTGTCATATTTCTAACTCTGGCTCTTGGGACAGTGTCTGGGTCAGCGAATAGACTGCAGGCATCATCAGTTTCACTTTCTCTTTCTATGGTTTCCTTTTCCATAGAAAAATGAGTTACGGCAGCCTCAGAGGAGGAAACAGGAGGAAGCAGGCACATCTGCTGCTCCGTCTGTCTCTCTGAGTACAGTGGTAGAAAACGAACCCAGGATTTCACAGATGCTAGGCAGTTGCTCACCACAGAACTATACCCCAAGTCTTCTTGTAACTTTCCTTACGGTATTTTTCTTGCTTGTTCCATTCTGCTGATGGTGACTGTTAATCTTTCACTGTGCTGATACATAAATTATACTTCACAATGTGTGTAAGTATTGAAAAACTCATTCAGACATACATAGGTACAGTGTCAGGATTTTTAATGGTTGTGAACATCTAACTAGGATCTTGGAACACACCACCACCTTTCCTGAGGTGGAAAGGGATGGAATGACTCAAACTCTTGATGAACAGACGTGATTGATCCAGATGAGGTCAAGGCTATGCTATGGACCCATCACACAAGTGTCCATTCCCATCTCTCTGTAGTGTCCTCCCAGACTGAGCTTTTGCTGGTGTGTTCCTAGTCTTCCACCTGCAGGCTCTGTCTTGGGGTGACCCAGTCTAACCTAGAATTAAGATTTCTAACCTTGTGTTTGTGATCTGCTCATTTTTATTCTTCTGTAATGGGACTATTCTATTCCAGGGTGAGTTCCCTGTGTGTTCTGCATCCTTGTGGCTGGTAACAGTACCTGGGTACTGTAGTCAGGGGCCCTTCTATGTAGGACAGGAAGGAGACTGAGGCTGAGAGGCCTGCCTGTCACTTTCTCTTTCTGTGGTTTCCTTTTCCCACAGAAGAGTGAGCACAGCCTCCTAAGAAGAGAAAACAGGAGAAAGCAGGCACATCTGCAGCCGAGTGTCTGAGTACAGTGCTAGGAAAAGAACCCAGCTTGCTTTGAGTAGAGCCAACACAAAAAAAGAGAGAGAGAGAAAGAGACATAATCATGGGGCAAGTGTATATTTAAAATTCCTCCCCCTCATTTTCTTCTTCAAATGAATCAGTCCCCACTTCTTCATAATCCTTCTCCAGGGCAGCCAGGTCCTCCCTGGCCTCAGAAAATTCTCCTTCTTCCATTCCCTCTCCAACATACCAATGTACAAAGGCCCGCTTGGCATACATGAGGTCAAACTTATGGTCAAGGCGAGCCCAGGCCTCTGCGATTGCTGTGGTGTTGCTCAGCATGCACACGGCTCGCTGGACTTTGGCCAGGTCCCCTCCTGGCACAACAGTAGGTGGCTGGTAGTTGATGCCCACCTGGGGAACAGAGAAAGAAGACAGGCCACAGAATGACATGCGAGTCCACCAAAGACAAATCAGGACATTTGTTGGTAATAAGCTATGTCGGCAAGACCTGGGCATAGGCGTGGGGTGGGACTGCAGGATGGAACAGGAAAATGAACAAGGAAATTGAGAACAAGGAAATGAGCAGATCTAAAGAATGTATGCTAGAGGGGGGAATAAAAATGAAAGGGAAGGTGTGAGCCTGTCATGTCAGTGCCATGGATCTGAGGCAGGAGGATCACAGGGGCGTAGAAACTAAAGGCTGAAGGAGAAATAAAGGATAGACTAGTAAAAAGAGGAAATGTTAGTGGAAATTATCAAGTTGGCAGACTTAGCAAATGAGGCTGTGCCATGAAAGGGGGCTTCTCAAATGTTTATCTCAGGGGCAGGGAGCAGGAAATGCCTTCCCTGTTAGAGGCAGATCAGTTTCTAGAATTCGCATTATAATCATCAAGCTTTGCTTTCTAGATGCTTATCAGATGCCCTTCTTAGTCTTTTTGCAATAATTTTAGGGAAGTTTCTCTGTGGGGGTGAAGGGCTGTTTAAGAGGTCACAGGGAAAATCCAGAATGGTAAATTAAAGAGATCCTTGGGGATGGTGTTACAGGCCATGTCTCTAGTAATCAGTGTTCTTAGAAAAAAAGAAAAAGAAAAAAGAAAAAAAAAGGCAGAAACACAAGTAAGCCAACCTTCCAAGATCTGCTAGCACATTGGGGGATGTGGAGGGAGGCTTCACTGTGGAGCTCCCACCCTAAAAATCTCTACACAAAAGCCCCAAACCGTGGCAGACCAAGAATTATAGGAAGCTGGACAGCATCTGTAGGACACTAGGAACTATTGTATTGCCCAAAACTAACATATATCCCAGGCCAGTAGTGTGCTTAAATTGCCAGCCTTGTAGATTCGCTGCTTTTAAATCTGGGTTTCCAGATGCTGCTGACTGTAAGGCACACGACTGCTAAAAAAGCGGCGGGCCACAGATGTGAAACAGATATAGTTTGCCACACCATGTATTTTGCTGGTGTGGCTCTGGCCAGCCTAGGCCTCTTTTCCTATCCACAGTGACATCATAGAGCTGAGTGAAGTTGGGGACGAATACCCCTGGGGAGAATGTCAACAGGTGAGGCTTAGCAATATAAATTCTGCTGGCTGGCGCCTTCTTGAAAAGCAACTACCACCTAACTCATCTTTCCATATGGGACCTCAGAGCAAGCTTAAAATAGAGGAGAGGGGCATCCCCTCTGTGTTCATAACCCCACTATCCCCACGTCTCTCCATTTTTCTTCTTCCTTATCAACTTATATTATTTCAATTCCAAAAACAAAAAAAAAAAGAAGTCCAGCATTTAGGCGGCCTTAGCTGCTTTGGCAAGAATGGCCAGACTGACACATAACCGTAGGTAGCATCTAGGAAGGAAAAATCGATGAGTGTCACAAGGAGAGGAGTGGTGAACAGGAAACTGTGTCCCCTTGCTCTGCAGGAACAGCACAGCTGATAGAAGAGGAGAAAGTCAGGACTTCACGACTAACAGGATTCAGTCACATAAAGACTAGAAACTCCCTTCTTGTTACTCTAAGCAGAATAAGATGTACAAGGCAAATAGTTGACTTTTATCATATATTGGGAAGATACATCTTCTGTTAGAAGAAAGAATTATGCCTCTCTAGCAATTTGAATCATTTGATTGGCTCTAAAGTTAAAATGTACCTAGAAGTGTAAAATATCCATTGAACTTTCTTTTAAGCAAATTAAAATGAATTGCAAGTCCTCAAAGCATTGAGATTCGGGTCCCTCAGTTTAAAAAAAAAAAAAAATCAAGGATGGTTAACTCATCATAAATAGCAGAAAACTCTCCACTTTCTAAAGTGGCTTAAGCAGACCATTCTTCAACAGCTGACCATCTCAGCCAAAGCTGAATAAAGTCACTGTTGGATTTGCTTTAAGTCATCTTACTGCATTATCATAAAAGACCAGAAGCTCCCAAGATTTATTCTCTCCAAACCCCAGTAATTCCCTCTGCATCCCCAATAGTCTTCCCAATCCCAGGTCATCAGCTCTTACCTTGAAGCCTGTGGGACACCAGTCAACAAACTGAATAGTTCTCTTTGTCTTGATGGCAGCAATGGCGACATTCACATCCTTGGGTACCACATCACCACGGTAGAGCATGCAGCAGGCCATGTATTTGCCATGACGTGGGTCACACTTCACCATCTGGCTGTTGGGCTCGAAGCAAGAGCTAGTTATCTCTGCCACAGACAGCTGCTCATGGTAGGCTTTCTCTGCAGAAATGATGGGGGCATAAGTGACCAGTGGGAAGTGGATTCGGGGGTAGGGTACCAGGTTGGTCTGGAACTCTGTGAGGTCCACATTGAGGGCTCCATCAAAACGGAGAGAGGCAGTGATCGAGGACACAATCTGGCTGATGAGGCGGTTGAGGTTGGTGTAGGTGGGGCGCTCAATATCCAGGTTCCTGCGGCAGATGTCGTAGATGGCTTCGTTATCCACCATGAAAGCACAGTCGGAGTGTTCCAGGGTGGTGTGGGTGGTCAGGATGGAGTTGTAAGGTTCCACCACTGCTGTGGAGACCTGGGGTGCTGGGTAGATGGCAAACTCTAACTTGGACTTCTTGCCATAATCAAGGGAAAGACGCTCCATCAGCAGAGAAGTGAAGCCAGAGCCTGTGCCGCCACCAAAACTGTGGAAGATCAGGAAGCCCTGCAAGCCGGAGCAGGCATCAGTCTGGAGAGAGCCAGAAACAAGGAGAAATTAGCAAGAGTCCTGGACACACACACACACCCTGAATGGAGAAAAATCCAGACAAACCCCCACTATAATCCCATCCTCAGTATTTTTATAGCAGAGAAATCGTAATAGCCTGTAGGGAAAATAAAACACACACACACAGACACACACACACACACACACACACACACACATACACACGCACGCACGCACACACAAAATTGTTTTGATCTTGGAAGAAGTGGTTGATGCCCAAACTGACAGACCACACATGCATATGTACCTAAGGCTTGGCCTCCGAGCTGGCTGAACCAGGAGTAGGAAGTCTCAGAGTTGCCACAGCAGTGACCTTGCCTTCTGAGAGCTCAAACCTTGCCTGATACCCTGTCCTTGTCCTATGATTTTATGAGCATGGATATCAACCTGTACATCTCAACCTTGGAAAGGGCTCAGGGTACCGGTCTTAGAAATGTAAATGGAGCTGTGGTTTTGTTTTTTGTTTTCTGGGTTTTTTTTTTTCTTTTAAGACTTTTCAAGATTTAAAAAAAAAAAAAGTGTTTTCAGGTTGACAAGTCACAGCTGTGTGTATTTATGGGCTGCAGTGTGATGCTGTGGCTTTTGTGAACATGGTGGGATGACCACACCAAGACAACCAACGCATCCATGAATTCTCACGTTGTAAACAATTCAGCCTCTTATTAAGCTTTCCCCTTTACCTACATCCTCATCTTGGAGGGTTCCATGATGGTTAATGAGCTCACACCATGCTCCCAGCAAGCACCCGTCGTGTAGAAAGCGCTCAATGTTGACTCCAGGAAGAACTAAGAGAATTCAAAGACTCACAGAATTGTCCCCAAAGACTGTGAGCTATGATCATTCGATCCAATGGTTCTAAACTTTTCGGCACCATAAGTCTGCCAAGATGTCCTTCCCAACACACAGAAATGAGCACTTTAAAAGACGAACTGGCCGGGCGGTGGTGGCGCACGCCTTTAATCCCAGCACTTGGGAGGCAGAGGCAGGCGGATTTCTGAGTTCGAGGCCAGCCTAGTCTACAGAGTGAGTTCCAGGACAGCCAGGGCTATACAGAGAAACCTTGTCTCAAAAAACCAAAAAAAAAAAAAAAAAAACAAACAAACAAACAAAAAAAAGACGCACTGATGTAACCCCCAGCACGGCTTTGTAGTCAAGCCAACCTATTCAGATCCTAACTCTGCACTCTCTACTGTGTGACCCAAGTTAAGACACCAAGCCACTCCAGCCCTCAACTCCTGTATCCATAAATTACAAAGGAAAGATCTCCCTTGTGTTAGAGAGTAAACGAAGGTATGTAACTGGAACTTATAACGTATATGTAAGTACTCGAATACAAGTACTCGCATCTCTTCCTCTCTTCTTTCAAACTAAAGCTTTACTCACTCATGTTTCTAACTTAAACCTCGCATACGGCTGAAATCTTCCCAGGATGCTACCATAGACTAGCAACAAACAGGCTATAGGGCAAGCCAGGATACCCAGGCCTGGGAGGTATACTGTCCCTGTGAATGTTCCTTCTGAGACATGAACAGAGGACTAGGGGGACAGCCAGCAGTACAACGTGATCCTGACATGATGAGGTCCTGGATTTGAACCTCAGCACCAATTTAAAAAAATAAAAAATAAATAAATCTCCAGGACCGATTAGCTCTAGAAGTCAGCCAGATGATGATGTCTCAGTCTATATCATCTCACCTGAGACCGTGTCTGACTAGACTTGCTCCGCCCTGCCCCACCAAGCTTACCAGTTTACGGATTCGGTCCAACACCAGATCGATACTCTCCTTGCCCACCGTATAGTGTCCACGGGCATAATTGTTAGCTGCATCCTCCTTTCCTGTGATGAGCTGCTCAGGATGGAAGAGCTGGCGGTAGGTTCCTGCCCGCACCTCATCTGTCAAGAGATATAACACTCAGATCCCTGTTTCCAGGAGATACATTCTATCCCTCTCCTCTGAGTCTGAGACACCCCTGAAGTGAGGCTAGCTCACCCTAGAACAAGTCTGTAAATGACTGAGGGATCCTGGGTAATAAGGATACTAGCCACGCCTGGGGACCTGAGCCAAGCTAAAGTGGGGGAGGAGACAAGAAAAAGCAGGTACCACTATTCAAACACCAAAGCCATTCTCTTCTCCTTCCTCCACCTGGATCTGGATTCTCCAGAGAGCATGGGGAACCTTGTCCTGAGAAAGCCAGAATCCATCTGTGTGTCTTTCTGTGACATAAAGTGCTGTTGTTCCACCATACCCATGAGGCCAGATGGCAGCTCACAGAATCAGAAAACTATACTTTAGGAAATGGGTTGTTTGCCAGGTTTCTAATTGTTTCTAAAGCTGTTTGTGTTTTAAGCTCCCTGCTATCAGTAACAATGTTGTTGGTCATTTCTGTCTGTCTCAGCAGGCTCAAGGAGCACTGTGTTCTGCACAAGTCAGCAGAGACACTCTTGACCCCTGACCCTAACCCTAGCTCCCCAAGGAGCTAAGAGAGGTCACATGGAGGATGAGTTGGCTCACTCATACCTTTCAGCTCATCTCGCTCTCAGAAGCCAAAGGCTCTGCACTTTGCTGTTTCCAGCAGAGAGCTCCTGGCCAGTTCTCACCTACTACAGTAGGTTCCAGGTCCACCATGACAGCTCGGGGCACATGCTTTCCGTTGCCAGTCTCACTGAAAAAGGTGGTAAAGGAGTCGTCGTCGTTGATCTTGCTGGCCTGAGTGCCAAAGGTCCCATCTGCCTGGATGCCATGCTCCAAGCAGAAGAGCTCCCAGCAGGCATTGCCAATCTGAACTCCGGCTTGACCCACATGGACCGATATGCATTCCCTCTGTGGAAACAGGGCATATCAAGGTCAGAGAACCCAAGATCCTAGCCATGGACTGAGGCCTGCCTCGTTCTCATATTCAATGCGCAGGGTGCTGAAGCCTATATCAGGGTACATCACCCCACAAACAGGATGTGTCTGGGGTTCCAGGTGCCTGGCACCGCTACATCTAGCACAAGACATAGTCCCAAAGAAGTCAGTTGTTCCACGTCTTGCCTGCTCTACAGCTTGCTCTCCAAGGCTATTCCTGCATACCCGGTACTAATGAAGAAAAAGACACCAGAACTAACTTTAACCTCACACTGCCCTTCAGAGACAGCACACACATGGGTGTGCACACAGAGCCTCATACTATCACAGGGCAGCCCCCATATGCACAGTGTTATGACAACAAATGCAGAAATATATCATCAAGGTCAAGCTAGGCTCGTCCTGAATACTGAGTAATTAGAAACATTTTTGGAGCCACCATTGCTTATTGCTTAGGTCAGGCCAAGTGGTAAGTAGAACTCACCTCCTGAGTGCCCTTCTTCTATCTGTATTACTCTGATTTGAAGCCTCAACTGTCTAATCGATCCTAGCATTATCACCTGAAAATAAGGTATGTACGTGTGTGTGTGTGTGTGTGTGTGTGTGTGTGTGTGTGTGTGTGTTCAGTTTCCTTCCAAGAAGAGTTCCTAGGAAAAACAGACTTGCCCTTCACCCATTCCCAGCCTGTGGAGAAGCAGTGGCCTACATGGGGTGACCGTGTACTGTGATACCTGCCAGAACCCAGTAGCGAAGCATGTGCCTGGTCTGTAGGTTTCTATTCTTATCCATGACCTGATGTGGCACTTTCCAACTCTAGGTAACCCAAGCCAAGAGGATGAGCCTCCAGAGAGCATGGCTGGTCATGGAAACAAGCAGTGTCTGCATCAAAGTTCAGACTCCTGGGAACTTAGAAGCCTCTCTGGACATAAAGGCAGAGCAGATGCCCTCACTGTCTCCAAGGGCCAGAGATCTCAGGACCTGTTGCTCCCTGGTTCGATTCTGCAACTGAGTCCTTAGTCTCCTTCCCCTAGCCCATCACTCTGCTAGCCCTTGCCCTGGGAAGTGTGCAGTGTTCGATCATCAATATGGAAGACAGTGCTGCAAGCTTCACCCAGCAGTACTTCCCAATGCCCACCAAGGCATTGCCCACATTCAGGGTTCACAGCTAACCACCTCAATTTATTTGCTGTGTTGTACGTACTTGGCTGAGTCACTTCACCTCTCCTCATCTGAAAATGTCCACTTAGCCAGGATTACCGTTTACCATAGTCACCATTATGGTGCGATCTTGGAGCGTCTCCTTTGCCTGCTGGGAGCAGGTAGAGTCTGAACTCGCAGGCTCTTGTTCTTCCTCCCTTAGTCGCAGAGCTGTTTGCTATTTCCATCTCAGGACTTCACTCAGAACTAAGGAAAGCACATCCTATACCAACCAAGCAACTGCCCCACACTGGGCATGTTATGATTAACACAAAACTACACCACACACTCAGCAAGAACCTGCAGCCTCTCAGGAAGGCACCAACACTGTGGGAGCACTGGGCACCAGGCCCACATAGAACCTGGTCCTGGATCTCCTCCTCCTCTTTCTACTCCTCCTCCTCCACATTACAGTATCATCAGTGGCCCCAATCTTCAGTTTTCTGAAATTTGTCCCTTCATGTCACCATCACATGCCAACCACTCCCACAGTTTATTGACGGTGCTGCCTGGTTTCCAGTCAGCTGACTTTCCTTCTGGAACATTCTAGGCCTTTCTGGGGAGAATGGAGGGCTTTTTCAGGAAATCAAAAATAAATCACCAGAAGAAGAGCAGAGGATGGAAGTGAGCTGCAACCACCAACATGCAACGCAGTGCTGTCTGGTCTCTTGGGTGCCCTCCTCAATCTTTTATTAATGAATAAATATCTTTACATTGTAAAAAACAAAAAAGACATCTTGAGAAAACCTCATTTGTCCCCACTCAGGCTGTCCTTTTCACTCCACCACAGAGAGCTCTTGTGCTCACAGGGTGGGCAAGCGAAAATTTCAAAGTTACATAAAGAGCTTGCCCTACCACACACAAGTTTCTGGGCTCGATCTCTGTTTCCTGTTTGCAATCTTGCGAGGCAAGCTCTCACTGGGTTTGTACTGCGCTATATGCAGCCACCCCTAAGGCACCGGAAGTTCAGACTAAAGCAGAGCAAGAGGTTGTGGGGTGCAAAGGGTAGAGTTCAGATGTAAGTGACATTACAACTTACAGGAAGTTTCTTGGACATCCTATGTGGTCTATGAACATCCTCAGGATTCTATGGGATATTTCACGCATGAGAGGGTCCTATAGTTTGTTTGGGTCTGGAATGTCTTCCATAAGGGCCCCTGTTAAAGGCCTGACTCACAGTGTCTGGCACTATTAAGAAGCAGGGGAGCCTAAGAGGTGGAGCCCAGAAGTATATGATTGGGTTCTCAGGGACATACTGTCATGGGACTATAGAGCCCCAGCCTCTCCCTCAGTTTCTCTTTCGCTCCTTAGCCATCAAGTACATGATTCATCACTTGCTTCTACCTATGTCCCTTCACCTCAGGCCAAGGACCACCAGGGACAACCAAGTACACACTGAAACCTCTAAAACCAAACCAAAATCAACCTCTCACATCATAACTTCGGGGCTTGTTACCCAGGCAGAGGATGGCACAGGCAATGAGTGGCCTTCTTTACACTGTCTGCCCAGCCACCCTCTTTCCATGGGAAGCTCTACAGATGAGCACAGAAGACACCCTAGGGAGGCTAATCCTCACACCCATGAAAGGTCACCCATCTGCGTGCCAAGGATGAGACGTAAGCACAGAACACTCAGCAGAGGTGGCCTGGCCTGTGGATCACCTAATGGTTCCTTCTCTATTGCTGGGAGATAAAACAGAGGCAGAGATGTAAAGGTTAGCCTGAAGATTCACAACAGGGCAGAAAAAAAAACCTGTCGCAGAACCTGGGGCTTGTGAGTCCAGCCTGAGCTCTCTCTGTCCTTTGCACCTGACAACCTCTGCCTCACTCTTGCTGTCGATTTCCCGAGCCTTGGGCTATGGCTGCATCTGCCTCAGTACAAGCCTGGGAGTGGACATCAAATCCAAACTCGCCAGGCCAAATTCCAAATAGGAAATGCTCTCTGTACAGAAACACAGGGAGAGAATCAGGGACCAATCTCTTTTAAAATGAGTCATCTTCTGCTACCAGGAGGCTGTTCCTCCGGATCAGCTGAGCAGCCAGAGCTGGGGGCAAAGGTGAGCTAAGTCAGCAGGGATATTTCAGTCTTACGTGGCTCCAAACTCTTATCTCAGGTTCCCCCTCGGTAGCCAGAGCTCCTGGTCCCCTCCTCCTCCCAATTCTATTTTGAATCGGTGCCTCTGAAACACTATTCTTCTGGGTCCCTGTAAGAGAAGGCTGTGCATACTGTCAGAGCCTCTGAACTCAACAATCCAGGATGGGGCATGCCTCAACAACCTGACAGGCTAGAACACCTGCAAAGGTTCATCCCAGTATGATGAGCACTACTGTGACATGCAAGAAGATTCTCTCTCTCTCTCTCTCTCTCTCTCTCTCTCTCTGTCTCCTTGAAGAGGAGGTTATTTGTTTGTTTTGGGTTTTTTGGTTTTGGTTTTGGTTTTTTGGTTTTTTGGGGGGTGGTTTTTGGGTTGTTTGTTTGTTTGCTTGTTTGAGACAGGGTTTTTCTGTGTAGCCCTGGCTGTCTTGGAACTCACTCTGTAGACCAGGCTGGCCTTGAACTCAGAAACCCGCCTGCCTCTGCCTCCCAAGTGCTGGGATCAAAGGCGTGCACCACCACTGCCTGGCTGCAAGAAGATTCTCAATGACAGTGTGCTGGCACCTGTTGGGTTTTCAGCATTCCAGTCGCATGCCACTCCCTACTAGCAGGAAATAAGGATAACCACAGACCAGCTCGGGGTCCCTGCTGTGTTAGCTCCTAATAGTCTCTTGGTTTATCACACAGTGTTCAGTCATGATAGCTGCTTCTTCAAATGTCTGTCTTTTCCTGATATAGAGACTAAATGTCATGAGCAAGCAACTGTCCAAGCACAGTGCTTGGACATAGCAGAGAGGAGCGGAGTGAGAGCCCTCTATGGGTTTCCAGCCCATTCAACATGGAGAGCAGGCAGAGCCCAAGAACACACAGATGCAGCTCATGAGAGTTAAAGAAGGAAACCACACTACTGGCTTGGTGTGCTGAAGGCATACAGACAGGCTCCTGATGAATTTAGACAGGCCTGGGGGATGTTTAGATACGATTAGGAATATGAGCAAGAGAATTTAGGACATGTCCCACAACTGCCAGTTTATATAGAGCACGAGGAGCTCATGAAGGGCAGAGCTGGTGGGACAGCTGCGTCCCCTCTGCCCATCCTCCATAAAAAGTAGATCGGTCACAGAAAATATTCTAGAGCTCCACAGTCTCTCAGAGTCTACTGCAAGAAACCCATATGTGGACCTTTTTAATATATTTTCTTGTTTTAGTATCGTCAGTCCCATTGGCTCTCTTCTCAGAAGACTAAAATAAGCTATACGTTCTCCTCGGGGGAAGAATGCTTTGATTCTTTCAACATCATTTCAAGGCCAGTGACACAGCTCACAGCTCAGTGCTAGAGCAATTGCAACCATGTTTAAGACCCTGGTCTGAGCCGGGTGGTGGTGGCGCACACCTTTAATCCCAGCACTTGGGAGGCAGAGGCAGGCGGATTTCTGAGTTCGAGGCCAGCCTGGTCTACAGAGTGAGTTCCAGGACAGCCAGGACTATACAGAGAAACCCTGTCTCGAAAAAAAAAACCAAAAAAAAAAAAAAAAAAAGGACTCTGATCTGAGTCGACCTTAGTAGCTCACACCTTTGATCTCAGAACTCTGCAGGCAGAGGTAGGCAGACCTCTTGAGTTCAAGGCCAGCCTGGTCTACAAGGTGAGTTCGAGGACAGCCAAGGGCTACACAGAGAAACCCTGTGTTGAAGAGAAAAAATAAAAGTCAGTTCAAGATTTCACAAAAATTAAGAGTGGAATGATTCTCTAGGGAAGTTAGTGAGCAGCATCAGGAAACATGTGAAGGGCTGAGACAGGTCCATTGCTGCCTGGCCACCTGTGCTCGGTTACTATGCAGGCAACTCTCTGGAAGCCTCTTCAAACAGCATTAGAAACAATGCTGTGCTAATTCTAATGTTAGGCTAGAGGGGGAAAAAATCACATATATTTTAGGACCTCGGTCACGAAGCTGGCAAGTAAAGCCATAGTGTTCCGGAGCAATAATTAAAGAAAGAACAAACATGACTCATCAAAGATGGAGTTATCTCTGACCAGACCCTTCAATTAGCGTGTGTTTGGGATCACTGACAAGAGAGAAAAGCTAACAGATGAGCAACTGCCAGAATACAGCTGATCAGAATGAGCAGCAGTGGAAGAAGGCAGCTGGGGGAGGGGGAGGGCAATACAGGCAGCAATAGTGCTGACGAGAGACAAGTGGAGGGGTGCTTGGGCTGCAGATTCTGGCACAAGAGACCCTGTGATATCTATCAAAGGCCCTTGGGCTCCAGCTGGTTAGGTCAGGTTCCGGTGTGAGGCACATATTGTCTACTGCACTTTTTCACCATCCTTTAGGAGACAGGAAATGCCTACCACAGAGGCCACATCATTGTCAGCTCCCCAAGTAACCCAAGGAAAAGTGAACAGTTGGTCCACTTCCTTCCTCAAATGATACCACATCCTCCTACTCTCCCTATCACTGACCTGGCTCACAGCCATTTCTTCCTCAAAGTTATTAGCTTTCATCCTTTGCAAGGGCACTTGGGATCCCCTTCACCAAGGACGACAGTCAGCAAACACTTGAAAATAGCATCAATGCTCCCATCCCTCCCTCAGCTGATTCCTATCAAGACTCACTCAACAGCTCATCCACACCATGTTAATCAAGAACCCATCACTCAGGAGCAGGTCCCCAAGCATCCTGTGGAGAGAAACCTTCTGGGAAGAGAGCAATGGCTGTAACCCCCACAGTGTTCGGGGCCACAGTGGCCATCTATGTATTCTGCACAGTGCAGTCACATGGTACAGCTGAGTGATGCCAGGGGACACCAGACAGGCCAATGACTCTAGCCCTATCCCCAGACACACTGCTCTCCCCTCTACAAATGTATGTGATCTCTGCCACCTTGATGTCAATTTCTATCTGATGCAACTAGTGTTCCACAAAGCTAAGGACTGGCCTGAAGGTACTTCAAAGGTCATGCTAAAGATGCCCCCATCCCCAGATGACCTTTATAAAAACTCTCTAGTTCCTGCGCCATTGACATGGGTTCAGCTTAAGGTACCTGGCTAAGAACCTTCCTACTTTTTCCCCAAACTAAGTATTAGCATCACATTCTTGGGGGCTGCTTGCTGGGAGAACACAGATAGCAATTGGGATGCTTGGGGGGAGGGACTGTCCTGCTGATCTGATGGCCCAGAAGGGAGGCTTTGCTTTGAAAATCAAACCTTACCAGGTGTGTAATTTAAGTATCCAGTGTGGAACCACTCAAAGACATTGGTGGATGGAATGACATGCATCCCATATGATATGGGAAGGAAGCCAGCAAATCACAAGAAATGTGCCCACCTGCCTCGTGACTGGAGAATGGCCTCTCTGGAAAGGTATGGGGATTAGTTACATGTTTCTTACCCCACAAAAAATAGAAATGACAAAGCTGACTCTGTTTAACTCCCAAGGAGGCCTCCCTGACCCCTGACCCATGTAGAAGAAGGGACGTGGAGGCCTGGCCAGCTCCCTGAAATTTGACCCATCGGAGGAAGTGAAGACACCTGAAAGGGCAGAATTCTAGAGATCAAGGTTTATAAACTGGTCATTCTAGTCTTTCAGGAAAGAGTTGGGGTCTGGGGATGTGGTTCAAAGGTAGCACAGTTGCCACTCGTGCAAGACTGGGCCCCAGAATTCCACGCCTAACCCCCACCCCAACCGTAAAAAGAGAAGAAGAAAAAAATTGAGTCTCCCACCTGCTCAGGAGGCTGAGGGGTTAAAAACACAAGTTTAAGGGAAGCCTGAGCAATGGAATAAGAACCGTGTCAAAGTAAAAAAATAAAGAGGGAGGAAAGGAAGGAGGTAAAAAGAAAAGAATCACTAAGAGTTTCTGTGAATGGGAAATGTTGCCCATCAAGACAGTGCTGGGCATACATAGACTGTTCTCAGTACACAAAGCTCAGGGCTTCGTGATACAAAGATGGGCTCTTTTCAAGATATTTAACCATTTTCAAAAACCTCTTAGGCCTTGCTGTTTTGACATGGTATACTCAGTGGCATTTGCTCTCTGTCCCCTTCTCCAAGCATCTTTCAGGCTCTACACTGAGTCTGTAAACATTCAGATCAGAGTTAAAGTGTAGAGGTGAGTGAGCGCTTTGGAACTTTTAAAGCAATAGCTATTTACTGGGTACTGTAAAGGTTAACTATCAGTTCTACCCTGTGTGGCCAACAAATAATAATAAGTCTAATAACAAGTGAGACTCAAGAGATGGTTCAGCAGGTGAAAGCACTTGTGAAGCAAGTCTAGTGACTGGAGTTTGGTTACCAGATTCCACAGTGTAGGGAGAACACTGTTGTGCAAATATTTGTGTGCAAGCACACATGCTATCAACACACACACACACACACACACACACACACACACACACACACACGAACATATACTAAACAAAACTTTGAATTCTTTTTCCTGGACGTGATAATGCACACTTTTAATCCCAGCACATAGGAGTCTGAGTCTGGTGGAGCTCTGTGAGTTTGAGGCCAGCCTGGGCTACAACATGAGGTCTAGCCCAGCAGTGATACATAGTGAGTACCTGCCTTTAAACAAAAAATTAATGATTGATCATGGCAAGTAAGTGAAGTTGGATGATGAAGCTGGAAGACTAACGCTCATTCACTCTTCATATATGTGTGTATGTATGTATTTGTACATAATTAAATACGAATTTCTATCACTCTATAAAAGCCTAAAAATAATAAAAATCTAAGTAGAGCCTTGGAAGTTTGAAGTAAGCCCTCTTCGTTTTGTAGATGTGAAAAGCCAGTTCAGAGAAGTTTAATGACCTTTCCCGAAGTGACACAGCTAGCTGCATAGCCCAGTGCCCCAATCTGAACTTCAGCTCTGCCTTCCTCCTATGGTCCCACACCGGGGACCTGAGCAGAAGTGGTTTCCTCTGGTCCCTCTCTCCTGCGCTGCCAAAATCTTCAAGCTCCAGGTGTATCTGGGAGCATGCTCGGGAAGTGATGATATGATAGGCTTAGAGGGAGAGCTGACAGGAGAGCCAGAGCCAGAAAGTCTTGGGCACTCTCCCAAATGAACAGCCAGAGGGGAGGAGGAGGGGTGGCAGGAGGAGGGGAAAAGAGGAGGGAGGAGGGGAAGGGGGAGGGAGAAAAGGGGTGGGGAGGAGAGAAAAAAAGGTTTCTGGCCTGGCTGTTCTGTCACTGACACCCGAGCAAGTGGCTCAGAGAACCTGACCTTGGTCTGTGAGATACTTATTCTTCCCCCCACCCCCATCCTAACCTTTCTGTCTCACTTCACTGCGGACACATTAGGGCTTCCTGGCGTCGGGGGGCGGGGGGGGGGGGGGGGAGTAGGGCGGTGATTGAGGCCAACGGAGCTTTCCAGGGGCTTTTGCGGAGCTGCTGTAACGCTTGGAGGGTCTTTCTGGCTATGAAGGTAGCAGCCGCTATTAGAGACAGCAACTAGTGAAGAAGAGTTGCAGCCTCGAAGCCAGGAAGGGAAATTAAATTAAATGGCTTAGGTCCCCTGATCTCCGGGGAGTCCCAAAGTCTTTCTGACTTTGACCGCTGGGAAAGGTGAGGAGCCTGCTCCAGCGCCAGGCGCCTGCGAAGCTGGTTTGGACCCAGCTTGAATTGAGGGTGCCCCAAACCCAAGCCGATGGCCGGAGGGCCAGCACCGGTGACAGGCACCTGAGAAGCTTCTTGGGTCCACAGCACCCAGCTCGTATTGAAGTTGCCCTCAACCCAAGCCGATGGCCGTATGATGAGGGTGGAGAATGACCCCGGTCTGGAACGTGTCACTTTTGACTCGGTTTGGAGACGACTCCCCCAGCCACCCAGGTCCAGACCACCTGTCCAGAATCCCTCGGCATCCCACTTCTCACTCTGGTCCACGAGTGGCTGTCCCCCAGATTCCTACTTGTCTCTCCACCGGGCTCTCCAGGTCCGCCCTCCTCTCTAAGGTTCCTTCCCCTGCTCTCTACATTCTCCACAAAATATAAGGTACCTGACAACTAGATGTTTTCCACCCCTGAGTACAAGACCCTTGACCCTCAACTGACCCACAGTCTCTCCAGGAGACTTGATGTCCAGTAGATCCAAAACCACCCCCACAACTACCCCGTGGCCCCGCAGCTCTCTACCCGGCACCTGCGCGCGTCCCTGGCCAGCCACCGGCCAGCCCGGGCGGGGAAGTCTCACCATCGTGGCCGCTCTCTTCGCCCGCTCGCCTCCCAGCTGGGCCTGCCCACCCCAACTGCTCCAGATACCGCCGCCTCCGCGGTTGTGACACACTACGAGGGAGGGGGCCTGAGACAGACATGCTGGGCCAGCAGTTGCCCTGCAGCATCACAGTGCCCGCGGAGGGGAGGGACCTGGGTAGGTCACAATGGCACTTCTCCTCCCACCAGCGGCTCCCTAGTCCAGCCTGGCTGCTTCTCACGCCTGGAGCTGCTGCTGAGCTCCTGCGCCTTGCAATCCTGGAAGCAGTCCTGTGACCGCGACACACGTGTGCATACAAACCCCGCATCCACTCCGAGACCATTGGAAAGCAGTGGAAAAATACTCCAAAGCAAATGCTTGTTTCTCCCCCAAGTGTTCATAGTCTTCCTGCTGCCAGCACTGGCAGGGATGGTGGGAAGACACTGGTCTGTTAGCCAGAGTCACCTGGCCCAGGAGAGCCTGCAGGATCAGACCAGTCCCAGGTCAGAGCCCAAATGTCTGCTTCCACCACTGCCTGCCTGTACTGGAGAAGTCAGTATGATAGCAAACATATGCATTCACAGCAAGCCCTCCAGAATTCAGGAATTCAGCGCTGTTTTAAATACTATCAGAGAGAATCTCTCTCCTCCTGAGCCACTCCTACAAGAACCCTTCCTACTTAATCCTCAAATGTGTCACTCTGCAAGAACTCCAAAACATAAGGGTTCTCACTTCCTCTGCCCTGTTAGGATCTCCTCTTTGTGGCCACAGATGACACTGAAGAGCAAGGGATTTCCTCACTCTCCACCTAGTTGGGTGGGAGTAAGGGGATGTAGCCTGTAGCCCTGGATGTCCTGGAATTTGCTTTGTAAACCAGGCTGGCCTCCAACTCACAGAGATCCACCTACCTCTGCTTCCCAAAGCATGTGCCACCATGCCCAGCTTAAGAGCCTCTTTAGTTGCCCACATTACTAACTGGCTCCACCAGTCCCTTTGTCTCCCAGCCGGTGGGGTTCTTACACCTGAACCTGGATGGTTCTTACACCTGAACCTCAACACGGAATTCCCTACCAAGGGCCACTTCATACTTAAGAGATGTAACCCAGTCTTTCTTCTCTCCCTCTTCTCCCTGGCAACTGCCCACCACACAAGTCACTGTGGGAAATCAAGAGTTCTTCAAGATGTAGGCAGAGCTGCTGTGGCCGGATGTGCCTCTGCATCCAAACATAGATGAAGACACATCTTAGCTTCTGGGCTCAGGAACCACCAGAGTAAAACTTATCTAGGTAGTAGTTTATTCTGTTGGCCTGCCATGTATTTGTCTATGAGTTTCTTGAGGATAGGATACTTGTTTTAATTATCTTTGCATGTGAGAAAGTACTGAACACACTTCCCACTGATACACAGCCTCCAAGCTAGAACTGCCTACCCCAATAGCTCCAGAGAAGCCGTCTCCACTGCTGTAACACACCATGAAGAGTTCTGGAGACAGAAGTGTAGGGCCAGCAGTTCCCTGTAGCATCACAGTGCCCACAGAGAAGAAGGACCCAGGCAGGTCACAGTCTTATAATGTGATAGCTTAAAAATGGAGACTCAGTCAGGTGGCAGTGGCTGCCTTTAATTCCAACAGAGGCAGAGGCAAGCAGATCTCTGTGAGTTTGAGGCCAGTCTGGTCTACAGAGTGAGTTCCAGGACAGTCGGGGCTACACAGAGAAACCCTGTCTCAAAAAACCAAAAATAATAAAATAAAACAAAAATGGAGACAGTTAAATTGTGTCAAACGCACAGCAGATGCTCGATAAAGAACGGTTACTATTATTAGCTCCACAATTTATTTCTCTTCCTATGGCATATTCTTTTACTTCTCACATTCATTTATTACTTACCATTTTATATGCTTTGGATTACAGGTTGTGTGTTCTGGTGTTCTGACAGGCCTATAAAATTGCAACACCTGTGTTACGTTGTTGTTCAGCTTACTGCCTGCCCCACTAGGGCTCAGACATGCACCTCAATAAGTTAATTTTTCAAGTCTTCTTTGTAAGCCATCAAATATATTATGAACAGGCTCTTAATGTCTCAGGGAAAAGTTGGTGATACTAGTCACAGTGACACAGTGATGACATTCAATGGCATCTTATATTGGTGATATCCTTGAATATCTCATCCCTATGATGAGCCATGGCTATACTACAAGTGCTAACCCTTTTGGTCTTTGGTTCCAGAGGGGACAAAAGGAATGTTTACTGTTGTTTATGGAACTGTTAGCATCTCCCTCACTCCCAGTTTCTGAAGTCCTAATCCCCAGTGGGGTGTATTTGGAGATAGGGCCTTTAGATTAGGGGAAGACCCTAGGGCTGAAGAGATGGCTCAACTCTTAAGACCGCTTGTTACTTAGACAGAGGACCAGAGTTCAATTCCCAGCACCCACATGGCAGCTATAACACTCTGTAATCCAATTCCAGAGGTTCTGAAGCCCTCTTCTGGACTGCTCAGGTACCACATGCATGTGGTACAGAGAGAAACATACATACAGGCAAAACATCCATACACACATAGCCTAGCAGTGGTCGTGCACGCCTTTGATCCCAGCACTTGGGAGGCAGAGGCAAGTGGATCTCTGTGAGTTCAAGACCAACCTGGTCTACAGAGTGACCAGGAAAGCCAGAGCTACACAATGAAACCCTGTCTTGAAAAACAACAACAAATAAAACAAAAACAAACAAAAAATCCATACACATAAAATAAGGCCCTGTGGGTTGTACTGCAGCCAAGGACCATATTGACTCAGGCGGCCTGGGCTGCCCCCTGAGGCCATGGTGATGTCCAAGCCCACACTGCTGCCTAGGACTATGGCCCCACAATGCCTGGGTCCATGGCCCTATTACAGATGGGGTAGTAGTATTCATGGTCCGTGCCATGGCCAGAAACCATGTGGAGGCCTATGACCCACGCTCCTGCCATCTGTGAAGAGCGAGGAAGCTACTTTTGCTGTGACACTGCTGACTGCAGATGCATGGTTGAGAGAGAGGGACATGGAAGGCTTCTGTGACAACTCCATCACCAAAGAAGTAGCAGCCTAGACAGGAAGCCATCAAAGAAAACTCTTAAAAGCACAATGGGGATACTGAAGTGTGGCTCTCCACAACTGACGGCTTCGGGCAGGACTCTGTTCTATTTAAGGGCCAGGCCACTGAAAGTTTGACCATGCTCCAGTGAGTATATAGATAGCACAATTGCACTTCAGTTTGGGTATTTTTTTTCCTATTTTTTTATTCTTACTTTTATTTCTACTTTTTTTTGGGGGGGTCACATACGTGGGGAGACAGACATGGAAGGACTGAGAAATGAGTGTGAGCAGGGTGCGTGATGTGAAATTCCCAGAGAATCAATAAAAACGTTATGCTGGTGGGTGGGGGGTGGGAGATAAGGCCCTAATCCAACAGGACTGGTTTCCTTATAAAAAGAGGGAGTCTAGGGATGCAGTCCCACAGGTCACGTGAGGGCACAGTAAGGCAGCCAGCTGCACACTGAGGAAACAGGCCTCAAGAGAATCTCATTCTACCTGGACTTGATCTTGTACCTTCAGCCCAAGAAAATACATTTCTACCCTTTCTGCTGCCCAGTTTTGTATTTTGCTTTAGCAACCTGAGTTGACTGGCAGAGACTTTATAGTAAAAAATGTGTACTGGGGGCTGGAGAGATGGCCCAGCAGTTAGGAACATTGGCTGCTTCCCAGAAGACCCAGGTTCAATCTCCAGCACCCACGTGGCAGCTCACGGCTGTCTGTAACTGCAGCCCAAGAGGATTCAGTGTTCTTTTCTGGGCTCCACTACCACCGTGCACTACACACACACAGTACCCAGACACACGCAGGCAAACCCACACACATAAAATAAAATGGAAATAAAAAAATAAAGTGGAGGGCTGGAGAGATGGCTCAGTGGTTAAGAGCACCGTCTGCTCTTCCAGAGGTCCTGAGTTCAATTCCCAGCAACCACATGGTGACTCACAACTATCTGTAATGAGATCTGATACCCTCTCTTCTGGTGTGTCTGAAGACAGTGACAGTGTACTCACATAAAATAAATAAATCTTTTAAAAATAAAATAAAATGGAAATTAAAAAAATCACATAGGACCTCATAAATATGATAATTTAAAAAAATAAAAGAAGTATTGCTTCTTTTTGATATTTCAGTCCTCGTTCTTAAAATTATTTGACCTAAGCAATTCCAGGATGCTTACTGATACTCCCCATCCCACCGTTATCCCATGTGCCCTTACTGAGTAGTTTCGAAAGAACCATTGCTATGTGCATGAGCGTGTGTGTGTGTGTGTGTGTGTGTGTGTGTGTGTGTGTGTTGCTACTTTAACTGGGCTACATGGTGTCAAACATCTGGGTGTATCTGTGAGAGCATTTCTGAATGAAATTAACATCAAATGAATCAAATGCCTTCCTACATGTGAATGGGCTCACCCAAACAAAGGACAGATCAGAGCACAAAGCTATACTACAAGGGAGCTTCTGTGCTTTCTTGCATTTGGATTAGAACTGACACCATGGACTCTGCTTACTCCACAGCCTGCAGATTGCTTATGATCAATCTCATTAGAGTTGGGGGTGTGGCTCGATGGCCCAGCAACACCCTAGAAGGTGCAAGGTCCTGGGTTTAACCCCAATTCGGCACATGTAAATGAAATAAATCTCTTTATATCTATATCTAGGTAGATAAGTAAATAAAGACATTTCCATTTCTTGGAGGAATGTAATAAGATCCCCTTTCTGCAAATAGAGAAACTATGTCAAATGCAGGCTGCTTGTGAGAAAACAAGCACCCATAGCGCATCTGAAAAGCCTTCTGAAGGAAATACCTCTACCTCCACTGCATCCTGGTTAGCCGGTGTGACATCCATAGTTCTGGTATGCGTTTTTATAGAGTGAGTTCATGTCACTGGAACAATTGCAATGACCTAAAAGTTGAGTCACAGTCATTTGAATAGGAGATAACACCTACAGAATAAACAGGAAAAGTCAGTCTACATAGGAATGAATGTGTATATGCATATTTGTGTCTGTGGTAGTGAAGACTGACCTTGAGTCTTGTATAGGTTAGACAAGCACCCTAAGACAGATACAGCCTCAGTCCTTGTTCTTTCTTCTTCCTTTCTTCCTTCTTCCTTACTCCCTTTCTTTCTTTCTTTCTTTCTCTCTTTCTTTCTTATTCATTTTTGAGACAGGGTTTCTCTGTGTAGCCCTGGAATCCTGGCACTTGCTCTGAAGATCAGGCTAGCCTCAAACTCAGAGAACTGCCTCCTGAGTGCTGGGATTAAAGGAGTGAGCCAACACCACCCAGCTTCTTTTTTACCTTTTATTTTTGAGACAGTGTCACCACGTTACCTAACCTTAAACTTACTAGGATTTGAATCCGCCAGTCTCACCCTCCTGAAGGTTTGGGATCCAGGCCTACTGGTCATGTTCACGTTTACTTGTGCACTGTTTCCTAATGTTGAGTGAACGCTTTCTGTGTGTTTCTTTTACTTCTCCCAACAGCCTACAGGGGGGAAAAATGTATCACTTTCATTGTACAGATAAAGAATTTGAGACCTATAGAAGTTGATTCCGAGTTCTCATTAAACAACCAGTAAAAAGTAGGGTCTGACTTCACATCCAGGAGTCTGATGCCAGAGGCCTGAGCTTCAGTGTGATTGTTGGCTGTGAACTCGGAACCGGGAAGCCAAACCTTACATGAAGGGGCTTGCCTGTGTTCTCTTGACTTAGACCTGAAGGGTGCTGCCAGGTAAGGGGTGCCAAAGATGGAAATTAACTCATGGAAAGAACTAGGAAGAAGCTTCCATGTCTAGGTGCCCATGGCCTGTGACTGATATAGCAAGCAACATCATATCATGAAACAATCTGGATTCAAGTACTTGACATCGGTAATTACTACTGCATACCCCCTACCGCCTTAAGTACATTCATACTTAAGTGTTAATAGTTCAACCTTATTATCTCAGAGTCTGAAGGGCATTTGAAAAAGGAAGGATGAACATTTGGGCCATAACAGATACAGTGGCCCCCTTTTCAAGTCTCCATCGCTACAGCAGCTGTAACCTGGCTACCACCAGGGAAAAAGCAGATCTCAGGACAACCTTAAGACTCCTCCTCCCAGCAGCCCTTCTCCTAGGGAACTCTTCCCAAGTCGACTTTGGGTGGCTGAGTCTCTCTGTCTCAAGCTGGAGAAGACGGTATCTTCACTCTGGCCCTGACTCTCCGCACCCCAGCTCGTGCTGATATCATAAATGGCTGTTTGCAGGGAGGATCTCTTCAGCTTCAATTCTTGTTCAACTCACCTGCCTGGGAATAGGAAGTGCCTTTGTTTTTCCCCCAACATAATAGTTTTTGACTTTTTGGGAATTTCTCGTCATGCACCTCGATCCCTCATTTCCCAGTTATTTCATGGCCACCCCAACCCTTGTAACCTCCCCTGCAAAAGAGAATAAAAAATTAAAATTAACAACAACAAAAAGTCTCACTGATCCCTCTGGGCAATAGCCTGCTCCTCTAGCAGCCACAGCCTTCTGTCACACCTGTCATAGCGGTTGGGGCTCCAGTTCTGCCTTGCACATATCACCCTGTTCCTCTGCCTTTTCTGCCTCTCCATCACGTTTTACCATAGTGGCAATGGAAGCTGCAGTGTCCCACACAGTGGACCCGTTAGCCCAAACAGCTCTATTTGCTAATGTTCATTGCAATGAGTCCTTGGTCTGGTTCAAGGTCTCTGGTTTCTGCTACACTATCAATACAAGACCCTTGTTTGAGATTCCTCTTAGATATCCCGCTGTTGCTGTGAGTCAGGGAGATCCTGCAGCTTTGGTTCCAAAAGACCAGCTCCTTCACCACGAGACCCAGCAGCTCACAGATGAGGGAGATGTTGGGATGAACTAACTTAAAGGCCTGGACTGGGCCTAGGTGGTAGCCTAGGCCTCCACCAGGCCTCCATGCCACTGAGTGGTAGCCAGCAAGGGGCAGGACAGCTTTCCCACACTACCTGGGCCAGCTCTCTCCTATGCCAGCAGTCAGCAAGGGCAGGACCAACTTGGCAAGGCCCTCGGACATCAACATGGCTTCAGGTAGAAGTCCAAACCACAGATATCTGCATGGCCTTTGGTGGTAATACAGGACACAGACATCAACCCAGCCTTTGGCCATATCTAGACCCTGATCCACTCATGGCCCTCAGTGGCTGCACAGACCTTGGGGTCTCATCATGGCCTCCAGTGGCTACACATGCCACTCACATCAGCATAGACCCCCAAGGTGAGGACATCCTCAAGTCAGCAGTCAGCAGCACTGACCAAATACATCCATGTGAATCTTGGGCTTCATCTCGGCCTGGGGCAGCAGCATGGACCACAGACACCAACATGACCTCTGGTGGCATCACAGACTATGGTGGTGGGTTTTTAATGATGCCAGTTAACCACACACATGCCACACATGGAGTCTCAGTAGAAGGGAACAGGAGGCAGTGAGTACTTGAAGCTGAAAGTCAAGACTGTACAGAGAACAAAATGCAGAGGCCATTAAGGTCAAGGACCAAGAAAAACTTATTATGTCCTTCGTCAATCACTTCAGGCACCCTAGAGGCCAGCATCTCAAGCTTAGATCCCTAAGACATCTAAAGTCAACTCAGATAACCACCTGCATATTTTAAAGAAGCTGAGGCACTGGAAAGATGATTTGTCAAAACAATGGGAACCAAGATATCAATTCACAAATTAAAGTATCAGGAGCCTGACTCCTAAATACCATCTCACAGGGCCCACTCCCTCATACAACAAAAGTTTGCCATTGAGTATATACTTTGGTGGGTTTTTTAATTTACTTATTCCTCCCAGTATATACTGTCTTAGTATACATCTGCTTATATATCTGCTGTGAACAGATAACATGACCAAGGCAACTCTTATAAGGAAAACATTTAACTGGGGCTGGATTACAGGTTCAGAGGTTCAGTCCATTATCATCAAGGCAGGAGCATGGCAGCAGCCAGGCAGGCATGGTGCAGGAGGAGCTGAGAGTTCTACATCTTCATCTGAAGGCTGCTAGCAGAATACTGACTTCCAGGCAGTTATGATTAGGGTCTTAAGGCCCACAACCACAGTGACACACGTACTCCAACAGGGCCACACCTTCTAATAGTGCCATTGCCTGGGCCAAGCATATACAAACATATACCTTGTTAAAAAAAAAAAAAAAAAAAAAAGGCCCTGAATGGATTACTAATCCTTGTAGCTTGGAAGTAGTTTGTACTTAGCATGCACAAGACTCTGAGTTCTAAAACACACACACACACACACACACACACACACACACACACACACACAGAATGTCTTTTGTCCACTGTCTGCAATACCTATAAAAACAAGTCTTTGCCACTCCTCTAGGAGGCCATAAAATCCATGAATGGACAGAACACTATACTACTACAAAGAGGAGAGTGGCTAGGATCCTCAGAATTTTCTACATCTGTGACTGTTTGCCAGGAGGCTAGCTAGAATCTGCTGCCAAAGAGAGATCAGGACTAGGTATGGCAGCGTCACAGGATCACAGGCAATTTTGCCAGCTCCCACCTTTGTACTAGACTAAGGAGAGGGAGCAGAATCTCAGACAATCCTTGCAAGAAGCAGTTTATCTGCTGGAATCCACCTACGACCAGAGGCAACCAGGAGTGTGGCTCGTCCACTTGGGTTATCTTGATGAAAGCTGTTGTTGTCATTGGCAGTACAGTGCTGGTGAGCTGAGCAAGGACAATATGAAGCAGACACCAAAGCTGCCTCCTCCCTGCCCCTCACTCCATAGCCTTGATGTTTGCCTTCACTGCTCCCCAACTCCTGCTGTTTCTATCCCTTCCTCCCTCCCGCCCTTCCTTCCTCCCTTCCTTCCTTCCTTCCTCCCTCTGACACTCAAGACCAAACTACGACTTTATCCAACTCATCTTTGTTACGCGCCCTCTTACAGATACAGCTTCATCCTAGGTGCCAAAATGGAAGGTAAAACTTGACCTCGGGTGTCAGGCAGCCTAGTTTACAATCCCAGCACCCCTTAACAGCCAAACAAAGCCCAGCATGTAAGTTATTGAGCCGTAATTTATCTGGTTTGTCATCTCCAGTCCTGGCTCACTGATGTGTTGCAAGACAGAATTTGCTAACATGTGGAAAGTGCTTAGAAAGGCAGCTGACACACTGAGCGGGGTGACACACAGCTAAGGAGTATGAGGCAGGAAGAACACTCTGACTATTCAGCCTCCTCAAAACATGTCACTTGCCAGGGAGTGGTGGCACACGCCTTTAATCCCAGCACTTGGGAGGCAGAGGCAGGCGGATTTCTGAGTTCCAGGACAGCCTGGTCTACAGAGTGAGTTCCAGGACAGCCAGGACTATACAGAGAAACCCTGTCTCAAAAAAACAACAAAAAAAAAAAAACAACAAAAAAAAAAAAAACATGTCACTTGACTGAATGAAATCTCACTCTGTAAACCAGACTGGTCTCAAACTCAGAGATCCACTTTGCCTCTACCTCCTGAGCGCTGGGATTAAAGGTGTGTGCCACCACATCTGGTGAATGACTTATTATTAAGTGCAAGAAAATGTCTGAAAAGGGAAACATATTTCAGAAGTGGCAGCAGCGTGGGCCCCACAGAAAGAGGAGCAGAGCTGACCAAGTAACTACATGTCAGATATGGAAAAACAAAGAACCATTTGAAAACCTTGGAGTGAACTAAACCAACAAGGAACAAGAGTACACAGGTGAACAGTTGGGATGGGGAGTGTGATGGAGACCACAGGGGTCCACATTCTCTCCGCAGGAGGAAATCGAGTCAAGCAAACCTTGAGGTCAGAACAGAGCCGGGGAAACTTCCAAATAAAGGCAGTGGTGGTTGGACTCACAGAGGTAAAACTAGACTCTGAGAGCACAAAGGGTAAGAGAGGACCCCAGGCCAGACTCCCTCCGCGCCTCCCCACACATATGCCACCTTCCACAGCCCCACAGAGGAGGAGGAGACAGAGCTTAGCAAAAACTGCTGCACTGCCAGTGTGGGAGAATAAGTATTTTACACAAAGATGAAGGGCTGGGGAAAGGCTGGGCAGAGCTCCAGCTCCTGGTCTAGAGCCTGGGCTCTAGCTCCAATGTAGGAAGAAGTATGAATGTTTTTTTTTTTTCCAGAGCCTAACACCTCTGAAGGTGGGGACTGTTGGTTATAGTTTATCCAAACAAATTGATGTTCTGCCCAAGAAACATCTCCATATAAATAACACTGATATTATTGCTAAAGTGGCTTTTTTCTTTCTAATGGAAATATGTCCACAAAAGTTCTCTGGATTTTCAACCAAGACTTCAGATATGATCTTACACTTTTCAGTGTCCCTCTAATCAACACTCCTACCTCAGGTAGGACGAAAGGGTTACGGAGTGTTAAAAAGTTTCAAAAAGCTACCAGAAAGTAGGAGAGAGATACGCTTGGGTCCATAGCAGTAAGACTAGAAGTGGGTCACAAAACCTTTGCGGGTGGTGAAGAGCTGGCACATGTGGCCATGCCAGGCTTCTCTGGCACTGTCCCCAGTCGACCCCTCCCAAGTTCATTTCCCTTCTCTTGGAGCAGAGGATGCCAGCGACCCCTCAGTCCCTCTCAAGTGCAATCTGCTGAGGTTAGGTGTTTAAATTACAAACAAAACAAACAGCTTTAGAAAGCTGATGGCCATGGTAGCACAGGCCTGCAATCCCAGCGCTGGGGAGAAGCCGAGAGTTTAGGAGTTCAAGGCCAGTCTCTGCTACATGATGAATTCAGTTTGACGCAAGCTAGATTAGGAGGATCATCGTGCTACACACACACATACACACACACATATATACATACATACATACATACATATACATACACATACATATACATACACATACATACACATACACATACATATACATACACACACATACACATATACATATACATACACATACATACACATATACATACATATACATACACACACATATACATACATATACATACACATACATACATATATACACATATACACATACATATACATACATACACACACATACACACATATACATACACAAACACACATACCCAAAGACATGAAACTCCTCCCTCTCCTCCCTAGTGGATGCCTGAGACTGCGAATAATGGCAAATCTTTGTGTGTGTGTGTGTGTGTGTGTGTGTGTGTGTGTGTGTGTGTGTATTCCTTACTATATTTATCATAGACATATATATCATAAAGATAATAAATTGGGGGCCAGCAAGATGGCTCAGGAGGTAAAGGTGACTGCCAAGCCTGAAGACCTGAGCTGACCCACATGGTGAAGGGAAAGAACCAACTCCCACAGGTTGTCTTCCTCTGACCTCCACAGATGCTGTGCCATGTCTGTACACGTACATAACGGTTAAGTAAAATATTAAGTTCATAAGTTGGATACAGTATGAAATTAATCACATATTCGATAATAATATAGAATAATCACTATAATGATAGGCATGCTCCCCTCTCTCTCTCTCTCTCTCCCCCTCCCTCCCTCTCCCCGAACCTGACTGTGTTGTGTGTATTCAGTTTGGTACCCTCCAAGGTTAACCAGAGGCAACTGAGGTTGTGAAAAGCAAGACCTCAGATAGGTGGGCAGGTTGAAGCAATCAATGCTTTAAGACGGGGAAAATGATAGCTGAGGAGAAGAGGTTATGCTTAGCAGGTGTGAGAGCCTGAATTGCCCTCAGCACCATAAAAGAGCTGAGCACGTGTCATATCGAAAGGCCCAGAAGCTAACTATCTGGATCTACTCAGTCCAGGGCAGGGCTCACTAAGCTTCTCAAGGCACCCTGCTCATTGCATTTAACTTCTAACTCAAAGTACCTACGAAGGGAAGCAAAACACGGAGGGAGAAAGGCATAGGGGCCTGCCATCATTTAAGCATTTCTCAGTTAACTTCCAATGAGCAGGTAAGATCAGGCAGGGTCAAGAACAAGCAGCTTGCCTAACTAAGGCAGAGGTAAACTCACCACACTAGGAGGTCACTAGGAGGTCAAAGTCCACTGACCCTGCGCCTTTCCATACAAAGAGCAGAAAGTCGGGCTGACCCTTCCCTATAGCTGTTCTCATAGACCACTATGTGCCTGATACCTGAGGTCAGATCCCCTGGAACTGGAGATGCCGATGGCTGAGCCAGCATGTGGATGCCCAGAAGCACACGGAAGCCCTCTGCCATGTAACAAGTGACCTTAACCACTGAGCCATCTCCCCAGGGCCTGTTTTTGTTTTTAAAGGAGAAAGTGATCTTGTCATACAACTATGAAAAAAAAAATGGAGCAGGTCTACCTGTGTGCACAGGGAGCAAAGTCACCTGTGAAGCTGGTTTTGGTTCTCCTTTGTTTTATCTGGCAAGGGTGTGTGAAACAGTGTACTTTCATTCTATAAGAGAAAGGAAAACTTGAAAGAGGGAACACATCTGAGGACCCAGCAGCAGTTGCCCTGGGGCAGAAAATGGGGCATGGGAATGAAGGCAAGAGACAGGCGTTGTGTCCCATGATAACCCTTCTACACAATAGGCATTGTTCTGCATGTGTAAAACTCTATCAATGGTCTTTGTATGCATATGTGCAGACATATACATGCAGAGGGCAGGGTATGTTACACATCACATCTTAGAACTTCATATCTCCTTCAGGGGCTGCCTATCCTGCTTCCTGCCCGGCTCTACCTGGTCTCGGTCACCCACACCAGCCCAGCCTCCTGTCTAACCTCAGGACAGCTGCTCCTGCTGTCCTGGGCACTCCATAAGTTGGAATGTCTGTTCCACATCACGCACTGCAGACACCCGAGAGCTGATCAGTTCTATCGGGTATTCCCTGATACGTCTGCCTATTAACAATGAACTCCAGCTAGAGAATGACAGAGAAGACTGGGGGATGGTAGAACACTAGATGGTCAGGAGGCCTGAGTCTCATTCAGGGTGTGACTTAGGACAAATGGTTTCACCTTTCTGAGTCTCAGTTTCGTTAACTAAAAAAGAAGGTGGCTGAAAGATACCATCTGCAACTGAGACTCTCTAGACCCAACATCTCCCAATCCCAGCATGCACTGCTCTTTGTGGACATTGATCCTCCTCTGAGACTAGCCCGTATGTGTAGTGTCTTAAATGGCACTATCTAAATGCAAGCAGCATAAGACATTTTAAATATTCTAGAAGCCTCACTACAGAAAGCAGAAACAGCTGAAATTAGTTTAATCGATTTTATTTAGCCCAATATATCCAAAATATTATCATTTCAACATACAGTCAATATAAAAATCTTTGTATTTCCATTTATTTTATTTTATTTTTATTTTTTTAGTACTTGGTCTTTGAAATCCAGTGTGTATGTTTCACAATTACAGCATGTGTCCACATGGATGAGCCACAGTTCAAATGCTCAAAAGCTACCTTTGGCTGACGGCTAGTGCTTGTCTACCAAGAAGGCCCTCCCTTCACTCTGACCTCTTTAAGCCCAGAGCGGGGGACCAGCCCACATCCTTGGAAAGGTGAAAGTAACAGCAGCAGTTTGGGTTTCTCACCTAATAGGCAGGTGGTTAGGGCACAGACAGCTCTGCAGCAGTCAGGTAAAATAGCCAGAGCCCCACGGGCCACCAACAGCACCACTGTGAGGAGCATCAGGAGAGAGCAGAAAGACAAGCCAATCTGTACAGGGAGTTCACAGCACAGGACGGCACATGCACCAGAAGTGCATGCCTTCTTCCATCGGTCCACTCACCCGAGTACCCGCCCACGCTCAGCTGGGCCTGGGAATAGTCACTGCTCACAAGAACTCTTCCTCAGGGCTGTCAAAAGTGCCAAGAGTCCTAAGTGGCCTGTTTACTCGTGGAAAAGGCCCTGTGAGAAGAGGACCGACTTACAGACAAGAAAGCTGAGCCGTGGCCCAGTCACCCACACAGGAATACGAGCCCGACTCAAACACTGCCAGCCCCGCTCTGCAGCCTCACGGAGCTTACAGCACTGGCAGACAGTCCGCAGCTTCACAGGGCTTACAGCATGGCAGACAGTCCCACCACCACCATGCCCTACTACAGGAGGAGAAGGAGAC
The DNA here is from genome assembly GCA_030674055.1 of Rhabdomys pumilio. NCBI lineage: Eukaryota > Metazoa > Chordata > Mammalia > Rodentia > Muridae > Rhabdomys > Rhabdomys pumilio. The sequence goes on along the minus strand of JANHMN010000008.1, from coordinate 61,526,285 downwards.
GGGCTGGGAAACAAAGAATGCTAGGTAACCCTAGCGCTAGCGGGAGCCTGGGAAGCCAAGGATCAGCAGCAGAGCTGCTACAAGACCCTGCAGCAGTTACAGCTAAACCATGACAAGGAGGCCTGAGGAGGACCAGGCAGCTAGAGTGCAGCCTGCTCAGGGAATAGGGCAACACAGCAAAGGAGCTGTCAGCCAAACCTGCTGGACCTAAGTTTCCCTTAAAAAGAATCGGGATTTGTATCCTGTGGGCCATGGAAGTCGTTAAAGAGTTTCTTCTAGGGCAGTGAGTGCGCAGATCCTCACTTCAAAACCACTGTCATAAGGTGTGTGAGTCACAGATACTCAAGAGGCAGGAGGGTGGAGTTCAGCACTGGAGCCCAGGCCGTCTGGGCCAAGTTGGGCAACAGCAGCGAAGGAATCACGGTCAGGGGATTTCAACCCTTCCTGACTCCTTCTCTCCCCGGTGATCTAGGGTCTATTTAAAAGTCATACAAAAAATGATGGTTCTAGTTCCCAAGTTGCCAAGATTTAGATGGAAAATCCTAAGTGTCTGTGAAGTTTCCTCTTCTAGAGGAAAGCTGTTGACTCACAATTCCTTAAAAAAAAAAAAAAATCAGGCAACAAAAGGCTAGCAAGCCCTGTGCACTCTAGCCATCCAGTGTCAGAGATCTGATGTAGGTGGTCGGCTGAGGGCCTCCATCCTGGCAGCACCAGAGGATTCTGTATTTTCATACACAGAAATGCTGAGGCGTGTGCAGTACCTCCTCCCTGGGGTTGTCTCTTTGCCCCGCCCCTTTGCCCTCCCCCAGCCCCCTCGGCCCAGCCCCCACAGATCTTACAGCTCACCTGATTACCCAGTTCCATTTTCAGCTCTCAGCCCTGAGCCTGGCCTACTTTTACACCACGTGAGCAGAGAAACATGGGCATTACTCAAACAATGGACCACGACTAGGACCCAGAGAAAGGACCAAGGAGAGACAGTGGTGAGGCACAATTGGCTGGACAGGTCAAGAGATGGTGGGGTACACTGGTAAGACACTGGGTCCCAGGGAGCAGCGCTTGGCCCCTGGCATGCTGGAAAACTGAGCTAAGACACAGCGGCACCAAGAAAGATCACATTCCCCAGAGATAAGGTCAGGCAGGCTCACTTTGCTCCCAGTGGCCACCTGGGTGGGTCAGAAGCCACATCCTGTCTGGACAGCAAATGGCCTCTAGCAGAAAGCCTCTTGGCCCCACTGCGGGACCAATGGGAGGAGACCGGGGACTGATTCCAGCATCTGTGGGAGGAGCATGGGGGAGGAGTAATGGGAGGGGAGCAGGGGAGGAGGGACCTCTGGTTTTACTCAAATTCAAATACTGAGTTGTGCAGCAGTTTTCAGAGGTAAATGGCCAACGGCCATTACAGTTACACGTCTGTAACTCCCAACTCACTCAGCACCTGATCTGGAAAGTCACCCTCTGCCTTTGTCAAGAAACCAGAATGTCTCCTGTTCCCAAACCCCTCCTTTTCAAGAGGCTGTTGCAGTGGTCTGGGCAGCCCGACTGTGTTCTGTGCGCTGGGCCTCGGGCTCCACTGTTCCCACACTCCCTTTGAGGCCAGCCACAGTGGGATACCAAAGGAAGGGTTCAAAGGCAGCAAGCCATGGCTCACCTGCCGTGGTCCCTGTTTCTAGAACGAATGGGCCCACTCCCACGGTGCCATCTGGGACCCAGCCACTGGGCTCAACTTTTCTGTTTCTGTAGACGTGGACTGTAAGAGGCAGAGGCAGCCATGTAGGACCGCTCAGTCCCGGATGGCGAGTGGGTAGAGCCGAGAAAGTGTAGCCTTCTGGATCCGACGGAGGAGCTGGGTCAGCTGGTAGAGGAAGGGCAGCGAGGAAGGAGCTGCTGTGGGGAAGGGAGAGACTATCATTATGTGTTCTTCCCTCAGCCCCTCGACGGTAGCTAGAAAACACATCCGGGCCTCCGGCCATTTGCAGTCTCCTCGGCAACAAGGAATTCCTTTCTCTGAGATGTTTTCTCCACTTGAATTACAGTAACTTTAAATATTCTAGAAAAAACATCCAGATTTATTACATCTTAATCTTTCTGCTATTTACACAGACACTGGTGACTCTCAGAGAAGCCTATGACACTTCTGGTGTCTTGGGTGTGTCTCAGGTGTGTCTTGCTTTCTTCCAAATGACTCTTTCTTAATTCTCATGCTTAGGCCTTACTGGGACTGGAGTGCTAGCTCAGGAGGTTGGGGCTCTTTGCTGCTCTTGCAAAGACCTGGGTTCAGTTCCCAGCACCCACATTGGAGGCTCATAACCATTTGTAACTCAAGTTCCAGGGGATCCAACACTTCTGGCTTCTGAGAAAACCAGCACCATGGGGTACACATATACACATGCGGACATGCACTTATTTTTTTAAGTCTAAAACAAATGTTGATTAAGCCCCAACTCTACTTCCTGAGAGAGATAACAATAACACTGGCGCCAGATGGAAGATTTCACTACACTTGTGCCTTTCTATGCTTTTCAGTTCCGAGCCTTGCGACAGTTTGACTACAAATTAACTACACTGAAAATAAAAATAAAAAATAAATAAATAAATAAAAATAAAAAGACCTCTACAGTTTGTTTCCTTTCCTTGTTTGGATTAAAGACTTAAAAAACAAACACAGGAAATATGTATTTCTACCTTTGTTTTGGTTTGATATGGGGAGGTTGTTTTACTTTGTTTGAGACAGGGTCTCATGTAGCCCAGGCTGGCCTGGAACTTATAGAGGCAAGAATGACTGAGCTGAACCTTCTGCTTTCATCTCTTGATGCTGGGACTACAGGTGTGAGCCACCACACCAAGTGCTATGTGGTGCTGGGGACTGACCCCAGGCCTTAGCACATACCAGACAAGCATGGTATCTGAGCTCATCCCTGGCCTCCAAAGTAAGGAATACATATTTCTTTCTTAAACAGAAAAATGCCCCAGCACCTTAGAAAGCTGGGACAGGAGCTTCAGCTGGGACTAGAGGGTGAGGCCAGCCTGGCAAGGCCATGAGACACCCACAGACCTGCCCCTCTAAATGGAGGGAAGCAGAGTTTAGGGCTAAGGAGATGGCTCGGTAGGTAAAGTACTCGCCGAACAAGTGTGAAGACCTAAGTTTGAATCCCAAACACTCACTTGAAAGCCAGGCATGAGGGTAGCACAAGCCTGTAACCCCATGGCAAGCTCCAGGTTCAGTGAAGAGACTCTCAAAAACTACAGTAGAGGGGCTGGGGCTGGGGCGGGGGCGGGAGCTCAGTGATGGCACAGTCACTCCTAAGGTACAAGGCCCTCAATTTAAATCCCGGGTCATCGTCATCACTGTCATCATCATCATGTGGAGGAGCCAACATCAACCTCTAGCATCCAAGCATGTAAACACACGCGCACGCGCACACACACACACACCACACACACACATGCACACACACACACACACACACACACACACACACACACACACACGCACATGCGCACACACACACCACACACGCACACACCCACGCACACACACACCACACACGCACACACACGCACACACACACACATACACCACACACGTACATGCACACACACACACTTTAAGGCTGGGGATGAAACCCAGTCCTTCGTATATGTACGTATGCCATATGCTGCCTAACTCTACCCCCAGCCCTCCATTCACGTGATTTTTCTTTAAAGTAACTGACTTTCTTTCTCCCAAGTACTATTTGCACACACACTCCCCCACCCCACCCCACCCCAGCATCCCCCAAAGGTCCTCCTCTCCTAAGGAAACTCTGAGCTGCACAGTACACACCAAGTTTGAACGGCTTTCTTAGTCACCATTTAGGAGATCAGGGCTGAGGGGAAGTCATGAGGAACTTCTAAATTCTTATCAGATATGCAAAGTAGAGAGTCAAGGACAGACGAGAAGTCACTCAAACAAAACTTCACTTTTTCAGACGTGGTTTTCCAGCTCTGAGAATGCGCTTCCCACGTTAGGTGTGTCAGTTCAGTACGGTTTCTGGAAGTTGTTGGTGACTTTCCTGTATAACCAACAGGGCTGTCCAGAGGGGACATTCCTGCTCAGAGTCCAACAAAGGACAGGGAAGTGAGGAAAACAGGGACCTACAGTTAAAGGTGGCAGCTTTAAAAACAGGCAGACGGTGTGACTCTGGTCTAGTCACTCTGGTTATTAGATTTCTCAACCAATAGTGAAAAAGATGAAAGCTTTCTCATTTCTCCTTGGTTTTGAAAGTTGCACAATCCTATCCGTCTAAATTCTTGAGAAAAGTACAGACTACTTGTCAACCCACAGAGGGTGAAGCAGAAGCCTGGTTTGCTGATGCATGCTCCCAACACCAGCATTTAGGAGGCAGAGACAAAAGCTTTGGAGCCATTTTGTACTATACAGCAAGACTTGTCTTTTTTTTTTAAGTGGGAGAGGGTGTTTCTCAAACGGCAGACAGTCACCTAACTTGTGGCCCAGTGTCTGTGTATCTGGGGGACTATTACACAGGTGTTTTCACAAGTCTCACCTCTATTTCACAGTGAGGCGGAAGAAATTAATCACCCAAAGACCCAACACATATCAGTCAGGAAAAGTTCTATACACCAGAATATCATTTGGCTGTTTCTAATTATTTTCCCACATCTTCTAAAAGGCTTTAGACTTTCATTTACAATTTCAGGGCCACACTAGCTAGGAGATACTTGGATTAACATGCTCTATTTTAGGTGGTACCGTGAGGAAGTTTCTTTATGTTACGTTCTGACTAGAGGTTGCCCCTGAATGGAGCAGGGCCTAGGTGAGTCCATCAGCATGCAGGGCAGCAGGGAAATGTTCTCCAGCTGCTCTCCTAGGTTCTAAGCCTGGTCTCTCCTCCAGGTGAGGTAGACTCTTGTTCTTTGTGGAGGGGGCTCCGTGTCACAGGAGGTGGCTCCCTCCTAGGCAGCACCTGCTCTCACAGACCTTGATGTCACACACCCTTCACTCACCTGGGTCAAACCGTAGTACCAAGAGACAGAGGATCAAGGCAGCCAGAAGGCCTTTTCTGAAGGGCTGGGAGAGGAGATGGCTCACAGCAGAGCTCCAAAGCCTTCGAAGCAGAATCAGCAGTGACAGCAACTTACGGGAGAACGAACCTGGCCAGGGACAGAGCATCATCGCAGAGTGAGTCAGGCAAATCAGATCTGAAGAGTAAATCCAAACTGAATAAGAATGATTTCCTTGTACCGCTCATTAAATAGTTCAAAAGAAAATACTGAAAGCTAAAAAAAAAAAAAAAAAAAAAAAAAAAAGGCATCGTTTCCTTAGGGGGTTGGTTTGATTGGCTTTTGTAGTGCTGAGGATGGATCCCATGACCTTGTAGCTGCTTGGCACATATTCTACCACTGAGCTGTATGGATCTTTGTGACCTGGAAGGTCCACAGCTATTAAGATGGTTTAAGAACAGGCTGTATGAAGATGCAGTCAGTACATACAAGACCTATGCATCTGTGTAAGCATTCTTCATATTACGGACTGACTTGTGTAAACTAAGTCAGAGCCTTACTTATGACACATTAACATGGGGAAATGGAGGGCCTTTAATATACACAGTAGAGAACTCAAGACTGGGATTCTGAATGAGACCATGAATCCTAGCAGTCCAAAACCAAGCGATGCCCATCCTGACAGGACCGCCTGGACTTGCCACACACGTTATGGTTGTGCTCATTCTCATGTCTAGAATTGTTTGGGGAGAGAGAACCTCTATTGAGAAAATGCCCCTACCAGACTGCCCATGGGTAAGCCTGTGGGACATTTTCTTGATTAATTATTGATGTGGCTGAGGCTATCCATGGGGTGGGGGGAGGTACCATCCCTGGGCTCAGGTCCTGAGCTGTATAAGAAAGCAGGCTGAGCAAGTCCTATGGAGCAAGCCAGTAAGCAGCACCCCTCCGTGGTCTCTGCATCAGCTCCTGCCCTGATTGCCTTTAGTGATGCACTGTGCTGTAGAATGTAGGATGAAAGAAACTCTTTCCTCCTCAAGTCGCTTTCAGTCATGGTGTTTTATCACAACAATAAAACCTAACTAAGACAATGGTGGTGGGCCTGCACACCCCCCAAAACCACAACCTGCTAACAAAGAAGTGACTCCATCCCAGCACGACAGACTTGGAGATAGACTTTGGAGAACATGATTATAGTTTCCTGATTAAAATAATAGGATTTTCTGTAAATTTTAAAAGGAAGAAGGCTTAATGATCCCTAAGCTGTCCAAAGACAGAAAGTGCTGAAAGAGGGGATACAGCTAATTGTTCTTCTAGTTCTGCTCTGAAATGGTTATTTTGTTTCTGGTGGTGGATAAGCACATACAAATGTATTTGATATAAAAGTATAATTCCAGTGTGAAACTCCACGGCTTCTCTTCCAAATGGCTATTCAAACTGCACAGAAGTTCACTGAATTGTACAGTCTTTCAACCTAATTAATTTCTGTGTCTTGGTTTCGTTTTTTAATTTGCAGCCATTCTTGCCATATCTAAGTTTTTGTTTATTTATTCCACCACACAATAAAGTGATATCATAACAAATAAAAGGGATGCACCCTCTTTTTTATAATCACACACACACACACACACACACACGCACACACACACACATGTTCACTTCCTGGAACCCACACTGTGGTTCTCACAACTGCCTGTAACTTCTGCTCCAGAAGGATCTGATGCCTCTAGCCTTCATGGGTACCTACACTTACATGCACATATTCACACACCGTCAAATACACAGACAAAATTTAAAATAAAATTTATCTTGTTTTAAAACTCAGAAAGCCCTGCTTCAGGAGACAGGTGATTTTCTAGCCCTGGAAGTCTTCACACACACACTGCGGTGAGAGGGACTGAAAGGCCTGAGCAGGAAGGATGGTCTGGGCCAAGGGCCTTTAAAGTTCCTGGAACAGAACAACCCCACTCCCAAGTCTGCTCCACGGCCTTGTATGGATGGTACCAGAAGCCAGCGGGTAGCACAACTGTATGCTACAGAACAAGGCAGACCTGAGCTGAGAAAACAAAACACTCAAAAGCTCTAGATCAGTGAAGGCAGATGGGAGGCCGAGCCCAAAGACTTACAGCTGAAGAAAGCCATCTTTATTTTGTAAGTTACAGAGTTAAGTTACGTGTGTATTAGGGCCAGTGTTTGAAGCAGGGGTAACAGCTCCACGCCAGCGTGACGGAAGCAAAAAAGCTAGCGAGAGGATCCCAAGGAGATGATGTCTGATCAGACCCCAAAGGGAAGCAACTTTTCAAGAGACAAGTCAGGGTCAGGAGACCCCGCACCACCTCCCCATGTGAGACTCTCCTTGGGCTCCAACTTCAGAGTCTTTCTTGGTTTGTATACAATAGAGAGTTAGCCTTACGTTCCTAAGCTCAAGAAACTCAGAAATGTACAGGGGATGCCACAGGACCGCTCTGCAGAGGCCACAAAGCCCCGATGTCCTACCTTCCTGGCTCAGCTTCTGGGGCTCCTGGGAGTTCGAGTGCTGTTGTTCGGGCTGCATGTGCTGTTGTCTTGCTGTGTGGATGGTCTGCAGCACTTCTACCCTCTGCTCCTCGCTGAAGGCCGCAGAGCCCACTGCCAGCTCCTCAGCCTCTGACAAGCGACCCGAGGGTAGCAGCAGCCGGAGCACGTGGAGTTGGGCCAGTGATCCATATTCAGGAAGGCCCTGGTTATCTGGGTCTTGGAGCCAGGCATCAGCCACATCTAGCACAGCTCCGGGCTCTTTCATTTTGCTGTATAAAAGGATGCTGTGTCCCCAAACAACACAGTCCCCAAAAAGAAGAGTCAGTGATCTCTAGGGGTTTATCTTCAAAACTACAAATGTCTATAATTCTACCCTCCCAGGTCCTCCAGCCTGTCCCTGTGGGGCATGAGCACTGTTAAGAGTTAGAGACCAGGGGCTGGAGAGTCGTTAAGAATACTGACTGCTCTTCCAAAGGTCCTGAGTTCAATTCCCAGCAACCACATAATGGCTCATGACCATCTGTAATGGGATCTGATGCTCTCTTCTGGAGTGACAATGTACTCATATACACAAATAAATCTTAAAAATAATAATAATTAGAGGCTGGGGTGGGAGACAGTGATTAAGAATGAGCCCTGCTCTTGCAAAGGACTGGAGTTTTATTCACAGCAATGATACCAGGCAGCTCGAAACCACCTGTAACTCCAGCTCTGGGTATCTGAGACCATCTTCTGGTCTCCAAGGGCACCAGCACTGCTGTGCACACACTAATAACTTTTAAAAACAATAACTTTTTTTTTTTTTAAATTAGAGACTGAGGGCTGGAGAGATGCTCAGAAGCTAAGAGCACTGGCTGTTCCTCCTGAGCACCCAAGTTTGATTCTCAGCACCCAAATGGAGGCTCACAACTGTCTGCAACCACAGTTCCAGGGAATCCAATGCCCTCTTCTGGCCTCTGTGGGCACCAGGCACACATGTAGTGCAGACATACATTGCATGCAGTACAGACAAACACTCAGGCCAAACACCCTCACACATAATAAAACAAAATGTAAAAATATTTGCTATGCAAGCCTGAGGCCCAGAGTGGGGACCCTGGCGGCCACATAACAAGCTGGATGTGGCTCCACCCACCCCTGTAATCCTAGCATTGAGGGGAAGAGCCAGGAGGATCACTGACACTTGCTAGCTATCAGCCTAGCTAAGAAAGAATGTGAGGTTCAGGGAAGAGACCCTGCCTCAAAGGAATAGAGCAGAGAGTGACAGAGTACTCCAAGTGCCCTTCTCTGATCCCCACACACACATGCAGGTGTACCCACATGTACCCATACACCACACACATGCCACTTATACTCATACCCACATATACATATTTTTAAGAATTAGAGATTCCCCAGGAGGCATCAGGAAGTATGATTGGCTCTGTCTTCCTGCCAGCCTGCATCATCACTATCTTGTGTGTGCGCTCTTTCTTCTAGCCTACTCCCAAATGCCTGCTTCTCATAGTGTAAGGTCTGAACAAGGTAAGGAGACTCGAATTTGAGGGGAACTGACCGGGAATGAGAACAAAGGAGTAGGGAGACCCTGACTCATGAGGACCCCTGATCCCATGCTGGCCCAGCTCTAGCACGAGGACCTACCATAGCTCCAGGACCTTGGGAGGCAGCTTCTCAGGAACCTGGTAATACTGGAGGACCCAGGACAGGGCTTCTCTCCATCGATCCATTTCTGCCAGAGCCTGGATCCCCACAACACACAGGGAGCATTTCACCTCCACAACACTGACAACAGAAAACAAAAGTCAGGTTCAGATGTGTTTCCCTTCTCTCCAGACCATCTTCCACACTGGGAAAGGAAGCCAATGTCCGAAGCCAATATCCAATTCAGAGGGCACTACCTTTACCTTCTCTGTTATTTATTGGCCCAGACCTCACTACTGGTCTCTTGGGCTGCCCTTCCACCCCGGAGTTAAGTTCTGGAAACAAACCTTTTAGAGCTACTGCCCAACACACATCTCTGCATCCGAGTGGAATGAAAACTGAACAACGGAAAGGTAACCACGTAGGAATAGCACACCTCGAACTTGCAGCAAGCAAGCGAGAGCGCACTGGCGGAGAGTAGGAGTTGAGAGTGTGCTGACTGAGAAATGGGCTTCTGGCTACGTGCTCGTATAGGAACTTAACTGGTCTTTTAGAAGTATCTATGTCCAGCCAGACAGTGGTGGCACATGCCTCTAATCCCAGCACTTGAGAGGCAGAGGCAGGTGAATCTCTGAGTTCGAGCCCAGCCTGGTCTACATAGTGAGTTACAGGTCAGGGCTACACAGAGAAACCCTGTCTCAAAATGAAGAAAAACTTATAAAACTATATCCAATGGACATAGGCAAAGCCCTCAACGTTCGATGTGCAACTTTCATCCCCCTAAAACCACAGTCAAGTCTCACCAGTGTTTGCTTCTCTACAGTCAACTTTGACTGTTCTGACTACTCCCTCCTCTCTGTGTGGCCTCAAACAGCTCTGAGGAAGGTTTACACTCCACAGAGAAATGGTGCCCCCTAGCTGCCAGATAAGACCAATGCATTAGAAAGAGCCATCTAAAACAAACTAAAGGCAATTCACGCAGTCCTTCAACAGGACCAGAACAGTGTGCTCCTGTCTTGGTCCCCCATTTTCCAATATTCTGCCAAGGCCAGTAATGAATAAGAGGTGGGTTCCCAAAGGAGTCTTTCTGCTTACTGAACCTCCTCACGACTGAACACTTAATAGACATCCACCCTGTCCTCCTGCCCTGAAAAGGTGGGCAACGAATCGGCTGTGGCGCCCCTCCAAACTGTTGCATGACTTGACTTCATTGTACAATATCACGGGTGCAGGATGTGCAACCAGCCTCTCTCAAAGAGTATCCCCTAGGGAAAGCAAGTTGTAAGGTTGGCACAATCTCGCAATGCCAGAAATTCTGACTCCGAGTTCCTCCCCAACAAGGATCCAGAATGGAACACATCCTAGCACGTACGTGCCACTCGCGGGCTCCTCCGCCAGGCTCTGCCAGGCTCGTTCGCACGTCTCTAGTGCGGCATGGAAGTCCAGGTGCACCACCAACAGGTCGGCCGCCTCTTCCAGCAGGTGCACCGCGGGTGACACAGCCGGGAGGGCGAGCGCGGGCTCGCTGCTCCGCAGAGGGCCCACGAGCCCTTTCAAAGGGACTGCAGAAGTCGAGGCGTCGCTCTTCATAGCCAGCCTGGGTTCGACCAGGTCTCCTCACACGTCAGGAGGACAGCTCCTCCGGGGCTTCCTGGAAATCCGGAATGGGCCAGGTAGATGACCCGCAAGCTTCGCACTCTTCCCCTCCACGCCTCTCCAGGTCTGTTCCTAGGGAAGGACCATGAAGGCGCAGGACCCGGACACAGCCTGCGCTCACCGACAGCCTAACCTTTCGGGGTCTGGCCTGTTCAAGACCTAAGAAGGTGCCGAAGGCCCAGCACTAGTTCCTCCTGCCCCGGACCTGTACTAAAAGTACCGAAGCTCCCAGAGTAGAGAGCGCGACAACAGAGGACCTGCCCAGGAACACCTTCGCCCCACCCACTTCGCCACTACGACGCACGCGCGCACCCTGGAGCTCAGGATTCTGGGAGTTGTAGTCCTGGCCTCTTGGGTCTATGAGGCTTTGGGGAGCCTCTGGCGCCCAGAGACTGTTCTCTTCCAGAGAGAGCGCACCACAGCACCAGCTTCGGGGTGGAAAAGATGGGGAAGCAGAACTATTAGTAAGATGCTTTTGTCCTGTGAAATGCGATTCTTCCCTCGTTCGTCCCCGGAAGAGGACGGACGGAAGAAATTCCAGTAAGGAGGTGGAGCCACACCTTTATTTTTAACCTCTAAAGGGGTTCGTTGAGAAGGGTCTGCTGGGAACTTAGGTAAGAAGAAAAAGAAAACTCTGGAGCTGGCTCTTTCCTCTTCATGAGTTCGATACTGCTATAAAGTATGGCAGAGGGTAAAAGGGCTTTCTGTCATTTTTTCATCTCTATGAGTTAAGGACAACTATTACTCTATTTACAGGTGACGTAGGACACACAATAAATAAGTCACAAGAACATTGTCAAACCAAAGAAAGCACTTTTTTTTTCTATTTTGGAGAGTGTCCGGGTGGCAGTAGAACTGTGATCTGTACTTTGTATTCAGCAGATCAACACACAAGTGAGTTACATAAACTCCTGGATCCTGCGTTGTTTATGTAAATAAGGATGTCATAAAAACAAAACTATGCACGTGTCATGCAATTCTTCAATACAGTACTGGACCAGTGTAAGAGCTGGTGTGTGTGTGTGTGTGTGTGTGTGTGTGAACATATAAATATGTATATTTTTATGTTATATTTGTATTGTTTGTTTGTTGAAACAGGGTTTCTCTGTATAGCCCTGGCTTTCCTGGAACTTACTCTGTAAACCAGGCTGGCCTCGAACTCAAAAATCAGTCTGTGTCTGCCTCCCTAGTGCTGGGATTAAAGGCGTGCACCACCAGGACAGTCTTCCTATTATATAATTTTACACAGACTCATAAATCACCAATTATCTGTGTGCTTCAGGCAGGATTTCCTAACTCTTCTAGATTTATACTCCGCCTTCTTGGTTTGACTTCGTCCAGTTCTCTACCTTCTGGAGTCTCCCAAGCTTCCCTAGGATCCCTGCTCCCTCAGTGACTGGGTAAGACAGCTAGGCCAAGCCTGCTCGCCTCAGACATGCCTTTCTTCTATTGCTAACACTGACACAGCAGCCTTTAAATCTCTGCAGAAGGTCCTCACACAGCTGAGACAGAAATGGCAACTCTGTCAAAGCCTGGTACTGTGGCCCTGTTAGGTGAAAAGGCCATGATGTCACTTGTTAAAAAAAATATATATATACTGTTTAATTTTCCCCCCCACTGAGAATTGGAGAGATGGCTGAGCAGTTACGAGCATTTGTTTTTGCAGAATACCTGGGTTCAATTCCCAACACCCACATAGCAGCTCACAACCATCTATGGCTTTAGTTCCAGGGGATCCGGTGCCCTCTTCCTGGCCTCCTGGGGCACATGGTGCACATACACATACATGTAGACAAAACAGTCACATACATCAAATAAGAAGAATAAATCTCATACATATTTTTTACTTTTCTACATGTGTTTGTGTGCCTGCACACAGGTGCTGCAGCGCACATGTGGAGGCCAAAGGACGCCTACAGCAGACAATTCTCTCCTTCCTCCTTTTGTCTTGGAGACCAATCTCAGGTCAGACTTGGTGGCAAGCTCCTTTACCCACTAAACCCTCTCACTGGCCCCATAAATACTTCCCGATGCTAGTATATGGCAGGCACTGTCCTAGATCCTGGGGGTCCCACAGAAATTAAGGACAAAGCTGTGGTAAGCTTATATCATAATGGAAGGAAACAAACAACAAAAATAAGCAAATGCTTATTAACAAACAATCCGCATGCCTGTAGATCCAGCCAGTCCTGAGGTTGATGTAGGAAGATTATTTTAAGGCCAGGAATTAGAGAGCAGCCAGGACAACACAAGAATGTATGTATGTATGTATGTATGTATGTATGTATAAATATAAGTGTACACACACACATTGAAGCCTCCTCCCCCAGTATAGCTACAGCCATTTTGTTCCATGCCTGCCAGTCATTTCATATTGTTACTGACACAGAAAAATACCGTGACTCAGCAGGTCACTCTGACCATCTACCCTGTTATGTTTTGAGGTTTGTTAATCTTTAGAAATTCCAGAACCATAAGCTTCGCTTAGGACCAATCAAAATAAAGGCCAGTTAGAACTGTTCTGTCTAGCCAGCCAAAAGAACTTGAGTCAGAGCTGACCACCCGGCAGCACTTCCTGCACCTACACATGAGCTCATTGTGGTTTTTGCCTTTATAAACTGGCCGTGGGAAACATCCATGGTCACAGTCAGCTCCTAAGTCTGGTTTGTGGCCCTAATAATTTTGTCCTGGAGTGGATGGTCAATAAACTATCCCTGTCTGACTGAGATTGATGTACGTGTGGCATGGAGTGACTCTTGGACCCCAACAATACATACATGCACACATATACACATACATACATACATACATACATACATACATACATACATACGTACATACATACACTTAAGCAAGTAAAATACATGCAACAGTGTTGTTAGATGATAAAGACTAAGGAGAAAGAGAAGGGAGATGGGGAGGCATGGAGAGAACAGCACAATAGGTGCATTTGCCTTTATCTTCTAACAGGAAGTCCAAGGACGAGAACAGAACACAAAAAACACGGCCTTTTTGCTCTGCATTGGCCCTTGTTCTTGAAGTCAGTATTTGGAGCCTCCCATTTGGGATCAATATAGTCTCTGCATCATTGTGAGGAGACCGTCTTCCTCCACAGACAGCATTTGTTCTCCTGCAGCAAACACTAGAACAAAGCAGAGACACTTAAAATGTGAGTTGCATAGATTGAGGCTGCCGAAATGTCCCGTCATCTCTGCCTCCAGTTGAGCATTAAATGATAAAGATCATCAATAATAACATAATTACAGGATTGCGAAACACAACAGCTCATCTGTTTCTCAACCTGAGTTTTCGTTTATGTGAATGAGCATTTTGCTACACATACATCCATGTGCCATGTGCATGCCGGGTGCCTTCCAGAGGCTGGAGGACTGTGTTATATCTGTAACTGGTGAATCCCCCATGTGGGCGCTGAGACTCAAACTTGGAGCCTCTAGAAGAGCAGCAAGTGCTACTACCCTCTGAGCCATCTCTCCTGCCCCTCAAACTGGGCTTAAAAGTGTGCCTTGGGAAAAAAAAAAAAAAAACCAGAACAGCAGGGATTGGGAGATGGCTCAGTAGGTGTCTCGCTTGATGATCAGTTAGAGTGTGAGGACTTGAGTTTGGATTCTCAAACACCCACATTAAAAACAAACAAACCGAAAACCTGGCATTGGAAGTGGAAACAGGAAGATCTCTGGGATTTGTAGTCTGCCCAAGATAGCCAAATCTGTGAGCTCTAGTGAGATCGAGACCGGATCTCAAAAATCACATCAACTCAGTGTCAACCTCTGGCTTGTGTGTAGCACAGAGAGAAGGAGAGGGAGGGGAAAGAAGGAAGGGAAGGAGGGAGGGAGGGAGGGAGGGAGGGAGGGAGGGAGGGAGAGAGAAAGAGAATAATCAGAACTAGAAGAGCAGCAAAGACAGATTTACATAGACAAAGTGAAATTGCCACTGCACCACTATGTGACTGAGGCCTGGAAAATTCCTAACAAATTCCTCGCTATTCCTCATTTGTCCAGCAGATGGCAGAACAGCCTTAAATTTTTTTTTCTTGCCAGAAATAAATTTCTATTTAGCAGTACAGTGACCAGAATGAGGTCAAGCACTTTAAAGCAGAAGTAGGATGTGCTAAAACTCACATAAAAATAACACTGTGCCAATATGTGCTAAATGCATGTGTTAAAACATCACAGAGGAACCCATTGTTTTGTACAATTAATACACAAAACAAAAACAAGTGTACGCTTCACTTATTTACTTATTTGTCTCTCTCTCTCTCTCTCTTTTTTTTTTTTTTTTTTTTTTGGTTTTTCGAGACAGACAGGGTTTCTCTGTGTAGCCCTGGCTGTCCTGGAACTCACTCTGTAGAGCAGGCTGGCCTCGAACTCAGAAATCCGCCTGCCTCTGCCTCCCAAGTGCTGGAATTAAAGGCGTGCTCCACCACCGCCCAGCTATTTGTCTCACTTGATCGTCAGCTCTACATATGGAGTTTCATATGGGGCTCTGCGTTCATAACCTTTCAAAATGACGTCCACAAACTGACTCAACACACCACTGCTGTCACCCACAGTTCCTCACTCTGAGGACACCCAGAGTTTCTCAAATGAAGACATACCAATCCTAAGCAGAGAGCAGTCCACTCTATGTATGTGAGAATGAACGTGCATACCAGACTATATCTGGCCAGCCAGATTTCTCCATGACTGTATCAAGGGCCACTGGGACAGGATGTTTGGCAAGTGTCTACTTTCTCTCATTGGCTCATCCTTGAAATACAGCTAGGAGTAGAAATAAATACAGCTCTCCCAGTCAACCGGGCCTGGCCCCAGTTAGTGTCTGTAATGGAGGGATTATCTCATTGTGGGGGAAACCAGCAGAGCGAATGAGACACCAGTCACCCCATCACAGTCCAGCTCCTAGCGCCTGTCTGTGACATGGTGTTCTTCCTTCTGGGTGAGAGCTTCGGGGCTCAGCTCAGGGCACCTCTTCTCAGGCAAATGGAGGTTGCTACCTGCAGGATGGTACCCTGCTGTGGCAGAGGAAAAGTGAGACACTGGTTTAAATCTCTGTTCTGTTTGTGTTAAAGCTGGCTGACATCCACATAGCCACCCAACGTCGCCGTGCCTCAGTGGTCTCTGAGGATG
This sequence comes from Rhabdomys pumilio, assembly GCA_030674055.1. Classification (NCBI taxonomy): domain Eukaryota; kingdom Metazoa; phylum Chordata; class Mammalia; order Rodentia; family Muridae; genus Rhabdomys; species Rhabdomys pumilio. The sequence continues at coordinate 61,510,323 of JANHMN010000008.1, read as the reverse complement.
TAGATGCTAGCAACTGCCACATAGAGCAACTGTGAGCATCAAAGAGAGATTGGGATAGCCCACTGAACCTCTAAATCTGACATCCTCCAGGCTAATGACTGGTGTCACATTTTCAGGCTCAAATAAGGAATGGAATGTTTTTTGCCTCCAGATGAATCTTTCTGACTGTCTTAGTTAGGGTGTCTATGGCTGCAACAAAAAACCATGACCAAGAGCAAGTTGGGGAGGGAAAGGTTTGTTCAGTTTTTTGCACTTATACATTGCTGTTCATCACCAAAGGAAGTCAGGACAGGAAATCAAACAGGGTTGGAACCTGGAGGCAGGAGCTGATGCAGAGGCCTTACTGGCTTGCTTCACTTGGCTTGCTCAGCCTGCTTCTTATAGAACGCAGAACCACCAACCGAGAGTCAGCACCACCCACAACAGGCTAGGTTGATCCTTCACCAGCTGATCACTAATTGAGATCATTACAACTGGAGGCATTTCCTCTTCTGAGGCTCCTTCCTTTCTGATGACTCCAGTTTGGGTCAAGTTGACACAGAAAACCAGCCAGTCTAGAGACCTTGCTTTTAGGAACAGGTTGTCCTTGAATTTGGGAGCAAAGGATGACCTTGAACTTCTTCCTGCCTGCCTTCCCTGAAGGCTAGGATTACAGGCACACCACACCCAGCTTCTGTGATGATAGACATTGAACTTCATGCATACTAGGCTAGCAGTCTACACTGAGACACATCCCTACCCAGAGTCCAACCCTAGACTGTGCAAGGTCAGAAGTGTTTGCATCTCTGGTCAGCCTGGCCTGTCTTGCTCCCTTCAAACTGGCTCCACATTCCAAGCCTGTACACTGTCTCCACAGCTGTTCTCTCAAAGCTGTGCCAGGCAACCACAGGCCCTCCAGTACAGGTTATCTGTGTCAGGGCTCCATGGGCCATAGATCCCAGTATGTGTGAACCTTTGGCCTGGTGCAAGCCGAATAGGTAAGTAAGGACAGGGTGGGGAGGAGGCTTTCCAGAGATTTCAAGGGCGTGCCTCCTGGGCTCCAGACCTAACAGGCATTTTTATGGTTCTTTGGTAAAGCTGAGGCTCAAGGTTCAGGGCGGAGCTCCACACTCCTGTTCTCTCCTCATCATTTAAATGCAGAGGCAATTCCTCTTTAGCGCCCAGAAAGTAATCAGCATGATTGTAATGCTGCTGCAGAGAACATTAACATAATGATGTCTCGGTTTCTGTAGCTTGAGATTGACTATCTATGGCGCGGCGCTCTACGGAGTACTGGGGACATTACTCATCTTAATTACGCACACTAGACCCTGGACCCTGGCATCATTCTTATTTTGTAGATAAGAAAATGAGAAACAGAATTCTAAGTAACTGGCCAAGGTTCTAGAAGGAGTGTACAGAGAGGACTTAAACTAGGCATCTGGGACCCAGTCTCCATCTTACCTGGGATGTCGCATTGGCTCTTCAAAACCCATGCTATTCGTCTCATTTACCCTTGCCAGCAACCATATGAGGCAACAGCATTGTTACTGAATGGAGGGAAAGGATAGCATTGGTGGTGGTGTTCCTACTTATCTTCCTATTAAAACTTAGAAACTGCCCAAGCTCCAAATCCTTGTCTTCCATGGCAAAGCTCTGATTTAACAAGTTTCCCAGCATTCTCTTGGCTATTCTATGTCCAATACCAATAAAACAACAAAAAAACAAACATACACGGAGCTATTAAGCCAGGCGGTGGGTGAAACACACCTTTAATCCAAGCACTCAGGAGGTAGAAGCAGGTAGATTTCTGAATTTAAGGCCAGCTGGGTCTACATAGTAAATTCTGGGATAGCCAGGGCTACATAATGAGAACCTGTCTCAAAATATATATATATAAAAAAGTCGGGCAGTGGTGGCACACACCTTTGATCCCAGCACTTGGGAGGCAGAGGCAGGCGGATTTCTGAGTTCAAGGCCAGCCTGGTCTATAGAGTGAATTCCAGGACAGCCAAGACTACACAGAGAAACCCTGTCTCAAAAAACCAAAAAAAAAGCCTTTTATAATTCTTTTCATCCAGGGAGCCCTACTCAGGAGACCTTTCTTCAGTGTCGAGAAGCTATTCAGAAAAGATGACCAAACCTCATGACAGACAGACAGACAGACAGACAGACAGACAGACAGACGGACAGACAGTTGTTTGGAATACAGAACAGTTGCTCTCAGGACAGGTGTTCAGGTTGTCCCTGTTGCCGAAGGGGTAAACTGTTCCCCTTCCCCACTGAGTTCAAGTTCCTATTCCCTCTGCAAACTCCCACTATCATGGCTTTTTTATGCCTCTCTTATACTTCTTTGACAATTTCCATATTTCTTTTAAATTCTATCATTTCCACATTTGTGTCCTTCCTAAAGACAGGCCAAGTCTTACTCATGTGCGTGTGAATCCCTGGCCCCCTCAGCCCCCATCAGCCCCCTCAGCCCCTTCAGCCCCCTCAGCCCCCTCAGCCCCCTCAGTCCCCTCAGCCTGAGACTCACAGCCCTTTGAAGGAACCCCTCTTACATGGCCCCCAGCCTTCCATCTTCACATCGAAGCGCACTTGCTGGAGAGCATTTCGTGAAAACCTGTCTGGCCTAACCCAGCCCAGCTCCTGAGGGGCTGAGGCAGGAGGACCAGGAGCTCAAGGTCAGCCTGGGCTATATAGCAAGACCCTGCTTTAGAAAGTAGGGGAGGGAAATTCTTAATGATTTCTAGATGTTGCTACCCCAGCCTGCCGTCTTGCCTGCAGGAGACGTCCGTGTTCTTTTTGAAGTATTTTTTCTTGTTTTCTAGGAAACAATCTAATAAAACAAAACCTGTAGCTCTGACTCAGGGGGCTTTGGGATTGGAAGGAGCCTCATACTACGGACAAGGAGACCCGGGGCAGCCACTTCTAGAGCTCAATAAGAGGATAGTAGATACAACACTGAAGATTACAGGGTGAAGACCACAGGTGTCTGTAGATGAGACGAGTAGGTCTCCAGTAACATTTCTGTTCCTTTCAAAGTTACAAGTTACTCAGCTAAGCTCCAGTCTCTCTGCAGCCAAGGCAAGAGGAAAGTCACCCACCCACCCTGGGATTCTCCCACCACACCTCTAAAAGGCGCCATCAAATCAAGGCTGGGGGGAGCAGGGTGGGGGTGGGACAGGACGGGACAGGACAAGAGCAAGGACTTTGGTGCTATAGTGCCAGAAAGTGCCAAGTACTGAGCTCTTCCTGAATGTGTGCTCAGGTGAACAGAGAGCCTTCCCAGCCAGCCCCCATGTCGCCTGTTCTCAGTGGGGGATGGGATCCACACAGACAAGCTGTCTCCAGGCACATACAGACTTGCCTGTGGAAAGTTCTCTGGGGAAAAGACTGCACAGTAGGCTCACTGCTGTCATCTCTTCCATTTTGTATCCTACCGAGGAGGAGTGTGTTTGCTCCTGGGCATCTGGCTATAAGTATTGCAGGCAATGGAGGCATATTACAGGTTGGCTCACCACGCCCTTCACCTAATCCCTCGGGACAAAGGGTGATTATGGGGGCAATGCGAGTGTGTGGGCGAGTTCAGCGTCCTCAGCTCTGACAGCCAGGATCCAAGGGACCACAAAGAATAGAGGTAGAAAAACAGGAATCCCATGTTACCATAGCAAACAAGGAAATGCATGTGTACACAGGCTCTGCCTGAAACAACCATGTGATCACAACCCATGAAGCAAACAGGATCGAGGGGGAAGGGCACACGTCCCACCCCTACCCCTGACCCAGGGCTGTCTGGAAGGGCCCTGTTTCTCTGACATTCTGCCGTTATGATCTTCTCCAGCTCCTCCTTGATCCCAGTGACACCATTTTCCTTTCCTGTGGAAGCATTCTGTGGGCCTGTTGGAGCACCAGGAACCATCCCTTTCATCCCCGCAGCCTGAGACCTTCTGGTCCAGAAACCACTGTCTTTTATCCTTTCCTCATTTTTGTTGGAATGAAACATACCCAAAGTAAAAATAACCCTATCAATATCCCTTAGAGGCAAAGAGAATAACAACATGAAACCCCACCATTCAAAATCACCCTTTACTATGAAACATAATACGATGGCAGTGGCAAGGTTCCTGGCAGGCCCATGCCAAGGTGTCCCCTGAGAAATCACACCATGCAATAGACCTGGTTTAAAGGGTGCTTGGGGGTGGGGGAAGGGAGAGGAGTGAGGGCCTGAAGAAGGAGTAGAGGCAGACAGACAAGAGCAGAGCCATGATGGTAGAGAAGGGGGAATAGAGACAGACAGAAAGGACAGAAAGGGGAAAAGAAACACCGGTCGGGAACACTGGAACATGTGGGAACCTCTGGGGTGGGGAGTGGGGGTAGTTCCTTCCTTCTGCTGCTTGCACTTGGCCATAAATAATGGCAGCAGGTGATGACGTAAGCCAATGCTAGGTCCCTGGGAGGAGCCTTCGGAATTGCCTGTAAGTCAACACCCTTATATTTAATGAATGCACAGTCTATCAGTGAAATTCGTACAATTATGTGTCACTCCCCTCCCACCACAGGCCCATTGTCCTACCCACCCACCATGGGCCGTGAGAGCCCTAGTTAACACTCCATTGGAAGTTAGCAGCACCTACCACCTAAAACAAGAACTCAAGAAGGCGACGCTGATTTACATGTTAGTAGCTCTCTGTAGCTAAGAAATAGCCAGAGACCCTTGGGCCTTGTAACCATAAGACTTGAAGGAAAATTCCAGAACTCTTGTTTCTCCTCTTCTGTCGACTGCGGATGACCCCTCCCGCTTGTGCAGTACTTTACAAAATAAAGAAGCACTTTCATCTTAACTTACTTGATTGTCACCAAGTAATTGTCTGCATTGCCATAACAGGTTCATAGCTGTGTTTAAAGTAGCCCGACTATGCACTGGGGTCTGTGCTAGGTCACACTACACACCGTCACAGTCACGCCTTAAAGATAGTATAACTTAGGCTTAGAATATCTAACTCTATCGAACTTCCGAGGATAATCCAGGGAGAATGTCAATCCAGTATATCTGACTTTTCAGTCCCTGTTATTGAGCTGGGAATATCGCGCAGTTTGTAGCCTTTGCCTAGCATGCATGAATCCCTGGGCTTGATCTTCACATCTGTAACCACAGCTCTGGAGAAACAGAGGCACTGGAGGATTGGTAGGTCAAGGGTCATCCTCTTCTACATAAAGTTTGAGGCCAACCTAGGCTACATGAGAATGTATCTTTTTTTTTTAAAGGCCCTTATTCCATTAACCACTGAACCATACTCCCTCTAATAACACGTGCAGCTTCTTGTGAAGCACTTTACTGCATACTGTGACCTCAATTTTACAGGAACAGAAACAGAGGCCAGAGAGGTTCAGCAGTTGTCCCGAAATCTCCGAGCAAGCCAGGATTCTGAGCACTCTGATTCTGTTTACTGTGGCCCCACCCCACCATGCCACCCTTCAGCCTCTAAAGAGCCAGTCAAGACTCTCAAGTCCCCTGACAGGCTAGTTCTCCATCAGATCTTCAAAAATCCCGTGGACAACCATAATAGCATCTGCCTCTTCCTCAACCAAACGCTAGCTGCGGCGAAGAAGGAAATCGAAGGTGGTGGCTCCCAAAACTGATCCAAGCCTCCTGGTCACAGCTTTCCCGTGTTTGTCTTACAGAGCACACTTGGTCTTCTTTCTTTTCGTAGAGGTAGGAGAGCTTAAGGACACAAAACTAAAGATGCTGAGAGAAGATAGGATGAGATGCAGGAAAGCCGTTTAAACACAGGGTGGGTGGAAGACACAGCAGGAATTACACCGCATCTTCCTGATGTGTGGGCAGAGATGGTTTGTTGTGGAGGTCATTAGGCAACCAGAATTAATATTTTCCCCTACAGAGATAACAATTTTCCTTTATAAGGAACTCCTTGCTGGAATGAGCTCAAAGGATATCATGGATGCCGGTTAATTACCCTACCCAACGAACAATTTGGAAAGTAAGACAAGGAAGAGGTAATTATTCCCATTTTAAAGGTTAGGAGACTGAGCTACAGAAGACTTGTGCCTTACTCAATACCAGAGCTGAAAATAGCAGGCCAGCTTCCTATGAGTGCCCTTCCATCCCCCTGTGTGGACACAGGTTTCCTATTGGTAGATACCCTTTTGAGGAAGGACAGCCCATTTAGTGGTCCAAAAACTACAGCTCCCAGTAGACACTGAGAGGAGACAGGGCTGTGCCCCTAGTGCCCATTTCAGATTCCCAAATATGGAGAAGCACTGGGCTTTGGACAAGGAGCAGCACGGTCACCCTTAACAGAGGGGGGAGGATGAGGTAAGTGTGGAATATTTAACTCTGTCACCTCAATGTCTGTCCAGTGTTTGGAATGTAGCAGCCTGAAGTCAGAATGTCATAAATCTTCTGGAAAGGTCTCCCTCAAACCGTCAGTTCAGTTACACATTCTTCTCAGGGTAGATGTGTGGTGAAGAAAGACTTGCAGAACATCAGATGCCTGGGTGTGAGCAGCTCAGAAAGTGCTCTTAGTGGCAGGAGGCATCCAGGGGAAGACCTGCTTGCTGCGCAGAAGAATCCCAGAGGCTGGGGCTGCTCCAAAGACAAATCCAGGGAAGGAAGGCAGACCCGCCTGGTGAGAAAGGCATGAAAGCACTACCTCTGCCACTCTTGGGTTTTCGTTCTACGAAAGGCTAATGAAAACACTCACCTGGGCTGGAGGCACTGGAACCTGCCAGAGGGTGACAACCAGAAATCAGAGCTCTGCCTTTGGTTGGTTGGAACTAAAGGATAGATGGAGCAGAGGCTTCCCTCTGTCAGTCTGTGGCAATATGGTGTGTGTGTGTGTCTTCCAACCACTGGCTACTGACCAAGCACCTACCGTGAGCCAGGTACTTGGGACATAGCTCCTGTCCTTGATGTCTTCTGGTAACCCTGCTGCCTGGGGAACAGCTCTGTAGTAGAGGTAACATCTAGCCATAGAGAGCCTGGGGTGAAGGCAAGGGAGGAAAGTCTGATGCTCCTGAAAGAGAGTTTGGGGTCAAACTCCACATGGCTTCAAAATGACAGAACTTTTCCTCTAAGACTTGTAGGAAGCTATAGTTGTTTCTGTTTCATTTGGTTTGGTGGTGTTTGACCAAACCCAGGGCCTGAGTGTGCTAGACAAACACTTGATGGTTGGTCTCACATTTGCAATCCTCCTGCCTCCACTTCCCCAACCCTGGATGACAGACCTGTGATCTGAATTTCCCACTGAAGCTGTTGTTTTTAAGTAGTGATTTGGTGTCACCTGAGCTGCCTGAGTCCAGGAGACTTAAATGAGCTCAGAGGACAATGATGGTGGAATGTCCCAGAGCTGGGAGTCCAGGAGACTTAAATGAGCTCAGAGGACAATGATGGTGGAGTGTCCCAGAGCTGGGAGTCCAGGAGACTTAAATGAGCTCAGAGGACAATGATGGTGGAGTGTCCCAGAGCTGGGAGTCCAGGAGATTTAAATGAGCTCAGAGGACGATGATGGTGGAGTGTCCCAGAGCTGGGCTGTCGAGGGAGGCGAAGCTGCAGATCCAATTAGCATGATGCTCTAGAGAGAGGCATTGGGGAGCGGGGGTGGGGGCATGGGGGGACTTCTGAAGCTAGAGGTGGAGACAGAATGGCATAAGGCATTTCCGGGTCATTCATCTGTCCAGATGTGTGCTCAGGGTGGGGCGCAGTGGATGTTGAAGCTTGAAAGAGAGAAGATTAGAACCATATTTGAAGCCCTTATATCAAAAGACCCTTGACCTCAGGCCAACAATAAGAAGACTTGAAAGCTCAGGGGCATTTTTGTTCATCAATTTAAATGTCCAGTCTGAGAACCTGATCTCCACCAGATGGTGAATGTTGTTTCCAAGAGATTTGTTGCTTTGTTACTGAGTCTCTGAGAGAAACTAAGGTGTCTGCATTGCACAGCTCCCATTTATTTTGCTTAGAAAAGGCGGCCCCTGAGCATGCTGTAATCCACAAGTCGAGTGGCACCACTGTGTGTGGGGGGGGAGGAGACAGGGTAAAATATCACTCCTGTCAAAGCACACAGTGTGGCTGACTAGATGCCTCATCGATCAAGAACACTTACTGCTCTTGCAGAGGACCTGGGTTTGGTTACTGTCGCCCCTATCAGGTGTCTTACAGTCAGCTGCAACTCCAGTGCCAAGAGATCCAACACATTCTGACCTCCTCAGGCATCTTTATGCATGTGGTGCACACAAACTCACGCAGGCACATTTGCATACAAGAATCTTTTTAAAGCACACTGTGTTCTAGTAGCCTCTTCTTCATCCCTGAGATTAAAGCCCAAATGAGGAGGCTGTAAAAGAGGGACTCAGGAAGGAGAAAGGAGTGAAAGAGATAGAAAGGTCTTGGTGTCAGATGGTGACCCTGAGCCAGAGAAAGACTCCAGTTCTCTCCGGCCATGCAGCTCCGGGCGCGTGCATGAGCCGAAGTCCGCATGAAGCACTTTACCAAGTGCTTTCATTGGAACTGTCTTTCCTTTTATCTGAATTCTGGGAAACAATGGCACCACTCCAACAAGCCAAAGCTGAACACATCCAAAGTAAATGACAATCCTCCCCAGGCCTTCTCTCTCCCAACCCTCAGCAGACCGAGGAAGACGTCTGCTCTAGCAGGGAGCAGCAGAGTGCCTGCATGTGTGGCCTGTCACCCCAGGAAAGGACAGGGATGGAGGGCTGGCATTCACATTCATGATCAAACTGGATCCCATGGGAATTCTCAGCAATAGGAGGTAGCAACAGAACAGAGGTTTCCTTGCATTGCCATACTGAAGCTCCCAGTTCCTTCCATCATGGAAGACCCAGAAGATTCCAAAGAGAGTCATGGCGTTTAATAGTGAGTCCTCCAATTCCAATAACACCACTTCTCCTATTTCTTGCTCAGTCACTGCATTACAATGCAGTCACTGCATTACAATGCTCTGCCCTTTACTCCGAGCACAGAATACAACTGGCATATAGCCAAGCCCTACCTCATCATCCTACAGCAAACCTCTCCTGAAGAACAGGGGAAGAATCAATCCTTGGTGTTCTGCTCTTTCTAAGGGTACAGTGTCTGTGTCTCCTGACAACTGAGCACCTCTGCCCATTTGCTTTCTCATGGTCTTAGTGTCATGTCCTGCTGCTCAGTCCTGGGCTAGGGCTCTAGGAAACAGCACCAGTTACTCATGGTTGCTCCTAGAAGCTACTGTCGCTCAAAAACAGTTTCTTTCCTGTTCTGGAAGCAGTTTGCCTGTCGTATTCCTGTACCGTCCTGGTCTTATTTCTTGCCACCACCTCTCATCGTCCTTATACCCAAAGTCTGGTCTTAAAGCTCACCATGAATTCCTTGTGTTCTACTCTGTTTTCTCCGAACCTAAGATTTTGAGTAGAAGATTTCCCTGCTTCCTAGATGATTTCCTTGAACCTTCCTGTTTTGCTCTGAATCTGAAGTATCACCCAAAGGCCCAAGAGTATGTAGCCCTGTGGTGCTGCTGGGACACGGTGGGATCTTGAGCAGGAGAATTCTACCTGAAGGAAGTTATGTCCTTGAAGATTGTCTTGGTCAGGGCACTCTTGCTGGGATGAAGCACCATGACCAGCGTAACTCAGGGAGGAAGGGATTTATTTGGCTTATGCTTCCACATCATAACTCATGATCAAAGGAACTCAGGACAGGAACTCAAGCAGGGCAGGAACCTGGAGGCAGGAGCTGATGCAGAGGCCATGGAGAGGTTCTGCTTAATGGCTTGCTCCTCGTGGCATATTCAACCTGCTTTCTTATAGAACCCAGGACCACCAGCCCAGAGATGGCACCACCCACAATGGACCCTCCCACCCTTGAATACTAATTGAGAAAATGACTTACAGCTGGATCTTATGGAGACATTTTCTCAATGGAGGTTCCCAGTATGTCAAGTTTACATGAAACCAGCCAGCTCACGCACGCCTTTAATCCCAGCACTTGGGAGGCAGAGGCAGGCAGATTTCTGAGTTCGAGGCCAGCCTGGTCTACCGAGTGAGTTCCAGGACAGCCAGGACTACACAGAGAAACCCTGTCTCAAAAAAACAAAAAACAAAAAACAAAAAACAAAAAAAAAACAAAAAAAAAGCAAAAAAAAGAAAACAGCCAGCTCAGAGATGGACCTTGAAGGGGTTATTGGAAGCCCAGGCCTTGCCTCCCCTCCCCATTGTTTCTTGGCCACCATGAGCTGAGCAGTTTTCTTCTACATTCGTCAACCATGATGCTCTGCCTCACCACAGGCCTAAAGGCCAATAGGACTAAGTAACCACGGACTGAAAGAAACCATGGGCCTAAGTTAATCTTCCCTCCATTTGCCTGTTGTGGGGCACATGTGTACATATGCACGCACCTATAGAAGCTAGAATCTGCACTGGGCAGCTTTTGCAATCCTTTCTCATTTTATTTTTTTGACAGAGCCTCTTCACTAAAGCTGGAGTTTGGCGAATCAGCTACACTGACTGGCCAACAGGCCCTAGGCATCCTTCTGCCCCCTCATCTCAAGACGCAGTTTTGGCTGTTTGTTTGGTTTGGTTTATAGTGTGCATGCCGGGTATGGAATCCAGGTCATCATGCCTACATGGCAAGCACTTGACTGACTAAGCTGTCTCCCTAACCCCTTCCTTTCCTCATTTTAAAGGAAAGGAATTGTCTTAACTTAGGGATCGTGTCACATTAACAAGAATCTGACTAACAGTTGTCCAGGGCTCCACTCAGGTATCATTTCTTCTAGGGAGAGTTTCTGAATCTCTCCTGCCCTCCTGTGTGAATTAAGTGCTTGCTCTCTGGCCTGTATTCTTTTGTTATTTTATTTTATTTTTCTGTTCTGGTTTATGTTGTTATTTGTTACTTGGTTTTGTTTGTCTCCTTCTCCTTGATTTTTTTATTGTTGAGGTTGTTTATCTTCCTCTTCCTCTTCTTCTTCCTCCTCCCCCCTCCTCCTCCTTTTGGAGGGCTTGTTTTAAGACATGCTCTCATAGCTCAGGCTGACCTGGAACACAACACCCCTCTGCTCCTCTTACTGAGTGAGAGCCTGAGATTAAAGGCATGTGTCCCCCATACCTAGCCCCAGTCTGTGTACTTAGTGCACCCCTATTTACTGTTACTGCAGTAATTCTTAAGTGAATTCCCACTCAACTATTAACTCCTTTGGAGTCCAGCTATCCATGTTATTTCCGTGTTTCTAACTTCTGACATGTGGAGGGAGTGTGTGAATATGGTTTTTTTTTTCATTTTTAAGTTTATTATTTTATGTGTATCGGTGTTTTGCCTGTATCAGTCAGTGCACTGCGTGCACACCTGGTGACTAAAGAATCCAAAAGAGGGAGTCTGCTTCTCTGGAACTGGAGTGATAGACTGTGAGCTGCCATGTGGGTGCTAGGAATAGAATTCAGGTCCTCTGAAAGAGCAGCCAGTGCCCTCTCTCCAGATTCTAGGTCTGTAAATGTTTATTTAATGAATGAGAAGAATCCTTTGGCTTAATCAGTAGCCAGGTCTCTTGAAGTAAGGAAATAAAGTGTGAATTTTTCAGGCCTATCACTTGACTCAAAACATACCCATTACTTAGCAACTTCTCCACACAAGCTCTCCATCCAGCCTTCTCTGCAGCCCCCTCAACTCCTACTCCTTGGCCACATCTTGTCTACCTCAGGCCGCCCTAAGGGAACTTACCAAAGTAGCCCTTTGAAAAGAGAGCACTGTGTTCTTGGATACAAGTTCCTTTTGCTCCTCTTCCTAAGGCTGGAGGATGTGGGTGGCCTGAACTCTCTCTAAACCTCAGATCACCCTCCTCTCTCAGCCTCAGAGAGAGAGCAGAGGTGAAAACTTGATTCAGTTTAAAATATAGGGCTGGTGTGGCCAAAATAGGAAGAGAATCACTACTTAGCTGGGAGTCACGAGGACAGGAAAACAAGGCTGAAATTAAGAGGAACTTTTTTGATTCGGGTAGTGTTTAAATAGATTTCCACAGCAGGGATTGTCTGCTTGAAGCTAATGTGCGACCCCCAAGAAGCACTTCCTGCCCTGGCATTCTATGCCGGAGGCCAGACGTGGCCTTCCTGAGACGCGGCTTCCACTGGAGCTACTTGGATCTGCAGTAAATTAGCTGGTCTTGCAACGAGGAGAAAGTATGGCTCCTAAAGACAACCATTCACTAGGTCAGGATGCCCTGCGGCACCTCCCCAGCCCTTGGCAGCACAGAACAGTGGTCTTCAGTGTGCAGAGTGGCCTGGGTTAAATGGGCCTTCTTAGCAGTCCTGGGAGCCCTCGGCAGATGGTCAGCATCAGAGGAACAAAGGCTCCCAATGCCTTTGTGTCGGCAACTTCTTCCCACGTTCCTAACCCAACTACTACTCATTGAATTTGGGCCAGTCCTGATTGGTTTGTTTGTTTTCCTCTTTTGAGACTCGGGTCTTGCTATCCTGTTGGCTGTAGCCGATCCTTACCCGAGTCCTCCGAAGCCCACCCGCTAGGGGGCGTTGGGGCTGAAACAATCCTTCAAGCGTGCCCAGTGGTCAAGCTTAATCATCTTAGTCTAAAACATTTTGTGGTGCTGGGGTTGGGTCCCGGGGCGTTGGGTTGGCCAGTGGGGAGAGAGTCTAGACCAAGCTTCACTCTTCTCTCCCAGAGAGAACCAAATTCTTGATGCCCATCAGACTCGCCGACAGGGCATACACAGTGCTACTCCTGCAGACCCACAAATGAGGACCGCAAAGGGTCCTTTCTCCTAGTTAGGCCAGGTGCAAGCAAGAGCTGATAAGGCTAGGCAGAGGAAGCAGGGTTGGAGGGGGCAACCTGGGGGTAGTGTAGAAAGCCCTAGGAATGGCCAAGTCTATTTCACACAGAAAAAGCTACTCACACTTGATTCTCAGGCTCTAACGAGGAAAGGGCTATGAGGTTGGGACAGAGCTACTAGCACACCCTTGAGTACTTTCACCTCACTAGGCTATCAGGGCAAAATGCAGTCATCGCTCAAACAGAACCTTGAGTAATAGAGACAGTCATATGCAGAACGGTTGCATCAAATCTTTAAGTTTGTATACAGTTGAGTCTCCAATACAATTATTATATTTTTCTAGCCCCTTTCCCCCCAACCCCGTTTTATCTCCCTCTTCTTCCTCTACTTGGTGCTGGGGCTAAAACCCAGGGCTTCCTTTGTGTCACGCAAGTGCCTTGCCACCCAGCTTTATAGGTATCCTCAAGGTATAAAGTTTTTGCTACTCAGATGGCCCAGCTGGAGGTTCTCTATGACTCTTATTGGTTAAATCACCCAGCCCCTTCCACATCCTGACAAGTTTCCATCTAGTCCCTACCTAGCTGCCTTACATTGAGTTCTAAGTCTGTGATGGGAACAGCCTCACACCAGCTTTTCTGAATAAGTCAAATCCTTCCTCACTCCCGGGCCTTTATGAACTCTGAGTCCTCAGCTGAGAATGCTCAGTGTGCCTCTCCTATACCACTCTCAAGCCAGTGTGCCAAAAGTAGGACCTGCTGTGTCCTCAACAGCCACAACTGCACAGAATAAGGGAGGTCAGCGGGATAGAGATGGAGCCCGGATTCCCCTCCCCTCCTGCTTAATGTCATGCTGACTGGCCTGACCTCACCCTGTGAGATGCCACAGAGATTAGCTAATTAATGATAGTGACTCTCTGGGGACATTAAGTCATTAATATTTAACAGACACAGCTGAGAGAGCAGTGACCCAGGAAGGTAATGGTGAGAGGCTCAGAACATCCTGGATGGAAGCCTGCTCTCCATCCTCAGTGCTCCCCGAAGCCGAAGCCCGCACTCCACTCTTGGCAAGGCACAGCCCAGCATGCAGCCTGGAGGCTCCGCCTCACACACCATCCAATACACATATTGCCCCTCCTCCTGGGACTCTAGACCTCTGGGGATTCAGAGAGATCTAGAGGCCACCATCCCTGCCTTGGATTCTATTCCCCATTCCCAGAGCAGAGTGGAGCCTAGAGATACAAAGGAGATTTAAAGAAGGAGGAGGAGGAAGAGGAGGAGGAAGAAGGGGAGGGGGAGGGGGAGGGGGGAAGGGTCACTGGCAGTGAATAAATCAAAGCAAAAGACCTGTGCCAGCTGCAGTCCACCGGGAAAAGTCAGCATACCTCTGAATTATTCTGTTTATACTTAATACAAACTGATAGTCTCAACCTAAATTTAATAGATCATGCCGCAGTCGCAGGGCATTCATGAAGACAAATGCACACAGCAGTTTTTGCCCGTTCGGATTTATTCAAGGCTTTGGCACTACTCCACACCAAATCTTGCTGTTTTCCTGGATAACTTCACCGTCTAAACAGACCAATTATTTACAAACTAGGGATCCTAGCCCATTAGTGTGTCATAAAATTGATTAGAGGGTTGTAACAGGATTATGTTTTAAAGAAACAGGAGCCGGGCAGTGGTGGCGCATGCCTTTGATCCCAGCACTTGTAAGGCAGAGGCAGGTGGATTTCTGAGTTCGAGGCCAGCCTGGTCTACAGAGTGAGTTCCAGGACAGCCAGGGCTATACAGAGAAACCCTGTTTCGAAAAACCAAAATATATAAATAAATAAATAATAAAATGAGAAAACAAACCTGATATAACTTGACAGACCTAGCCTTAACAACACATCAATACCTTTCTACATTAACCCTATGTGTTTGAATGCTTGGCCCACGGGAAGTGGCACTATTTGAAGGTGTGGCCTTGTTGGAAGAAGTGTGTCACTGTGGGACACCTCCTAATCACCTGGGAGCGAATCTTCTCCTAGTGGCCTTCAGATGGAGATGTAGAACTCTCAGCTCCTCCTGCACCATTCCTGCCTGGATGCTGCCATGCTCCCGCCTTGATGATTGGTAATGGACTAAGCCTCTGAACCTGTAAGCCAGCCCCATTAAATGTTGTCCTTTATAAAAGTTGCCATGGTCATGGTGTCTCTTCACAGCAATGAACCCCCTGCTAAGACACCCTGCTTCTCTGGAATTGCAAACTAAACCCGGTCTGCTCTGTATCTGCCTCTCAGTAGAGAGACCTTTTTAAAAAAGCATTAATATCATGTATCTCCCTCCCACATCCAAAAGCGCAGAGAAGAAGAAACATTTATCACCACCCCCATCCACCCTCTCTCACACCATAGGCCATCCTAAGCACATTTTGAAAAAGATCAATTTCCAAGTATTAGGTCACATGTTGCTGTTGCTTATTCACAAACCATATCCAATTGTTCCCAGTCTCTTTTCCTACCTTTAAAGCCAAAGTTGGACGTGGATCAGCACCAGTAAGATTCTGGTTCAAAATCAAGAGTAGAGGGAGATGACTTCATGGTCTTAAAGCTTGTCCAGGAGCTCATTTCAACACATCCGGGTGCATCATGGCACGTCCACAGCTCTGGTGCCCTAGGCTCATAGGCTGCTGTACACCCGAGAGTGCCACAGGAGCCCCTCCTCCTCCCACACACCCACCTACACCTGCCCCCATCTCCATCTGGAGCGAGTGTTGACAGCTACCTTTTGGGAAGGCAAAAGTGACTGAAGCCTGAAGCTCTTTTCTAGAACTGCCCAGACCTCAGAACTGTTCTTGTTTGCCATAAAATTGCCAAACTATCCAAGGGATTTTGACATTTCTGTTTCTAAAGTACACCTCTGAGGAAGTCTCATGCGTCTCGGATGAATAATAGAAGACCTTTTGGCTGACATCATATCTAAAACCTTTGTTTTAAAACTATGATCAATGGATTCAAGTTTTCCAATAAGCAGCAGCTCCCTCTGCTTGTTCCAACCTACAATCCCAGCCAGTGCCTCATCCCTTCCTATCTGAAGATGTTATTAGGCTTCTTTGTGGACAAATATCCCTTAATCTCTGTAACCTCTTAGCAGAGTTTAGGCTATGTTTAGCTATGAGTTTAGCCATGACCCAGAAGGAAACATCAGCTCTAAGAGGCCAAAAGACACCATAGCTGGCTTCTTTCTGTGCGAGGAATGTGTCTTTAGTGTCTCTTTCTGTGACCACAGCACCTTTTTCTGAATGCTTGAGAGACAATCCTGGATAGAAGGAGCCAACACGGTGAGAGGAAGCCAGGCATGAGTCTGAAGGCCCACGGGAATGGTGTGTGCTTCCCACTCAATGATGGTACCAAGGATGGCCTCGAATCCAAGAGCATTTGACTGGTAGAAAGAAAAGAAAAATACCAAATTCCATCTCAAGGGAAGGCAGAAATGTCACTGAGAAAAATCAGAGTTCCAGGCTGGATCCAATGTGTCTGTTTTGTTTTGTTTTGTTTTGTTTTGTTTTGTTTTGTTTTGTTTTGTTTTGTTTTGTTTTAATAGTACTAGTTACTGCCTTGGTAACTGGAGAATAGAGACAGTTTGACTCGACGAGAACCCTACAGATGACTGTTAAGCAAAACAGAAAAGTTGGAAATCCGGCACAGCCAGGGTGGGTATAGCTATAAAGTTGCTTCCCACACATGCAGTCACAGATGAAGAGAAGGTAAAGAAACGATACAGGACAGGGTCATGCAAGGAAATAAGAGAGACTTCTATAAATAAAACCAGAAAGAAAATATTTGTTTTAGCTGATGAGATCACCACTTGTGGCGCATAACAGGGATCTTTTGTTGCTCCCTTAATTGAAGCTTGGAAAAGAGCAGAAATCAGACTACTAGCCCACAAGGTTCCAGGGAGTCGGCCCAGGTTAAATTAGATGCAGCTGAAGTCTTTAAGGCTCGATACCATCAATCTGGACTCTGGCCTGTGTTTTTGTGGACATGTTGGCTTGCAGTCTTCCCACCTCCCCCTTGCTCCAACAATCCACCTGACTAGCATCTTATACTAGGAAATGAAGATAAAAACAGGAAGAGGCAGAAGGCCATGGGCTGGACACAGACCTATTTGAGGGATGAGGTCTCACATTCTCCGCAATATCCTCCAAGGATATCCACTAAAGCACAAGAGTCAGGAATGTTGGAGGCACCCACAAATATTCAGTGCCTGGCATTCGCCAAGTTAAAGCACTAGACACTGGCAGTAGGTGGATCCCTGCTTCGAGGACCTCACATTCAAGAGTTCAAGGTGTGGGACCCGGCAGTTGTTGGAGGCAGTTGACATATAAAGACTGTATGACACAGTCGTGTAGTGATAAGTGCTACACAGAGAATTAAGTAGAGATAAGCGACCGGGGCTCCTTTAGCTCAGAAGTTAGGGTGAACTGTCTGAGCAGGTGTCATTAAATCCAACACCTGAAAGATGAAGATTCACAGGTGAGATCAGGGAGACAGGTAAGGCCATAATAGCACAGAGGACAGAGAGGGCAGAGAGGCAGCTGCAAACAGGAAGGGTGGGTTTTAGAGGGCCTTGTAGGTCATGAGAAAGATTTTGCTGGATGTTTTTAGAGAAAGACTGCGACGATGAAAGATCTGCTTTAGAAACATGGGAGTTGGGTGTGGTAAAGAATGCCTGTAATTGCAGCATTTCAGAAGCTCGGTTACGAAAGCTGCAAGTTCAAGATCAGACAGGGCTAGATAGTGTCTTAGAAGAAATAAAAGAGGAGGAGGAGAAAGAGGAGGAGAAGGACAAGAGGAAGGAAGAGGAGAGAAGAGAAGGAGAGAAGAGGAAGAAGAGGAAGGAGTAAGAAGAAGAGGAGGAAGAGGAGGAGGAAAAGGAGAAGGGAAGGAAGGAGAAGGAGGAGGTAGAAGAGGAGGAACAGGAGAAGAAGGAGGAGAAGAGAAGGAGGAGGAAGAAGAGGAGGAGGAAGAGGAGAAGGAGGAAGAGGAGAAGGAGGAAGAGGAGGAGGAGGAAGAGGAGGAGGAGGAGAGAGAGGAGGAGGAGGAGAAGACATAAAGGAGATTTCCACCCTCAGGCTGCTTTGTAGAGGGTGCAGGAATAGAGCCTGAACTACCTGGATGAGGCACTGGTCCAAGGAAGAGAAGACAGAGGTGCACTGCAGTGAACGAAGGTTGCCGGCCCATCAGTAAATGGACGAGGAGAATAAAATGGAGAGGGTAAAGCAGAGCTCTGTGACTTAAGAGGCGCTCAAGGGTCCTGGCTTTGTTTACAGTGCACTTCCTACCACCAGACTTTCCACGATTTCAGTTACCTGTGGTTGGAAATTACTAAATGGAAGACTCCAGAAATAAATAATTTATACGTTTTAAATTGCTGGCTATTCTGAGCAGCATGAGATCTCATACAGGCCCCCTCTGTCCCTCCTAGGACGTGACTCATGCGTCTGTCCCTCACAGCCCTGCTGTACTGCATGTGTGCACTGGATACCGACATTCTTCACTTACCATGGTTTTATTTGTGGTTTTGTTTGTTTGTTTGTTTGTTTGTTTTAACTTTACAAAAGTCACATGGGACTGATACACAACTGGCAGAGGGACTCTTCAAATTGTACATTTGGGTCTTTTCCCAAGCCCCTGGTACAACATCGTATAATGAGGCTTGGAATGGATCCCCTACAGCTGAAAGGCACACTACTTCAGAAAGATAGGAAAACCTTTGAAAGCAGCAGATGGGCTTGGAGTGAGAGGGACCAAGGGCTTTGATTTGGATGAGCTGAGTCTGAGTGACCTGTTGGAGACCAGGAAAGAACAGAGACCAGGACGTGGAGTTGAGTTTGCATCCACAAGTATTGCATCCATGTGATATGAAAATTCATCAGACTGGATGAGAGTCCTTAGGGGTTGGGGAGGGGAGAGAGAAAGAGAGAGATCTTCTGTTAGAATGCAAAGCAGAGTGGGGGTAGTTAACACAGATGAGAACAGCTCCTAGTAGGGTAAGGGTGGTATCCATAATAATACTGAAGAACGATTTATTGTTTCCTTTCTCCCCCAGTACTGGGGCTTGAAGCCAAGGCCTTGCCCAGGTCAGGGACTCACTCAGCCACTGAGCTGAACTCCCCTGCCCCGCATCTTGTTTTGAGGCAGCATCTCATGAAGTCGCCCAGCCTGACTTTGACCTTTCAATCTTTCTGCCTCAGCCTCCTGAGTAGCTGGAATTGCAGGCCTGCACTGTACACTATCTCTCATCTCTGTCTCTAGATACACTGGAATCAAACTCGGGACCTGCACACTCACGATAAGCACTTACCACTCAGCCATGCTTTCCAGCCTCCATCTTTTCTTTAATTTTACGTGATGAGAGCAAAAGAAAGATTAAGAATTTTCCGAGAGAACAAGGAGATGTTGAACCAAGATCTTGAGGAGAAAGGGGATAGGTCCCTGAGTCAAAGGAGAGAGTGACATCAGACAGAAACAGACAGGAGACATGCAGGCCAATAAAGCAAGGGGATGCTATCTGCATAGGGGTGGGGTGCAATGGGAAGGTCTCAACTGGACACCTGAATTTTCTCCAGAAAGTATGGAGCAAGGTCCTTGTCCTGTGGGAAAGACAGGGAAGGAGGCTGGAGACTAACATGAGCATCTCTAAGAAGCATGACTTCTCCAAAGGCACAGGAGAGATGGAAGGTGGAGTCTGGCAGGTGGAGACATACTGGCATCTCAGAGTGCCTCTCACTAGGGTGGCTGTGCCTCGTTCTCCAGTCATTTAATTTCAGTTGGACAGGTTGACTTGCCTAGGAAAGTAAGTCATAGCGCTGTAGTTTGTTCTGTCTTGTTGAAGAGAGAATTTTTATAGAAAATAAAATACTTTGGGTGCTGTAGAATTGTTTTTGGAGATGAAAGGTTGTACTATTAAAAAGTGTACTGCTGCCAGGCGGTGGTGGCGCATGCCTTTAATCCCAGCACTTGGGAGGCAGAGGCAGGCAGATTTCTGAGTTCGAGGCCAGCCTGGTCTACAGAGTGAGTTCCAGGACAGCCAGGACTACACAGAGAAACCCTGTCTTGAAAAACAACAACAACAACAAAAAAGTGTACCGCTGGGGCTGGAGAGATGGCTCAGTGGTTAAGAGCACTGGCTACTCTTCCAGTAGTAGTCAGTTCTGAGTTCAATTCCCAGCAACCACATGGTGGCTCACAACCATCTGTAATGGGATCCAATGTCCTCTTCTGTCATGCGCACATATAGGAAGACAGAGCACTCATATACACAAATAAATAAAACAAAAGGTATACTGCCAAAGTTGAGCATGGAGTAGAACTCCTAAGGTGGCCCTCCAAGGAGGCAAATGGGTCTGGAAGAGCAGGTTCCATCCATCCCACCACCAGGGCCCACCATTAGCTGTGCTCATCTAGCCACTGGACCTGTCTCCATCATGTGTTCTACACCAAGGCTGCTTTCACAAGCCTTAGTCTATCTGCGTCATCAATAGAAGCAGCAGCTAGAGCTCTAAGAATGCCATCAGTTCACAGACCCCTCTCTCCTAACATGGTAGAGTATATGGCATAGTGATAAATGAGAGAGTCTGGAAGAAACATAACCAGAAAGAGCACGGTGACCTGGCCACATCTTCGCTTCCCTCATGACATGATACCCCCATTCTAACTCCTTGAATAGAGCAACAGTTTATTTAGTTGCTAATAATTATGAGGCCTTGGGAACCATCCCAGCAGGCCTATGTGTGGCAGGCTGAGAAGAGTAACTGGAGATGCTTGGGTTTGCAGTTCAAAGATGTGCTCTTCATGACACACCAGAGAGATGGAGCCAAGGCTTGGTTGGAACTGGCAAAGTGAATTCTGAGCTTAGACTTGCTGGTGAAGCTGCTTCCGTAAAAGGCTATCAAACCCTATCTTCTGCCTGCCTTTCCTTGGAACTTTGGCCTCAGGCCATCGTACTGCTACCAAGATTTCTTCAGACTCTCTGGGGGCAGGGTTTCTCTCATCCACTCTCTCTTAGCTCAGCCTTTTGACTCCCTCTTGACTGCTTGCCATCCACTCAAGATAAGACAGAATCAGAAAACCCCTCAGATCAAACTCTAGAAAGGCAAATGCTGTGTGGTATATCTAGTATGAAGCCAATGTCTTCTGGCTCTGGGTCAGTCTCCTGGATTCAGTCCCCTGAAAGCTTCATTCCAACCCAGGCTACTTCAGAGCCTGAACCCCAGTGATGTGATATGGTCACAGAATGTCTCTGGTCGGGCCAGGTCTAGCAGATCACTCGGAAGTGAGATGAATCAGAGTTGTGACCCTAAAGTCACTGTGTGTATCAGAGCCAGAAGAGAGAGGTTCAGAGGAACTGTAGGTCTCAGATCCCAGTCCCTCTGAAAAGAACTCAAAAACAGGAAAAGGAGTAGAAGGGAGGGGAAGTGCTACCATAGCTGAGGCCTCTGGAGGCTTTCTCTGGTACACACTGGGGTAAGGCCTCCTGTGTACAGACACACTTTGCCACCTTTCTCTTCTCCAGTACTGCCATCTGCCCCAGAGATAAAGTCTCTGACAGGTCTCCCTGAGTTTTCAGGTCCCAGAGTGGTAGTAAGAAGGGGGAGGGGCTCAAAAAAACCCGCAAAAGTGAACCGGTGGTGGACTTGGAATGTGAGAGGAGACTAGAAGGGAGGCCCTGCCAAAGTTGAACAGGATAGATTAGAAACTGGATGTCTGAGAAAGTTGAGTAAGGAGTAGCCTCAGCTAACAGCAGCAACAAGCTGTGCCTGGCCTACTGAGCCACCCACAGAGCCAGTGTGTGTGTACATGCACACATGCATGTGTGTACGAGTGCATGCATGCATGTGTGCACACATGTGTGTTCATGTGTGTGTATGTGTGTGCACACGTCCCTGTGTGCAAGTGCATGCATGCATAAGTGCGTGCATGTGTGCATGTATGTGCATATGTGTGTTTGTATGAGTGCATGCATACACGTATGTGTTCTAGCTTTGGAGTTCCTGTAGAAGGAAGTGTGCTCCTGGATGCTCCTGAATCTGATCTAGCACTGCTTCCTAAGTCTTTTTTTTTTTTTTTTTTTTTTTGGTTTTTCGAGACAGGGTTTCTCTGTGTAGCCCCGGCTGTCCTGGAACTCACTCTGTAGACCAGGCTGGCCTCGAACTCAGAAATCTGCCTGCCTCTGCCTCCCAAGTGCTGGGATTAAAGGCGTGTGCCACCACCGCCCGACATTCCTAAGTCTTTTCTTTCCTTTTTTTTTTTTTTAAATAATGTTTTTATTATTTGAGAATTTCATACAATGTATTTTGATAGTATCTATTCCCTCTGCTAACTCCTCCCAGACCTACCCCCACCCCCCTACCCACCCAACTTCATGTTCTCTCTCTCTTCTTTTTAAGTCCACCAAGTCCAATCTGCGTGGCCCCACCTTTTTTTCTACTCTTTACAGTTCACTGCACAAAGGAGTTATATACACTAGCCCCAAATTTAAAATGAATCCCAAATGGTTAAATTACCCAAGCTATGAAAGCTGGGATGTTTTGACTTGTTTTTAAGCACGTGACAAGACAGAAGGGAGCGGCAAGAAATCCTCACTTAAGTTTCAGACAGCCACCAGTGCTCAGACACCACGAGCCTCCAGCTGGTGGTTCTTTGCCAGTCCAAACTCCACCAGACGCCAGCATGTGTTCTGGCGCTGGGCAGCCCGCAGCCGGATTGCGCCGTATCCCGGATGCTCAGTTGCAGTCTCGTGGCAGTCGGACTTCTTGCACGTCTTCACTGCTCTCTTTGTACCACAATCAGTAGCAGCCCCCGGACAGTAGTCGGGTCTTGCTGCCATTTCTCTGTTGAAGCCTCCGTGCCAGCCATAGGCAGCTCGTCACCACTATTTATATCCAGAAAGGAGTTGAGAGAAAGGTTGAGGTGATGAATTACAGGCATGTCCTCTGATTCCTCATCCTTGGTGGAAACACTTGGTGGGAACAGGCAGGGTGGGGTGTTGGACTGAAGTGAGGGACTCCAGGAAGGGGCTGCTGAGCGTGGCAGCACCTCAGTCGTGGGGCTTCCTGGTTTCTTAAATACACTCATGGTCACACAGTGGAGATCTGAGATCTACATCATTACATACTCTTGAGGCCCTGAAGGAAAAGTTGCTTGTTTATCCTCAGGAGTCTATTTACAGTTCAAATACACACACACTCACACACACACACACACACACACACACACACGCACGCGCACGCGCACGTGTATGCATATGTTTTCTCACACATGCACACATACACAATTGCATACACAGGCATACACACTCACACTCACATATACACACAAACACACACATGCACACACATTTGCACACGCACATGCACATATGCACGTGTGCGTGCACAGTTTCTCTTTAATAAAATCAGTAAGAGGTATGACCAATAGAGCAAAGAAAGAATAAGAGATACACTGCTATTAGCATCAGTAAAATAAAGGTTCTTTTTTTTGTCTCTTATTTGTACTACTGTATTTTAACTCTAGATAATGAGATTCATCGTGACACATTTCCATACACACATACAATGGATCTTGATCACACTCACGTACCTGTTACTTTCACCTGTCCCTCTCCCACCCCCCTCTCCCTCTCGATTGTTCCCCCTGAAATGCAGGCTGTTTATTTCAAAGAGCCAAGGGTGTTGTGTTGTTTTGTTTGCAGTGCTAGGGAATGAACCTGGGGTCTCACAAGCGGTAGGCAAGCATTCTGCTACTGGGAAATACAGAAGCCCCATTGCAACGTGTTCTGATGGCTTGTTCCTCTAGGCCCCTTGAAGTTAGTGCATCTCCTTTTCTTCGTAGGAGTGTTAATCTGATTCTGACCTAATCACCAGACTTCCTAAATGCTACAGAGATATACTTCAGTTCAGTAATTTTTTTAAAAATTATTTTTTAATTACATGTCTGCGTGTGTGCACGTGAGTTCAGGGGTTGGGACGTAGCTCAGTTATAGAACTAACACAAACAAGGGATTTGCTTTGCAAAATAAAGGCATAGTAAGAATTGAGTGATAATGAATAAATTTGACTATAAAAAATAGGGCATATAAATGATTTTGAAAGCTAGTATGGTGTTGCCTACCTTGGGAGGTGGGAGGCAGAAGGATCAGAAATTCAAGGTCTCTCCTAACTACATAATGAGTTCAAGGCCAGCCAGGATTACAGGAGACACTATCTCAAAAAGCAAAGGTCAACAAAACAGTAGTATTTTGGGGGTTTGTTTGCTTTATCGCCTCTAAAAAAGGACAAACAATGCATCTCAGAGTTTGTCCCACCCTCCTGCAAAAGTGTCTTTTGACATTGTCATGACTGGGGTGTGACTCAGTTGTAGATTGCTCACTTAGCATTTTTTTCAGGTACTGTGTTCCACCCCTAGAACTGCAAATAATAAAATACACTGTATATCTTGACATCTGACAAGTAAAGGGGGGTAGAAAATGGGTGTCTTACAGAAAGACAAGCTCAGTCTACCACCTTAAAAATAGTCATTGAATTATTACCGCCTAGGACATGTGGTATCTGTATTGATTAGCTTCTGTCAACTTGACAGGAGCCTAGGCATATCTGGAAGGAAGGGGTCTTACTTGAGATAGGCCTGTAGGCAAGTGTTTAAGGCATTTTCTTGTCTAATATTCTACGTGGGAGGGCCCAGCCCCCTGGAGGAGGTGCCATCCTAGGCAAGTAGTCCTGGGCTGTATGAGTGAGCCAGTATGCAGTGTTCCTCCCTGGCCTCTGCTTCAGTCCCTGCCTTGGCTTCCCTCAATAGGATCTGTAAGCTAATTAAGCCCTCTCTTCCTAAAAGTTGCTTTTGGCCACTGCGTCTTCTCACAGCAATAGAAACACCACCAAAGACAACATCTGTCACTTAATTTATATAATAATATGTCATAATGGGATTTTGTTCTCCCTCATGTAGACCAGGCTGACCTTCAATTATGTAGCTCAGGATAACTTTGAACTCCTGATCCTGCTGCCTCCACCAAGAGCCAGTTCCCCTTAGATCTCAGCCAAGAGACGTATATATTGTAGAGAAACGGGAATAAACCTACAGATGAGGTTAACCCCGAACCCAGTGAGCCTGAGAATCCTCACACTGTGCCAAGCCCAGTGCTCTGGCATGTGAACCTTCCCGAATTCCCCTGAAGAGACCTGCCCTCCATCCCTCTCCTGTACCCCAAACCCTGAACTCCCAGCAGTCCCTTCCTGAGAGATAACTGTCAGGCTCCTAGAGAAGAAAGAGCGGCTTGCTTCCAGGGTACCAAGTCTGGCTCCTGGGAGTTGGGAGAAAAGAAGAATGGAGAAGTGCCCAAGGGGAGGGCTGACTGCCCTGCTAACGGGAGGGACAGAGACAATGAGTAGAGCGTTGCTGTTCTTTGGCCACATCTGGCAGGAGGAGGTCCTGGCAGCAGGCTCTGGCCCTGTTCTTGGCTTCCACACCATCATACTCTTGCTTTGGCACAGTCTCAGGCTTTCAGTGTCATACTTTCAGAGTCATATGACCAAATCTTTGTACAGCTGCCTCTGGGAAAGAGAGCGAGGAAGATACCAAGGCTGAGAGCAGTCAGCCACCCAGTTGACACCATATATGAAGCTAAATGATTGTCCTGGGCGTGACTAAAGCTGTCACACAGAGCTGGAGTGTGGCTCAGTGGGACAGGGCTTATCCAGCATGCCAGAGGCCCAGAGTCCACTGGTACCGCAAGGAAGAAAGGCCAACCTTACGGCAGCTTTCCCTGATGTGTGTGTCCTCAAGACACACGATAAACCACCTTTCCCTTCCTACTCCTGGACCGGTCACACCCACAGCATCCTCTGTCCTCCACACATATGCTTCGGTTTGGTTGGTGGTTGGATGGTTGGTTAGTTGGTTAATTAGTTGGTTGGTTGTATCAAGGTAAAAACTCAGGTCTCGCCTCAAAGGGAATAAAAGATAGTTCCTTCTGGAGTTAAATTTGAGTGATCATTAACATGAAGGCTGTTTAGTGGTGTTGTTTGTTGTTGTTTTAAGATTTACTTATTTATGTATTTTATGTATATGAGTACTCTGTCTTCATGTACATCTGCCTGCCTGAAGAGGACATCAGATCCCATTTTAGACAGTTGCGAGCTACCAGGTGGGTGCTGAGATTTGAATTCATGACCTCTGGAAGAGCAGCCAGTGCTCTTAGCTGCTGAGCCATCTCTCCTCACACGAATGGAGTTTTTATAGTAACAGAACGAAGTAAGTGGTAAATCAAGACATTTTCCAAATACATTGGGCACTGGAGAGATGGCAGCTCAGAAGTTAAAAGCAGTGGCTGCTCTTCCAGAGGATCCAAGTTCAATTCCCAGCACCCACACGGCAGCTCACAACTGTTTGAAATTCAGCTCCAAGTGATCTGGCACCTTCACACAGACATGCATTCAGGCAAAACAGCAATGCACATACAATAAAAATAAATCATTTTTTAAAAGATTAAAAAATAAAAATAAAAATAAAAACTCATTGGCAGGGGCTAGAGGGATGGCTCAGCAGTTAACAGTACTGGCTGCTCTTCTAGAAGACCCTGGTTCAATTCCCAGCAACCACATGGCAGCTCACAACAGTCTGAAACTCCAGTTCCAGGGGATCTGATGCCTTCAAATAAACATAGCAGGCAAAACGCCAACGTACATGAAACAAAAATAAATAAATGTGTGATACATTGGTTGGAAACATCAAGTAGGCAGTTCCCACAGGGTGAGGGCATCTTACCTATCGGCTTCCCATGTTACCTGATGATGCTTAGGCTTCCACTAGAAGGGGAATGGTTTTCTTAAGTTAGTACACTGAAAAGGTTTCTGTTTGTTTATTGGAATGTTAGTTCTGGCACAGAGGTGGCCAGGGAAGAACTCTTTGGGGGCTAAAGATGACCAGAAAAACATTGAAATCAAGCTATTGGATCAGCAACTCTCTAAACTCTTCCACAGTCATTGAGGGTTTTGCCAGTTGATCAGCCTATGGAAACATCCTCTTTCAAGGAGCTCTCCTTCACAGTTGATTGCTGGTTGTTTAGTTTCTTTTCTTTTCTTTCTTTCTTTCTTCTTTTTTTTTTAAATACTAGTTATTTTTAAAATTACGTGTATGTGTGTTCATGTATGAGTATGTATGTACAAGTGAGTGCGGGAACAAGAGAAGGCCAGAAGAGGGCACCAGATCCCCAAGGGCAGCGGTTCTAACCTGGGGGTCGCACATCAGATGTTTACATTATGATTCACAACAGTAGCAAACTTACAGTTAGGAAGTAGCAATGAAGTGGTTTTATGGTTGGGAGACACCACAACATGAGGAACTGGATTAAAGGGTTTCAGCATTAGGAAGGTTGAGGACCAGCTGCCCAGAGCTAGAGTTACTAATGCTCCTGAGATGCCTGAAGTACATGCTGGGGACTGATCCCAGGTCCTCTGGAAAAGCAGTACTTGATCTTAACCAGTAAATTATCTCTCCAGTCTTTGGTCTGATTGCTTGAGACAGCCAAGCCTGGCTTTTAACTCTCCATCCTTCTGCCTCTGCTGAGCTTAACCACACCCAACTACCTGTTTCTCTGAATTGTCTCGAACATCAGACCTCCCCTAAGTACACACACATTCTACCAAAAAAAAAAAAAACCCAAACAGACAAACAAACAAACAAACATGTATACTGTCACAATTCCTGCAAGAACAATAAACGTTTAAACCAAATTAATTATGTACAAGATGTTAGATGCATACATTAACCCCATCGCCACCCAGAAACAAAGAAACAATCAGTGGCTCTGGAATTGATTATAGCTCCTGTCTGTCATATCAACTCTTGAACCCCATCCTTCTGTTTTCCATTACTGTGGTGTTTCTCAGGGGGAAAGTTACCAATGAAGATCAAATTTCACACACTATGACTTTTGCAAAACCAACCCTGGTGAGCTGGAGGCGTAGCTCAGTGGTAGAATACCTGCCAGCACAAGGAAGGAAGGAAGGAAGGGAGGAAGGAAGGAAGGAAGGAAGGAAGGAAGGAAGGAAGGAAGGGAGCCTCAAGTCTCTCTGCCCCTCCATACCCCAGAGAAAGTCTTCATCCTCAGCCTTTCTCCTGCCTCTTTGTTGTTTCTACCAGTTTCTCCCACCACCTGTGGCATCTTAGCTAACGTGGTAGGATCCATTGTCCACTCATGTTACCCCAGGCTACCACAGCTGTATTTTACCAGTATCACATCAGGAGAGGGCATGGTAATGTAGCCTTACAAAGACTAAATTTGAAGTAAATGATTGTTTACGGCCTTGTTCTTTGGTTTGGGGTTGTGGGTTTTTTTTTCCCCCAACATAAAATTTTCATTAATTATTTGGGAATTTTATATAATGCACCCCAATCATACTCGCTTCCCATTCCTCTCAGATCCACCTTCCCACCTTGTGCCATCCCCACCCATGCACCCCCCCCAAAAAAAACCCTCACCAAGTCCAGTTTGTGTTGTCCATATACTCACTGGACATGGTCAAACTCTCATTGGCCAGCCCCTTAAAGAAAACTGAGTCCTTCCCCACCCCCGCCCTGCCAGAACCATCAACCGAAGAGCAACCAGAGCTGGAGCTGGATAGCTCAGTAGTGGGGCACCGACCTACCTGTACTAGGTTCTGGGTTCCATTCCAGCCCTGAAAGGCTAAGAACAACAAAGGACCCGTCCTAAATATTCAGATGAGGCCTTGTGCAATATCCAGAGAGGGGGGCATTGGCTCTATCATTCCCCAAGGGCACCAGTGGGAAAGCAGCAGTCATTTAGATGTGAAATTTTGATGTGATTTACAAGCTAGTGGCCTTACATTATAGACATCTAAGATGGTTTTGAAACAGAAGTAGCAGCGGGCTGGGCAGATCAGGTCTGTAATCAAAGCTACTCAGGAGATTGAGGCAGGAGGTTCAAAAGCTCAAGGGTGATCTAGGGTATAAAATGAGTTCAAGGCTAGCCCAGGCAACCTAGGGAGAGCCTGTCTCAAAAATCAGTGGAGTTGGTAATGTAGCTAAAGCATTTGCTTGTCTTTGTACAAGGCCCTGGGCTCTATCCTCGGGAGGGCTAGGGGTGGGAAGGAAAGATGGAAGGAAAGAAAGAGGCACGAAGGAAGAAAATGGAAGAAAAGCATACAATCACCTAACAATTGAACAGCAAAGGCTCCACTGCTCAGTCCTCTCTCCATCTTTAGAAACTATCCAATATAATGTTGATTAGCAAGCTCCACCCATGGCCGAATCCTGGTTTAGTATGGTCTGCAAGCTAAGGATGGGCTTATATTTTGAAAGCCAAAACCAGAATAGTATTTCTTGACTTATAAAAATTGTAGCAATCCTGAATATAAGTGTGTGTACGTAATATTTATTTTTTGGGGCAGCAGCCACACTCCTTTATTTACACGATCTCATGGTTCCTTGTGCAAGACGACAAGTGTCAAGTGGCTGTAACAGAAACTGTATGGCCCTCAAAGCCTAAAGTATCCACTGTCTGTCCTTTTACCAAGAACATTTACTAATTCTGCTCCCAAGTCCTTAATATCTTAGGGATGGATGTATAGCATTCACAGTGAAGCTGGCTTTAGTGATCCCCGCCCCCCAGGATTTTCAGTCCTTTGTATCTTTGGGACAGGTATGTATCACTTACAATGAAGCTGGCTTTTCTGGAAACAGAAGCCTTTAACCAAAGTGGCCTACTCAACAGAGGGGCTCAATTTTCTCTCACATACAAGAAGTGTGTCCATAGCTGGTGGCACATGCTTTTAATCCTGGCACTTGGGTGGCAGAGGCATGAAGATCTCTAAACTTGAGACCAGCTTGGTCTACACATGGAGTTCCAGGCTAGCTAAGGCTATATGGTGAGACTCTATCGAGAGACAGGGAGGGGGAGGGGGAGAGGGAAGAGAGGGGGAGGGGGAGGGGAGGGAGAGGGGGAGGGGGAGGGGGAGGGGGAGAGGGAGAGGGAGAGAAGGAAGGGTGAAAGGAAGGAGAGAAAAAGAAATATGTGAAATTAACTGGGGAGCTGAATGTTGGGGAGGTGGTTTCTGTGTAACTATGAGGACTTGAGTATGGATCCACAGTGCCCACATAAAGAAATGCAGCACTAGCAGGTCACCTGCAATCCCAGGTGGATTAATCCTTTCATTCAGAAAAGGATACAGCAGCCAGCTGCAGCTGAGATTCCCGCCACATTGATCTGGGAAGGATGAAGCTGGTAGTTACATTGTTTTCATTTGCCAAACCAACCCTCTAGTCAATCAGTAAATGGATGATTTATCCTTGAGCTTTCTGCTCTTTGGCAACGGTAATTGGTATGTGAATGGACAATGTAATTGTCCGGTCAAGAGCAGCAGTCTTGGGAATAAAAGCTCAGCATTTCTCACTGGGCATAACACAACCTCCCTTCCCTGCTAGCATCACTTTGAGCGATCCTGCTCTCCCAACGTGGTCCATCCCGCTGCTTACACACTGCTTCCTGAGCATCCCCAGAATGACTGAAAAAGCCGTTCATTATAAAAGATACAGTTAACCCAGTCCACACTTTTAAGATTTATTTTTATTCATGTACATGTGTTTGTAGATATGTTTGTATCTGTCACATGTCTGCCCATACTCGTGGAAGCCAGGAGAGGGTATTGGATCCCCTGGAGTTTGAGATACAGGAGGTTGTAAGCTGACTGATATAGGTCCTGGAAACCAAACTCAGGTCCTCTGGAAGAACAGCTGGCCGTCTCTCTAGCCTCGGAATCTACAGTTTGTTTATTGGGTTTTTTTGTTGTTGTTGTTTTTTTTTTTTTTTTTTTTTTTTTTTTTTTTTTTTTTTTTTTTTTTTGGTTTTTTCGAGACAGGGTTTCTCTGTGTAGTCCTGGCTATCCTGGAACTCACTCTGTAGACCAGGCTGGCCTCGAACTCAGAAATCCGCCTGCCTCTGCCTCCCAAGTGCTGGGATTAAAGGCGTGCGCCACCACCGCCCGGCTCAGTTTGTTTATTGTTGACCACCAAAATATAGCTGATTCAAATCCTGTAGCTACTTGATTTCTTACCTTAAATTCATTTGGAATCTCCCTAGAGACTCCTACAGAACCAGTGCAAACTTGAGAGTCAAAGGAGCCAAGAATGAACCTCTTAATTCAAGGGCTAGTTTTTCTAAAGGGAAGGAAATTAAAGACCAGAGTGACTGAGCCACTGCATAGGTGCTACACCAGATGGATAGTATGCTCGAGTAAGGATTGCCATCAATAGTGCCACCATATGTCAGATCGAGAGACAGTGAGCACAAAGTAATTACCACTTATTTGTTCCTTTGTCAATTGAGACATTCTGCTCATGGGTACAGGCTCCAGCTCCAAGATCCCTAATTTTGTGAGAAAAACCCACCCCTCTGTCATATGTGATACACATTGTAATTCACTCTCCTGGTTGAGAAAGGAGGAGGTTCAGGTGAGCTGGTCTATATTGCTAAGAACAAGAGCAGTGGACTGGAGCAAGTCCTACAGTTCCATGTGCCCAAGTCCTGAAACAAGACCAGCATGCAACACTCCAGTGTGCATGTCATCCTCCAGTGTGCATGTCATCCAAAGGGGAAAGGATCCTGCTTGAGCCAGGGTGTCCTGACACAAAAGCATAACAGCCACTCTTAAATGGGAGACTGCAGCCTATTCTGCACTTAACTCTCCATATCCAGTTTCTGTTTCTAAAGTGTGTCTTAAATTCTGAATTTCTACCATTTCTACCCCATTTGGGTCTTTTGGGAAGGTGAGGTTTGAGACAGGGTCTCTATCTACATAGTGCTGGATGTCCTAGAGCTCAATTTATAGACTAGGCTGGCCTTGAACTCACAGAGATCCTCCTGCCTCTGCCTCCCAACTGCTGGGATTAAAGGCATGCGCCACCACAGCCAAGTCCTCTACCTCTATTTTGTAGACCACATAACATCTCATAATTGGGGTGGATCCCATGTCCTCTGAGAAGGTCTACAGGGAGACTTTTGGTCCAGGGGAGTCAGGTCGCTAAGATGGGCTTAGTTATATGTGCTTTAAGGCTTGATTCATTATTTCTGCTTTCTCAGATAAAGGGATTAGACCAAGGAGTATGACAGTTCTACTTCATGGTCCAACTTCCCATGGTTCCCTGTGATGTCATAGAAGAAAATGGCTGCCATGGTCTGAATCTTTGTTTTCTACAAAACCAAATTGTGGTACTCTCTGTTCTAAGGTTACCTAGGTGATATTGCTAATAGTAGCAGGTGGGAAAAGAATGTTGGATATCATTATTATTCCATTGGAGTCTGTATTTGAAAATTTTTGTTCTTTAGAAAAACTTCTCCCGAAGAGAGTTGCATTTCCCAGATTACCCTTGTAATTGACTCTGTCTTTCCCCTGTGAAAAGAATACCTCAAATGGACATCATCTCAACCCAAGTAAAGAAGCTAGGACCCAGAAGCTGGCTCCATTGTTCTGCCAGACACAGAGGCTCTTCCAAGAAGGACTCTGTGTTGTTCTTGAAGTTCCTACTTCAACACTAGTGGGTGAAGCATCTTCAAATCCAACCACACCTTGTCCCACAGGAATTCTAAAGGAGTGGAAACATTCGAAGGTTGCTGTCCAGAGGGAAGGGAAATTGTTTTCTATGTCCTTTTGACTTGGTTCCCATTCCTTCCTGAGGCCAGAATAGGGGTTGGGAGGGGCAGAGTCTAGTTAGCCTTCTGTTCGTTCCACTGTCTTCTGATCTGATCCCTCAGATGGCCCTAGGTCTTTCTGCTCTCCATTTTGTGGAAAGTTGGCAAAGAAAACAAGGGACCCCAGAACCTTTTATCTGGATCTCTTTTGTCCCCTTTAAAGACAGGATGTATTAGCCAATCTGTGCTGGTATTCGTCTTTAGTTCCAGCACTTGGGAGGCAAAGGCAGATGGAGCTCTGTGAGTTCCAGGCCAGCCTGATCTACATGGAGAGTTCCAGGAGGACAGCCAGGGCTACCCAGAAAAACCCTGTCTCGAAAAACAAAAAATATCAAAACAACAACAACAAAAAGGTAGTATGAGATAGGGTGTATTAGTTACTTTCGTGCTGCTGTGATAAAACACCATGAGAAAGAGCAACTCACGGGAGAGTTTATTCTAGCTAATGGTTCTGGGTGGATAAGAATGCACTGTGATTGGTAGGTATGGCGGCAAATGGCAAGCTTGGTGACTGGAGCAGTAAACAGAGAGTCACATTCTCAACTGTAAGCATGAAGCAGAAAGCAAACAAGAAGTGGAGCAAGAATATAAACACCCAAAGCTGGCCCGGTGACGTACTTCCTCCAGCAAGGCTGTACCTCCTGAAGGTTCCACAACCTCCCCAAAGAGTGTTGCCAACCGTGGACCAAGTGTTCAAATGCATTATTGTACCTTCTGAGCTTATGGAAGACATTTCTCAAACCGCCATACAGGATCTTGTTATGTAGCCCTGGCTGGCCTGAAACTCGTAGAAGAAATCTGTCTGCCTCCTATGTGCTGTTACTGAAGACATATACCATCACACCACAATCTCTCCTGGTTACCTTTTTTTTTTAAAAAGATTTATTTACTTTATATATGTGAGTACACCATCTCTGTCTTCAGACACACCAGAAGAGGGCATCGGATCCCATTACAGATGGTGTGAGCCACCATGTGGTTGCTGGGACTTGAACTCAGGACCTCTAGAAGAGCAGCCATCTATCTTTCTAGATAGATAACTAGATCCCTCTAGTTACTTTTTTTTTTTAAGGGGAGGGGAGTTAAAGTCTCCATCACATAGAACACAGTTTCTTTCTGAAAGGGTGGAATTTTATCATTACTGTAAAGAATTAAAGCCTGGCACACCCAATCTTCTGAACAGCATAGCCCCCTTTCTGCACCACAGTTGTCCCATCCCTGCTGCCTCCAGAAAAGCCAGGCTTCTGACTCTTATTCATTTTTAGCCCCTAGAGCCTCGTGCCCGAGTTACCATAAGGAACCTAAAGAATGTGCAAGGCCAGCATTTGGTCCCGCAGGGTAGGAGGGACGAAAAGGAATTAAATAAACATTGACAAGACTGATTGGAACCCTTGAACTTCCTCTGAACTCACGGTAGAATCCACTTAAGGCTGAGAGAAAAGTGAAACAGGACCGTTTCCAGAAATCACAAGCAGAGACTCAGCATGAGGATGGGAGTATGTCAAGCCTTCTGGAAAAGCTGATTGTATATTCTGAGAGACAGCCAACTCCTGCGTCGGAAACTGGCATGGGTTAAGGCATACAAAGGCCACGGCCCCAAGAGTGCAGGTGTTACTGCAGGACTTGCCTGGCTGTGGATCCAAACAGTCCTTAAGAGAAAAATGACACAAAGAAAGAAATTGAAAATTTAATTTATTTAATTTATTTAGTTTAGGTTAGAGCTTGAATAAGGAGAATATCATAAACAAACAAACAAACAAACAAAAACATCATGTAGCCTAGACTGGCTTTAGATAGGCTATGTGGCTCAGGATAACCCCTACCTCTACCTCATGAGTGATAGAATCCCAGATGTGTGTTACCATGCCTTGCTAGAAGAGACAAATTTCATCTTGCTTACAGCAGTAACACCAATTATAGAGGAGATGAAACAAACACCAGACAATTTGAATATACAAAGTTAGCTGGGGCCCAAGAGTCAGCAGAACTAGAAGACAGTTTGGCTTCTGGACCAGACTCCTAGGACTGGCCAATCCCACTCCCCACCTAATTCTTCCTAATTCCTGGGGTCCATTCATAGATGGAGAACAGTGGGTAGAGGCACAGGCCTAATCTGGACATTTTGTGGTCAAAATGGACAGACTTGGTTTGCTAATAATTCATCTGCGTGTCAAAAGAGGACCCCAGGCTGTGGTATATCACTCCCTGTTAGCACGCATGGGGCCTGGGTTCAAATCTAGCCCTGCCATGAAACAATAAATATAGAGGCTACTGCGTAATTCAGCCTCCAAAGTTCCAAAGCAACTGGTCCCCCTCCTTTTATCTCAATGAGGGAGGGATGCTTTCAATGGTCTGCAAAGCAGAAAATGGGACTCTTACAGTGATGTGTAGAATGGGGGGTCGGAGGGGAGGCATGAGGCAGAGCACTGGCTGACAGCTGCTGGACAACAAGCATGAGTCTGTGGCCCAGGATGACCTTCCTAAGGAGGGACAGAGAGAAGGCTTGGTAAGCAGAGAGATCACAAAGGGAGGAGCAAGGGGAGGGAAACAAACAAACGTGCTATGGAAGATTGAGGCGAAGATGCAGATAGTGAATAAGAGCTGCCATGTGGAGAATGGCAGGAGCCAGGTTCGTGAGACCGGCAGTGACCATCAGGCAGGGCTGTAGGGATTTTTGTGCTTTTCTTTTTAAAAGGGGTGTGTGTGTGTGTGTGTGTGTGTGTGTGTGTGTGTGTGTGTGTGTGTACATATGCATATATACACATATACACATATACATATACACATACACACATACACATATACATCATGTGTATGAGGGTGTGTGTACACATATACACACATATATGCATATACATTGTGTGTGTTTGTGTTTAAGTTGGAGACCTATGTTGCCCAGTCTGGCCTTGAGTTCCTCACCTTAATAATAGGTCCCCCACTTAACTTGAGAAAAAAATGGACCACATGAGTTGGTGAGGACAATAGGAAGCAGGAGAGAGATCACTGTTCAAGCTCTGACAGCTTCCTCCTCTCCTTAGGCTTCAGATCCACCTCAATCAACTTAATCTAGATGAACCCTCAAAGGTGTGCTCAGAGTCTTATCTCTTTAGTCTAGATCTTGTCGGGGCAACAGAAACCATTTGGCAGCTAAAAGGCAGCTTCTGGGGAGTGAGGAGTAAGGGTAGCACATCGGACAGAAGCCTGCAGAGGCGGGTGGAAATGTGTGTAGAAACCAGACTTCTATGGGCTGGCCAAAGGTCATGGCACTGACGGAGAGAAGGCTACAGGAGAGGGACCTTCAAGAATGATGAGTCAGTCCCCAGGGAAGAGAAAACCTCAAATGTGCAGTTGGAACAGTGCTGGGAGGATCAGTCACCGAGATCTCAATCTGACAGGATTTCCTAAGGTCTTCCTTTAGATGGCTTCCTTCTGCTTTGTAATTGTTTTAAGGGCTTGGAGGTGTGGCTCAGTGGAAAGGGTGTGCACTGAAACATGGTATTCCAGTCCCAGCATGCAATAAGTACCCAGAATAATATGATCAAGCCAGGTTTGATTTGATTTGACTTTGAGACAAGGCCCCACTTTATAGCCCTGACTGGCCTGGGACTTACTGTGCAGACTCTATCTCCTGTGCTAGAATTCAAGGCATGTGATACCATATTTGGTTCAACTCAGATTTTAGTCGATCAAGTCTTCCCAAGAGATACTTTTGTCCCATGCTTCCTCATCTTTGCCCTTGGTGTTTGTCCTCATGATAATATCATTAGTTCACATGGGAATGAACCTCATCTTCTCTCTCTCTGTAGTATATGTATATGTATATATGTATATGTATGTGTATGTGTATGTGTATGTGTATGTGTATGTGTATATGTATATGATGTATGTGTGTATGTATGTATATGTATATGTATATATATATATATGTATGTATATACACACACATATATATATGCACAACATCCATACCAACACTGTTTACTGCTATAGAAAAATCATATTGTGACCTGAAAATGCAGACACAGATTGCTTCTTCTTCACAAGTATGATGATCTATCATTCTGTGGCACAGTTGGGGAAACTGAGATCATCTCTGTGGAATGGGCCTTTTGGCCTGTGGTTTAGGGAGCCAGGCCTTTCTCAGGCTTTAGGAAGTTCCAAGATGGCATGCTTCTCAGGAGCAGGGCAGAGACAGCAACAGCCGGAATCAGCAAGGACACAGGCCTGTGAGATAGTCAGCCTCTGTCCTGGGTCCTGGCTCCCCGCCACCAGCTGGCTCAGCTCTTCCTCTCTCCATCTCACAGAGGCCATTAGAAAGGGGAGTGTCAACAGCTGGCCAATCAGATGAGGACGGAAGACTGAGGGGGTAGGAGAGGAGTGGAAATGTCTGTCCTGGAACCCTGGTGGGGGAGCAGGGGACCTGTGTGTTTATGCAAAGCCAAAGAAAACACAGGGTGTGTGAAGGGGGATGGGGACTTGTTCTGTTTGTTCTATGAGAATACACTTCCGACTTTTAGCATCCTGAAAGTAAAGTCCATATGAATATATATATATATATTAGCTTATCTACAGGCACACATTCTGACTCTTCTACATAAATACATGTGGAACCTAACTGCATGTGTGTTATCCATATGCATGTATAACATGATGTATAACAGCACTGATGGCACAAACATGTGCATGGGAGTTTCCTCCAGCCAGTGTGAGATGATGCAGATCTGGGCGCATGTAGGAGGGACAGACTGCAAGATGAACTTTGTGTCAGTTCCGTCTTGACAGTGTTTGGTCTAGACACCATCAGTGAGTACAGACTCCCCCTGCTTGTTGGTAGGCTTCTAACTGCCTGGAACAACTGTAATGCCACTAAGCCAGTCTTCCTCAAAGTCCCTCATTGCTAATGAAAGGAGGAGCTGAGTCCCATTAGCCATCTGAGGTTCCTAAAGCTTGGAGCTCTGCTCAGAGGAAGTGGGGCAAAGGTGAAGGCTGCGGGAACCCGTGCCACAGCTCCAACCAGACCTTTGATTTAAGGACTTTTGAATTAGAGCCAATTTTCTTGCTTAAGTCCATCGAAAAACACACAACTCTTGCCCACTCCCGTTTCCATCTCAAATTCTGTATGGCAAGAAAGTTGGTCTGCTCACTGTTCCTGGATGTAGCCTGAGAGTCCCTGCTCTGCAGCTTGGCTTGCTCATTCCGGTGCTATACGATGCACCTGTCCTGCTAACTCTCCTTTCCTCCAGGAAGCTTTGGCAGATAGAGAGAGCAGGCTCTCCCTCCTCAGTGTCCTTGTTCTGTCAGGCACTGGATGGAGACACAGTTACCCAATGCCACCCTTTGGTAGCCCAGGAAGTTCTTTCCAGAGACTCAAGCAAAGCAGGCTTCTTGACTCTGACAAAGAAAAGACTTTCAAGAAGAACCAGTATGAAGCAGAGTTGAGCTTATAATGAAGAGAGTTGCTGTTGCTGGTTTAATCTCTAACAAATTTAGGCAGAGTGCTTAACAGAAAATTGAAGATAAACCTCATGAAAGGCACAACACTCCCGAGAGAGAGAGAGAGAGAGAGAGAGAGACTTGCCCAATTTCCTTTATAATGACCTTACATGAAATTTTGGTAGGCTCCGAGCTTATATCTGAACAGGTTGCTAAGATTCTGAAGAGAGATGACAGACAGGGTGGTTCCTGGGATACACTGGATGGAATTACATCTGATGAGGTACATACAACCCAATGTCACAGAGATTGCAGGAAAAGCTAAGAGATTTTCATTGTAAATAACAGTTGGCTCTTGTTTGGAAGTTTCCAGAACATACCTGGGAAAGAAAGAAAGCCATGCACACTCACCATGGCCCACTGCTACTTCAGTATCTTATGAGAATGTTTGGTTCTTTAATCTCACTTTGTGTTTTGAGAAAAGGTCTCACTATGTAGATCTGGCAGGCCTGGGACTCACTATGTTGACGAAGCTGGACCGGAGTCTGCATCCATCCTCCTGCTCTGAGTGTTGGGATGACAGACATTTATGTTCAAAATCAGCTAGAAATACCTGGAAACAGAAAGATGGCGTCTTTCTGTAGGCAGCCTTCACAACGGATCTTGCTGGAGTTCTTGACTCTCAGCTGGAAAGATACAACACAAAGGTTCTTTCCCCTCCCATAACCCTTAATTTGCTTGTCTTCCTACCTTACCTCAGCTCTTGTTTACAGGAGTCTCACCACTAGTCATCCGGGCTTGCAGAAAAGTAGCTTTCTTGGATGTGTGCCCATCTCCTAAAGCAGATAATGAACTCAGCTTCCTCCTCAAAAACCTGCCTGTGTTAATCTGAGGTTCTGCTACTGCCTTCTCAGGCCTAGAAAGTATCCAGAGTCTATTTCAACTAGTTTCTCAGATTGGGTATCATCTCTTTAAAGGGCTGTGCAGGCTTAATTAAATAATCTCACAAAACAGTGCCCCTCCAACTACATGTGCCCACAGCCAACTTATAACCAACAGTTCACTGAGTTTCTCTTTCTTCTTTCGAGTACCACAGGAAGAAAAGCCTAGAATTTAAGGTCTTTACTCCACAGGAAATTTTGACAAAAGCTTTAGTTTTTCTGATAGCTTCTTTGGCTTTTGGGGGGGGAGGGGCGTTGCTTTGATGATGTTGTTTTAAATAGTGTCTCACTATGTAGCTCTGGCTGATTGGCTTGCAACTTGCAATCAGAAATGAACAAATAGGCCCTATATAATACCTTAAGTCTGGCCTCTGGTCTCCATGCCAGTAGATATGATCTGGCCCATGAAGGAACATGAACGGTCCCCAGGCACAGAGAGGTACACATGGGGTAGGGTCATAGAATGTGACTTTCTGGCTTGTTGTTTCAAATCGTACACCTCTCCTGCTTTCCATCCCATGGGACCTCTTATAACAGAGGATTTATCCAGTTTCAGCCAAACCTGAGCACAGAGAAGCACAGGACTTATTCCAGACTGTGTGGGAAGCTGTATGAAGGAGGATGAAGTTCCCATGACACACCCTCTATGTGTGTCTCTATCCTTAAGTTTAGCTGTGTCTAACAGCAATAGAAACAGGGTTCCAGGCACAGACCTGTCCCTTTCAACCTGGCCTGGACAAAGCCTTGGGCAGGGCTGTTCCCAACCCTTTCTCCACCTGACATGAGATGTCTTCATTAGAAAGCTCTTATTACTGGGCTGGGTGAGACACACCTATAATCCCAGCACTTGGGGGGTAGAGGCAGAAGGATCAGAAGTTCAATGTCATCCTTAGGCAGCTTGGGCCACATTAGATTTGTTTATAGAAAAAAGGCTGGGAGAGCTTCCATTAAGCACTTTCCTGCTGGTGACAGGCAAGGCCATGCCCTTCAGCAGCAAATGGGCTCCTTAGGTTTACAACACTGTGGGGAAGGAGGGTTCAAACAAAGCCAAGCCCAAGGGGGAGGAACCAGGATGGAGTGAAGGGACAAGGAGGCATTGATAGACTCTTAAAGCTAAGTGCTAGAATTCATTGATTTAAAAATAAATATCTATGCTCTGGCATTTTTAGGAAAATGAGGGACATGTAGGTTTGGAGAAGAAATTAATTGCTAAGTGTATAAAAATAGGTCAAAACCACCCCAAACAGATGTGAGTCCCCCGAAGGGCTTGGTCTTATGTCTTTCATTCCAAGTCCTGGAGCCAAACAAATCTGGGAGCAGCTTGAACAACAGCTTAAAGAGCCGCCAGGGTGGGAGACTGGGCTGGAGACTGGAGCTGAGGTCGCTGCATGTCTCCAGGGAGTGATGGGAAGAGGTGGGGCAGAGGAAACCCGGTACCACCTGGCATCTTACTACAGACAAGGCAGAACCAGGCTGGACTTTGGACCCCTGATTGGATGAGACATGCACTGATGGGCAGCTTGCCTGAAAGTACGGTATCAGGAGCACAAATCTAGAGTTGGGAGTTTAAACTGAGTCTCCATAGAAATCACCTAAAGCAGTGTTTCCCATGTCCTGAGTAAATCAAGTGCTGGCTGCTGTAACTTTGTTTGTTTGTTTGGTTGGTTTGGTTTGGTTTGGTTTTTGTTGTCGGAGTTTTTTGATAGTTGTGTAGCCCTGGCTGTCCTGAAACTCACTCTGTAAACCAGGCTGGCCTTGAACTCAGAAATCCACCTCCAGCCACTATGACTTCTGAGCATGGCATCCCACAACAGAGGAAAGTAAGCCCAGGTTGAAAAAGAGCTCCCCTCTATGATGTAAAAGGCTTTAAGACTCAAGCCTGTTCTGAAAAGGAACGGGATGCTGGCACCCACAGCTCACGGCCAACAGCAGGCCAAGTTCAGGCTTCCTTGTAGAGCAATGGACCATGCATACTTTCAGAACCACAACTAAAACCCGATCGGGACATTCCTTCTCCCAGAGCCCACTTCTCACCCAGGAAAAAAGAAAGATGGGGGAGGGGTGCATTTAATTCTACTTTTGAGAATGTCAGCTTACTCAAAACTCAGTGAACACTCACCGTGGATAAACAGTTGGTCTCGTCACTGGAGTTGATAAGAAGAACGGAGCTGTTCCACTCAGGAAGAAAGGGCAGCACCGTGTACAGGTGTCGTCTTCACACACATCTTAAATATTTCCTACAAGAAGAAGAACCTAACATCACATTTCTCTCTGTGTCCAGACAGAGGGCCACTGAGCTGGCTCACTGAGTAAAAGAGCTTACCACACATGCCTAATGACCTAAAATAGATTCATGGAACACGTGATGAAAAACTCTAGGAAGTTGTCTTCTTACATTCACACACATACATACATACATACATACATACATACACAAGCACACACACAACACATACATACACAAGCACATACACATACACACACATACATACACAA